>OZ030009.1:45035009-45635009 GCA_964023405.1 Apodemus agrarius
TCCCTTTACCTCATGTCCATCGGTCCTTCATCTGAAGCCCGGAGTTCTTCTAAGATGCAAATCCATCTTTGTCAAAACCCTTCCATATCCCCCCAGTGCTTATCACCATGCTTTCCAAACATACCCATCTAAGGAAGAAAAGTTTAGGTACCACATACACATAGATTATATATGCAAACTCTCATGCACAAAATGTTAAGATATATAAAAATGAGATGGGAACTAGGGAGATGACTCAGTTTGTAAAGTAGTTGCTATGCAAGCCCGAGGACCTGGAGTCCGATTCCCAGCACTCTGCAAAAGCCATGTGTGATTGGACACCCCGTGATCCTAGCTTTGTGAAAGCAGACACAGGATCCTTGGTGCTGGCTGCCCAGCTAATCTCGTCAAATTGGTGAGCTCCAGGTTTAATGACAGATCCTGTTTCAAACACTGAGGTGGGGGTTGCAATGGGGGAAGAAGCCCAGGCTGGGGTTACAGATCAATGGGTAAAGATGCTTACCCTCTAATGATTCAAGTCTGATGACCTGAGTTTGACCCCCACATGCAGTTGGAGAAACTTCGGGCTGGAGAGGGGGCTCAGATACTTGGGGTCTTTCAATTAGACCCTAGTTAGGTTCCCAGCACCCACGTAGGATATCTCGAAACTGCTCTAACCCCAGTTCCAGAGGATCTGACTCCCTCTTTTGACCTCCTTAAGAACTGCATTCATGCCGGGCGGCAGCGGTGGTGGCACACGCCTTTAATCCCAGCACTTGGGAGGTGGAGGCAGGTGGATTTCTGAGTTCAAGGCTAGCCTGGTCTACAGAGTGAGTTCCAGGACAGCCGGAGCTACACAGAGAAACCCTGTCTCAAAAAACCAAAAAAAAAAAAAAAAAAAAAAAAAAAAAGAACTGCATTCACAGGAACAAACACACACAGACAAAAATAAACACATAAATAAAAACAGTTTTCTAAAAGTAATCTGTTCTCTACATGTACGAACACACACACACACACACACACACACACACACGTACATGTTGGCAGACACTTACCCCATCCACACACATACAGACACAGTAAAAATGGAACAATATTTAAATTTTAATATAAACAATACAAAAGTTAAAAAAAAAAGTAAGCAAAGTAATGAATTGAGTAAGTGGATCTTATCTGTCCTCACTGATTTTACCTGGAAACATGGCTGACAATGAACTTGTGCCAGAAAGTTGGAGACAGATCAGTCAGCCCCTTTCTTATAGTCACTTGGGGTCCAATAGGAGGCTCCTTTACGGGGGTTCTTTAAAAGGCACATGCCATTGTGGGGTTTCATTCAGTTAAATCTAAATAGCATAATCAATAAATCTACTTAAGTCAGGCACAGCAATACTGCAAATGCTCTCAATCCAGGAATGTGTGAGGGAGCCACTAGTGCCAAGCCCTTGCAAGGGCAGAAGGCCTCTTGCCTCAAGATTTTTCAGCTAGAGGTCACGTGACTATCTGTATAGGAATCACAGAAGGAAATTCATGTTAATCTACATGGTAAACACTAGTCAAAACAAACTTATTTTGTTGTTTTTTTTGTTGTTTGTTTGTTTTTTTGGTTTTTTTGAGACAGGGTTTCTCTGTGTAGCTCTGGCTGTCCTGGAACTCACTCTGTAGACCAGGCTGGCCTCGAACTCAGAAATCTGCCTGCCTCTGCCTCCCAAGTGCGTGTGCCACCACCGCCCGGCCTTATTTTGTATTAATAGATTTTAAAAACAAGCACTAGTATTTTCTTCATTCTCCAAGAGTTGTCAGACATGCACCATGCGGCCAAAGGCAAGAGCTGTCCAGGTCTCTCTCACAGTCTTGATCCAGTTACAAAGTGTTCATTGCCACACCCTGCACACAGGTGCTCTCCTGCATTCCTAAGCTGGGGTTGACATCAGATGATACAAGGGAAAGCACTGGCACACGTAGGTGCTCTCATATATCCCAACTCTCACCACAAGGTAGTTAGACTACAACAGCAGTTCTTCAGTTCTAGCCTGCCTTAAAACCACCTGCTAGCACAGACTTTTGGGTCCCGCCTCCAGCATTTCGGATTTCTTATGCTTGTGGTGAGGCCAAAGAATGAAGCACTAACAAATCCCCAAATGTTGTTAGTGTGGTTGCACCACAATTGGAGAACCAATAAATAGAGAACCTTCCTGGCTTCTTCTATTCCTAATCATTTATGATGTTTCAGAGTCTTTAATGGAGAGTCAGTGGACACTCATCGCTCTAGGAATTAATATTTAACATTCTAAACGGAAATGTTTAAGATTTCAGGTACACAATGTAGAAAAACAATGCATAATTCAGAATTTGAAGATCTGAGTTCAAAGGCCATTTTGTAGCTGTGTGATTGAACTAAGACAAATTAATTTCAGAGTGTCTTATTTCTTTGTAAAACAGGGCTGCTATATTAAAATACTATGTACCTATAAGTGGCAAAACCTTTTTTTTTTTTTTTTTTTTTTGTTTTTGTTTTTTTGGGTTTTTGGTTTTGTTTTTTTTTTTTTTTTTGTTTTTTTCCGAGACAGGTTTCTCTGTATAGCCCTGGCTGTCCTGGAACTCACTCTGTAGACCAGGCTGGCCTCGAACTCAGAAATCTGCCTGCCTCTGCTCTGCCTCCCAAGAGCTGGGATTAAAGGCGTGCACCACCACTGCTTGGTGGCACAACCTTTTAAGCCCAATAATCAATAGGGACAAAGGGATGGATCTCCACAGTGAGTTCAAGGCCAGTCAAGGCTACAAATAAAACCCTGTCTCAAAAACAAAAACAAAAACAAAAACACTAAATAACACATTTATGTATCTTAATATATGAGAAATAATTTTTAAAAATAGATGTAGACTCTTCCAATAAAATATGTGTACAATACATTATTATACATTTAATAAGTATAATAGACAATAACACATTACATGTTTTGAATACCTTCATAAATTTTCAAGATTTCCAAGCACAGTGCTAAGTTACCACTAAGTACTCTGACAAGCTTCTGAGATAAGTATGTGTTTTCTTAGTGCCATTAGTAGACAGCAATAGTAGTTAAGTCTCCGACTTCCAAGACTGCCAGTCCTCCATGTTTCTTTCCTCCCAGGATTTGGACCTCTGTGTAGTGTCTTCCTGCACTCTATCAGTGACCAAGAGAATACTCTAAGGCTATCCAACAGGCATTGCCATTTCTTTGGTTTCTTAGACCTCACACTGTGGAAAAGCAGCTGTCATACAATGACGACGCTGAGGCAGCGCTATGAAGACGCTAAGAGAGCCAGACAGGAAGGTGGGAAGGCCTTCTGCCACCAGCCAGCGTAGACATGTGAGTAAGCCACCGTGGAAGCGGATCCTCTAGCACCAGTCCATCTTTCAGCTACTTGCAATTCAAGCCAATGTTTGGCTACACTTCATGAAAAGCTCCAAGCAGCCCCTACGACTAGACCCACTGCAACTGTGAGCTGATCAATTATTGCTCTTGGTTTTCACCTTGGAGTGATTTGTTATGCAACAATAGATAATTAATCCATCACTAATATCTATGGTACAAGTACTATGACCCAGAAACAACACAAAGTAATTTGATGAGATTGTAATCTCCTCTGAAGGAAAGGGTGGTCCAGAGGGTTGAATAACTTAGTCGTGTTTCCATGGCTTATAAGTGGGAGAAGTAGAATTAGGGTCTGTAACCCTCACATCTGGGTTCTTGGTCACTTCTCTATAAAAGCCAGAATAAAGTATTTTGGACAGTTAAGCAGTAGCAAGTGAGCCCCCGAGGAAAATAAACAAGTAAAATAAATGTGGGGCAGTGGATGCCCAGACCGGAAATGGCATCGATACCCGGAAGACCCGGAGGTCACAAACCAGTTCCACCTTCTAGACCTTGCACTGATAGCTAGTTCTATCTCATTCTGCCCACGGTACCCAGCACTCACCCATATCTGCAGTTTCACACGCTTCTCATGCCGGTAGACTGTCTTCACTTTGAAGTCGATGCCCACGGTGCTGACGAAGGCAGGGGTGAAGGTGTCGTCAGCGTAGCGGAAAAGGAAGGAGGTCTTCCCGACGCTGCTGTTGCCGATGATGAGCAGTTTGAACATGTAGTCAAAATTCTGGTCGGAGGCATCTTTGATTCCAGTCTTACCATCAGTCACTGAAGCCATCTGTAAGAGAGACCTGTGGTCACTCTGCTGCGACTTAGCGACCTTGTAATGGTCACCTGCCGTGGCATAAGAAAGAAATACGAGGTATGTAGAGCTTCTCCACCGCTGTTCCTGCCCCAAATGCTGTCTCAGGATTGGGGCGGAACCCAGCTCCTCCCGTTCGTTCTTTCAACAAATATTTACCGAGCACTTTGCTCTGGGGTGAGCCCCGTGCTGAGCACAAGGGTGGGGGGTGTTCAAATATGAATCAGACATGGTGACTGATCTCTAGGTTACCACAGAAAGCAACACAGGAATGGAAAACATGATTAGCAGAAGAGCGATGGATGACACGTCGGGTAAGCCCTAGTGCACCCTGGAGAACTGATGATCACAGAAGGTCTTCTATGGCAGGTCAGGCTCAGTGTGGAACTGTCACTCTGTTTGTAAAATGGTTTTGGTGCCTCACAGCTTTGCAGTTAAAACCTGAACAGTTTTTAACTGTCCCATTTTCACAAAGAACCAGCTGACTAAACACACAACTCTCTTTTAAAAAATCATTTTATTGACAGGGCGTGGTGGCGCATGCCTGTAATCCCAGCACTTGGGAGGCAGAGGCAGGCGGATTTCTGAGTTCCAGGCCAGCCTGGTCTACAGAGTGAGTTCCAGGACAGCCAGGGCTACGCAGAAAAACCCTATCTCAAAAAACAAAACAAAAAAAATCATTTTATTAATTTACATTCCAAATATTGTTCCTTTACTGGTTCCCCCTCCAAGAGTTCTTCAGCCTATACCTCCCCTTTGCCTCTGAGAGGGTGCTCCCCACTCCACCACCCACACACCACCACCTCACTGTACCTCATAAAACTGAAAAGCTTCTGTAAGGCAAAGGACACTGTCAATAGGACAAAACAGCAACCTATAGATTGGGAAAAGATCTTCACTAACCCTACATCCTATATTTCGGTTAATATCCGAAATATATAAAGAACTCAAGAAGTTAACCTCCAAAAAACCCAAATAACCCAATTTTTAAAATGGGGTATAGAGCTAAACAGAATTCTCAATAGAGGAATCTTGAATGGCTGAGAAGCATTTAAAGAAATGTTCAATATACTTAGTCATCAGGGACATGCAAGTCAAAATGATCCTGAGATTCCACCTTACACCAATCAGAATGGCTAAGATCAAAAACTCAAGTGACAGCAGATGCTGGTGAGGATGTGGAGAAAGAGGAACACTCCTTCATTGCTAGACTGATTGCAAACTGGAACAACCACTCTGGAAATCAGTCTGGTGGTTCCTCAGAAATTTGGAATAGTTCTATTTGAAGACTCAGCTCTACCACTCCTGGGCATATACCCCCAAAATGCTTCACCATACCATAAGGACACGTACTACACTATGTTCATAGCAGCCTTATTTATAATAGCCAGAAGCCAGAAACAACCTGATCTCCCTCAACTGAAGAATGGATACAGAAAATGTGGTTCGTTTATATAATGGAATACTACTCAGCTATTAAGAAACGAGGACATTATGGATTTTCAGACAAATGGATGGAACTAGAAAATATCCTGAGTGAAATAACCCAGACCCAAAAGGACATGCATGGCATGTACTCACTGATAAGTGGATATTAGCCAAAAAGCACAGAGTACCCATGATACAACTCACAGACTGTAAGAAGTTTAACAAGTAGGAAGACCCAGGAAAGGATGTTTCAATCCTACTTAGAAGGGGGAACAAAATAATCATGGGAGGTGGAGGGAGGGAGGGAGGGAGGGAGGGAGGGACAGAGGGAGGGAGGGAGGAAGGAGGAACTGAGGTGAGAAAGGGGAGCGGGAGGGGAAAAGGGAACAGGATCAGGTATGGGGGCAGGGACAGGAGAGAAGGCCAGAGGGTCAGAAGAATGAATGGAAACATGCAGGTGAGGGTGGTGAGAGGTGGGGGTGGGGGAACCTCTTGAAAGTCTCAGAGACCTGGGATGTGAGAGGCTCCCAGGACCTTAGCCAAAATGCCCAACAGTGGGGAGACCCGCTCCAGTAGATAGACATGGCCCCAGTGGAAGGATGGGGTCACCAATGCTCAACTCTTTAAGCTTTTCCCCCCAGTCATTTCCCCATCTACCTGTGCTATCTTTATATCAAAATATGCCAGAGATTTTACTGTAATCCAAAGATGTCACAGGATGTTTTCCTTGGGCTCCTTCGGCTTGAAGCCCTCTTTCCCCTCTAGTGAGTGCCCACTCACCCTCCTGGTGTCACTGCCCCTGAGCGTGGCAGAGCCGTGCTCTCCTCTTATGCCCCCACAGTCCTCCGCTGGCACCTGGATCACTGCAGACTTTGTTACTGTTCCCCTCCTTCAGAGTGAGCATCCGGAACCCAGTGTGTTCTGTTCCTGCGTCCCCGGCTTTAAGCTGAAATCCTAACCTATCACAGAGCTCTAACCATACGCAAGCTGAAATCCTAGCCTATCACAGAGCTCTGACCATAGTGAAGGATTTAAAGTCGCTTTATCCCTCTGAGCACTCAAGCTCTTTGTCTGGGAAATGGGAAGAACAGTCTCTTGTATTTTCTCAAAAGAGTTGAGAGAGAATCAAACAAACAAACAAAGATGGGCATGCTATTTATTTGTTTCTAGTGCTGTGATACAATGCTGATCAAAAGCCACTTGAGGAGGAAATGGTTTATTTGGCTTACACATCTCAATTCACAGTCCACTGAGGGAAGCGGTTTCCTTCAGAGAAGGAAACAGAAGCTGTGGAGGAATTCTGCTTACTGGCTTGCTCCTTATGGCTTGCTCAGCCTGCTTTCTTACAAACCCAAGACCATCTGTCCAGGAATGACACTGCCCAGTGAACTAGGTCTTCCTGCGTCAATCATTAATTAAAAAAAAAACAACAACAACAACAAAAAAAAAAAAACCCAAAACCTTCCTTGCCTATAAGCCAAGCTGATGGAGGCAGCTCCTCAACTGAAAGTTTCTTTTCCCCAAATATGTCAATGTGACAAAAGCCAACCAGTTTAGACATCTTTAAAAACTGGTAAATTTCAGAGAGGTGTGAGCATTCCTGATAATTCTATACTTTGGAAACTTGATTCCTTATCTGTTCATTCCCTCATTCATCTGTTCAGAAAATATGTACTACATATCAAGTCTAACACTGTCTCTCTTTCCCTAGAACGTCTGAATCTAAACCTCATAATCCAGCTCTGCTTAGTCTTATGACTTCATTCATCTTCTTTTTTTAAAGTTACTGTTTACTGTGTGTGTGTGTGTGTGTGTGTGTGTGTGTGTGTGACCGTACACATGTGGAAGTCTGAGGACAGCTTGAAGTAGTTGGCTCTCTCCTTCCACCATGTGGATTTCAGGATTGTCTTAGTCACTGTTCTATTGCTGCAAAGAGACACCATGACCAAGGTAACTATTATAAAAGAAAGCATTTAGTTGGGGGCTTGCTTACAGTTTCAGAGGCTTATAGACCAGGTCCAAAGAGAGACTTGGACCTGGCATAGGCTTTTGAAACCTCAAAGTCTACCTTCAGTGACACGCTTCCTCCATAGGGCCATACCTCCTAATCCTTCTAATCCTTTGAAAGAGTGCCAGTCCCTGGTCACTAAGCATTCAAATATATGAGCTGATAAGAACCATTCTTATTCAAACCCTCAGAGGGATTGAACTCATGTCAGAATTTGTGGCAAGCTCCTCTACCCTCTGAGCCATCTCACCAGCCTTTTGTTTTTTGAGATAGGCTCTCTGGCCCAGAACTTGAGGCAAACCTCTTACCTTAGCTTTCTAAGCACTAGGAATAAAAGTGTGAGTAAAACCCAGATCTTTGAGTTGCGTCTTTAGTTGCTTCTCCTACATCTCGGAAGCCTCACATGCCCTGCTTAGAATCCTTTAGTCTCTCTTCTTCCTGGACACAAGATATGGGTAAGTAAGTGGTCAGAGGAGGGTGGAGTCACCCTGTGTGAACCAATGTTCAGGTTCTCACTCTTCTGGGGAATTCCTGGAGGGTTTTGTTCTGTTTCTCAGTAAAAAAAAAAAAAAAAAAAAAAGGAGGGTCAGTGGCTCAGTGAGAACAGCACTGGATGCCAGCTGATGACTTGGGTTTCATACCTGGAACCCCATGTGATGGACGAGAAAACTGACTCCCCTGAAAGTTGACCTCTGACCTCCACGCCTGTGCTCTGGCACATAGCTAAGAGCACAATCACACACAACAGTTTAAATAAATGAATGTAAAAAGAAAGAAGGAGCAAGCCTAGTAGATTTGGCTCCATGAACCTCCTGGATGAACTATAAGGACAAGAAGCCGGTGAATGTGAAAAGATAAAGCTCTCTTAAAGACCAGATACATAGCCGGGCGTGGTGGCACACATCTGTAATCCCAGCACTTGGGAGGCAGAGGCAGGCAGATTTTTGAGTTCGAGGCCAGCCTGGTCTATAGAGTGAGTTCCAGGACAGCCAGGACTACACAGAGAAACCCTGTCTCAAAAAACAAAACCAAAACAAAAACAAACAAAAAAGATCAGATACATATGTAAGGCTGTGAACAACCCTTTAATAAACCTCTTGCATGCTGTCACTGCTGGCTCCCTGTGGGCCCTGTGCTCCCTGCTCTTAGCTGCCCGCTCTCAAGTCTTTATCCAAGATTCATCTTTGAATCAATCTGCTGCCAGGAAAGGCTCCCTAGGAGAGTGTGGAACATGCCCTGGGTAGCATTTACATGGAAGAAGACAGTGAGGTTGGAAGAGACAGATGGGTACCACTGGATATTTAACATCTCATAAACCTTCACTTTTAGTTTACACGTCCTACCTCAAGAACTGGTGACTCAAACTGGAAAAATGACTCAGGGGTTAAGAGCACTTGTGCAAATATGAGACATAAGTTTGGATCCCAGCATCCACATAACAAGCTGGGCATGGGCTCACACATGCCTATAAACCTGACACTATAGTAGTGGAGAAAGGAGGATCACTAGGCCTAGATACTTGCCAGTCTAGAGAGAGAGAGAGAGAGAGAGAGAGAGAGAGACAGAGACAGAGACAGAGACAGAGACAGAGACAGAGAGAGACAGAGAGCTCCAGGCTCAGTGACATACACTAGCTCAAAGGGATGAGGTTAGGAGTGGTAGAGAAGGATGCCTGATGCTCTTCTCTGGCCTTTGTGCACACTTACCTGTGCCCATCACACACACACACACACACACACACACACACACACCTTATACTCACACACATACATACATAAATACAAATAAAGCTGTTTTCAAAGTCCTCAGTTTTTAAAGTACATTCAAAAATACTGATACTTTTTAATTCTTCATACATATTATTTCAATGATATTTATAACTATATCCCAACCTGTGTTATCTGACCAATAATGCTGTCTTTCTTGCTAGGAAGAGGGGTGTTTTGAGTTTTAAGTGGTTTTGGTTTGTTGTTTTGTTTGGTTTTTTTGTTGTTGTTGCTGCTGCTGCTGCTGCTGCTGCTGCTGCTGCTGTTATAGTTTTTGTGTCTTTTTGAGACAGGATCCCTGTCCTTGATTTTTTAAGACAGACAGCTCTGGCTGGCACGGCACTCAGAGACCCACATGCCTCTACTTCCCAAATGCCAGGATGATAGGGATATCGCCACCACATTGACTAATTTTGTTTTAAAAGTTGTTAGTTTAGTCTTTTGGAAACTAAGTTGCATTTACTTCCTTACTGCCTGTGCATATGCCGGGCATGCATGAGGAGGTCTGAGGGCAGCGTTCAGGAATCAGTTCTCTCCTTCTGCTCTGTGGACTCCAGATCTTTCGGCTTCACCCTCACCTGCTGAGTCATCTCACCAGCTCTCTTGTCTATCATACAACAGTGCAGTGGGCATTTTCCACGTAAACCTTCAGTCGTTTTATTCATTTTCCTAATTAGTTCCTGGGGATGGAGTCTGAGAAATAAAATTTCTGATCAGAGAGGAACTTTACTAAAGCATAGATTTGATTCTTAACTCAATTTCAGGCCCTTTATCGTATTTTATCCTTTAGGTAAATCTGGAAAAGAACGTTAGGTGGATGGGAATCATTATCCCATTTGAATTAGGGGATTTGGGAAGCCTCAGAGCTAACGGCAAAGGCAGGCTGTGGTGCCCTGCAGTGTTAGGGCAGGTTTAAACCTGCTGCTCTCGCGTCGGCTCAACTCCTGAACAAGTTATAAGTTCTGGAAGCCAGAGTATTTGCCCTAAAATAGGGAAATATCACCTACTTCATAGAGCCATGGCATAAATAGAATCGATGAATCGACAGACTATATATAAACAATCTGGTGCTATATAAATATATAAACAATTTCTGGTTTGTGGAAGCTATGTAGTATTTATTATTATTTTATTGACCCCTTTAATTTCTCTCTCCCTCTCCCTCTCATGTAGATCAGTCTAGCCTCAAATTCACAGAACTCTGCCTGACTCTGGCCTCCCAAGTGCTGAGATTAAAGGTGTGCAGCATCATGCCTGGCTTTCAATTCACTTCTGCAGTCAACGCTTTTCAACTGTCTTCCCTGTCACTTGGGTGCTCGTATTTGGCCTGTTCTACAACAAACTGGCTGCCTCCCCCTCCCCTCCCCCCGGAATTCAGGGCAGCTCTAGCCACCCTCACCTGCCAACTTTTTTTTTCTCGAGACAGGGTTTCTCTGTGTAGCCCTGGCTGTCCTGGAACTCACTCTGTAGACCAGTCTGGCCTCGAACTCAGAAATCCACCTGCCTCTGCCTCCCAAGTGCTGGGATTAAAGACGTGCGCCACCACCGCCCGGCACCTGCCAACTTTTATATGGATTCCTTAGGGAATGTTACTTCTTTCAATAAACATTTATCAGACCACCAATGAAAATATCTATTACTTATTTCCATTATATAGTCAGTTTAACGCTTTTGAAATATTTTTAAATTAGTACTTATGTGCAGGTGTGTGAATCTGCTTAAATATGTATGCGCTCTGTGGGAAGAAGGTGTTGGGTTCCCTAGAACTGAAGTTACAGGTGGTTGTGAGCCACCCAGTGTGGTACCAGAACCAAACCCAGGTCATCTGCAAGGGTAGTGGGTGCTTTTAGCCTCTGAGCTATCTCTCCAGCCCCTGATGTTTTGGGGGGCATAAGGACAGAATATCATTTTGGAACTCACTATATAGCTGGTCTTGAACTCATGACACTTCTGCCTCAGCCTCTCAAAGACTCAAATTACAAATAAGTCCCACATGTCCAGCAATTTTACATTCTTAAATTGCTAGGATTAAAGGGCTTTTGAAGCTGGGTATGTTGGTGCAGACCTGTAATGTTAGCATTTAGGAGGTAGAGGCAGGCGGATTAGGAATTCAACATCATCAATTCAACTTTATATCAAGTTTGAAGCCAACCTAGGCTACAGAGGACCTTGTCAATAATTGATTAATTAATTAATCAATTAATAGTTTTTAAAGGTGAAGTTTGGGGCTTCTTTTTATAAGAGGAAGCCTGGCTACTGATCCTAGTTTCCCCATTATGTATGTGTATGTGTATGTGTAGATGTTCAAATAGAACCCACAGGAAGCATGCCTGCCTTTAGTTTTTCTAAAGTTGGGGAGTGGGGCGTGGGGAATAATGGGAAGAACACAAGTTTCATTTCATTTTTTAAAGATTTATTTTTGTATTTTGTGTGAATGGGTGTTTTGCTTGCATGTATATCTGCGTACTACCTGTGTACAGTATCTACAGAGGCCAAAAGAGGGTGTCGGATCCTCTGGAAATGGAGCTCCAGGTGGACATGAGCCACCTGTGGGTGCCAGCAATCAAACTCAGGTCCCCTGCAAGAGCAGCAAGTGCCTGACCACCAAAGCGCTCACATTTGAAGTGCTGACCTCATTTAAATATCTGATCTGCCCGATCGATCCCTCACTTGACAGGTGAGAAACACAGAGCCTCCATAAAGAACAGTGATCTGTCCAAGGTCACATGACAAGCCAGATGGTGACCGGGACATCTGTTCCCTCATGTCTCCCAGATTTGGCTGGGCCTAGGAAAAAATAAAACAGTAACAAGTTTCAGGTCTGCCAAACAGTGCTCCCAGGATGGAGTGTCAGGTCGCCCGTCACACACAGCGTTTGCCACACTCTACTGTCAAGTCTGCTTATCTGGACACAGTACAGCTATCCCAGCGGGTCAGAAGGGAGTAGAGAGAGACAGAGAGCAGAGTGGATTTGTTCAGATGGAAGCCCCTGAGGGCATCTTCTCAGATGGGGGGGGGGGAACGGGAGAGACAGAGACTTCTGGCTGAGAAGCAGAAAGCATCTCAGCAGGCAGCCGCCTGAGGCGGATCTGAGCAGACAGGTCACTGCACAGTGGCAAGCACAGAACTGCATTTGTGCGATAAGCATCGATCAAACCATCCCTCTCTTTTGTGACAGTCACATAAAATGATAACACTGGGTAGCTCACTGTCTCCGTGACAAGCAATACAGATGAAGGCCCAGGAATAATCTGGGAAGCCATTCTTGGTCCCAGACTTGGGGGTCTGATGGGGAGGGTGGTCTCCTCAAAGAGCTGGTGTGAAAAACAAAAACAAAAAACAAAAAACAAAAAAAAAAAAATAACCCTTTCAGTACCGTGGGCAGCAAGAAATATGTACTTAAGGAAGAAGCTTATGTCAGTGAGAGGGGTGAGTGTGGAAAGAGCCCTGAAGTTCAGCAGGACGAGATCAACTCCATGAACATAGTGGAGAGGGTATGGATGTGCTCTTTGGATGGAGTCAGAAGACTGGCCACGGATTTAAGTCTGAGAGGCTTACGGAAGAAGGCTCAGAAAGGAAATGTCTGGAAGGGAGTGAGAGTGGAAGGAGGGGCCTGACTCTCCAACTTGTCTTCCGCACTCCATACCTGCACTGTGGCACACTCACTGCCCACTACACATTGTATGTACACACACACACACACACACACACACACACACACACTTTTACAATTTAAAACACTTTTAGGGGAAGTTGGAAGTGCATGTGGGTCTTGTTCTGTCTGTGCATTCCTTCTTCCCCCCAATCACACACTTTCGCCATTCACTCCTTCTTTAGGCCACTCCTGGCTGCCGACCTAACAGCACCAGGCCCACCCAGCCTCCCTGCTTTCCCAGGCCCTCACAGTCACAACGGCTGCCATGTACTGAACCCTTGCTAAATGTCAAGCGTCTGCTAGTTGCTTGGGAGACATTCTACCTTGCTCACAAGCAAGACTCCACACATGTTGGCCTGGCCGCGGGGATTCAAGGATGCCGCGGCACAGGCACTCCGCACAGCCACAGCCGCCTCTCTGGACCAGTGCCTGCAGCTTACAAACATCTTGTCAGCCCACACCATTCTCCTCGATTCTTACAGCCATGGTGCAGTTTCCCATTCAGTCCACAGTCACTGCGCGCCTACAGCACTGTGAACTCTGAGCTCCACAGAGATGGGGCGGGGGCTCCAGGGCTCGTTCTCAGTTATTGATGCTTTCGTATCACCATCGTCACCTTTCCCCATGCTGTCTCCTGACAGGAGCATGTTTTACTCCACCACTTGCTAAATCTTTCATGTCCAAGGGACTTCACTGACCCATCTGCCTTCTTTAAATCCCTCTGCTCCCAACACAATATGGCATCTGACTCCCACAAGTGGCCTTAACAACTTTCATGGTCTTCCTCTGTTGTTTTCTTCTCTGTTTTTTTTTTTAATTTATTTTTAGTTTGTTTGGTGTGTAAGCGTGTGTGTGTGTGTGTGTGTGTGTGTGTGTGTGTTATGTGTGGTGTGTATGCATGTGTGTGTATGTGTGTGGTATATGTGTGGTGTTGTGTTTGTGGTGTGTATGCATGTGTATGCTGTGTGTGTATGTGTGTACATGTGTGTATGCACATGTGTCGTGTATATATGTGTGTGGTGTGTATGCATGTGTGTGGTGTGTGTATGTGTATACATGTGTGTATGTATATGCATGTATGTGTGCATGTGTGTATGTATATACATGGGTGTGGTATGTGTGCATGTGTGTATGCATGTGTGTGTGTGTGTGTGTGTGTGTGTGTGGTGTATGCACTGAGGCACTCTTACCCTGTCTGCATGTGAGCCATTCGTTGCACATGCAGAGGCTAAAAGAGGGCACTGGGTATCTTCCTCTTTTGCTCCTTTTCTTTTCTTTTTTTTTATTCTTTTAGATTTAGTTAGTTTTTAATGTGTATGAATGTCTTGCCTACATTTCTGTATGTACATACACCACATTAGTGCCGGGTGCCTGTAAAGGTCAGAAGAGGGTGTCAGGTTCCCCCAGAACTGCAGGTAGGATGGTTGTGAGCCACGTGCTGTTCCTGAGAACTGAACCCTTGTCTTCTCCAAGAGCAACAAGTGCTCCTAACTGATGAGCCATCTCTCCAGCCCTGCCTCTTTATTTTTTTAGAATGTCACATTTCAATCACCAGGGGTTGTCCCTACAACTAGAGTTACGGTCACAGAGATAATGCCAGGTTCTTTCATGCTGAGGATTTGAATTTAGGTCCTCATACCTGAGAAGCAAGTGCCCTCCTCTTCTGTTTGGAGATGCAGAAGGGGTGTGCTCTATCTGCTTGCACGAAGGCGCGCGCGCGCACGCGCACGCACACACACACACACACACACACACACACTCATTTCACTTACAGTCTACAGTTTTCCCTGTGGATTCTGGGAAGGAGGGATGGAGAAACCCACCTCCACTCCACATCTTTTTTGGCCTCTAGAGGCTGTCATCCTGCCCTTTCAAAGTCTCCTCCACGCTTGACTCCAAGATAGAATTGCACGTGGATGAATTTTTCTCTTCGCTAGTCTCTTCTTGCCCATGGCCCCAGTTGGCATCGTAGTCTGGTCCAGTGTCTGCTGTCCTCATGCTGTGAGGAGCCAAGACACAGCTAGTGCCAAGGTTGTGCTCAACCTTATAAACGTTTCTCACTTCACACCCATCATCCCTGCAGTCTCACTCCCCAAGTTCCCTCAAGGGTTCTCTGCTTCCAGCTGCAAGACCCTGCTCCATTCCAGCGCCACCTCCTCCATCCTGACCAGAACTTAGGTGTCTCTCGCCCATAAGCAGAGTCAAGACCCTCTCCCCTACCTAGTTCCCGCCCCCTCTCTCTCTCTCTCTCTGCGGAGCGGCTAAGACTCAGCAGGTTCCCAACATTTTCCTTCTTCCAAGCTTGTCCCCTCCAAACCCCACCCCTATGTCTCCATCCACCGAGACCCTCTCACGGGTACCAGCGGGGTACTGCACCCTTTCACTCCCAGCTAACCACACTCACGTCCCGGAAGTCCTGATTCTCAACCCCACAAGACACCCGTTCTTTCTCTGCGCCCCTTCCTTTCAGCCCTTGCTCTCCTGCTTGCTTCAAAGCCCCTCGAGCCCACTCCAGCTCTCCGCCTTCACGCCCCCTTTCGCCTGCCTCCCCTCCATCCTTTCAGCATCCCTCTGCTGCCCTAAGACGTACCCAGCCACCCCTCACTGCCTGCAGTAGCTGCTCATCTGCCCCCAGCCCCAGTGGTCTCTGCTTCCCGGCGGACCTGGAAATCCCAGGCTGCGGAGTGCGAGCCAGCACTCCTCTGCTGCGGTGCGGGTCCCTGGCGGCCTCCCGCAGCCCCTCTCCGAGTCCCCTTAGGCTGCCTTGCACTCGGTCCCCAGTTCCCCGGCAGTGTGGAGCCGGGTTGGAGCCGCGCCCCTTACCTCGGTTATGAGCTGGCTCACGGACAGTGCAGCCGGACTGTCGCACCTGGCGGTAGTGGGCGAGAGGCAGGCGAGGCGGGTCTGGTTCCCACCTCGACTACGGAGGGCTGAGGCTCTGGCTGAAGATGGGTTGGGTTCCCGCTGGGTCCAGGCCCCGCCCCTGGGCGGAACCCATGTAAGATCCGCCCCGCCCCTACGTTCCTGGCAGGTGTAGGGAATCATGATTTCTTGGGAGCCTCAGACCCCATATATCTGGGTGACTATTCTAATCTGCCCACATTCTATAGTCTGCATCTACAGGGTGCTCAGGACTTTGATGATAATGTAGATGATGATGATGATGATGGTGGCGTCAAGTTTTGTTATTTCCAAATGCTTTACTCCGTTCTCAAAAACTCTCAAGGGGGGAGCACAACATGTCTACAAGTAAAAACTGAGCTAGGAAGTGTATCACCCTCTGCCCCGCTCACAACCCCTGCATGGTCCATGTCCTTTGAGACTGGTAATCCCCTCTGAACAAATCCAATCCTTCCTCTTACTTTATTTTTCTCTGCATAAAGTATCATGGCTTCTGGCCTGGACTAACGCAAGAATTCTGATTCCTGCCTCTCTTTCCAGCCTCTATACCAGTGGCCTGAGTAACCTTTTGAAATGCGATCGACCTTGTTAAAATGACCCTCACTGCTTCCTTCCTTATTACCAGCAGTAGCTGGAAGTTGCCAACTGGGGTGGTAAATGTTCTTGTCTGAGACATTGCAGGTCCCAGATCTTCCAGGAGTGGTAGCACCCTCACCTTCAAATCCTTATATGGATTTCACTTTCCATTGTCGTGAGGTCACTGGACTGACAGTTTTAGTCTGGAGTTATCTTTTCTCTCCCTTCCTTCCTTCCTTCCTTCCTTCCTTCCTTCCTTCCAACGATTTATTTTTATTTCATGTGCATTGGTATTTCGCCTGCATACATGTCTGTGTGAGGGTGTAGGATCCTCGGAACTAGAGTTACAGACAATTGTGAGCAGTCATGTGAGTGCTAGGAATTGAACCCAGGTCCCTGGAAGACCAGCCAGTGTTCTTATCCACCGAGCCACCTCTCCAGCTCCTCTTTGTTCCTCTCTATAGTCATTCCCACCCCAGATCATAGAAGTGTGAGTCCGATAACAACGCCAGATTTTTCTCACCACTATGACTCGTCTAAGACGTTTCTTACCGGCCTCTCGGCCTCTGCATCGGAGTCCTAATCCTTACAATGTTTGTCCGAGCTGCTCACCAGCCCTTTTAGTCAGGTTCCCGCTGCCCTTGGGCTTCCGGCTCCCTCTAGAACCCTGGTTCCACCCCCTGCATCTTTAGAATTCTCAGGTTACCTCTTTATCTTTACTGAAACTTTACTCCGCCCTGGGACACTGCCTCCATGGTAGCCCTCTGCAGAGAGGCTCTTCATTTTCCGTAATCTTCACGCGTCCGACCCTCGCCACGCCCACCCTCATACAAAGATGTGCTCTCCTTCGTCCACCAGCCATATCATTCTCTATGGCTCCTCATCCCTGACCCCGGTGCCGCACTGCTCCTCGTGCTCCGAGGATCTCAGTCCCTGGGGTACCAGCTCCTTCACTAGCTGCTCCCCGCCATCCTTCTGGTGACGTCAGTCGCATATGGGGTCTCCTGACCTTTTGCCTCTGCTTCTCACAACCCTGTCATTAACACCCACAGCTACACCTGACCCTCATACTCATCTAGAACTTAAGCCCAAACACCCTGTGCCGAACTTGCTCCCATAAGGCCTAGTTTGGTTGTTGTTGTTGTTGTTGTTGTTTCTCATTTCAAACTGGACAAGATGGATAACGAGTTGCCCATTCTTCACAGGAACAGTGAGATAACATATAAAACAACCCTTTCAAAGTTGGGAAACAATACAAGAACAGATGGTGCTGTTGTTAAGGGTAACCTCAGGTGGGACGGCTTTCTCCTCTCTCCCCTGAAAGGCCATGTAATGCAGGAGAAGGAGCACAGGCCTAGACCCACACAGACTAGGGTTGCTTGTGGTTTTTTTTTTTTTTAAATCCTTGTTCTACCACTTGCTGGCTGAATGATCATAGGTCTGTTACCTCATTTTTTTTTCCTGACACACACACCCGTTTCTTATCTTTAGGAAAATCAATAACAAAAACTGTCTCACTGTTGTTGTGAAGATCAAATGAAAAAATGATACTGGACAGTACTTGATAGAGTGCCAGGCACACAGCAGGCACTCAATAAATATGAAATACTGTGGCTATTATAATAGAAAAATGCCATTTTTATCCATAACTGCCTTCTTAGAAGCATTAATTCCAGTGCACAAAAGAACTCTTTTTTTTTTCCTATGCGGTGGGGGGGGGGTGGGTGGCTTGATGAAGTTTGGGAAACTGGCTGACCAAACTGCTTCGTTTAAAAGAAAGAAAGAAAGAAAGAAAGAAAGAAAGAAAGAAAGGAAGGAAGGAAGGAAGGAAGAAAGAAAGGAAGGAAGGAAGAAATTCAGAACCCATGAAAAGCCAGACACTGGCAGACCAGTCTGTGATTCCAGCGCTTCCACACTGAGATAGGAGGTGGAGACAGAAGACTTCCCGGCATATGTAGCCTCAAGTACGAGACCCTGTATCAAAGCAGGGTGGAAGGTGAGGGCTGACACCTCAGGTTGTCCTCTGACTTCCGTGTGTGCACCATAGTGCATGCGTGCACAGGATGTGACCCCTCACGTGACCCTGAAGGTTTTAGGAAAGACGGTCAGACCCAGGTCTGCTTTCTGGAAAGGAGAATGTGAGGACGCGTGAGTGTGGAAATAGAGCAATGTTTCAGCCTGTCCTGATTGAGAAAAGGAGACCAGAGGTGGAGGGGATAATATAAAGCTCGTGGAATTCACAGAAACCTGTGGGAACATTTGAAATCACAAGATCTGTGAAATGTGAACATGAGTTTCAAGCCCATTGCATTTCGATCTTAGAGGAACAAACGATGACCCTGGCATTCGGGTTTTGGCACCTCAGTCCCCCCATCCTCCGGACCTGATGTCCCTATTCACAGAGAACACACTAAATCAAACGATTTTAGATGGTCATTTTCCAGATCCAAATGCCCACGTAAGAACTGGAAGAAAGATAAAATTCTGCCTTTTGCTTTGAATTAAATTAAGTTGGCTATTGACTACAATGACAAAAATACATTCATCCTCAATATAACCACAAGGTACCTGCTTGCACCCTTGTTTTTAAGGGACACGATTTTTTCTCAACTCAGTGTACACGTGAGCCTATACGCTCCCAGGGAGTCAACTTGCTTTTACACACAAGAAAAAGCTTAGATTACACAGTTGGCAAATGGGAGGGACAGGGCAGGTCTTCTTGTCTGTGTCCAGGCTCAGGACCTTTTCTACTAGACCCATTGTGGTTATTCTGTGGATACCATCCACATTAAGATTTCTAAAAATAAAACTGCCTTAAATAATTTCTTCTAATTGTTAGGGTAAAGAAATCAGTGCTCCAGGGTCTTAGTTTTTGCACAAGACATAAAATTGATGCTTTTCATAAAATTAGAGTCAGTAGTAGCATAAGTACATGCCATTTGGAACAAGCACAGAAGTTACTCTAGTCATAATGAGCTGCTCCCCAAATTCAATTGCTTGGCACAGTGATCATTTATTATTTATTGCAGTTCTGTGGGTGGCTGGATGGCCCCTTCCCTGGTGTCATCTGTGCTCCCTTGTACGATGCATTCAGTTGGAATGTCTGGTTATCGGTGCTGGCTGGGGACTGGGCACCACAGTCCTCCGTGTGGCCTCATTCGCCATTTGTCTAGACTGCTGATGTAGATAGACTACTGTACAGTAGCCCCGTGATGGCATTCCAAGAGGGTAAAGGTTGAAGCCATATCCTCCAGGTGAGCCTCAGAAGTCTCATTTGCATTTGCAGCTATGAGCTAACCCAAGCCCCATGCCCAGTCAGATTTAAGAGAATGAAGAAATAAATCCCACGGTGATTTGGGTGGCGTCTAAGTCACAGCACATACATGGGGGAGCGAAAGCCTCAGAAGTGGAAACAGATCTGGATAACCACACAAATGATAAGAATCTCCAGCGCCACCTCTTGTGTTGACTGTTCTGCCCTTTCCATCTGCATTTCAGCTCCTTATTTGCCAATAACCATGCAAGTCCCTTATCCCCACCTACGTCTCCTTATGCAGCGAACCTGCTGAAAGGCACAGCAAGAGTACTGCCCCGTAGCCAGAACACAGCACTGCCATCAGGGCTGGAAAGTGAGACACATGCAGAAAATGTTTGCTATATAGGTACACAAGTGACCAGAACCCAGCAAACTCCCAGGGCCTGCCCGCGCGCCCACCCGCCTGCCTGCCTGCCTGCCTGCCTGCCTTCATGCCTGCTTGCCTGCCTGCCTGCCTGCTAACCCTTCACTTGAACTGGGTTATTCTCTCACATATAGATGAGATAGAGATAGAGATAGAGATAGAGATAGAGATAGAGATAGAGATAGAGATAGAGATAGAGATAGAGATAGCAATAGAGACAGAGACAGAGATAGATAGATAGATAGATAGATAGATAGATATAGGTATAGATATATAGGTAATATATATATATGTGTGTGTGTGTATGTGTATATATATACATGAGAGAGAGAGAGAGAAATAATATAACAGTTTGTTAACTGTTAACTTGACAAAATCTAGAATCACCTGGGAGACGAGACTCTGGGTGTTGTCTGGGGGATTGTTTTAGTAAGGTTAATTGAAATAGGAGGGCCCAGTCATGGTGGGTGGCACCATGCCCCAGGGATGGGACGCTACAACATGCATGGAGTGGGCAAGCTGAGCCCAAGCACTTATGGGTCTCTGGGTCTCAGCTATGGGTGCAATGCGAACAGTTGCTCTAAGCTCCTGCTGCGCTGACTTCCCCACCTTGGGTCGTGAGCTAAGGGAGAGCCTCGCTTCTTGGGGTGCTTCTGTCGGGGTACTTTGTCACAGCCCCAGGAAAAGACACTAAGACAACGTGTTTGGCCAAACATAACTGTTTTCTCATATTAGGAGAGCAGGGAGGAGCCAAGATCTCAAGTCTGGCACATGCTTGATCCCTGCATGCAGACTTGGAATTTGAGGAGCAGTGGGCACTAAGTGCTTGAAGAAGCAGCCTGGGCAGATAGATGGACCAGTATGAGCAAAGACCCATGAGGCAGTAAATGACGTTGAGGTCTTGGGGAACCTCAGAAAGCCGTGAGTCTCTGGGGGCACAGGTGTAATGGGTGGAAGAGCAGGCGATGAGTCAGGAGAGGTCAGGAGAGGTCAGTCAGACCCTGAGATCAGCACTAACGACGATGCACTTGATGATAAGGGGAGCACGGCGCCATTGGGGAGCACGGCGCCATTGGGGAGCACAGCACCACTGTAGGGTTTTATCTGAGGGAGGGGTTGGTAACATTTATTTTTTTTTTTTAAATCTTAGCCTATATAATAAAGAACAGATTCGATATTCTAAGACATACAGAATAAAAGCTGGTGGGGTAGTTTTTAAAAAGATAAGACTCTCCAAAAAAAAAAAAAAAAAAAAGACTCAAGTTGGGAGACACTATGTAATGTAAAGAACAAGATTTAAGCCGGGCGTGGTGGCGCACGCCTTTAATCCCAGCACTTGGGAGGCAGAGGCAGGTGGATTTCTGAGTTCGAGGCCAGACTGGTCTACAGAGTGAGTTCCAGGACAGCCAGGGCTACACAGAGAAACCCTGTCTCGGAAAAACAAACAAACAAACAAACAAGAACAAGATTTAGTGACTAATTTGATGTAGGTGGGGAGAAGGAAATAAAGACAACCTATGAGAAAGGAAAAAAAGCCACAGGGACCCTGGGGTCTAGAAGAAGGAAACAAGGCCCAGTAGTAAAGGCAGAGGCTTTTCCTGGTTTACCATTATAAAATAGCCCCTCCACTATTTGCTTTCTTTCCCTCTATCTTTTTTCCATTTTGTAGCTCAGGTTAGCCTTCAGCTTGTTGTATAACAGAAGATATCAGGAAACTTCTGACTCTACTGCCTCCACCTTGTAAACACTGGGAACATGGGCTTGTACCACCATGCCCTACTTGTGTGATACTGGGGACAGAACTCAGGGCCAGAAGTGATTGCTTGTAACTGCATTCATTTATTTTGCTCTAGTTAGATCAGCCATCTTGTCAGCCAGAGTCCCCCAGTGTTAATCCCCTTGTCGCTGCCTCTCTCAGCTTCAGGGCCTCTTCATTGCCAGCAACAAAGCAGAGAATGCCTGTTCTATAATTTAACATGGAGAGTAGACAGCAGCCTGTCACCAAGGCTTTATTTAACGCAATACTTGCAATTTTACTGAGTAGCTAAAGTACACTGGAGTTAGCCTTTCCCAACCAGAGCAACGTGGGGATCTTCAGTCTTGACACGCTCCCTTCTGAGGACGAGGGAGCCACCTTATCTGGTGCTGGCCGCTTTGCTTTTGGATAATTGTCATTGGTGGGAAAATTGTCTTTATCAAAATCTTTCTGACATAGCACCCTCTGTTCCTACTTCTTGGCCATTATGTCATCCATCTATTCATTCATTCATTCATTCATTCATTCATTCCACAAAGATTTTACTGGTACTTAGTATGTGCCAAGCAGTGTTCTAGGCACAAAGCACATGAACATTATCTAAGAGAAGCTAGAATCCTAGGAGGAAAAGAAACATTAAGAAAACAAAATGTATAGGAAGTTTTCACATAGTGAGAAACATATACAAGGTCTGAGTCATATACCACGACGGGGTGGGGAGTTAGGAAGGCAGCTCAGTTGGAAGAGTGCTCGCGCAGCACGCATGCGGCCCTGGGTTCTGTCTCCTGTGCCGCCCAAATGCGGTGTGGTGGTACAAACCTGTCATCCCAGCATTTAGGAGGTGGAGGCAGGAGGATCTAAAGCTCCATGATACCCTCTGTTATACAGCAAATCGAAGGCCAACCTGAGCTACGGGAGACCCTGTCTCCAAAAGGAAAACGGAAAGGAAGGAAAAGATAAAGGGTAAGAACCGGAATACCGGATGTGGCTTTTTTACAGTGATGCAGCAGGGCGAGCCTCTGTGAGAGTAACAGATGAGCCGAGATCTGAGGGCGAGAGGGAACCAACTCATCTGTAGCATGGGGAAATCGAAGAAGCAAGGACACGTGACTCTCCCGGGGCTGCGATGGCTGAGTGACTGACACCAGCGTCTTCCTGCACGCTGAAGGATGTGTGCAACAGTGACTGGGCTCTAGTCGGTGCTCAGGATGCTCCCCCCCACACACACACACAGAGTCCTCTCTCAGTCTCATAAGTTATTACCCGCCTCTCATCCATCCCCGTTATGGACCCCGTCTGTCAAATGTGGGACTTGGTCTAAAATAAGTATAATGGGCAGAAGTGGTTCTAAGATCCAACAGGTCTGGGTTCAAGTGTAAGAGTTATCATTTGCCAGTTAGTGCTATTACTTTTTCATTGTAGTGTGAAGACCTGAACAGTCTTGTGGGCTCCTTAAGGAAATTAAATTAAAAAATCACTACATAAGGAAGTGGTACGTAAAGGGACATGCAGTGACATCAACTACTTAAAGAGACCTCACTTTTAATCATCGCACTCTGGAAGGCAGAGGTAGGAGGACCTCTGAGGCCAAGGCCAGCCTGCTCTACTTAACAAATTCCAGGTCAGCCAGGGCTACATAGTGAGACTTAAAGAAACAGGAACAGTTCTTATAACTAGCTACATTGTGTCCGTCAAAGGTTCTTCCTTCAGATATAGTTCCATGGGATTGAGGACCAGTTAGTCCTGGAATCTATCGAGCAAGTCAGGGAGCTGCTGAGGCTGGCTGATAGGGAAACCCCGTGACCCTCTGCCAAGGTTTAAGCTCATACTCCCTCTTGTGTTGTAAATGGGAAGTGCACGCCCTCCGGACTGCATGGTAGTCCACGGTGCTATAGCCATGGTGCTGAAGTAAGCCTAACTACAGAACAGAGTAGAAGGGAAGTCAGGTCTGACAAGAACACACTGGGGTGATTTTTTGTATATCATCTTTTTCTCTCATTCAACAAAAGCAAAAACCTAAGACTTATAATAAATATTAGGTGATGTTTCTAAGAACTCATGGATATTAATTAGACCTAAACACAAAGAAAAAGGGGGGGGGTGGGGACTTGATGTTCATGGCACCACAGGATAAACCAAACACCCCTATGGGTTTGATCAGATGCTTTTCTCTGTGGATTTACCACCAACCATCGGCCCTCTTGAACGTTATTCTCTGGCCAGGTGGCTGTTGTAGCTGTCACAGCTCACCGTTTAGGCCTGTCAACCTTAGCTGCTATCCTCAGGACCCTCCATTCTCTAGAGTCACTTCCTACGTAACCGGCCACACCATCCTTCTTTTCTGGGGAGAATGTCATAGCTCTCTCTTTTGGACCTCAGACTTGCTGTGGGTTCATGAAGGCTGAGCGGTAAGATGTTCAGTCCTAAGAAATTGCAGTTGCCCAATCCCTCCCTCATTCAACGATGGTTGGAATGACAGTCCTGGGCATGAAGCGCCCATCCTCACAGAACTGCATAAACAATCTCAACGATAACGGATTATCACCTTATCACCGTGAAAGTGACTTTAATGGAAAACCCATGAGAACCCGGGGGAATGGAGCTCGGTTGTAGAGCGTTTGCTCCAACAACGCTCCGGATCTCCAGATCTGGATCTGGATCTGGATTGGATCTCCAGAATAAACCAGGGCATGGTGGCACTTACCTTTAATCTGAGCACTGGGGGAAATGAAGGCAGGAGATCAGGAGTGCAAGGTCATCTTCAGCTGCATCGGGAGTCTGAGGTGCCACCCTGGGCTAGACTTGGGTGGAAGGGACAGAAAGCAGTGAATAATTAAAGAAAAGACTTTTTAAATGGCACGGTCATTGAAAATTTCATAAAGAGACATTGCATAGATTTCAGAGGAAGGAGAAGCGAAAGGTGGGGAAGAGGACCTCTAATGGAAATAACTACACCTGTCAACCCCCAAGGACCTCTGAACACCAGAATGAAGCCAAGTGTGACTGTATTTCTATGCACCAGTGATAGGTGCTGAGGAACCAGAGTTGAATCTGAGATTCAAGGGAATGAGGGGGTCTCTGGGAAATACTGCCCAAGAGCTCTTTACTGGGCTTCTCTGAAGCTGTTGTTCCAATATAGCTCAGGGTTCAAAGCAGGGGTGGAGAAGCAATAATAGACCCACAGCATGATTATCACCAGTCTGAGCAGATGTGCTCAGGAGACCAAAGGTCTCACAGAGCAATGAGTCTGATTGCATGCTGCCCTTGAGCTACTGGGCTACACTGAGGAAGGGGGAGGGGAGGAGGAAATATCTTGCCCCTGTATTCCTTGTACGGGCGGAACCTTTCCTCCTAGGGGAGTAAACAAAGTTCTACATGAACTTTGTTCATACAACAGGACACTGTAGGAAAGATTATAGTTAGTATACGCAGGTTACTTGACTGAATAGGTATATGAGAATAATATACCATGAAACTGGAGAATTGGGGCCAAATTATGTCACCTTTTAAGCAATACCATTGATAATAACAGAGGAAGAAAGTCAATGAATAGTTCTAAACCAAAAAAGGGGGTGGGGTGGGGATTTCGTTTTAAAGAGAGCAATGACTGTAAAGAATATTTACAGAAAGTAGAGTATGGTGAGTCCTACCTATAATCCTAGCACTTGAGAGTCTGAGGTAAGGAAATTGCCAGCTTGAGGTCAGCTTGGGTTTCATAGAAGATCCTATCTCAAAAAAAAAAAAAAAAAAGAAAAAAAAAAAAAAGGCCAGCGGTTAAGAGCACTTGTTGCTCTTGGGGTTTGGGTTCCAGCACCCACATGGTGACTCACAGACATTTCTAGTTCCATATCCAGGATATTAATTGCTCTTTTCTGATCTCTGTGGGCACCAGCCAAGCACATGGCACATAGACATAAATACAGGTAAAACAGCTGTACCCATAAAAATAAAATAAATCCAATTAAAACGTTGAAACATGGTGTAGTGAAATACACATCTAATCTCAGCATTTGGGAGGCTGAGGCAGAAGAATTGCTGTGAGTTTGAAGCCAGCTGTAAGTACCAGGCCAGTCAGGACTGAAAAGCAGAGTAAGCAAGGTCCTGTCAGCAAAACCTAAAAAACAAATGAAAAGGAGGGAGAGAGAGAGAGAGAGAGAGAGAGAGAGAGAGACAGAGACAGAGACAGAGACAGAGACAGAGACAGAGACAGAGACAGAGTGAGAGTGGTACTTGGTGATTAGGGAGTGAATTTAAAATGTCAAGGATGGGTCTCAGTTTTCTGGCATGTAAGAATGGAGAGTAAAGCCAGGTGGTGGTGGTGGCATTTGCCTTTAATGCCAGTACTTGGGAAGCAGAGACAGGTGGATCTCTGTGAGTTTGAGGCCAGTCTGGTCTACAGAGGAGTTCCAGTGAAGCCAGGGCTACAGAGAGAAACCCCGCCTTGAAAAACAAAAACAAACAAAAAATACATTTTAACTTCAGGTAGATGTGATACGATTCCTTTATGGCATTATACAATTTCCTAAGCAAGTGGTTAAGAAAATCTTTATCAACCAAAATTGACTTGAAACAACTAATGCAGCACAGCATGATGTTAGGTAAATTTTAATCACATGCTTGGTTTTAAATAAATGTATTGGAAGGCCTTAGCATTCATGGTTAAGTCAGTCAGCCAAATTAGACCTTCAGAAGCAATTTACTTTGGAGAGTTGAAAATAAATGTTAAAATTAAATATATGAAGGTACAAATTGTATGTGATAAAATGTTCATTTAGTTTCAGTTTTGACAAATGTGCACAGCTGTACAAGCACCACAACTGAAGTTCCCAGAAAGAAAGCCACACCCATGTTCAAGATACTGTGAGGATCTGATTAGAACTTCTTGATTGTGGGGAGCTGGGATGGTCCAGATACAAAGCCAAATTATCTCCTGTCTTCATCCCCTGAATAGCCATTCATTGCCCATGTTTGCGTCTGGCCTGACTTCTTGAGAATTCTCTTTTGGAATGAATTGTTTTAACAGACGACTAACTTCTGCTAACTCAAAAGCTAAGAATGTCAGGCACTGTCAGGGCGTCTCAGGAGACAGCTATATCAGGCTCCTGTCAGCAAGCGCTTTTGGCATCCACAATAGTGTTTGGGTTTGGTGACTGTATATGGTATCTCCAGGTGGAGCAGTTTATAAATGGTCTCTGCTCCACACTTTGTCTCTGTATTTTCTCCCATGGTACTTTGTACCCTAAGAAGGACCAAATTATCCACACTTTGGTCTTCCTTCTTGAACTTCATGTGGTCTGTGATGCTCTCAGCCACCCATTGGACTAAGCACAGGGTCCCCAACGGAGGAGCTAGAGAAAGGACCCAAGGAGCTGAAGGGGTTTACAGCTGCATAGAAGGAACAACAATATGAACCAACCAATACCCCCAGAGCTCCCAGGGACTTAACCACCAAAGAGTACACATGGAGGAACCCATGGCTCCAGCTACATGGATAGCAGAGGATGGTCTGGTCGGACATCAATGAGAGGAGAGGCCCTGGGACCCATGAAGGCTCATTGCCCCAGTGTAGGGGAATGCCAGGTCAGGGAAGCGGGAGTGGGTGGGTTAGTGAGCAGGGGGAGGAGGGATGGGAAAGGGGGTTTTCGGAGGGGAAATGTAGAAAGGGGATAACATTTGAAATGTAAATAAATATCTAATAAAAATGTTTAAAAAAACCTAAGAATGTTAAAAGCTCAGATAGCATCTGAGACCCATAGCGTGTACCTGTGTCCTTTGCTGTAATCCATTTGCTTGATGGCCCTATCAAGCACAATTGTATGTGTTTGTTTTGAGACAGGGTTTCATATCACATCACTTGCTGTGTTCTCAAGAGGAGCTGGAACTTAGGATGTTTCTGCCTCCAACACCAGAGTTTAGATCACGTCGTGTCGGCCATGCCGGATTTATGGACCATTGGGATGGAATTCTAAGCAAGCACTCTACCAACCGACTACATCCCCACTCTCACCAATGTATTTCGAAAATGCCGATTTATCATGTTCTTTTGTCTTATAATTATTAAAAACCTCATCAGGCGATTTCCACATTGGAACGTGTGTTTGGGGCAACTTGGATCCTGTTTTCAGGCCACAGGCACTCATGCTTGGCTCAAAGAACAGCTCCCCCTCGTTTCCTCTCAGGCAAGAACTGCTTATGTCGATGCAATCGACCTTTCTTTTTCTTTCTTTCTTTCTTTTTTTTTTTTTTTTTTGTTGTTTTTTGTTTTTTGCTTTTTTGTTTTTTGTTTTTTTCGAGACAGGGTTTCTCTGTGTAGTCATGGCTGTCCTGGAACTCACTCTGTAGACCAGGTTGGCCTCGAACTCAGAAATCCACCTGCCCCTGCCTCCCAAGTGCTGGGATTACAGGCGTGCACCACCAACGCCTGGCTTCGACCTTTCTTTTTATATTTGTTTATTTTGGTGTTTCTAGACAGGGCTTCTCTGTGTAGTCCTGGTTGTCCTGGAGCTCTCCTGAACTTGCTTTGTAGACCAGGCTGAACTTGAACTCAGAGATCCACCTGCATCTGCCCCCTGAGGTGTGCACCCCCATTGTTAGCTCCACAGTCTTTCTTTTTCTTTCTTTCTCTTTCTTTTTCTTTCTTTCTCTTTCTCTCTCTCTCTCTTTCTTTCTTTCTTTCTTTCTTTCTTTCTTTCTTTCTTTCTCTCTCTCTTCTTTCTCTCTCTCCCCCTCCCTTTCTTCCTTCCTTCCTTTCTTCCTTCTTTAAAATTTTATTTATTTTTATTTTTTGAGATTCTCAGCCACAGTCAACATTTCTATCACCACCAATTCTTCCCATGGCCTTTTCAGCTACTACTTACTTAACCCCTCCCCCAGTGCCAGGCAACCAGTGATCTGCTCTCAGTGTATAGAATTCTAAGTGCCCTAAAGTTTCCCATCAGTGTGCTGGTTTGTCTTTTTACTCTGCGTGCTTTTAAGATTCATTCATGTTGTTTCACATATCAGCAGTGTCTGCCCTTTCTATGATTAGACCACAATTTCCCCATTTCCTTGTTGATATTTCCTTCCAGCTTCTTTGCATCATGAATGTTCTTTTATTATGTGTATTTGTTTCATATAATTTATATGGATTATACTTACCATGCCTATGCTCACATAATGACTGCATATTTGTCTGAAGGTGTGACTCGACGGTAAAGCTCATGCTTGGCATGCTTGAGGCACTGGATTCAATTTTCAACATAAAAACCCTGAAAACCCACGCCCTGTCTACTAGCTGAGGATATCCTGTACAGAGTTGTCAGTGTCCTGGCTGAGAACAGAAGTCAATATTAAATGTGAAGTACTTAAAGTAGATGCAGAGTTAGGCACTGTAGATCATACCTGTAGTCTAACACTTGGGAAGCCAAAGCAGGAGGAGTGTCTTGAGGGCAGGGCCAGCCTAGGCTACATAGTGAGATCTTGTCTCAAATCAAATAAACCAAACCAAACCAAAAAAGTGAATACAGAACTATTTCCACACTGTAGAGAAGAACATCGCTGATACCCTGGGAAACAAATATTCCATTGGAACGTGTACCGACTTTTTCAACAACTAAGCAGCTGCGGTTATGATTGATGGGGAGCTATATACTCTGGGATGTTTTGATGCTTCAGGGCAGATTATGACCACCAATGTATCTACGAGTATTGCTAGTCTGTTCAGGTCAGTAGTCTCTCTACCCTCATTTGAAAGGTACAAGAAAAAGCAGTTACCTGAGCAAACGCACTACTGTCTATAAAGACTTGCTTGTGAGGACTCAGAATGAGAGGCAACCTCCTCACTGCTGAGAAACTTGCCAAGAATAAGCAGAAGCGACTGTTGTTGAGGTGGTAAGTGATCTGAAGTCTGTCAGTATGTGGTTCTCTCTGGCCTGACACAGAAAGAAAGGCCTGAAGACGGTGTCTTTGACTGACAAACCCTAGTGTTGCCCTGAGCCTCTAGAAACAAAGAGCTGGCGGTGCTCCCCTCTGTGAACGTCTCTCCAGAGCCCCTTCAGCACAGCTGGTGTTATACTGAAAACACTGTTTAGCTCAAAGGAAAGGTTAATAATTAAAACTCATTCCTGTTAAAATACGCATGCCCTGAACCATTCTATGGTGAGAACAGGGCCTGGGTATGCAGCCTCCCTTTGCTGTCCCACCACTGGACAATTTTAAGTAACTATGTTTTCAAAAAAAAAAAAAAAAAAAAAAAAAAAAAAAAGGTGATAGTACTAAGTTTTTGCTTCCCTGAGAGAAAAATATTTTCCTTTGCTTAAAAGGGGCTTGGTTGTGACAACTGGGCAGTAGATCAGCTCCAACGGGCAAAGCTGCACCCTGGTTTCACTTGTGGAGAATAATCTGGGATGATTTAGAATTCCCCCAGCCACCACATTTTTGAAGGGGTGGGGAGTTAAGCTTGTCATTTATTTATTTACTTTCAACTCATTCACCATTCAGCAGCTGTTGGGGAGGAGGCTACATTCCAATCCCTGGGTCGTTTATCGAGCGCGAGCGCGCTCTCCACCTGGTCCTCTCAGGGAGGCGTGTAGAAATGCCTTACTGGATAACATACTCCACCCTTGAGGAGGTCCAGTCTTTGACGAAACCGGTAAGGGTAATCAGAAGGTATCTCGCCCTTCTCTTTTCTAGGATGTACCCTATGTGTGCCGGTGACTCTCAAGGAAATGTTTGCATTTGCTGCTTTGGGGGGTGGGAGGGAATTTCTAACTTCTTCCACTGATATCTGAAGAAGCATTTTACCTTTTGAAATATACCAAATAGATTGCTTGTAACTTTATTTTTAATTTATGTGTAGCGTGTGTGTCTGTTTACAAGTTCAGATGCTTGAAGCAAAGACATCATCACCCCCCATACCTCCCCCACCCCGACACACACACACACACACACACACACACGCACGCACGCACGCACGCACGCACGCACGCACACACACACACACACACACACACACACACACAAATTCGGGAGCTACCTGGTTTGAGTGCTCTGGACCAGCAGCAGTCTTCCCAGCAGTCCTTGCTCAGGGTAGGGTATGTAGTACGCGGAGTACCTAGAGCCAGGCTGAAGAACCTGGCAGTACAGAGGGAGGGACCCTGAGAGTTAGCGCTTTACGAATGTGGAAGGTCCAGGCCTGCTCCACTAAGACTCGGGCGCTGTGGTCATGGGAGAGGTCCGAGAGCCTTCCATCCTGCTGAGCAAGCTCGCCTGCCCTACCTTTTTGTAATCCATCTACTCATCAACGTGGTAAGACGCTTCCATTTTCAGGCTACTGTGATACTGCTTTCAATATGGGTATCCAAATATCCACTCAATATTCTATTTTTAAATCTTTGTGTTATATTCCCCGGAAAAGTGGAATTGCAGGTTCACGTGGTAATTCTACAATTCATTTTTTTTGGAAACCATTTTTCAGAGCATAAAGATACAGAAATTGACTCACTGAAAAGTTTCTGTGCCCATGTATAAAAAGATCTGCTGTGCCCCAGATTGAAATCACCCGTTTCAATGAGTCATCTTGAATGTAGAGGTAACGTGGTAGGAGGGGCAGGAGTTTGCAATTAGATCCTGGTGGTTAGAATCTAGTGTGTACGTGGACTCAGATACCTTTATAATCACAGTACACGGAAGGCAGAGGTGGATTTCTGAGTTCCAGGGCAGCCTGGTCTACTTAGTTTCAGACCAGTCAGGATGATATGGTGAAACCTTCTTAAAAAAAGGTTTCACCATACCAGACACCACTAGGGGTGAAGGGAAGGGGGTGGCTCTGTGGTTAAGAGCACTCGCTGCTCTTCCAGAGGATGAGTTCAGTTCCCAGTACCATGTCCAGAGGCTGACAGCTGCCTGGGACTCCAGCTCCTGCAAATCTGATGTTCTCTTCTGCCTCCCTAAGCACACACAGCATACACATGCACAGAGGCACACACGTACATGAAAACTGCAAGTATCCTATAGAACAGAGGTTACAACAGGACCTTCCTCAGAGCCTTAGGAGACCAAGGAAAACCTGAATGGGGTGACACTCATAAGCAATCAGGAGACGCCTGGCCACCCAAAGGCCCAAGAGAGTAACATAGCCTTGAAGGTAATAGAAAAGGTTTTTTTTTTTTTTTTGGTTTTTCGAGACAGGGTTTCTCTGTATAGCCCTGGCTGTCCTGGAACTCACTCTGTAGACCAGGCTGGCCTCGAACTCAGAAATCCACCTGCCTCTGCCTCCCAAGTGCTGGGATTAAAGGCGTGCACCACCACGCCCGGCAATAGAAAAGGTTTTAAGAAGGGAAGTTACATGGATTAGTTCTGAAAAGATCACTCTGGGGAAGGCAAGGAAGATGGGCTACCGAAGGGTATCACAGGCAAGTGGGCCGCCACAACAAAAAAGCCCAGCAGAGAGAAAAGGCCTGTGCTGTGCTAAAAGTGCCAGTGAGGCAGAGGAACCGCAGACTTTAAACATGCGGAGGCGAGGCGGCTCTCATCTGCACTAGAGCTCACGAGGCTGATATGGGGGACTCACTTGAACCTGAGTTTGAGGACACCAGGGCAACATAAGATTCTACTGAAAAACAACAAAGGAAATGCCCTGGTATTCACCTGGTTGTGGATGCTGGAGGAACAGGGGTCCCAGGCTAGGACGCTTAGAACAGGCTAGACTAGTTTTCTTCCTTGTCCTCCTCTGTAGCCACCCCTTCTCCCCACCAAAGGCCACCATTAGCATCTTTCCGCTTCAAGGTTTAATAAAGCTTAATGAAACATAGTTTATCTCTTGTGTTTGTTTTAACCCCAGTACAAAAATACAGTTGGTGAGTTGACAAAATGGCTTCACGTAGGGTCTGCAGGCTTGAGCTTCTCTAACAGCAACAGGGAAAGCATGCTTCCGGTTGGGGCCGAGTCTCTGCACACAGCCATTGTTGACACGCATTCGTGCAAACAGGGATGCCTGAGCAAAGAGGGCGGGGCGTGGGGATTCAGGAGGAAGTCCGGGAGTATCACCAGGACAAAGGGGAAGGCCGTCCTTAAAACCTGATAAGGAATTCCTGCAATCTGTACACTATAGAAAAGATACTTCCGGTTTGTTTCACTTCAGCTTGAGTACAGTAGGAGGAAATGGGTAAAGACTCAAATACTGACATGGAGTTAATCTCCAAGTGGCTCAAGTTTTGTATCAAATAGTTTCATTCTTTACATTCAAAGGAATGGATATGTAGGAGAGAGGGAACAGATGGCAGTCAGTCGGCCACATGGCTGGATCCACAGGCCGGCTTCTGTCAGCAGGCCTCTCCCACAGTGAGAGCTCCTTCCGGTGTAGGTAGAAGCATGGTTTCCGGTGGTGTAACTGTTCTGGGTGGTTCTTCAGGGTTCTCTCCCTGCTGCTTTTCTTCCAGAACACTCCTTAGGTCACAACTCATCCTGAAAGTGCTTCTCTCTGAAGGCGTCGCCTGTCAGCCTCTCCTGAGCTTCCTTCATCCCTTGAACAACTGGAATAAAGGAAAGGGGCGGGGTGAGTGTGGAGGACCTTTAAGATCTGACATGTGACAACAGACTTTACATGTTCTAGGAGAAACAAGATCGAGATCTCCTTGTGGACTTCTGCCCTGGTGAGCTCATGGATCTCTCTTCCCTCCTTGAGAGAATGATACTTCCTTTAGACTGCAACAACAACTAAGCAGAGAATGGATAGTACAAGTGTTTCTTAAATATCAAGGCCTGCAAACGTGCTAGTTGGTATTTGGTGAGCCTCTAGCGCTCTGCTGACTGTCATGGCTGCACGTGCTCACTTGACACTCAGGGAGGAGGGAACACGCTCCGGCTGCCCCCTTTGGAATGACTGGCCACACTGATCATGATGTGTGTGTAAGCACGCACAGATGTACACACTGCAAGAGGAGATGATCTTTATTTTTGGGGTTTTTTTTTTGAGACAGGGTTTCTCTGTATAGCCCTGGCTGTCCTGGAACTCACTCTGTAGACCAGGCTAGCCTTGAACTCAGAAATCTGCCTGCCTCTGCCTCCCAGAGTGCTGGGATTACAGGCGTGCGCCACCACCGCCTGGATGAGGAGATCTTTACTTAAGGGCTTAATCATTTTTACTATTAACCAACAATTATGGAAAAAGTCAAGTTTTTAGGGGAAAAATAAGAAGCTTAAGCAAAGAGAATAGCAGATGAAATATCTTATGCACCGATACCCCCCCCCCCATGTGCTAATTTGTCCTTCCAAAAGGACAGTGTCGTGAGTGCAGCCCTGGGAGTGGTAGCTCTAAAATAGTAGGGTAGGCGCCAGGCTGAGCCAGTCTGTCCTGGGAACCTTGCAGACCCCATATGCTTATAAAAGCAGCTAACATGGGTAGCTTTCCCCTTTATGTTTTACTTATGTTTTTGGTAAAGACAGGTTTGAATGTTTCCAGTCTCATGCCGGCTAAGCCATGAGGACTCTGGGAAAAGCCTTGTGCTCACCATTGGGCTGTGCTAGTGCAGGGGTGACAACAACAACTGGGCAAGAGTCTAAAGAGACAGTGAATCCTGAGAGACAAGTGTGAGGACTGACAGCCCCGCTGCCCTTCTCTGTATGGAAAAGTCTGCATCTAACGTCATTAGGCGGAGGCAGATGCATCCTCTTGACCTGGGGACAGAGATATAACATCTCCGTGTTTTCCCCTTTCCTATTCTAGGAATAAGAGTTCCAAGAACGGGAACAGAGTGACGTGGCAGCCTCACAATAGGTGACACATGGCAACTTAGTAAGTGACTAACAGCACGGGACGTCTCTCCCAACCCCTGCCTCTAGAATGACAGTGCTTCAAAAGCGAGAGACCAAACACCCAGGCAGACACATCAGCCCTGCTTCACCACTGGGCTAAGGCCATTCCCTCTGCCTGCAGTCCGCCTCTCCCAACTTCACTAAAACTCACTCTTAGGGACTTGAGCTACATGTTTCTGGCAAGTCTTACCCTACACACACTCACTTTCAAGTGGGAAGTGTCCTTGTGTCTTTCTAGGGATAGATTATTATTTTGTATTCCTTTTTACTTATTGTGTCTGACGTGCAAACACTCCAACGTGACAGCACCTGTGTAGAGGTCAGAGGACAGCCTGCAGGAGTCGGTTCTCTCCCTTTCCTGGGTCTGGGGACTGAACTCAGGGTATGTGCTTTAGCAGCAGGTGCCTTTACCCACACCATCTTGCCAGAGCCAAAGCCAAATTCTTGCACTGCCTGTCCATTTAATATCTATAAAACTGCTTTGGCTTCCTCCGCTAAGTTGTATTTCTCGTCCTCCGGATTCTTACAGGAAGAACGGGATAGGTGTAATGGAAAAACAAAACAAATCAAATCCAACCCTGACTTATTAACTGAGGCCGGAAACCAGCGACTGCCTGCCTAAGCCTCTGCTCTCCAGCTTCCCGCCAGCCATTAGCTTTCCCACTGGAGTCTAAGGAGCTGGAGAAAGGCTCAGTTTTATCTTCCTGTCGATTGTATTCAACAGGATCTAGCCAAAAGCTGGTCATGTGGGCGATGCTCAGCCTGCATGCATTTGCAGCTGGGTTTCTGCACAGACCTTGCCGTGACCAACCATCTTCCCTCCCTTCTCTCAGAGCCATACCTTGCTCAGCACTGACGTAGAAATACTTGTAGCTGGGGTTTCCGCTCTCATTGATGATTTCAGGACGCACCCTGCCACTGGGATCTATTGAAGACAAACGGTGTGAAAACCACAGTGATGACGACAGGAAGGAGCTCTGAAAACCCATTGGTTCATGAGGCCCGTGGGAGGTAGGACCATCTCTGCAGTTTATTATGTCATTACCCTACATGTGACGTTTCATGCTACAATCATAATAGAGTGCACGCACTTCCTTGAACAAACTCACCACCTCTACCCCATACCTTGGCAAATGCCATTCCCTTTCTGGAATGTTCCTTTTCTTTTTTTTCTTTTTTCTTTCTTTTTTTTTTTTTTTTTTTGGTTTTTCGAGACAGGGTTTCTCTGTATAGCCCTGGCTGTCCTGGAACTAGCTCTGTAGACCAGGCTGACCTCGAACTCAGAAATCCGCCTGCCTCTGCCTCCCAAGTGCTGGGATTAAAGGCGTGTGCCACCACCGCGCCGGCTGGTATGTTCCTTTTCTGCTTGATGATAACAGAATTATACATTTCTTTATTTGTATCACCCATTAAAACTGGCTGCAATTTTTTCTGTAGATTCATTTTGGGGTTTATTTATTTTATTTTTTGCGATAGGGTTTCATGTATTCTAGGATGGGCTAAATCTTCCTATATAACTTGAGGCCAGCCTTGAACTCTTGACCCATCCTTCTGTCTTAGTTTCCAAGTGCTACCACACCTGGCTGACCAAATGTTGAATGAAGATTAGGTGGTTATCCTATCTTATAAAAATTGTTAAAAGTTGGCCAGGCTGTGGTGGTGCATGCCTTTAATCCCAGCGCCCAGAGGCAGAGAGACAGGCATATCTTTGTGAGTTTGAGGCTAGTCAGGTCTACAGAGCGAGCTCCAGGACGGCCAGTTACACGGAGAAACCCTGTCTTGAAACTGATGCCCTCCCACAAAATTATTGGAACATAAAGCTGGACATGGTGGTACACATTTTTAGTTCCAGCACTTAAGAGGCAGAGGCCTGGAGGTAGTAGCAGGTGGATCTCTGTGAATTTGAGGCTAGCCTGGTCTAAAGGTGAGTTCGAGGATAGCCAGGGTTATTCCACAGAGAAACCCTGACTTGAAAAAATAAAACCAAACAAAATAAATAAAATTGTTGAAAGACACATGTCTGGTTCTGTTATTCCACTGGGTTAGCTGCATACAGACCCAGGGTAGAAACTATCTATCCCTAGTTGTGCTTATATGGTATTTGATATATGGGTATGGGTGATGTCCAAATGACTAGGAATGGAAGGTCACATTTTTCATCTTGCCAGATAAAAGCAGACATTTAATGGTAAAAGCATGTTCATTCTCATATTCAGATTATTTTTGTTTGTTTGTTTGGTTTTGGTTTTTTTCCAAGACAGGGTTTCTCTGTGTAGCCCTGCCTGTCCTGGAACTCACTCTGTAGACCAGGCTGGCCTCAGAAATCCTGCCTCTGCCTCCCGAGTGCTGGGATTAAGGCGTGCCCCACCACCGCCTGGCCTATATTCAGATTCTTACTGCCACCTCCTCAGAATCTCTCTGTAGCCAGCCTCAAACACATGACCCTCTGGTGCTAGAATTACAGGCACACAGCACCTTGCTCCTGGCCTCCTCTTTTTGAATATTTGGTTGTTGGATAGGTCAGTTTGTCACCAGGACAGCTCCAGGGCTTATCACTTCTCTCTCCCACACCTGAGCCTGGGTCACCCAGCAGGCTCTTTTTGCCTTACCCAAGAAAAGGATGCGTGGGATATAACCCCCATCAGGACTGAAGTCTTCATCCCTGGGTTCCTCTTCATCCTGTTTAGATTAGATATAAACCACAGATAAGAACATATTCTTCCTCTCTTCTAAGCCTTACAGTGGACCCCAGGCTTGCTCAGGCCAGGAGGCTCCATGTCATCTGCCCATGTTCCCCTGGGCATCCTCAATCTTCATCTTCTATCTTGATTAGGTGTCTTTATATATATGAACCTGCTATTGTTACTGTTATTCAATAAACTAGAAACATAACTTGGGCTTTCTGGACTGGCTCTGCCTGGACACACACTTTCCAATCATCCCTGGGTTCACTCCCTTTCCTGCTTCTGATTTTTGATCAAATATAATTTTCTTTTCTAGACAGTTATTTTAAATCCTGAGTTATGGTATCTCCTTTACCCTTAACTTCTGGCCACAGCATTCAGCACCATCTTATGTATTCCATTTTACCTGCCTCCCCATGCAGAACGCTACTTCAGCGAGAATGTGTTCTGTTTGCTCATGCACACCCAGTACCTCCACCGCCCACCCACACACAGGACCTCCTGAATGCATGAACAAGGCTGACACTGTGGCTACACTTTCTTCTTCTTTTTTCAGTTATTTATTTATGTGTATGAGTATTTTGTTCCCATATATGCCTGTGCACTATATGTGTGCCGGATGCCCTTGGATATCAGAGGAGGGCATCAGATCCCCTGGAACTGGAGTTATAGAAGGTTTTGAGCCACCATTTGGGTGCTGGGACTTGATCTTAGGTCCTTTACAAAGACATCAAATGCTTTTAACCACTTAGTCATCTCTCTAGTCCGTGGCTATACTTTATGTTGGAGTTCCTCACTGGAAACATCTTGTCCTCCGTGAATGGAGAATTCCAGTTTACCCCAGAAAGCAAGGAGAAAATGTCCATGGGAAAGAAAAAGTAATTTTATAGCTTGTGGTAAGATTCCCATTTCAGGAATTAAATGGGGTCATTTATTTAAACTGCTTTAATTAGCACTGGGATACACTAGTTATATAGGCAAACATGTTTAATACCTCAATGTTGACCATTAATGTGCTCAGAAAATTCCTGGATCTGTTTAAACAAACAGCCTCTTTGGAGAAACTCATGTCTAGAAGCATCACTGTGAAGTACTACCTGATCCCACACATGAAAGAGTATGGCCTGGAAGGGAGCACAGTGCCACCATATTTTCTCACTTACTAGGTTCTTAGGATTTTAATAAAAATCACATACTTGACTTCAGGCCTTTCTACTAAATGGGAACAATACCAATGACCTAAAAAAAAAAAACCAAGTCTCACTCTTGATATTCTAAGATTCAGGATCACATTAGCTGAATTCTGTATCAAGTACATAAAAGATGCTTCCACAAGGAATCAGGAAGGCTGCACATAAAAGCCTAGCACAGCCAAACACCTAGTAGGTGCCCAACTGAATCACAATTTGCAGGGAAGTTGTAGCCTCTACATATGACTATCGATCAGCTGTAGGAAAATAGATGTAAAACATAATCAAAAGCTAAGGATGAAAAAAACTCCAAATTTTAGTCACCTATTTAAATTCTCCCTTCCTGATTCCTCTCCAATGCTGGATGGCTAAGACATCTCTCCCATGAACCTCAGTATTAGTGGTCAAGAGAAAAACAACATACAAGTAGCCAGTTCTGCCCATTTCACTTTATATTAAATCTAAAACAATACTTTAGGGGCATCTCTGAATCTTACCTCCAGATTTACCATAACAAAATTATGGGACAGTTCTGAAATTTCTGTAGATTCTGCAAATTTGGGTTTTAAAGCTAAGGAGGAAAAACAAAAGATTTTTCAATGATAGAAACATACCCAAATACTAATTAGCATAAACATCACTTTCACTGACAGGCCAGGCATTAGTTTATATTATATATACATATTATATTAACCCATCTAACAGAAACATTGTTAAGTCTAAATAACTAAAACTGAGAGTTGGGAGATGGCTCAGTCTCAGTCCCTAGCAAGCCGGGCATGGGGGAGTGCACTTGTAACGTCAGCATCGGAGGCCGCAGGAGGTGGGTCCCTGGACTGGCTGCCTTACCAGCCAGCTTTGCCTAACCTGGTAGCTTCAGGTTCCAATGAGAGGGAACCAGCAAAGTGGCCGAGCAGGGAAAGGCAATTGCATGCAAGTCTGGCAACCTGACTCTGAACCCAGAATCTATGAAAAGGTAGAAGGAGAAAATTGAACCCATGAAGGTGTCCTCTGGCATCAACCCACACCATGTGAGTACATAGTCAAGAATAAATAAAACGAAATAAAAAAACATGGTGGAAACCAACTGGAAAAAGACATCCAAGGTTGACCCACGGCCTCCACATGAATACAAACATACATGCCCCTCAATGTATACGATCAAAACAACAGCAACAACAACAACAACAAAAAAAAAACCCAAAAAACAAAACAAAACAAAAAAACAATTACAATGGAAAAACAAAAATCTCCAAAATGACTGGTGGCACACACAGTTGCAGACCAGATTCTGGGGAGGCTGAGGTTGAAGGGTAACTTGAGCTTGCTTGACCAACCTGAGGCATAGCAAGTCCTATCTCAATTAAAAATTTTAAAAAGGCCAAGCATAGGGCGTGGCATGGCACGCCTTTACTTCCAGAGCTCAATACTCAGAGACAGGTAGATTTCTGTGAGGCCAGTCAGGACTACATAAAAAGATCTTGTCTCAAATAACAATATGAAATAAGTACACGTGTTTTTTATTTAAAAAAAAAAAAAACACAACCATAAAACCAGACCCAGGCACCTGGACTCTCCTCCACCTTCTGGCACTTACTTTGCTATGTGGCTGCAACAATGGGGGTCTGGGTGTGGTAGTGCAAGTCTTTAATTGAGGAGACAACAGGAGGATCTTGGTCATGTTGAGGCCAGCCTGGTCTACACAGTGAGTTCTGACACAGCCAGGGCTAGTGAGACCCTGTCTCGAAAGAAAGGAGAATAAATTATTGGTGGGCTGAGGAGAGCAGATAAGGAAGCCCACTGCCACTCCTAGCGACCTCAGTTCAACCCCTGTAACCTACAGAACAGACTCCCACAAGCTGTCCCCGACCTCCAAACACTATAAAAATAAAATAAAAGTTATAGTATGTGTGACTGCATGTGCCACAGCACACACGGAGGTCAGAAAGCAAGGGTGGCGTCTGTGCTCCTTCTACCTTTCCACGGGCATCAGGAATCACTCGGGCCAGACTTGTGTAGCCAATGTCTTTACCCAATAAGCCAGCCCACTGGCCCCCGTTGTTTGCCTTTTATAGTTACGTTTCATTAATTTCTATTGAAAAGGGAACCACAATGTTAGCAGTTGGTGGGGGGAGCTGACCTTCACACTATAGCCCAGGCTGTCTCTGGACCTCACTGGAGTTCTCATGCTCCAGCCTCCCAGTAGCTGGGAGAAGGAGCCCTAAAGCCCCTTCTGCTTGGTCTTTTTAATGGGGTCTCGGGCTGGAGTGTAGCACAGTGAGTAAAGTGCTTGTTCAGCATGCACAGTGCTCAGATCCCCAGTACTCAGGTACAGTGAGTGTGCTAGTAATTCCAGCACTCTCGAGGTGGGAAGATAAGAAGTTTGAGGTCGCCGGGCGTGGTGGCGCACGCCTGTAATCCCAGCACTTGGGAGGCAGAGGCAGGCGGATTTCTGAGTTCGAGGCCAGCCTGGTCTACAGAGTGAGTTCCAGGACAGCCAGGACTACACAGAGAAACCTTGTCTCGAAAAAACAAAAACAAAACCAAAAACTCCAGGTCATGCCTTTAATTGGGGGGGGGGGATGGGGGAAAGAGGGGAGGTAAGTTTAAAAAAAGAAAAAAGAAACAGGGTCTTGTGGTAACATGTTTTGGAATTCTGGTTAAGAATGTGCTTTCATTTTAGCCCCAGGAGTGGAGCTATGGGACTGCTTCACAACAGCTGACTATGATTTGCCTTGTGCTCTGAGGCGTGGCTTTACCAGATGCAAATAATTTCTATAATCGTGTGACTCTGGAATTCTGGAAACTTTTCAGAGGATATGTAAATGCTAAGGCCCTGAGAGTTGATGTTGGTTGTGGTTTGTGGGTTGTTGTGCTTAAAGAAACAAAAGGAAAGAAACTAGATTCTCTCTCACTCTCTTTCCCCCCTATCTAGTGATAGGAGGTATCACTAGATAGATACCTCCTCTGGTGGGGGGCGGGGGCTAAAGGGTGGCAAAAAGATCCCATAAAGTAGCAAAGACCAGCTACAGGGTCTCTCAGTGGAACCCAAGCTAGCCTTGAACTTGTGATCCTCCTGCCTCAGGTTCCCAAGTGCAGGGAATTACAGGCATGCACTGCAGCACTTTGCTTTTACATTCCTCTTTATTTTTATTATTTTAATTATGTGTATGTGTGTGGGTGGGGAGGGTATGCACATGAATGTGAGTGCTCAAAGGTCAGAGGCCTCAGATGCCCAGAGCTGGAGTTACAGGCAGTTAGGTATAAGTCACCTGATGGGAGTGCTGGCCCTGAACTTAGGTCCTCAGGAGGAGCCTGTATGTGCTCTTAACCACTGAGCCATCTCTCCAGCTCCTTATTTATTTTTGAGATAGGGACCCACTCTGTTGTCAAGGGTGGCCTCAAACTTGTGCCCATGCTTCTGTTTCGATCTCCTGAGTGCTGGGATCACAGCATGAGCTGCCATTCCTGGCTGCACTGTTCAACTAGGGATTTGCTAGTTGTAGCATATCGGTGAAAAATAAAACCTGACTGTATCACGACAGGCAGAAAGAATGCACACCCTCGTTTTGTTTGGTTCTCTCCCCTCTAAACCATTTGTCCCATGTCCCTCTGTACGGGATTTGAGCTTCTGCTAGGATGTACTGTTTATGACATTAAAAACTCCAGGCTTCATAACTATGTTAATCTTCCCAACCTACCTCCAGCCCCTGCAAAGATAACTGCAGATTTCCTGAAGGGAGAGAATGTGCGGAGGACTTGTGTGGCACTGCTCAGGGCGATCAACCAGCAGTACTTTGCCAGCATTAACACTAACATTCCTAATCTGCTTGGGGCCTGACGCTGGCCGGAACACCGTACTTACCTTTGCAGGCTCCACACCAAGACTTATGGATGATCACCATCAGCGGCAAGCCACTTAAAAACAAAGAAACTATATTCTAGTCAAATCCTTCAAAAGTACTCTGACACAACGACTGGTTCAGAGTAATGCACAGAAATGGTCCTTTTGTATGGTTTCAAAAAGAAAACTGTAAAACAATCCAACTACTTAAATCATAGATTATTTTCAGAATAACTAGTATAACTGCTGATGTTTCTATAAATTCCACAAATTTGGGCTTTAAAATGAGGGAGAAAAAAGATAGAAGAAAAATATCAAATTACAATATTCTAAATGTTACTGTATTTCTAAATGATTACTATTACATAATGATTGAAAATGCAAAAAGTAACTTTCATTAGTATGCTCAATATAAAGTAAGTAATAAAATTATTGATAGGGCCAGGAAGATGGCTCAGTGGTTAAATACTTGCTGCATACGCATGACAGGTTGGGTTTGTATCCCCAGAGCCTATTCAGTCCCCTTCTCCGTTAGTTAGAACTTCTGGGATGTTTTCTGTTGTCGTTACAGTTCCCATGCCAACACATACAGCATTACTGGCATCCACAGTGTTTACCACACACCACTGCTATTCTACATGATTAGCTGTCAGTAAGTTTTAGGTAAACTATTTAAGCTATCTCACCTTAGGTCCTAAGAATCTGAATGGACTGACTCCTGACTGAAGGTGTTTGCTAAAGGCTTGTAAACCACAAGTATAAATAGATAGCAGGATCTAGGAGATCATAATGAAGATGTGTTGAATGTGACTATTATATGTTAAATACTTTGTATGCATTTTACTATACAGCCCCACAAATAACTCTAGAAACATTTTTAAAATATTAGTTATTGGCCATGCACAGTGACACACATCTTTAATACTAGTTCAAGGCTAGCTTGCTCTAAATGGAGAGTTGCTGGCCAGGCAAGGTTAGGTAGTAAGACCCTGTCCCCTTCCCCGCAAGTAAATAATTACATCTACTTGTGCATGTGAAACATAATTATATGTATTTGAGTGTGTGGACTCATGCATGCTCCAGGGAGGGCAAGACCTAGCAAGCGCGGAAGGGAGAGGATATGTACACGGTAGGCCCTGGGGACTGAACTCAGCCAGTTAGGCTTAGAGGCAAGCACTCTCGGCATCTCATCTGCCCTCCTTTTACTTCTGACGCAGGTAACCTAAACTAGTCTCCTGAGTGCTAGAATTACAAGCATACACCATCACACTCATCTAGGGTAGAAACTATTAATGTTCTCATAGAAAAGAGAAAATCTGTAATATAGATCAATGGTAGAGCACTTGCTCAGCTTGTACAAGGTCTGGGTTCAATCTCCAGCCCAACCCCAAAGGTCCAAGAATCCCAAGAGATTGCATATAAATCATTAAATCATCAAAAAAAAAAAAATCTGACTACAAAAATGTAAGTTCTGCCATTTATAAGTTAGTAAAAAATTAGAAAAAAAAAAAAAAAAGACTGACTCCTAGATCAATGAGCTTTTTGGCCATAATAGCCTTTAATTAGAAGAGTCATCTAGATAAAATATGTAGCCTTTTTAAAAATATTTATTATGTATGAGTGGTCTATCTGCTGCATGCTTACACGACAAAAGAGGGCATCAAACAGAGGAGGGAATCAGATTCCATTATAGATGGTTGTGAGCCACCATGTGGTTGCTGGGACTTGAACTCAGGACCACTTGAAGAGCAGCCAGTGCTCTTAACCACTGAGCCATTATTGATAGCCTTAGAACATGTAGTTTGTTTTTTTTTTAAAGATTTATTTATCTTAAGTATTTGAGTACACTGTTACTGTTTTCAGACACAGGGGAAGGAGGAATCAGATCCCTGGATGGTTGTGAGCTACCATGTGGTTGCTGGGACTTGAACTCAGGACCTCTGGAAGAGCAGTCAGTGCTCTTAATCACTGAGCTCTCTCTCTAGCCCAAACATGTAGGTTTAAATCCAAGTCAGTCAATAATCAACTAGATGACAATCAGAAATGAAGGTTGGAAAAGGTTGTTGTTGCCTAGTTCAAACCTACATTTCATACAGGAATCCTTCTGCCCTTCATATTGTCAAAAAGGTGGTCGATATTACCAAGGAAACAGCATTAACCAAAGCAGCCCACCAGTCTTTAGAGCATGTGTATTTTAGAATGTCTTAGTCCTGCCAAACATCTATCAGCCATTCTAGAACAATCTGCAGGCCAAAGTCAACCCACTGGTTGCTTCTGTACAAAGACATTTAAAAAACACTTTTCCTCTTTTTTTTTTTTTTAAAAGATAGGATCTTACTCTATAACTCGGGCTGACCTCAGATTTACAACAATCCTGTTGCCGGGCGGTGGTGGCGCACGCCTTTAATCCCAGCATTTGGGAGGCAGAGGCAGGCGGATTTCTGAGTTCGAGGCCAGCCTGGTCTACAGAGCTAGTTCCAGGACAGCCAGGGCTACACAGAGAAACCCTGTCTCGAAAAACCAAAAAAAAAAAAAAACAATCCTGTTTTCACCTCTCAAATGCTGGGATTACAGGTGTGAGCATCATACCTAGTGAAAATTTTGAAGGCTGAAAAGCAAATCTAAGGGCTGGAGAGCTGGCTCAGCGGTTAAGAGCACTGGCTGCTCTTCCAGAGGTCCAGAGTTCAATTCCCAGCAAGCACGTGGTGGCTCACAACCTTCTGTAATGTAATGGAATTTGATGCCCTCTTCTGGTGTCAGAAGACAAATACATAATCCTTTAAAAAATCTAAAATACTTTTGTGACACAAATATAATTCACATTTCTTGGAACAAGTTTGTTAATTCTTTCCAAGTAGCAAGAGAATTCCAAAGTCTAAAAGGTTGCATTTTGGTCCTTTGCGGATCATTATTCTACAGTGGTATTTCAAATATTAACTTTTCTGAAGCTCTTCCTCAAACACCTCCTAGCAGCTGGTCAATAGTCAATAATCCTCCACGGGATTCAGGAAGCACTCATCTTATTAAGCGTGTTTGCACTTCACACAATTTTTCAGGATCAAAGCCAAGTCTGAAAAATTGTATGGATAATGAAAATCCAGTACTGCTTGCTACCAACAAAACTAAGATTACAGCGATGTTTGTCTTAGACTATTCGATAAAGCACAATGGAAAGTGCTACAATATATAGGCCAAGCAATCAAGCCTCTAATATAAAAATACTAAATGTATATAGAAAATACTAAATTGCAGGGGAAACATTAAATTACATCAAAAAGTCCAGCAGACAATTTTAGAAGATTTTATTAGAGGAAGTATCTAATGGTTGTCTTATACAAATATCAGTTTCCCAGAGACAGAACAAAAGATTTATCTGTGTTGGAAGTTCCAGGACAGATAGCAAGAGGCACTGTGCTTAAAATACTTGTGGTACGAAAGGGCCATCATAAATACATAACTGCTGTCTTCGGATTCTACTCACAGTTGATTTAAAACAATTCTCCATCCCGATGGATGACAACAGTGGTATGTAGTCTCCCCAAGTAGACTCCAATCGAAGACACCTGGTATTTTGGGGGCTAGCACTCACTGAGTGCTTAGGCTGCACACTCAGGATATGGCAGAGGCAGTTAAGAAAATGAGTCAAACTTAGCAGTCTTAGTACTCCAGTATGCTTTGCAGACCTTCGTACTATTCCTAGACAAAGTACAGTGACTTCAGACAAGAGCCACCGCTGCTGCCCCCTACCCCATTAGTGCAAACTCTGGTTCAGATACTGAAGAAACATATTGGCCAACTGAGGCAGGTTCTCATTGTTGGGATGCATTTTAGTGTAGGAAATAAACTGGCGACGGAGGCGACTTAATTCTGCCAAGGTCAAGGGACGGGTAAATCGGAGGTGCTCTGTGGTGCCAGGAAGCTTTAGTAAGTCTCCGGGTACAGCGCTCTTTTGTGCTTCCATCACAGCAGTCAACACCTGGCTCGTGGCCTGATCCAACTGGTGCAGAAAGCTGCCAGAAGCTAGAGGCTGGGACTGCGTAGATTGATGGGGTGGGGGAGCCCGATTCTCAAACAGTGCAGACCGGATCTCAGCCAGGGGCAATGGCTCTTCTAAACCCACCACGGTGAACAATGGTCGATCCCAACGGTTCCGAGAGTCGGGAGCCTCAAAGCGCAGCGCTAAGGACTCCAAAAGTTCGGGAGGAAAGGCACAGGACGCAGGCTCTGCAGATTTCTCGGACTCTGGAGTCACTACAGCTGGAGGATTTGATGGCAGGATTTCCTCTGGATCCAGTTCCTTGAGGACTGCGGCCGGGACTCCCCCATTTGCTACTGGGCTGGTGGCGCGCTGTTCCTCCACAGTGCCGGCCACCTGAGACTTCTCGCCGGTCTCGGCGCGCGGCTTCCAGCTCACACTGACAGCCGGGTCCGGGTTCTCCGAGGCCCTAGCCTCTAGAAGCCCGCGGCTCGGCCAGTTAGGCCTTATGCAGTAAATTAGGCAGAGCGGCGTGCGCGCAGCTCGAGCGAGGCAGTACAGCTCGTAGCGGAACCCCTTGATATAGTTCATGGAGTCTAGGATGACCACGTCCTGCCGGCTCAGGCGCCGCTCTACCGCGGCCCGCAGCGCAGCACGCAGCGCCTTCTCACCCGCAGAGTCGCCGTACACAGTCGAGTCCTGCGCGCCCAGCACTGAAGCATCGTCCACCACATACACCGCGCGACCCTCGCTAGTCAGCGCCCGGCGTAGCTCTTCCGTACGCTGGCTCTTGCCACTGGACGGCAGCCCACAAACCACGACAAGCGGCATGGTCTCTAGCGGCATCCATGTGCGGATGTTTTGCGTCAACTTCCGGTATGAACCGGAAGAGAAACCCGAACTTCCTGTTTTCCTACCCTCTTAAGGGACCTTTTGTTTCTATGGGAAACGGAACTCTAGCCAACTAGATCAAGGACCAACATTCTCAGAAAGGAGACGCAAAAATTAGAATGGCATTAGTTATTTACACCAAACGTTAGAGATCTCAACAGGATAAGATTATCCTCCGTTAAAAAACATCCCTATCGCTGGGCAGTGGTGGCGCACGCCTTTAATCCCAGCACTTGGGAGGCAGAGGCAGGCGGATTTCTGAGTTCGAGGCCAGCCTGGTCTACAGAGTGAGTTCCAGGACGGCCAGGGCTACACAGAGAAACCCTGTCTCGAAAAAAAAAATCCCTATCTATTAAATGGAATTAAATGAGCATTCAACGAAATTACTAGCACCACATTTAGCATACAAAAGGCAATTTACAAATGTTTCTCTGTTCAGGACTTCTCTTACACCTAGTAGCTTTTAGTAAATGTTTATTCATAACAATGATTTCAATCATCAACATCCTTCCATGGTTGAGGCCATAGATGAACTGAAAACTGTTCCTAAGAAAATCAAGGTTCTTATCAGGAAGCATCCAGTGTCCTCATAAAGTAAAACACTTCTATGGGTAGCTGTACGTTAGTGTGAAGAACAGATGTGAAAACGCTGTCCAGAAAACTCGAAGACTCGACTGATGCTTGAATTTGCTTCTATTTGTTTGGTAGGGAGGGGGTGCTGGGCTAGAGCCTTGTGCATGCATTTTACCACCACACTATGCCCTCGGGCAAAATTACTTGATTTTTGAACTTGAAAGACTAATTAAAATTTTCATCTTGGACAGGGTTGCCAATGCAGGTTTTCCAATTAAATCTGATTTTGAGATTTTTAAAAGTTGCATAAGCTACATGGGGATATTTAATTTTCCTTTGTGTGAAATTTAAATTTAGCTGGGCATCTTTATTTTATTAAACTTGGCAATCCTACTGCAGAAGGCTTGAAACCCTAGTGTCATGAGACTTAGGATCTGTTTTGCAACAGCAAGCACTAGTTTGGTATGTGCAGAAGTGGCTGTGAGTATGACTGTGCTGGGAGGATATGATATGATATGATATATTAGGACACACATGCTGGAGTAGAGTAAGTCTCTAATACAGTACAGCAGACAAACCAAAGTCAACTTAATAGTTTAAATACTGGGAAGTAATTTCACTTTTCTGTATTTCAATTCTCTTTTCAATAAGATGTAAGTTATTTCATAGTTGTACCAATCTCAGAGGCTGTAAAGACTAAATAAGCCAATCTTTGTAACATTGGCAGTTCCTTGCTTCTGCTCCCACCCCCACCCCCTGGGTGTTTATGTATAAACTAACCCTCCCCAAAACATTACACTATTTTAGCGTTAGGCTAGTAGGCAGTATAACTCCCAGACTGAGAGAACAAAGAGGCTGTCAGCTCAGCTCTGCTAAGTACCAACTTGTGATCTTGGACAACTTAACTGTTGAGTGAATTTCTTATTTCTAAGAAAGCAACAACAATACTTCATAGAAATGTTGTGAAACTAAATGAGTTAACCAGTTCAGATTATTTAACACCTGGTACACAGTGCTGAGTTATTGTTATCAGGGAATTTATATAATTCTTGTGGGGCCTTCATCTGAGAGCAATGCTAAGTTAATGGCTAGAAAGTTTTGGTACTACAAACAGCCTAACACCACGTTTGATACCTTGCAGCTGCTTCTTTCTTCCCATCTTCCAGAGTCCTCCAGTGAATGTGATCTCCAAAACCTAGAAGGAAAGAGCCTTATAAACATCCAAAAAACAAACGACGGACATGCACACAAGAACGAAAGGAGACATGCTTGTAATGTATCCATGAATAGTAAAAAAAAAATGTTTCCCCTCTGCTAAGAGGTGTTCAACAGCCAGCTCCACCGTTTTCTGGGCATACTGAACCAGGGACAGTCACCTTCCCCCAAGTCTGTTTTCATTCCTCTAAATGGGAGAACACCAGTTCATCAGTAATTGTTAAGCAGCTTAAGTAATGATGGATCCTTTGTGACCTATCACACTATGCCAACAATATGGTGAGAATGAATGAGACTCTCTTACACAGTGAACAGAAAGCATCTTTGCTGAAATGGCAGGCAGTGCAGCTTCAGACTCACAAAACCATGGATCTGTAACTCTACTTCTCATTAAGGCTGTGGAGTCTTAAATGAAGCCATCTAAGTCCCACTTGATTATCTATAAAATCAAGACACTAATTTCTACCTCAGAATATTGGTACAAGAAAGTAATAAATGAGGTCACGTGTATCAAATGTCATTATTCCCACCTTTTTCATTTTTTTCTTTTTCCTTTCCTTCTTTCTTTCTTTCTTTTTTTTTTTCCCCCAAGACTGGGTTTCTCTGTGTAGCCCTGGCTGTCCTGGAACTCACTCTGTAGACCAGGCTGGCCTCGAACTCAAAAATCCACCTGCCTCTGCCTCCCAAGTGCTGGGATTAAAGTCGTGCGCCACAACCGCCCGGCTCACCTTTTTCATTTTAAAACTACATTTGTTTATTCCTGTGGGAACGCACGTGCCACAGCCGCCAAGGAGAAATCAAAGAACTTTCAAGAGCCAGCCAGCCCTCTCACCCAGCGGTGGTGGAGCACGACTTTAATCCCAGCACTTGGGAGGCAGAGGCAGGAGAATCTGTGAGTTCAAGGCCAGTCGGGTCTACAGAGCGAGTTCCAGAACAGCCAGGGCTATACAGAGAAACCCTGTCTCAAACAAAAACAAAACAAAACACCAAAAAAGAGTCAGCCCCCTCTTTCTACCACGTGAGCCCAGGAATTGAGCTCAGGCTGGCAGGATTTGTGGCAAGCACCCTTACCCACTGACACAACTGCCTGGCTGGCATGATCTTTTTCAATTATATCACTGCTTAATAAGAAAAGATTTCAGAGGATATCCAGTGACCCCAGGATAAAAGGTCAACCTTAGAAGGAGCACTTAACAAAGGCTTCAATGAGAAAATAACACATGGCTGGACGTGGTCACGAACACTTAGTTCTAGCAGACTGAGAGCCGATCTCTGGGAGACCCAAGGGTGGCCTGGTCTACGCAGAGTTAACAGGTCAGCTCGGGCTACATGAGAGAACTTGTCTCAAAAGCAAAACAACAAACAAAAACACTCTGCCCACTTCTGCAATCCCACTCCAGTGTTTTTGTTAGGGGTACTTCAGCCTCTTTGGGCAGAGCCGTCCTCTCCCGTCAGGCTACACACACACACACACACACACACACACACACACCCCGCCTTGCTTCCTTACCCAGAGGGCGTTTCTTTTGATAAGGGCCTCCCCTCAAACTACTCCATTCTAGTCCCAACACCACACTTCCCAGACAGAATCTTCAGACATTAGCGTGTCCATTTCCCTTACTCCAAGAATTCTCTAAGTGCTGGGGCTGAACCTCTTGTATCTTTCCCTGCTTCTCTAGCACTTAGCAATACATATGACTACTCCAAGTATTCCATAAGAGTTCTCGAAATCTTAGACCAAATCACATAATCTTATGTTAGATCCGGAAAATGTCAGAGATCAAAATGTTAGCTTTTTATTTAAATTGATTTATTCTTTCTAAATTTCAGTGTGTGTGTGTGTGTGTGTGTGTGTGTGTACACAATCCTTTTATCCTTTCCCCTTTCACTGAGGCCTTTCTAATAAATCTTCCTATTTTCTTGTGTATGTGTCCATGTAACCAGGGTTGCTTGCATGAACCTGGCTGGATGGGAGATTATCTAATAAGTTTTTCTGCTGATGTAATAAGCCAATTCAAGGTAAATTAAAAGTTTATTGGGAGCGACTCTGGGGTAGGTTCACTGGTCTCAGAGAACAAAGTCAGGGAAACCTTGGGGAAGGGGAGAGAGGGAGGAGAGAGGGGAAGGGGGAGAGAGAGGGAGAGGGAAAGAGGGAGAGAGAGACAAGGAGAGGGAGAGGGAGGAAGAGGAAGAGGGAGAGGGAGGGAGAGGGAGAGAGAGAGGGAGAGGGAAGAGAGAGAGGGAGGGAGGGAGGGAGGGAGGGAGGGAGAGAGAGAGAGAGAGAGAGAGAGAGAAAGAAAGAAAGAAAGAAAGAGAAAGAGAGATATCTGAGGTGACTAGGGTCCTTTTATCTGCAGCACACCTGGTGTACCTGGAGGCAGCAGATAATTAGATAAGCAGTTGCTAGGTCCCTGAGAGCAGGCCAGTGCAACTGCCTGTACCTGTATATTAACAGGGTTAGGGTTAGGGGTTCCAGGTTTGGAGCCTAACATTTACATGAGCAAGAGCAACTTACTAGTAGCTAGCTACACCACTGAGGAATGACTCCTCCTCCAGAAACCATTCAAGGCAAACATAGCGCCAACAGGTTTAGCCTTTTATCCTCCTTCCCCTAGCTAAACCATAGATTACATTCCTGAAGCTGGCTCTCCAGGCGGATTCCCTCTTTTAGTTACTTCCTCTTCCTCCTACAGCTATCAAAGTATTTAAATCAAGTAATCAAAGGCCCTGTTTTGGCTAACTAGGCTAACAAACAACACAACCACCTCGAGGAGGTTTCTCCTCTTCCCAAGGTAAAATGCCTTTCCTAGATAAGCCTTTGTCTCCTCCTCTCAATCCAGAAGCAGTCCTTTGTCCTTCCAGGGCAAATATCCCTCCCTCTGCCTTGGCCCTTTTCTCCATAGTCCTCATCTCCTCCCTGTCTTTGTCTCTTATTCCCCACCCTTTGTCCCTCTGGGGCAAATCTCCTTTGTGCTGAGGGTGTGCCCAAGGCCAATTCAGGTCCTTTTAAGTATAGCTCCTCTGGGAGGAAGAGGGCCTTGGGAAACCCTAGTGCGGGCGGCCACAGTTGCTGTGAGTTAATGGTACAACAGCTGCTGCATTCAGCCCAGCACTCCTTCCCATCCTCCGGATTTTCTTCTTTTTTGCCACCTCTTCTGTGATATTCCTTATATCTGCTATTATTATATGTGTACAGCATATTATACAAGCCAACTCGGGTTACCTTAACAATAATTCCTCTATCTCCACTTTTTCAGGACTCAAAAAGGTATAATAATTGTCTCTCAAAAGGTTACTGCTAAATAGCAAACAAAATATGAAAACGTTAGCACAGCCTTAGAGTATGAACATCAGTATGGGATCGCTTTTGCTTTTCTTTACAGTTGAGGCTCCGAAGCCAGTCAGCTATATCAGGTCTTCTCACTGCTAAAAACCTACCTGGGTTTAACATCCAGCCTTGTGCCTTCCCTCCTCCCTCCCTCCCTGCAGGTTTGTTTTTCAAGAGCTGGTTTCTCTGTGTAGCCCTGGCTGTCCTAGAACTTGCTCGGTTGACCAGGCAGAGATCCGCCTGCCTCTGCCTCCAGAGTGCTAGGATTAACGGCAACGTGCCACCACAGCCTGATGCCCTTATGCTTTTTCAATCACTATTTTTGTCTTTTAGAAGTTTATTTCCCCCACATGAATTAAAATCTAATTGTTATCAGTGTTCTTCCAAAGGGAAATAAAAGCACACACACACCCCCCTTAACACACAGGAGCCATGTCCAAACCAACTACCACGTTTCAATCTCTACAGCACAGGCTGCTAGCCAGCAGGAACGGGTGTGTCATTTACCCAAGGCCCAAAGTTTGATCCTGAAAGTGAATAACAACCAGGGTGACACTGGGAGGATGCCAGGAGGCGGGAAGGTCTCAGCATGCCTGTCATCACTTTACTCACAGGCCTCAAACCTTGACAACTGGCCGTGCTGGACTAAAGAGCCTGAGAAACCCACCCACAAATCAATGAGATCCCAGAGAAGCAGACTTTCAGAGTGGACTCAGTGCAATAACAGAAATCCCTCCATAAGCACAAAGGAAGCCAAGGTGAAGTCACCTACCCCAAAAGCAAATACCTGCCATCAGGTGGCAACCGGAGACAGCCTGAGACTCGGTTAAACCACTAGACAAGTAGAGGGGCTCAGGTCCCCAACGCTGCCCACTCCCCAAACCTTCCTAGGGGGAAACATTCCCCATGTTAGGGCTCCAAGGTAGTTAATGATGAATAATTACCGTGAGTTCATGACCACAGTGCCACAGACTGCTAAACAACAACAAAATCAAAACAATCAAAGTAAGAAAGAAAGTCATCAGAAGTAGCAGAATTAGACTATGAGTACTGTAGGCACCAGGCTTAACAAGCACAGATTTACAAAACAAACGAAAACTCCATTTGATGTGTTTAGAGAAATATCACAAATTCATGGAATCACACATTAAACTGTCAAATCTAAACCAGGAAAGGCGGCACACATTTGCAATCCCATCATTCAAAAAGTGCAGACAAGAAGACCATAAGTTTAAGGTCATGCTTTGAGCCATACTAAGTTTTTGAGTTTTGAGGCCAGCCTGAGACTTATTCAATTCTGTTCCAAAAATCAAACAACAAAACAAGCAAAAGCAAGGGCAGTAGAGCTGTCTCAGGCAGTAAAGTGCTTGCAAGAGGACTTGAGTTTGAGCCCCAGAACCCACCTACCATGGGCTGTGATACCAGTAAGCTATTTTAAGACACTACAGTGCATTGACAGGTACAGGTTGTTATAGCCTCAACTGTGCACAATGTCTCTCCCTGTAGATGTTGAAATTCTAATCCTCAATACTTTATAGTATGGCTGTGTTTGAGGATATGGTTTTTGAAGAGGTAATAAAATTGGCTGGAATTCTTTTTCTTTCTTCCCTTAATTAAAAAAAAAAAATGATGCTTTGCCTGCATGTCTGTCTGTCTGTCTGTCTGAGGGTATCAGAAGCCCTAAAACTGGAGTTACAGACGAGTGTGAGCTGCCATGTGGGTGCTGAGAATTGAACTCAGGTCCTCTGCAAGAGCAACCAATATTCTTAACCACTGAACCACCTCTCCAGGCCCAAAGGTTTTTGTTTTGTTTTGTTTCAAGGCAGGGTTTCTCTGTGTAGCCATGGCAGTCCTGGAACTCCCTCTGTAGGCCAGGTTGGCCTAAGAGATTCACCTACCTCTGCTTCCCAAATGCTGGGACTAAAGGTATGTGTTACTCAAACCGCCCCCCCCCCCAACACACACACAAGGGCCCTAATTCTTGAAAGAAGAGATTAAATATACACAGAAGAAGACAGCAAGAAGATAGCCACCAAAAAGCAGAAAACCCTGCCAACATCTTATTTCAAGCCTTTAGAATCATCAAAACAAAAATTTCTGTTGTTTAAGCTATCCAATCTAATGCTGAAAAATGTCTGTAAAATGTTTGCTACGCAAGCATGATGATTCAAGTTCCATCTCCAGAATCCACGTAGAGAGCTGGGTCTGATGGCGTGCACATGCAGTTCAAGAGATGGGAAGGAGACACGAGGAGGGTCCCCTATGGTCCACTAGCAGCCGGCCTGCCCCGGCCCCAGTGAATGATCGATCCTGCCGCAAAGACAGGGAGGATGGCCCTCTGAAAAACAATGCCTGTGGTTGACCTGTGGCCTACACACACACACACACACACACACACACACACACACACATGCAAATAAGTACATAAAGACAAACAGAACCCCACTCAATCTATAGTACTTATTAAAGTAGCCCTAGCAAACTGTCATTACATTTGTCAGATGCACAAAATATACATTAAGAGTGAACTGTAATATAAACTGGAGATCTTTGTTAGTAAATGTGTCATCATTGGCTCATCAACTGTAACAAACAGTCTACATTAACATACGATGCTAATAAGTGGGGGGGGGGGGCTGGAGAGATGGCTCAGTGGTTAAGACTGCTCTTCCTAAGGTCCTGAGTTCAATTCCCAGCACCCACATGGTGCCTCACAACCATCTGTAACAGGATCTGATGCCCTCTTCTGGTGTGTCTAATGACAGCTACAGTGTACTTACATATAATAAATAAATCTTTTAAAAAAAAAGGAGGGAAGAGGGGCTGGAGAGATGGCTCAGGGGATAAGAGTACTGACTGCTCTTCCAAAAGCTCCGAGTTCAATTCCCACCAACCACATGGTGGCTCACAACCATCTTCCAGTGTGTCTGAAGACAGTGTACTTACATTAAATAAATAAATAAGCCGGGTGGTGGTGGCGCACGCCTTTAATCCCAGCACTTGGGAGGCAGAGGCAGGTGGATCTCTGAGTTCGAGGCCAGCCTGGTCTACAAAGTGAGTTCCAGGATAGCCAGAGCTACACAGAGAAACCCTGTCTTGAAAAAAAAAAAAAAAAAAAAAAAGTGGGGCAGGGAAAGGGCATGTATGCAAACTCTTATTTTCTGCTCTTTTTTAAATGTGTGTGATATGCCATGGCACATGTGTAGAGGTCAGAGAAAAACTTTTTGGAGTGAATTCTCTCTTAGTTTTGTGTTGGTTCAAGGGATCAAACATGAGTGGACACAAGTGCAGCAAGTACTTCTATGTGTTGAGCCATCTCTCAGGCCCCTTTTTGGTTTGCTCAATTTTTCCAGACATAAAATTGTTCTAAAAGTAAGTCTACTGATTTTTTTAAAGCATCAATGGATAGGTTAAAATAGCAACCCAGAGACAGGCAGAGCTCAGCTCTTCTGAACGCAGATGCAAAGAGACAGAAAACATAAGAGCTTATGTCTTCCAACAAGGCCACATCTTCTAATAGTGCCACTCCCTGGGACAAGCATATACAAACCATCACAGCTTATGATAATTAAGAAAAACAATAATGATAATGTTGGATTTTGTTTTGTTTTCTCTGTATAGCCCCGGCTATCTGGAAACTCTCTATAGACCAGGCTGGCCTCTAACTCAGAGATCCACCCACTCCTGCCTCCCAGGTGCTGGGATTAAAGGTGTTCACCCTCCCCATCCAGCTGGATTTTTTTTTTTTAAGCATTGCAGTTTTTAAAATGTGTTACAGGTATTAATTTATTTATCCTCAGAATAACTTTATGATGTGCTAACCGTATCCTTCCTCCTTACAGTTTTAGATAAGGAAACTGAAGTTAAAGAGCTTGCCTAGGGTTAGTTACATTGCCCATGAGAGGCAGAGCTAAAACTAGAATGGAGGTGGTTGCCTGTATAGTTAGAACCATTCACTACAGTTCCCTGGCTCACTAACAATGGTTAAAGATGAAGGAAGGAAGGAATGCACCTTGGGAACACTGACTCCAGCCATAGAACACCACCCCCCACGGGGGGGGGGGGGTTGCTTTGTTTTTCCCCTTTCCTCTTGAAAGCTAACTTATACTGGTAGTTCTAAGCACCTACTCTCCTGGCCCTGGCAGCACAGAACCTCTGCAGACAGTTCAGTTTCCTAAGGTGTCTGCAGGCAGTTTATGCCAGCCATCTGCAAAGGAAGCTAAAGGTTCCCACTTCAACAGCTTTTTTCCTCACGCAAGTCGATGTTTAAAACAGGAAAAGCCAGTTCTAAACAGTATTTATGTCGGTGTCCAAGCTCTTCTTCCTAAAGATTGTCTTTAAAACGTCAGAAAAGCCTCACCTCCCACACTCCAGCTAGTGAAACCTAAATAAGGAAAGGTCAAATGTCAGAGCTGGCAGCCAGGCCTGAGTTAGGCAACACTGTACCTGGAAGATAGTAACAGTGTAGCCAAGTGATGTCTCCGTTAGCAAGCGGCCTTTCTACCATCTGCGCAAATGTTAAATATAGCTAACAAAAATATCTGTCTCATGAAGAGACTGTGGCTGTAAACAGGGCATGTAGCGTAAGTGTTACTGTGCCAACTTTGAATTCCAGATTGAAGTCATCTCATCTATTTCTATTACAGGCTTGAGAGCACATGAATGGCCTCTTTCTAGATTCTGCGTTGGATGCCAGAGTGGTGCACTGAGTAAAGACATGGGCTAGGGGATTCATCTTCCTGCTTGCTACTTACTAGTTAACTCCTAATGTTTCATTTTAAATTGTTCATCTGTGAAATGGGATAATAAAAATATTACTCTCATAGATACTATGAAAATTAAATTATATGAAAAAATGCACAGATCAGTGCCTGGAAGCTAGCAAAGAGAAAGTAACTGTTAGTGATTACACTTCTTTCCTGGTGATAAAATTTAAGTTTCTAGTCTACTGAGAATAATGAACACATTTTTGGACACCGGAATGTTAGAGCTGTGAGGCCCTTAGGACACATTGCTAGTTCAACTCTCACTTAATAAATGGTCACAAGGGAAGACCAGAGCTGCTTAAATGGCCTGACCAAGATTAAAATCTAGACCTAATAACTCCAGTCTAGTGCACACTATTCCACACCAATGTGCTTCCTCTTTGTAGTGAAAACTGTTGGGGGAGGGTTATTCATTGTCTCCTCTCTGCAAACAGCCAAGGTATCTTCTGGAAAGAGCTGGGGCTTGTTAGACATTTTGGAAGAAACAACTTTGAAAGAATCAACATTTTCAGGAATTCCTGCTTCAAGTAGCACTTTTTACTTTTTTTAGGTGGGGCAAGTATATTTCTTATGTCCAAAGAATCTATACATAAGCAATACATAAAACAAACACTTGAAATGATATTAATTCCTTTTAGAAACAAGTAAGTATTCCTCAGTGGAGGAAAGAATACCAATATTTCACTTACTAGATATTTTTTGAGTGTGTGACATGGTATTGTCTTTTGCTTTTTCATTCAATTATCACAAACTAGCTCTTGCACTTGAGATCCCTGGAACTCACAGAGATCTGCTCACCTGCTTCTACCTCAAGTCCTGGGATTCAAGGCTTCAATGTATTTTGGAGTTATATGGCAATGATGCTAATTGAACACACAGAACTTACTGCCTGGCAAAGAACCGATGCTCACACAACACTGCATAATGCTATACACGTAGCAGTGGACTGAGCAGGGCACATCACGTGCTGAGTGTCTGAGGTAACAATCACACCCATTTTGCAGCTGAGGAACCGAGGCTGTCAGAGATTAAGCTGCCTGTCACGGGCATCTTGTCCGGTCACTGGCAGAACACATTGTGACTCAGCTCTGCATACACCCTAGCACTCCAGTGTCGCTCTGTACATACAGTTCTATCCTAAATACACAGCAGCCTGTTTTACAATAGGATCATCAGTATTTGGAACATTTGACCTAATAGGATCCACTGTGCAGTTTCAGCACTACCTTCATTGGAAGAAACCCACACATCACCTTAGAAAAACGTTTTTTTCTCAAAAGAAAAAAGAAAAGAAAAAGAGAAAAGCCTTTTTTCTCACCTTCCTAATTCAAATAAATGCCAGCTTCCTCACCCTCCTCAGCCTCTGTACTTCCCACTCTGTCACAGTATTATACAAGCTGAAATTCTTTTATTAATCTGTCATAGATCTATCCTACTTCACTCTCTGACTTAAATATACACCCAAGGAAAACAAGAACCGTATTTGTTCTCTTCATTGCCAGGTCTCTAGTACCTGAGTCAATGATCAAAAAACATGGTTGATGATCAAGAATCAATACTGAACAGAGGTGACTCCATTTAGGCCCACTGAATTGCCACTCAGTCTCACTGCCCACCAATGTGTAAAAATAAAGAACATTAAAAACAAATAAACAAACAAACACACAAACACAGTGTTTAAGAGAACCAGTGGTTAAGAGAACCTGTTGCTCTTCAGTGGACTAAAGTTCAGTTCCCATGTCAGGCAGCTCACAACTGCCTGCAACTCAAGCTCCAGGGAAGGGGGGGGGGGGGCTGACAGCGTTTTCTGGCCTCAGGTCACACATTTACCTACACACACACACACACACACACACACTAAACCTTTTTTTTTTTTAATTTGTTTTTTTTCGAGACAGGGTTTCTCTGTATAGCCCTGGCTGTCCTGGAACTCACTGTGTAGACCAGGCTGGCCTCCAACTCAGAAATCGGCCTGCCTCTGCCTCCCAAGTGCTGGGATCACAGGCGTGCGCCACCACCGCCCAGCTAAAATAAATCTTTAAAAATAAAGCATGATTGGGCCTAGAGATGTCTCAGAAGCTAAGAACCGTTGTGAAACAACCTCAGTAATATATAAAAGCGTGGCACGGCAGCTCGTGCAGGTAACCCCAACCACTAGGGATCGGATCCCACGAGCTCCCTGGCTAGCTCCTCTACCCTAAATGGTGAACTCAAATTCAATGAGACTGTTTCCTGAGGTGGAGAACAAGCCAAAGAGGAAAACACCCAACATTCCCCTCCAGCCTAGCCATGCGTGTCCTGTACCAGAAAACAGGTGGGCAGATACCACACTTAAACACACACACCACCAGCAGCAGAAAAATCCCATACAGTAAGGTCATAAAACAAAAAATCCAAAGCAGGGCTCGAATCCATTTACAACTCACCCAGTTAGTCAATTCTGCTGCCAAAAAAAGAACTGATGAGAAGTTATTCAAGTGTAGGAAAAGAGAGGTAGGTAATACACGGAGTTGGGGGTCCATACTTCCTAACCCTCATTCATAACCACTGATCCATCGCTCTGAAGAAATCAGTTTCTTCCAACACACTAGCTGAGCCACACCAAAAACAACTGTCGGTGACCTAGCAAAAGGTCTACCCTTCATTTGCTCTGTCTTCTGCATCTCTTGGGGGCATCGGGGGAATGTGGTATGGAATCTTCAGACTCAAGCGACCATCACAGGTCACCAGCGACCCTTTTTCTTCTAGCGGAAAAGGTGACGGTTCCTGAAGGTTTCTCAAGAGACCTATTTCTTCTGGCGGGAAGGTGACGGTTCCTGGAGGCGATCCAAGCGCCTAACATGACACATGAATGGACTCTTAAAACAACCTAGTCCTAATTTAAGGGCCATATCTCTCTAAAACCAAGAATTAAGAGCGCCCTCAAGTACAACTTCCTTCTCTTAAACCCACTCTGGGACCTGGTACTCCCGACCGCAAGAAATCCCCAAAAGCAGTTGGGGAAGATAAAAAGGAATCTGAAGTGGCCTAAGATACAGAGAGAAGAAAAGTGTCAAGACAAGGAGAGGCCCGAGGTCCGTAAAGATTACGTTACGAACGAGGTCTGACCCTTTCCGAGCCCAGTGTGTCCGTCTGAAGAAGTGATGAGGAGCAGGAAGCTGAAGCTCAGCAAACAGGTGGCCCCGAAACGAAGCGACATCTCCACGGGATTAGTTGCACAGAGCCACCGGATCGAGGGAACACAGGATTTCCAGCAGCAGCTCCGCTCTACCCTCTGATCGCCGCTCAGCCCAACCCCTCGGATTCCCAGATTTTTTTTCTCTCCAAACACTGAAGGAAGTGATGTTAGACGGATGTGGGCGGTGCCTTGAGGGTCCGCTTTGGAATGGAGTAAGTTTAAAGGTGCAGATCACGTAGAAGGATGCGGGAGTACATCTCGAGTTTGCTTTCCCTAAATCCTGGATATCCAGGCCTAGGGACACACCCTGATGAGGTGGGCCGAACTGGTGGGGGCTGGGGAAAGGTTCGAGAAAACCGTTGTTAATTACGTCCCACCTCTAGCCTAGCCCCTCCCCCCAATGGACCACTACACTAAATATTCAAAATGCAAATTATGTGTGAGATCAGCCTATCACAACAGAGGGCTTGGAATTTCCCGCCCCCTTGCACAAATTAAAAATACTGGACAACAGCATTTCATTGTTAGATTTCTGTTTGGGATTCCGAAGAGACCCGGTAAGCCAGTTTTGCTGTGCACACGTCTGTGTCGTACAGGCATACACTTTGGAGGAGCGCTGGACCCTTTTTTCCCCACTCGCATCCGCACGATTTCCACTCAGGCATGAAGCAACCAACTGACATAAGCTCCTAGAAAACTATGCGTGGGGCCTTTTATTGCACAACTGAGGAGGTAGTCCGAGGGAACTGGGACATAAGTCACTGCAGTCGCGTAAAGTGTAAAGCTTCTTTCCGTTAAGTCTGTTACTTTTTGTCTTGGGTCGAGTAATTAACAAGTCAACATTCCCGACTTTCCCTCCTGATTAGAGTCCATTAGAGCTTAATGCTTAGTGAACGACATCCGAAGTGTACACCCAAACTGAACCCCACACCACCCTTCTGTTTTGTCCAAGACAAAAGGTAAGCGCAGACACAATGGGACGCTGAGGGGACCGCCGGCTCCTTCAGGAAGCAACGCGGCCCCCTCACCCGCCGCCACCAATCGGAATCTTGGGGTGCGCGAGGCAGGCTGGGCTTTGTAGTTGGGAGGCGCGCAGTTGTCGTCCCCACCCCCACCCCGCCTCCCGCGGTCGAGGCGGGGCCGTGCGTCACGTGGGCCTCTCCCGCCGCCGCCGCCGCTGCCGCCGCGGTCTTTCTCTGTCTCAGCTGAGGCAGCCATCTTGCTCTTGCCGCGTGCTGGTGTTGGAGGACCCTCCCCGCTGCAGGTGAGACCCCCGGCGGGCCCGCCACCCCACGGCCTCCGGCCGCTGCGCACGGTCTCCCCCCGCTCTTCCCTCTCGACACCCGCCGTCCGCTCCGGCTGCCACTTCCGCCGTGGCGCGGCGAGTGGGGGCGGAGGCGTCCGGCCGGGCCTGTCGGTTACGGGCGGCGCAGCTGGGGGTCGGCACCTGAGGGAAGGTCCCCAGCACCACCGCCCGCTGTGGAGGAACGGGGCCCGGGCTCTGGCCGCGCAGGTCCAGACCCAGGAGGGTAGAATCCTCCTCGTCCCATCACTCATTATTCACAGCAACAGTGTCAGACGCTTTGAACAGCATATCTGTTGTCATCTCTTTCGCTCCTCCCAGATTTTAGATAGGGAAACTGAGGTTAGCACCGAGCCACCAAGCTCTTGGGGCCGAACTAGGTTGCACCACTCTTCACTTTGTAATGGCAGTGTTTGTTTACAAGTCTCTTGATTTTGAGATAGTTACCTATACTTATAACCTCATCTCATTGCCTGGTTATTGATCGCCAGGCACAGTGTTGCACAGCTGGTGAATGGCGGTTTCAACTTCCGTTCCCACGTTCTTCCATTATACCTAATTAGTGATCCTCTGGAAGAATGGTAACAATAGTTACCAACTACTGAGTATCTTACCTGAACTTGATAATCTCTGCTTTAGCCCTCAACCCAGTAAAGTATGTGGTGGTATACTTTTCTTAATGCGGGAGAAACAAACACAAGTACAAAGCTAAATACCTTTCCAAAGCCCTAAGTGGTAAAACCTCACATAAAAAGTCAGGGCTGAAAGTTCAAATTATTTTTATCTTTGTGTAAACATGATTAAAGTACCTGGATGCTTATAACTTAGGCATTCAATAAATATTGATTCATCTCTTTATACTCTTTTCAGAAGTCCTTGAGAAAAGTGCAGAAAGAATTCTTGGATATTCGACTCAGTGATCATGTGGCCCTTGGAAGTCATTTCTCCCTTTGGGACACAGAAAAGAACTTTCCAGGCCTTCATTTTCTGTTAAAACTAGGAAGGTGGCTAACAATTTTGTTTATAATTTATGCCCTGCTGCACTAACAGGTATCTGAGATGACCTCACACTTAAAACAAGAATGACAGGTACATTAAAGATATCAAGTAGGGATTAAACCAGGTGACCTTTGAGGTCTCAGACTGAGTCTAAATGTCCTTCCTATTTGAATCTACACAGCCTGACTTGCTGTTGGACTAAAGGCTATATTTCTCCCTCCCCTGTTGCTCTAAGCTTCTAGATACTCTAAAATTATGCCTTCTCCCTAAAACACTCCTTAGGAATAAGATTTCTTAATCTTATACTGACCACCTGGAATGGAATTATTCCTTCACCTACACCATAAGAAAGAGTTAATTTGGGTTTTGCTTTTGCTTCAAATAAGTCTGGACTTTTGTCTTATCTTTCCAACTGCCATCTCTTTTCTTTAGTATTGTTACCAAAAATGCAAAATAGTCACAAAGGGCTTGTCCTGTATGTAGTTTTAATATTCTTTCCTGACCTCCTTTTTGCAAGAAATTCCTTAAGTGTTATGTTATTTCATTATAAGCTCATAGCTGTAGTTCTTTGATGAAAATGAGTATTAGGTCTTTTAAGGATGTTTGAATGCAAGATTGAGGTTTATATCTGCACATTTAAGTTTATTGCACAGCTAAGATTGGCACACACCTAAGACACAACTCCTATACAGGATTTTTACCTGCTTGACTGTTGTAGTACAATGTTGAACAAAGTGAGAAGCAATAGGTTCTAATTTTTATTTGTGAAATGGATTCAGCCTTACAGCAGTTATATATACAGGTCAGTTCCGTAAGTTCTATATTAGTACAGAATGGTTAGTAATTTACATGATCTTTGAGTTTTTTTCCTTCTTTCTAATGTAAAAAACAGTATCCTTCTCATCTGAATGATGCAATTACAAGGTTAGAATTAGCAAAAAAAAAAAAAAAGTTTAATAGCCTATTCCCTTATTCCCTTCTTCACATCTCAGTAATCAAACAAGACTGTTAAATTAGCTTTTATTTGTTTTTAGAGCATGGGATGTTGTTTTCCATAGCAGGAGTGTCACTGTCCAGACTAGAATTCATGGTTTTAGAATGTCCTTAGAATCTTCAAAAGTTAAAATTTGCATAGCTTATTTTTTTTTTGTTTTGCCCCACCAACTTAAAGTAACCAAGATACATCTTTGTCAGATTGTACAGTGAGACATTTTACTTTGGATGCAATAATATCTTGTTGAGTGTAACATACTCCATCAGTGCAAGCTCTAGAATGAACTGGGGTGCTGCAGAATCAGCAAGTATGTGGACATCTGGTAGTTTCCCACTATTAACACATCTGACCTTGAATAGAGGACGTGACTTCCTTGTTTGTTGACAGCCTCACAGCCCATTATTCAATTTCTTCTTTGCCAAGCCTTTTTGTGTGTGTATCATATTTATTCTTTATATGAAATACAGAATGTGATTCCAGAGAAAATTATCTACTTGAAGGTTTTGCTAATAACATTTGGTAACTGTTCTCTGCTGTGAAAGTCTTTGCAAGAAAAAGCCTGCTTGCCTGAAGAGATTTCATAATTGGTTAGGTTTTTCTGAATGCTAGAGAACTGAGTCATGTATTAAGAATGGATCTTTAAATAGGCAACTTTGAATCCCATTCATTTGCTATTTGTATATTTAACTCTCATGTGGTATTTAAGTTTTTTTGAAAAGTTTGTTCGTGAAGCTAGAACAAGTTACCACTATTTATTAAGAATAGAGACAGTACTGCTGACCATGATGTTAATGGATATTACATTAACTCAGTAAAGCAAAGGTATTGTTTGTATAAATAATTTTTTAACTTGGTAAAACAGTGAATTTAACAAATCTGTTTTCCCCCCTAGATTTACCAACAGCATGAATCAAGAAAAGTTAGCCAAACTTCAAGCTCAGGTCCGGATAGGGGGCAAGGTGAGTGTGGTGTAAGACAAACTAGTAGAAGAACATATGATTGCTGGAGAGTATCACCTCTATGTACTTGTGGTCACTGAGTCCAGAATCTTTTCAGTGATTAAAATCAGACCACATTCCTGTTTGATAGGAATTGTCTAGATCTAATGCAGGTAACTAGAATATGCTTCTCTCTGATGGTCCCATGAAAATAGGCCCCTTAGTTTGAATCCTTACCTTTTTATTTTAGTGTGTATGTCTTGGAGGCCCAAGGTTAATGTGGGGTGGAGTTTTCCTCATTCATTCTCCAAGTTCTATATCAAGACAGAATCTCTTGTCAGCTGCTTCCAAGGGTTTCCTGTTTTCCATCTCCCACATGCAGGGATTACAGGGGCCACCACACCCACCTGGCTTTTATGTGGGTTCTAGAGGTCTGAGCTTCACTTACTGAGCCAACTCCCCAGCCTCTAAATCCTAACCTTGAACACCTGTCTATGTGACATAATACATTACCTAGTCTTGGTAAGCTTCCATTATTTTCCACTGCAAAATACAAATAATCATAAAAGATGCTTCTAAAAATTAGAGCATTGTTTATAAACACCTAATATGGTATCTGACACAAGGTGAATGGTTAATAAATGGTAGCAATTATGTCTCTCATGAGGGAATGATAGCTACTCGGGTTACCTTATCTTGACTAAATGTAGCTACCATGTAGTTAGTTGCATAAGTAGTTTTAATTGAGAATGTTTTGTAGATTGCCAGTTTTTCCTCCCAAATTCCTACTTTTTCTTTAATGCTGGTGAACATGAACATAAGTTTTCATCTTCCATAGAGGCTTCTTTAAAGCCTCAGGAAGTTGTGAGCACCCAAACCTTTGGTGCTCCCATTATTTGTGGCGAAGGCTCAAGGAGAACACTTATATTCATCTTTGCACACTGCACTGCAAAAAGAGAAAGAAAGAGAAATACCTCATACATGGATCGATGTGTAGAAAGGGCAGATAAGACAATATGTAACAGGTTTTAACTGTGCTTTCCATTGATCACAACCACAGCTCTTGAGCTCATGAGCATAGACATGGAGGGAGAAAGGAGGATGTGACTAGTACTTTTCCTCTGATAAAGTTGGATGATGTCAGTTCATATTAACACACTGCTAGCCACAGTGGTCACATTGTAACACATACAAAACTAGAGGTTTGTAAGAACTAGATAAGACCTGGGAGGGACTGATGATCCCATCACAATTACATTTATTCATTTATTTAGTGGGTGTGTATGTGTGCATTGATATGTGTGCACATGCGCAGGTGTACACACACACACACACACACACACACACAAATCTGAGCACAACTTGCAGGAGTCAATTCTCTCCTTCCACCTTGTGGGTTCTGGGGATTGAACTAAAGTTAATTTAATTTGCTAAGCCATCTCACCAGCCCCACCTTATTTTTAAGGTACACACTGCCATTTCTACTTGTTATGTTGGTTGCCCACACTCAGTTCCTTATGTGTTGTGGCACAAGCACTTGACTTCCTGAGTCATATCCTAAGCCCCATAATTATCCATTTTTAATGTAGTGGTTGGTACATGCATGAATTTATCTACTGTTAACTGAATACTTGATTTGTACCAGGCATAGTAAATAAACAAGTTCTTTTCACATTGACATAGCTCCACATAGAAGACAGTCATGCTCACAAGTATAATGAAGAATAGCAAGTATTGTAATCAAGAACAAAGTGTTTTATTTAGGAGAGTCATGCTGGGATTTAAAGGATAAATAATTTAATCACTAGACCAGCAAATGAAAGGGTTAGTAAGAGGTAGGCTAAAATGGGGGATATCAATTGCCTATGCGCCTTTGCACACAGGGTGCTGAGAAAACATGGAATTTTACAATGGCTTGCTTTAGTTTGGCACAGCTAGTTTAGAGTATACAGTGCATAGAAAATGGCAGGGATGAGGTGACCAGGTAGCTTGGGCTCCATCATACTTTTTATATGCCATTCCAAGGAGCTTAGAATTTTATCCATACATAGTAGACAACTTTTGAAGGATTTTAAGAAGGAAATGGCTGGGTGTGGTGGCACTGGCCTTTAATTCCAGTGCTCTGCAGGAAGAGCCACGTAGATCTCTGTGAGTTTGAGGCCAGCCTCACCAGTTTTAGAACTGGTGGCAGTGTGAAAAATGGGATGAAATGGGATCAAACAGTCTAGAGCTGTTGCTTACAACTGGTACACAAATTAAGGGGTCGGACTGGCATGATTTAATGAAAGATCGGTGTGGGAGATGAAGGGCATAGAGAAGAATTGAGGGTTTCCCAGGCTTTTATTTAATGTGGAACTGTGGTGTTAACAACTATAGAATCTAGGAGATAAGGAACTATCAGTGGACTTGTTACGTCTATAGACATGTTGAACTTTTTGGTTTTTTGGGGGGTGGGATAAAGTTTCACTCTAAAGTCCATGCTGCTTAGGAATTGATATGTTGACTAGACTAGCCTCAAACTTTTTTGTTTGTTTGTTTTTTGTTTTTTGTTTTTCGAGACAGGGTTTCTCTGTGTAGCTCTGGCTGTCCTGGAACTCACTCTGTAGACCAGGCTGGCCTCGAACTCAGAAATCCGCCTGCCTCTGCCTCCCAAGTGCTGGGATTACAGGCGTGCGCCACCATGCCCGGCTTGGAAATGTATTTAAAAAAAAAAACAAAAAACATTTTGTGTATATGTGTCTGTGTCTGCTGGTGTCGCCAGGAGCCAGAAGAGGGCATTGGGACCCCTGAAGCTGGAGTTGCCTGACATGGGTGCTAGGATTTAAACTAGCTAGGATTTGAAGAGGAACAAGTGCTCTTAACCACTGAGCAATATCTCCACCACTGTATCTCTAGTTATCAATAGAGAAATTAACTTTTCCTGACTTAGTAAATAGTTATCAAATCCTGACTTATCGTCATATATCACATCTAATCCATCAAGTTATTTTGTCTCATGACATTCTGACCATCCTCAGGTACTACTCCAACTTTCATCTCTCACCATTCTTGTGCACCAGCCCCTGGCTGTTCTCATTATCGCCTCCAGGTCCAGTTTTCATGAGGCAACCTTAGATGGGAGTAAACAGGTCAGATGAACTCTATCAGTAGCTTCCTATTGCAATGAGAATGAAATTGAGCACCTACCCATGAGGTCCTAATCTACATGGTGTGGCCCTTGTGTGGCTGTCTGATTTCATTTCCCTCTCCTTATTCACTCTGCTCTAGCCACACCGGTACCCCTCTGTCTAGAAGACACGTTCCGTCTTGTTTGGTTCTGCTTGGCTCCTTCCTGATCCTGGGTCTCCTTTCTAGGAAGACAGTGCTTTCTCTTTTACCATTTTGGTTTGTTTTGTGTTTGGTTTATTTGTTTGTTTCATATCTTTACCCTCTTTGAAAAGATCTATTTGTTCAAGTACTCGTTTACTTTTTTTTTATTACAATAACGTAAGTAAAATCTTGATGTTTTCATTTCTGGATTTTTAGACTGAGTACTCACTAATAGAAATTTAATTCTCATATATGAGAATTCTCATATATGAGAATATGTAATAGTTCCTGAGATTTTAGACTAGATTTTATTGGCAGGGGCTGATAGGGATTCTATGAAAGTGTACAGTGCTTGAAAGTTGTTATAAAGCATACTAAATGGTCTTAGAGTTATAAAGTCTGTTCTATTAAACAGTATTTTGAAACATATATTGAAATAAAAAATGTAGACATTAAAAAGGATTAATAACTCATACAACTGCCCTTTAGTTGTTGGCAGAATATCACAACTCTGTGTGGTCTTGTTAGTCACTGCTGTTTGGTTAGTTTTTCCAGTGGATTGTAGACTGCCCAGGTGGATGTGGGTGCTGTTGCCAGTTGTTATGCTCAGTAACACCTCTGTCTGATCATTTCCAGGGGACAGCTCGCAGGAAGAAGAAGGTGGTTCATAGGACAGCTACTGCTGATGACAAAAAGCTTCAGAGCTCACTAAAGAAACTGGCTGTGAACAATATAGCTGGCATTGAAGAGGTATGCACGCTTTGAACCCACATCAGAGACAAGTGCATGCACAGCTCTTCTCACTCTTCAAACTAAAATGCTAGCTTGGAGACTCGCTAGGACTTCATGTCCACGTCTTTTGTTGTTGTTGTTGTTGTTGTTGTTTTGTTTTGTTTTTCGAGACAGGGTTTCTCTGTGTAGTCCTGGCTGTCCTGGAACTCACTCTGTAGACCAGGCTGGCGTCGAACTCAGAAATCCGCCTGCCTCTGCCTCCCAAGTGCTGGGATTACAGGCGTGCGCCACCACACCCGGCCATGTCCACGTCTTTTGAAAGAATGTAGTGGTTGGCTTTGCTTTGGGATAAAGTGACATTAGTAGGCAGTTAGAGCTTTTCTTCACACTTTCAGGCTTAAGTATTTGCATGCATGACAGCTATAAAACTGCTCTTAAACTTCAGTGTAAAGGAAGATTTCTCTTTCTGTTTCGCTTTGTTTCTGTGGGTCACTCCATATGCCGGACTGGCCTCTAACTTGTCATCTTTCCTCCTTGGTATTGGTATTTAACAGAGTATGTGGCCTGGTGCCTAGCAAGTTGTAAGACTTTTACCATAAATTCATCTTTCTGAACTCTAAAATCTCTATTATCTCATCCAAAAACATCTAGCAGTAGTTTTATGTGGATTTGATTCCCTCCCTGTCTTTCTTTCTTATTTTTATTATTTATTTATTCTGGTATTTTTAAGAAATCACTCTGAAGACCAGGCTGGCCTCAGACTCAAAGATCTGCTGCCTTAGGCTCCTCGGTGCTAGGATTAAAGGCTTGTTTTTATTTTTTAAGCTATTGTCTTACTGGACAGTTACCTGATCCCCCACAGTGCACTCAGCTGATTGCACTCAGCTGCTTGGATTTGTTAAGACTCTTTCAAAAAAGATAACTTTTAAAAGTCTATTAGTTTTCTCATTGCTGTGACAAAATACTTGACCAAAGCATCTTGAAGGAAGGGTTTATTTGGCCCCTGGTTTGAGAGTACAGTCCATCATGGTGAGGAAGGTCTAGCAGGAACATGAGGCTGAGGCCGTATTGACTGGGTCTCGCTATGTAGATTGGGCTAGCCTGAAACTTACTATGTAGACCAGGCTAGTCTTGAACTCAGAGATCTCCCTACCTCTGCTTCCAGAATTATGGATTTAAGGCATATAATATCCCACCTGACTTACTGAGGTCCTTAATAGATAAATGCTAATAATATTAGCATCCCAGAGACAAGGCATGAAATGGCAGAGTGTTCCACATGCATGCACATGCAATTGATGAAAATTAACTTCCTTTAAACTACATTCACAATCAGTATTGATAAACTCATAGAAAATATACAACATACGCATTTTCTTCTTTCTGCTTGAGGTGACAGCATATTTCATAACCAATTTCAAGTTTTTTTCTGAGCTATCCAAAGCTTTTTTTATATATTGTTTTTTAAAATATGTATTTATTCATGATGGAGATGTGTAGAGAAAGTTGGTAATTTACTATGTAGTCCTAGGAGTCTTACTCAGGTCATTAGCTTGGCAGCAAGCACCTTTACCTGCTGAGCTATCTTACTGGCCCCAAAGCTTTTATATATCTGTATTGACCTAAAATTTCAGGGAGGCTGGGTGTGGTGGTACATGCCTTTAATCTCAACACTTGGTGGGGTAGGGAAGGACAGAGACAAGCAGAACCCTGATTTTGAGGCTTGCCTGGTCTTTAGCATTAGTCCTAGGGCAGCAAGGACTACACAGAGAAATCCTGTCTTAAAAAAAAAAAATCAGGTAGTCTCAGGCATGGATATATTAGAGAAAAAAGACACCTTGAAACCTAATTTTGACTTCTCTTGGAGGATATAACTCAGTGATAAAGTACTTGCCTGCATACCTGAGTCCTTGGGTTTAATCCTAACACTAGAAATATTTATTACTTTAAGAGCCACAACTTAGTAGTAAGTTACAACAGACACAAATTTGAATAATACCAAAGCTAACATAATTGAAAATGTTTACTAAGTTTATAGCTCTACTACTTTTCTGTCTCCAGCCCATTCATATATCCAGCCTCCCTGGATATTTTTTGGAGCAGATAGTTCTTTTTGTTAGTTCTCCAGTGCTCCATGGGATGTTTCATGGTATCCCTGGCTGGTAACACCCCAACATTGTAATGGTAACAGTCAAAAATGCCCTTGAGCTGGCTGTCTTGGTTCACCCCTATAATCCCAGCCCTTGGGAGTTTGTACTGTAGTACAAATTCATACCAGCTTTGACTGAATTGAAAGATCCTGACTCAAAAACTGTCACTGCCACAATAAAAAAAAATACTTCTAAATATTGTGAGATGGTTCTTTGAAGGAAAGAAAAAAATTACCCTTAGCTGAGAAACATTTGTATAGAGAGATAAAATATATATTTCCCTTGTAGAATAGATTACTTTGTATGTTTTTTTTTCTTTTATGTAGATTAGTGTTTTGCCTGCATGTGTGTCTGTTAGATCCCCTGGGACTGGAGTTAGAGGCAGCATGAGCTGCCATGTGAGTGCTGGGAATTGAATGTAGGTCCTCTGGAGAAGTAGCCAATGCTCTTAACCACTGAGCTATCTTTCCAGCCCCAATATTTTTGAGAACATTTATTCATTTTTACGTGTATGCATGTTTTGTCTGCAGCATCTGTGTTCACCACATGCATGCCTGGGACCCAGAGAGGTCATAAGAAGAGGGCATAGATACACCAAAACTGGAGTTAAGGATGGTTGTGAGCCACAATGTGGGTGCAGGAAACTGAATCCAGGTCTTCTGGTAGAGTAACAAGTGCTCTTAACTATTGAGCCATTTTTCTAGCCCATGTTTTGTAAGATAAGGTCTCATTAGATAGTTCAGGTTAGCCTTAAGCTTTCAGTAGTCATTCTAGCTCAGCCTCCTCAGCTGGGATTAGAAGTCTAACTGCCACATTGACTTCATCCATGTAGTATCTCCAAGGATGTGTATTTCTTTTATTTGTTTTGGTTTTTTTTTTGGGGGGGGGGTGGATTTGGTTTTGTTTTTTTTTTCCGAGACAGGGTTTCTCTCTGTTTCTGCCCAAGGGACAAGCAACTGCTATAGTAAATAGTAATGACTCCATTCCCCTGATCCAGAAGTGAAATACATAAAAGATTTTTTTTTTTTTTTTTTTTTTTGAGACAGGGTTTCTCTGTGTAGCCCTGGCTGTCCTAGAACTCACTCTGTAGACCAGGCTGGCCTCGAACTCAGAAATCCACCTGCCTCTGCCTCCCAGAGTGCTGGGATTACAGGCATGCGCCACCACCGCCCAGCTGGATGTATATTTCTAAATGCTTGTTTTTGTTCAAATTCAGAAGAGTTTATAGCTTTGTCCTACCTTAGCCTCCAGAGTGCTATGTGTGTATACGTGTGGAGGTTCATGCATGTGTACACACTTTATATCATTGTCTGTCTTATTCCTTTGAAACAGGGTATCCTACTGAATCTGGAGCTAGGCTGGCAGCCAGCCAGCCAGCCCCGTAATCCTCATGCCTCCCTCTTTCCCTCAAGTGTTAGGGCTATAGGGAGCAGTGCAGTTACTCCCATATTTCTCTATGGGTTTTGGGGATTTGAACTCAGGTCTTAATACTTGTACAGTAAGTGATCTTACCTAGCTATCTTTTCAGCTCTTGTGGTCCTTCAAATTAAAATTTATTAAAATAAATGTTTCATAATGAAATAAGGACGTAGTAATTTTTCTTTTTAGAGGTATAGGAAATTCAGCACTCTATTACTGAGCTACATCTTCAGCCCTAGTTAGTAATTGTCAAACTACTGTCATACTTAGAATGCTGTGCTTTATGTGGCCATGGTTCTGTTGCAACTGAAATTGTCACACTGAAGACCTTAACTGAAGCACACTGAAGTTAGGCAACACTTACTGCATGTCTGCGGTATACTAATCATCTTGCCAGAGGTGGGACAGAAAGTATTATTCATAGCCTTTCTCATTTCTTTTTCTTTTTTTTCTTTTTTCTTTTTGTTTGTTTGTTTTTCGAGACAGGGCTTCTCTATATAGCTCTGGCTGTCCTGGAACTCACTCTGTAGACCAGACTGGCCCCGAACTCAGAAATCCGCCTGCCTCTGCCTCCCAAGTAAGTGCTGGGATTAAAGGCATGCGCTATCACTGCCTGGCTACCTCTGTTATTTCTAAGTTAAAATCATGTGGGAAACTAATTAGACAGCTAGACATATAAATACATGTCATTCCATTTCAGCTTCATAGCACCTGATGAGCTACTAGTTACAAATCAAGAGCTGATGCTTACAGTTTCACCAGCCCCTGGTGTCATACCTAACAAGGATTGGGATTCTAGATTTGAACTAAGGAATGTTAAAAACCAGTATTGATACTATGTTAAGATAGCTGGCTTTTGGTCTGTTCAGTTGTACTTTCTTCTTTTTAGCTTTTTCCTTTCCTCTTGTCCCTTCCACATTACCTCCCCACCCCCAAACAGCTAGGGCCCCCAAATAAACCTGTCTTATGGCCTGGAAGAGAAGCCCAACAAGAAAGAAAATTCATAAATGCATTGGTTTTATCCTTATGTTGGCTTCTTTGTAGCCAGTGATATATATATATTCTCTATATCTGTAATATTTTTCTTTTCCATATTCTGAGACAAGTAATTGACAAGCTTGCATAGAATTGGATTTTTATAAACAAATGAATGTTTTAAGAAAGAAGATGGCATAATAGGAAACCAGACAGTAAGTTGGGAAACTCTTAAGTTCATACTTAGTTCACACTTAGCTTAGTTTGTCCTTGGCATATTGTTTAACCAAGAATACTGTTCTGTATTTGCTCCTCTAGCGCAAAGAACAATATAGATATCGAATCAATTATGACTTTAATGTTTGCAGGTCAAGAATGTCTCAAATTCCAATATTGCCACTTTTCATGCCCAGAAGTGTTTATAGAAATTCTTTATTGAGCCATGTGATTTGGAAAACATCATTGAACAATTCTCCCTTTACTCTCTTAGTAAACAATGAGACTTGTAGATCCAGGGCACCTCCCTTCATATCCACTATTAACATCCCAGACCTCCCCAAATTTTAGCCACATTAATGTTTAACTTTTCTACCAAAGCTGAAGTCATTTTCAGAATAATATAATTTATCTTCTAAAATTGCTATAAACTGAGTTATGGTGCCATTTGTTTAAAGCAGCAGTATTGAACACTTACTGTGTATGATACACTTCAAAGAACCTTAAATACACATGTCACATAATATACAGTTTTAATCCCAGCACTTCAGAGGCAGAGGCTTGTGGATTTCTGTAAATTCAAGGCCAGGAAGGACTACATAGTGAGACTGTTTCACACATAAAAAAAGATCCTTAAATATAGTCCAGTGCAGTGCTAAGAATAAAAGTAAATAGTGAAGCCAGGCAGTGGTGGCGCACACCTTTAATCCCAGCACTTGGGAGGCAGAGGCAGGCGGATTTCTGAGTTCGAGGCCAGCCTGGTCTACAGAGTGAGTTCCAAGACAGCCAGGGCTATACAGAGAAATCCTGTCTCGAAAAAACAAAAACAAACAAAAAAAATTAGTGATTTTTATCTCACACACACACACACACACACACACACACACACACACAAATTAGAAATGATTTGTGAGGATTATATTTTGTAATTTCCAGGGATTATATCTGTAATTTCTCTGCTTATAGTATTGCTGAAACTTTGAGTCCCTTTCTCCCCCTCCCTCCCTGTGCTGTCAGTTGTGGTGACCCCTATGAAGAAGAGAAGCCACTTCCCACTGACACCGAGAACACTGGGACAAGGACAGTTCTGTACCTTTAAGTAGTTAAGTGTTAACGCTCCTGACCTTTTGTATAATAAGCAGATAGCGCCAAGGTGACTTTTAGAGTGAAACCAACATCATAGTGGAATGACAGTGTTTATACATTTAGCTTGTGTAAATGAGATCATACCAAACCGTAACAAAAAATGCAGAAAGGAAATACATGAGGGAGAAATAGCAATTTAAATAGCATGTATTCACTCTCCCATTTCTGTAAACCCCAAGACAGTGGAATAAATTCATCTGAAATAATCAATTTGGGTTGGTAAAAGCTAAAGAAATCCTGGCAGGATAGTGTTAAAGAACTCTCAGTTATTAGCAAAACGTGTTCTGGTGGGTAAGTGTGTAGGAGAGCTTTGTTTGCAGAAATTAATGAAGGTGGCCGAGAAGGTATATTTAAGAATTGGAGAAAATTATCAGGCCTGTTGGTACAAATCTGTAGTCCCAGATACTTAGAAGCCTGAGGCAGAAGAATCACAACTAAAGTCCAGCCTGGAAACTTAGAATTTATCTTAATGGCTCAGTGGGTAAGAGCACTGATTGCTCTTCCAGAGGACCTGGGTTCAATTTCCAGAACCTGCATGGCAGCCCACAACTGTCTGTAACTCCAGTTCCAGGGGACCTGACACCCTCACACAGACATACATGTAGGAAACAGTGCACATAAAGTAAAAGCTAAAGTTAAAAAGAAATGTATCTCAAAATAAAAAGTAAAGAGCCAGGGATGAATGGAGCTCAGCCCCTGGAATAATACCCCAGAGTGTACAAAGCACACCAGAGACACGCCTGTATCCCTGGCTGTTTGAGGGGCTCACTGGAGGGCAACATCACAAGATCCCTGCGGCTGCTTTTTATATACGTACATATGTAAGTATGTATGTATGTATGTATGTATGTATGTAATATATTAGGGGTGAGCTAGATGCACTTCAAAAGCCTAGTGACAAGTTTAATCCTGGGAACCCCACAGGTGACTCTACAATGCTGCTTCTGACCTCCAAATATGCAGCCTCCATGCATGATGATAGAACTAATAAAAGTTAAAAAGGAAGCTAGCAATAGTGGTCCACACCTTTAATCTCAGCACTAAAGCAGAGGCAGGCAGAGCTTGGGGCCAGCCTGGTGAGTTCTAAGACAGACAGGGCTACCCAGAGAAACCCTGTCTTAAAAAATGGGGAAAAAAAAAGAAAGAAAGGAAGGGAGGGAGGAAGGAAGGAAAGAAAGAAAAAGAAGGGGGAAGGAAAGGAAAGGAGAACAAAAGAACCAAGCTTCTTGTAAACAAGAACTACATGACAGGCTGGGCGAGGTGGCTCAGGAGTCAGGAGTGCTTGGTGACTGCTCAAGACCCAGGTTTGGTTCCTAGTATCCAGATAGCAGCTCACAGATGTTTCAGTTCCAGGGCATCCGATGATTTTTTTAAAACCTCCTGGGGCTCCTGTACATATGTGGTGCATATGTACACATTTAAAACAAAACAAAACAGAAAACATTATGACATATGCCTTTATTCCCAGCACTCAGAGGCAAGCAGAGTTCTAAACCAGGCAAAGATACATTGTGAGGCTCTATCTTGAAAGATAAAAATAACAATAAAAACTAGGTTGAAATCTTGGTAAATTTACTGACATTCAAAGAAGTAAAATGCTTGACTAATTAGGTTTCTGCGTCATCTTTGTGGATTTCTCAGTGGTTATTTTTACTACATTTCCGCCTTCCATTCTGTCTTCTAAGTAAGACGCTACCCCCATTAAGTGGTAATTGCACTGATTTTGTTTAACTAATTAAGAAGTTGGTTCATGAATGTAGTTCTACTTTAAAAAAAAAAATGGCCATGGACTTCCTCCACCTGAGGCCTGAGTGACTATTTCACAACCGCTCCAATAAGCTATCCTACTGAGCACCATTGTAATCTGTTTTAAGGATCTTTCTCTGCCATAGTCACTGCTGAAATACTAAGTAATATAGGATTGCTACTATGTAAGGTGCCATAGTTGATAAAACTGCTTTTTAAAAAAATAATTGTAGTTGAATCTAGCATGTGAAATACATTGTTTTCTGTGCCCATTCAGGTGAACATGATTAAAGACGATGGAACAGTTATTCATTTCAACAATCCCAAAGTCCAAGCTTCCCTCTCCGCTAACACCTTTGCAATTACTGGTCATGCAGAAGCCAAACCAATCACAGAAATGCTTCCTGGAATATTAAGTCAGCTTGGTGCTGACAGCTTAACAAGCCTTAGAAAGTTAGCTGAACAGTTCCCACGACAAGGTATGTGTTTCATTTTAGTACTTTACCTCACCTCCTTGCTGTCATTAAGAAACCTAATTATTTTAAAAGCATCCCATCTGGAACGAGGGGTGTAGCTCAGTTGACAAGAGTCCTAACCTAGTATGCATAACGTTCTGGTTCAATCCCTAGCAGTACTGGGTGTGTGTGATGGCACATACTTGTATTCCCAGCAGAAGTGCAGGGTTATCCTCAGCTGTATAGGGAAATTGAAGTGAGCCTATACCAGAGACTATTTCAAAAACAAACAAAAAAAAGGTGTTTTACTTAAACTGAGAGGATTTTCCTGAGTAGGTAATTTTTTTACTTTTTATAATGCCACTTGTGTGCTTCATAAAGCTTGTAGTTTTCTTTTCTTTTTTTTTTTTTTTCTTTTTTCTTTTCTTTTTTTTTTTTTTTTTTTTTTTTTTTTTTGGTTTTTCGAGACAGGGTTTCTCAGTATAGTCCTGGCTGTCCTGGAACTCACTCTGTAGACCAGGCTGGCCTTGAACTCAGAAATCCGCCTGCCTCTGCCTCCCAAGTGCTAGGATTAAAGGCGCGTGCCACCACCGCCGGAGTTTTCTTTTTTAATTAATGAACTGCATCTTAAAGAATATTCAGAAGCCGGGCGTGGTGGCGCACGCCTGTAATCCCAGCACTTGGGAGGCAGAGGCAGGCGGATTTCTGAGTTCGAGGTCAGCCTGGTCTACAGAGTGAGTTCCAGGCCAGCCAGGACTACACAGAGAAACACTGTCTCGAAAAACCAAAAAAAAAAAAAAAAAAGAATATTCAGGTGCAGTATTGTCAATTGCTAACTATGCTTCCATGATTACCATCACAAATATGGTAATTATCAATTCTGAATTTTCAGGTTGGTTTTGATTTCATGCATGTCTTGGTCCTCTAATCATCAAAGAGCCTTGTATTTCAGTAGTCATATGGTCATACTGCATAGCTAGATACTTAGGTCAAAATAAGTGGTAAAGAAGTCTCAAATATCTTTTTAGTTGGAGAATCATAAAGGATACGTTTGTTCAGGCTTGTCAGATTCTACATTTTGCATGTAAGTTTTACCTTTACTGCACATTGGAATTACCAGCTGTAGTTTATATATTTAATTGAAGTTAAAATTTTATTGTTTTTAGTGTTACTAAAGCAAAAAAAAAAAATAGAAATGAATTTTAGACTGGCTGTATTCAACAGCCATATGGGATTCAGACCATGAGCAGGTAAGTAAGCATGAGAGGTGTTTTGTTAAGCTCTTTGTTCTCGGTGACTAATTCTCAAATAAACTTTTGTAGTACTGGACAGTAAAGCACCCAAGCCAGAGGACATTGATGATGAGGATGACGACGTTCCAGGTAAAGGAAGGACATTCTCTCAGGGTTAAAATTTGTCTTAAACCACTGAGACTGCTCTAGTAAAGATGCTTGGTGCCAAGTCTGACAACTCGACCCTGGGACCCACACAGTAGAAGGAGAGAACCAGAAACACAAGTTGTCTTCTGACCTACACATGCACACATGCATACACAAATGCAGCACACACAGAAGATAATACAGTGTAATTTTTAAGACTAAGAAAAAATTATTTATCTTCTTTAACTTACTGCATAGATGACTTTCAGGAAAAAAAATTTTATTTGACTGAATTTCAGTTGATTTACAGTGAGAAGGATAGTGCTAGGTTTCCAGCTAGGTATTAGCTGGCTTAGAAGACACTGGAGATGGACCCTAATCAGCCTTAAAAAAACAAGGACTGGAACTTCAGGTCAGAAAAATGTCTCTTAAGTCCTATCTTTGCCATTATATAATACTATCTAAGCCTGGTTCTAGGAATGCTAAGCCTTATAAAAGATTACTGTATAGCAGAAGGCTATCTGATAAAGAACAAAGACACACTATTGCCTTCTATTTGTGTCAAACCAAACAGGCCTGTCACTCACCTGAACAGAACAAAGACCATCAAGAAAAGCTGTTTGTTCTGGGGACTTGAGAAATAGTAGACCCACTGCCTGTCTAATATGCAGTCTGGGTCACACTTACCCCTTGAGTGTATGCTCTACTTTATTACAAATGTATTTGCCTGTCTTTTCTGCTGTTTGTGTTTTATCTAAATTCTTTAGACAGAGATCATAAAGACCAGGGAATTCAGACTGAGATCTGAATGATGGGATATACATGAATACAGAAGCCCCTTCCTTATTCAGAACTTAGGATCAGAAAATATTCCACAAAGCCCTGCTGCCTGCATGTATTAAGTTGAAATCACTATGATTATCAGTATACATTATTATTGCTGAAATTTTGTTGAGGGCCTGGAAAAATGATTCAGCAATTTGGCTTCTTTTCCTGAGGACCTGAATTCAGTTTCCAGCATTCATATGAAAAGCTCATAGCCTTCTGTAATACCAGTTCCAAGTACTACAGAATACCCTCTTTTGGTCTCAAGAACTGCATGCTCGTGGTACACAGATGAATATTTGGGCATAACACCTATACACATAAAATAATAAAATATTTTTTTTAAATTGTTGGCATTATAAGTGAAATTATTTACCTTAGTTATTTTTACATAATTTTAAAAGCCATTTCCTTAAGATTGCTGTTTTATAAAAGTCATTATTACTGAAATGCTCTAGTTTGTTTTCATCTTTTCTGCTTTTTTGCTAATTCTAGTTGCAACTATTTTGACTCATTTGTATTTTACTTATTTTTCCTTTCTTCTTTTTGTCAGACCTTGTAGAAAATTTTGATGAAGCATCGAAAAATGAAGCTAACTAAAATCTTCTGGGTTTTGGAAGCTGGCATGGACTAGATTTAACAATCAGCTCTGTTGTTCCAAAGTTTTACAGACTCGGAGAACATCACCTGCTATTAGTTCAGTACTATAAATATTTTGTATATTGACGATGCTGTTCGCTCGGCATCCTCGGTCATTTGATTTTGCATTTTGCACTTCTTCCCAGGATCTATCTTCCCAGGATCTATTCTTTTGGTCAAAATATGAAGTATTGGTACAGTTTGAGGGTGGTTTTTGTTTTTTGAAGGGGGGGGACTTTTGGTGTGTATGTATGTGTATGTGTGTGGGTATGTGTGTACACAGTGGACAGCAGATTGGATAACAGTTATATCTATCCTATTTCCTCCAATAGAAATAAAGCAAATCTTTACATTTGTTACCTTTTTTTCCTATCAAACACTGCTCATAATTGATGAAAAATGAGTATCTCTGATTTCAGAGCTGAGGAGGTTCCTTCCGTTAAAAAAAAAATGTTTGGTGTTAATTTGTTGAATCAACTTCAATATTTTTATACGCTTCTCTAGGTTGAAAATGTCCTGAAATATTTTGCCACCAGATTGCTGACAGAGTACAAGTTGGCACCTTTGGTGTGGCTACCTTAGACTCACTTCCTAATCAGACCCATAAGATGTCCTTTTTTAGCTTTCTTTCTGGTGCCCTGCCTCCCCGAATATTGGTCTTTAAATGGACAGGTCAGCCTTTGATATTACTCTTCTCTTCTGCCTAGCTTGAGACAGAAGTTCTCCATATAGAATTGAGAGTGCCTAATTATTCTTTTGTTCCTCACTTGAGGAACAATGGCCATCTTCAATGTTCTATTTCCCTTCACATTTATAGTCGGTAGAGTTCAAACTGGAATAGCTAGCATATTCTTGCTAAACAACTTTATACTCGGCTTATCCTGTTTCCTAGTTGTTCTTGGTAGCAGGGGCAGGGGTGCTTCTTTTTCAGCAAAGTTGAACCTGGGGATGTCCTTTTGAATGAAAAGAACATGTAGGTCCTATCATCCCCTAGCATTAATACACATTCTCTGAAATGGTACTGGCCGTAGAATTTCTTCAAGCACTTTCTTATTCTTGGCCTTGAACTTAACCTCTGAGTAGATCTAATTGATTGTAGATGCTCTTAACACCCTTCTGCATGCTTAGGATAATGCTTCAGGGGAACAGTGGTAAACAGTATTTATTTGCTTACCTTCTTTCAGAGGACTTGGAGGTAAGTTATATTCATTCACTCAGGTTTTCCTCTTGCTATTCTGATAAAAGCTTGTGTTTTGACATATCAGCATTTATTATAGCCAATATTTTAGGATAAGGTTTAAAGAATCTTTTGTTTTCTGGCCCATCACCAAACTAACTGCAGCTTAACTTTGCAGCATGCCAACTTTTGTTTCAAGCTAGATCTTTCCTTGACACTTAAGATGCAAGACCAACAGCATACTGAGAGATCTATAGACATAAGGCAAATCTTTTGTGTTTTTTTTTTATCCAAACATTTTCAATTTATTTTATAAATTTGTTGATTTTTTTCTGTTATGTTTTATATAATATATGGACGTAACAAAATAACAGTAATAAAATAACAGTACAAAAGAGGAGACTATTTCCTCTAGTGCTTCTGTTAATTGTCTTTCTATTTCTCCTTTACTCTCCATACTAAATTAATTCTCATGTGGTCATTCTTTAAAATAGTCTCATCCATTGTTAGGTCAGTATCTGTAGCTGGTCTATTTACTCCAGAATTGTGTTCCTTTGCCTGTCTAAAGACAAATATTGTGAAGCAAAGAGCAGCGGGCAATGTTGTAGATGACAAGAGAGAGTATATCCAGAACTGAGAGAATCTGTGTTCTGGTCCAGATTCTGGCATTATGTTGACTTGTCCACCCACATGACCCAGCTACTGTAAATTCCATCATCAATCCAGTAAGATATTTCTGAGGGTAAACTTTGTTCTGCTCGTGCAGTTCCATGAATCTCACTTGGGAATTCTCCAAAAGGGATTTTGTCATCTGTTCAAGGATGTTATTTTTATCAGTACTAATAAACTTTATATACATATACCCCTTTGCATTTTGATCACATTTTAGTTTCTGGTCAGTATCCACTTTTATCCTGCTGTCAGCAGCTCTCTATTCTGGTCTTTTGTATAAAGGATGCATGTAGAGGTGACTCAGTGGTTAAGGGTGCACTGCCCTTGTAGAAGACCTGAGCTTAGTCCCAGCACCAACGTCAGGTGGCTTACACCTGCTGCAACTCAAGCTCCGGGCATCTGACACTCTTCTGGCTTCCTCGGTAACTTCATACACACACTTTATAATAAAATTAAAAGAAATAATATTCTTTTTGTCTTATTTCTATACTTTCCCTTTTCTGAACAAAAAATATATTGAAATGCTCAACAACAAATTATGTTTTCAAGGTGGGTAGGCATAGAATAAAGGTAAAAACATAGGTGAAACTTTAGTAAACATATAGCTCTTGGCATAAACATGAGTTAAATGGTTATAAATGTATGTATGTATATATATATATATATATTTGTGTATGTGTAATTGCTAATTATATGCTTTGGATTTTTGTTTGTTGAGATAGGGTTTCTCAGTATAGCCTTGGCTGTCCTGTAATTTAATCTGTAGACCAGGCTGGCATCAAACTCACAGAGATCTGCCTGCCTCTGCCTCTGCCTCTGCCTCCTGAGCACTGGCATTAAAGGCGTGTGCCATCACTGCCTGACTTGAATGTATTTTTTTAAGAAATATATATATATATATATATATATATATATACACACACACACACACACACACACACATATATACACACACACACATGCATGCTGTAGCAGTCTTCAGACACACCAGAAGAGGGGATCAGATCTCTTACAGATGGTTGTGAGCCACCATGTAGTTGCTGGGACTTGAACTCAGGACCTTTGGAAGAGTAGTCAGTGCTCTTAACTGCTGAGCCATCTCTCCAGCCTGAATATATGCTTTAAGATAAAGGCTAGATAAGAGTTTCCTAGGGATATTGACCTTAAATTTTAAGAGTAATTCAAGGAAATATAAGAAAAAAGAAGGAGAAGGGGGGGAACTGTACAGACTGCAGAAATTGGTGTGCAGCCTGCTTTGTTTGGTTCTTGGACAGGTTTACATTGTGTAGTCCTGACTGGACTGGAAGTCAGTTTGTAAGTAGGCTGACATCAAATTCAGAGATGTGCCCCCTGAGTGTTGGAACTAAAGGCATACACCACCATACCTGAGTAAGTGTGTAGTCTTTTTGTGATTAGTAGTTTTTTAACCATCTCATTGATCTATTTGGGGGACACAAAGATAGTTGGACCCTTACCTTTATTCTATTTTTCCTACCAGATGACAGTTTAAAAATTACTTTAATTTATTGTTAAGTAATGAGTGCTTATAGGATTCCATTAAATTCATTTCAAGAAGCCTATGAGACTAACAAAAAAAAAAAAAAAAGCTGTATCTGGGACATATCTATTTTGTTTTAATTCAGAGTTTAACTCAAAGTATGCTGTCCCCATAAGATTACATCACAAGAGATAGAATGATAGAACAAGGAAAGACAGGTTTAAGATAACCTTTCACAGAGATGCTGTAGAGGACAACATCAAGAGCCATGCTTCATGTTGCATTCAGATGGTATCATTTTTGAACTACAGTATGAATTATACCTGTTCATAGTGATCTCTAAGCCTGCCTCTGTTTTCTCTATTAAGAGTTTTAAGGGGAGGCAGAGGCAGGCGGATTTCTGAGTTCGAGGCCAGCCTGGTCTACAGAGTGAGTTCCAGGACAGCCAGAGCTACACAGAGAAACCCTGTCTCGAAAAAAAACCAAATCCATAAAAAAAAAAAGTTTTAAGATTTAAGCAGAGGGCTGGAGAGATGGTTCAGCTGTTAAAGGCTAGGCTCACAACCATAAAATATAAGATTAGGCAGAGGTCTTAGACTCTTGCCTGAGTAAGTTAAAGATGGATGATTAATATGTATTATCTTCCAAACTATGGCAGAAAGTTATTTCCTAGGCTGTTAACTAGGCAGAACAAGGTTCTACTTTATATTGTTCTCAGCTCTGCTTTTATTGGTTGCTTTAACCCCTTTGCATGGGTTAAGATAGCCACCTTATTAGTATCTTGTGATTAAGTTCTGTTACTATTCTACTCAGAAGCCAAGCTACCTAGATCTGCAAGAGCAAGTGCTTCATTGCTAAGCTCCCTCTCCAGACTGATTTTCTTTAAAGAAATGCTAAATAGACGGATCGCCCAACAGTTGGAAAGTGCATCCTACCATAAGCATAGTTGTCACAGGGAACTGTGGAAGAGTAGCCTTGACATAAAGCCACTTTCCAGGCCAGGGTTTTGAAACCCTTGTGCTGGCACTCTTGAGCAGATAGCTAGGTACCAAGTCCTATCTCCATGGTGTCACAAGTATGGAAAATACACAGTTTAAAAAAAAAAATATTCCGACTGGTGTGAGGTGGAATCTCAGGGTTGTTTTGATTTGCATTTCCCTGATGACTAATGATGTTGAACATCTCTTAAGGTGTTTCTCGGCCATTCGAATTTCTTCTGGTGAAAATTCTTTGTTTAGCTCTGTACACCATTTTTTGATAGGGTTATTTGGTTCTTTGGGGTCTAACTTCTTGAGTTCTTTGTATATATTGGATATTAGCCCTCTGTCAGATGTGGGGTTGGTGAAGATTTTTTCCCACTTTGTTGGTTGCTGTTTTGTCCTTCTGACAGTGTCCTTTGCCTTACAGAAACTTTGTAGATCCAGAACAGAGAAAGGGTGGTGGTGGTGGGGGTGATTGGGGAATAGTTGGGGGAGAGAGGACTTATGGGACATATGGTGGGGGGGGGACTGGGAAAGGGGAAAGCCTTTGGAATGTAAACAAAAAATTAGAAAATTTAAAAAAAAGAATAAAAATAAAAAAATATTCCAGATGAAAAGAACCATCTTTAGCCGGGCGTGGTGACACACGCCTGTAATCCTAGCACTTGGGAGGCAGAGGCAGGCTGATTTCTGAGTTCGAGGCCAGCCTGGTCTACAGAGTGAGTTCCAGGACAGCCAGGACTACACAGAGAAACCCTGTCTCGAAAAACAAAAGAAAAGACCAGGCACAAAGCCTCCCATCACAGCTGGGTGAGGCAACCCAGTAGGCAGAAAGGGGCCCAAAAGCAGGCAAAAGAGTCAGAGATACTCCCATTCCTAGGGTTAGGGTTAGGGTTAGGGTTAGGGTTAGGGTCACTCCTACAGTTCCTGGGGAGTCAGAAGAATCCTGGAATTCAAGTGTACCGCCGACATATCCTCACCTCATTGTTTAAGACTAAGTTCTTTCCTATAGGACCCAATTTGGAGAGGACACTTGATTATGCTAGGAATTGAACCTTTTCTAGCATCTCCCAATCTTATATTTTAGTTAATAATTTTGCCTATATAATATTTCCACTGGCTTCCAGAAGAGAAGATCCCTTTAAGTGCTATCAGTGAGGACTCTTGTGGTAAAACATGGAAATGTTACATATGTTTACAATATGAATGGAATACTAGTGTGACTAGTTTCGCTCAGAAGATTCTGAGCAATCTTCCCAGAACTAAGAAGCATGAAGCTGCTCAGAGAAGGATACAGGTTTCTGTAGAAGGGAAGAAACTCTCATGGTGAACAATAAAAAGGAAATAAACAATAAAGGCTGGAGTTATGGCACAGTGGAGAATTTGTGCTGGGTGTGACTCCTAGTACCACACACACACAATTATGTGGTACATGCACATGTGTGTACAGGTAAAAATGCTGTGTGCATATGGAGGCCCAAAAGAAGGCATTGCTATCCTGTTCTGTCACTCTGCCTCATTCTCCTGAGACAGGGCCTCTCACTGAACCTGGAGCTAGGCTGGTGGCCAGCAGGCTCAGTGATCCTCCTGTGTCTGTCCTTACCACAGAACTGTATTTATACCATGCCTGGCTTTCTTCTTCTTCTTCTTCTTCTTCTTCTTCTTCTTCTTCTTCTTCTTCTTCTTCTTCTTCTTCTTCTTCTTCTTCTCCTCCTCCTCCTCCTCCTCCTCCTCCTCCTCCTCCTCCTCCCCCCCCCTCCTCCTCCTTCTTCATCAGGGTTTCTCTGTGTAGCCCTGGCTGTCCTGGAACTCACTCTATAGACTAGGCTGGCCTCGCACTCAGAAATCCGCCTGCCTCTGACTCCCAAGTGCTGAAATTACAGGTGTGCACCACCATGTCCGGCCCCTGGCTTTTTAAAAAAAAACGATTCATGTTATTTCTCTGTGTGGGTATGTACACATAAGTGCTGGGATTCACTAGAGCTAAAGTTACAGATGATTATGAGCTACTAATGTGGGTGCTAGGAACCATATTTGGGTCCTCTGTAAGAGTAGTGCATGCTTTTAATGGTTGAACTCTCTCCATCCCCGTAGATGTATAAATAAATAAATAAATAAATAAATAAATAAATAAGGTAAGTAAGAAAGTTCTAGGGATTCCATCTCAAATCATTCTTGCACAGAAAGTGCTCTTACCCATTGGGTCATCATCTTAGCTCTAAAACACTCAGACAGATGTGAGGAATGAGAGAAGGGAAGCAAAAAAAGCCCCTATCCTAGCCTTCCCTGTTACTGTGTAACACTTGACTACAAGCCACATAGAAAGGAAAGGGTTTAATTCATCCTTACACTTCAGTCCATCATGAAGGGAAGTCAGAGCGGGAACCTGGAGGCAGGAAACTGGAGCATGCTTACTGGCTTGCTCTCCCTGGCTTGCTCAGTCTGCTTTCTTATAAAACCCAGGTTCTGGGTGGTACCGCCCACAGTGGGTGAGGTCCTGGGTGGTACTGCCCACAGTGGGTGACGTCCTGGGTGGTACTGCCCACAGTGGGTTAGGTCCTCTTACATCAATCACTAGAAAAATACCCCCACAGATTTACCTACAGGCCAATCTAATGGAGACATTTTCTCAGTTGGAGTTCCCTCTTCCTAGATTACCCTAGTTTATATCAAGTTGACAAAATAAAACAACCAAGCCGGGTGGTGGTGGCGCATGCCTTTAATCCCAGCACTTGGGAGGCAGAGGCAGGCAGATTTCTGAGTTCGAGGCCAGCCTGATCTACAGAATGAGTTCTAGGACAGCCAGGGCTACACAGAGAAACCCTGTCTCGTAAAACTAAAAAAAAAAAAAAAAAAAAAAAAAAAAAAAAAAAACCAACCAAATCTACCAGCATAGAGCCCTGAGGGATGTGGAATGTTACATGAAGACACAGGAATTATCAAGGCAGAATTGAGACTGATCAGAGGGGTAGAAACATGGGAGCATGTAGTCACAGAGGGAAGAGAAAGCAGTGTTTCCTGTGTGGCAGCAAGGGCAGGGAAAAGGTAAGGCTGCACGTTGGCTGGGGCCGCTGGAAAAGTAGCTGTCCTTGGAATATTTTGCTCGCTCCGGTGCTCCCAGTTTGCCACACATAACTCTGCTTTCCTTGTTGTAGAGTTCTCTGGTGACAGGAATGCATGTTCCCTAAGGACTTTGCTGGGTTCTCACTCAGTTCACACACTTGGTCTCACTTAGTTGGTGTGAGGTCAGCATTAGCCAGGAAGCACCATCCCCTTAGTAATTCTTAATGCTCATTGCATCGTGAAGCCCTGAATGGGCAGCACGTTACTAAGTGAAGTAATCAGCAGTTGATGGTGAAAAAAACCTTTATAAACAGAGAAGGCAGAAAGCAAGAAGCCACAAAACAGAGAAAAGAACAATTAAGGAGAAAAGTTTATTGGTAGCTGCAAAGCCAGGAAGATTAGACAGTGGTAGTGTTACCACCACTGGGGAACGGAGTGTCCACTGCGTCCAAGTGTTAATCAGACAGCTTGTTTGAGTAGAGCCCTTCCCAGACTCCGACCTGCCTATCAGTTCCCTGTCTACAGTCAGGCTCTGTGGCAAACAACCTGCATCAGAGATAAACAGTCAGAGGCCCTTCACACTTGTGACCCACACCTGTTGGGATTGCAATGCTGGCTCAGTAGTTAAGAGTACTTGCAGTGGGGCTGGACAGATGGCTCAATGGTTAAGAGTACTGGTTGCTCTTCCAGAGGACTTGGGTTCAATTCCCAGCACTCACATGGCAGCTCACAACTGTCTACAACTCCAGTTCCAGGGGATCTGATACTCTCAGAGAGACAGACATACAAGGACAAAAAACACACTAGCCTAGAGCTCAGTTCACTGCACCTACATTCTATAATTAGAGACACCCTCGATGCCTTTGGCCTTCTGTGGGCAATTGTTTTAAAAATAAAAAATCTAATCAAACAAGCAAAAGAAGAAAAGAACCTGAGAGGACATGAGGGTACACAATGGGGCAGGAGAAGAAGCTATTGTAATGTTAAAATAGAATTTTCTATGTTCCTATGAGAACAAGAACCAACATAACTAACCCCTTAGAATCATTCGGAATTGAAGCAAATGGGGAGAATCCTGTGTTCCTCACTGATTGAAACATCAGCTAGGCATAGGAGACACACTGCTCCTAGGAAGGGGGCACAACCTTAGAGGCCAGTGCCACACCGCTGGACAGTTCTGAAGAGAGCTTGGGCAACTGGAAATAGGGCTGCTGTGGGCAAATGGATGCTATAATCACATCTGCTTCATGTCCAAACTACTTTAGTAGGCACTGAAGGGATTGCCTAATACTGCACAAGCTTGACTAAAACCACACATGGCTCTTGATTCTCATTCTCTCTCTCTCTCTCTCTCTCTCTCTCTCTCTCTCTCTCTCTCTCCCCCTCTCTCCCTTCTTCCCCCTTCTTTCCTTCTTTTCTTTTTTTCTTTCTTAGCCAGTCTCTACTTTGCAGCCCTGGCTGTCCTGAACTCACTGTGTAGGACAGACTGGTTTTGAACTCACTAAGATCAACCTGCCTCTGCCTAGTACTAGGAATAAAGGCATACATCACCATGTTCAGCTTGACCCTTCTTGAAAAATAGGTTTTGAACTGGGTGATGGTAGTATATGCCCTTAATCCTCAACACTTGGGAGGCAGAGGCAGGAGGATGTCTGCAAGTTCCATGCCAATCAGGGCTAGTGAGACCCTGTCTCAAAAAAACCACACACACACACACACACACACACACTCACACGGTTGGCACTTTCACTTTGTAGCTTTTTAAACTAAGTCTCTGAGAGGAGAATTAATCTGCCAAAAATCATATTATGACATACGGAGGACTTGGACCCTTTTCTAGAGCTATTTTTCTTTTACTCTCCTTTCCATATAATCCTGAACTAAGTCTTTTAAAAGATCTTGTTAGCCGGGCGTGGTGGCGCACACCTGTAATCCTAGCACTTGGGAGGCAGAGGCAGGCAGATTTCTGAGTTCGAGGCCAGCCTGGTCTACAGAGTGAGTTCCAGGACAGCCAGGGCTACACAGAGAAACCCTGTCTCGAAAAACAAAAAACAAACAACAACAACAACAAAAAGATCTTGTTGCTAAGTGAAGGTGAAATAAACATACAGAGAAAATTCAATGGATGAAACATGATAGGAACCTCTAGCTTGTTAGTCATGGGTGTATGCATGTAGTACCGTCTCCCTACATTTTTACAAGCTATATGTAAGCAAGGTCTCTGTTAGTCAGACTTTTGTTGCTACAGAAAAATGTCTGAGCAAAACCAGTAAGGAGAGGTTTATTTTGTTCATATAGGCTTCAGGCTGTCCTGGTGGGGAAAGGATGGTGAACAAAGTAGCTTACCTCAGAGTGACCAGGAAGCAGATGCATGGGGGGAGGGGTGCGCTGCACGGTGCTGCACTACCAGGGCTTTCTCCTTTTTCCCTTCCCCAGCTGGGCCTTAACTTATATTTGGATGGTACCATTTGCATTCAAGACAAATCTCACCCCAGAGTTAATCTTCTCAGAAAAACCTGTACAGACACCCAGAGGGGTGCTTCATTAATCTCCTAGGTGCTTTCCAGAGAGATCAGGTTAACAAAACCAATCATCATGGCCAAGGGAAATGGCTCAGCAGGTAAAGGAGGCTGCCACTAAACCTGATGGCCTGAGTTTGGTTCCTGGCACTGTAGAAATAAAGACTAGAACTGGTTACTCCACCATGTGGAAGTCAGAGATCTGATTGAGTTTGGCATGATTCCAGAGTTTGTGGCACGGTTGCCTGTGGTGGTTCCTTTGCACAGCCTAGATGAGAAGACACTTGTCCAAATACTGAGCCTTGGAATGCTGTTATTCCTCAGTATCAGGCTTTGTTCAGCATGGATAAGTGTGAACTGAATGTTACTGAGGATGCTTTGAAAGCCATAGCTAAATTGGCACTGGAAAGAAAAACAGGTGCACAAGGTCTTCCGTCTATAATGGAAAAGCTGTTACTAGAGCCAATGTTCAAAGTTACTAATTCTGACTTTGTATGTGTGGAAGTTGACAAAGAAGTAGTAGAAGGCAAAAAGGAACCAGGATACATTCGGGCTCCTTCGAAAGAGTCCTCTGAAGAAGAATATGACTCTGGAGTGGAGGAGGACAGATGGCCTCGCCAAGCAGATGCTGCCAACAGCTAAGCCATTAGACTCCCACCTGTACATACAGCTCCCCGTTCTCTAGGGTCATAAGAGTTTCCGAAGTCTGGCATTAAAGGCATTGAATCTATCTTGGATATCATACATGGTCAAAAGCCTTTAAGATAAGAATTGGATCATGTATATTATTGTAACATCATTTTGATTTATACGGAAACAGTATATGGACTTTAATGGCACAATGTTTAGAGATAAAAATGTACATTATTTTGGTTCTGTTTTTTTTAATTTTTTTTAAATTTTATTTTCTATATTCTATGTTTACATTCCAAAGGCTTTCCCCTTTCCCATTTCCCACCCACCATAGTTCCCATAGTTCCTCTCCCCCCCATCTGTTCCCCAATAATTCCCCCTCCCCCCTCGGTTTCTTTACTAAACTGGATGCAATCTTTACAGGCCCAGGGTCCTCTCCTTTCTTCTTCTTGGGAATCATTTGACTTGCTATTTGTGTCTTGAGTATTTAGGGCTTCTGGGCTCATTAATATCCACTTATCAGTGATTGCATTTCATGTGCATTCTTTTGTGATTGGGTTTTGGTTCTGTTTTTTAAAAATATGCTTTAACAAAATTCTTAGGAATTCTTTTAAGCAATGCAGATATTGCAATAACGGTACTCTAATAATACAATAATGTTACTCTAAAAATGAGAAAATAAAATCTTTAAAGTTGACTATTGGGAAAAAAAAAGAAATAAAGACTAGAGAACTGATTCCCATAAGTTTTCCTTTAACTTCCACATCCATACATACAACAAATAACCTAAATGTAATTTTAAAAAGATTAGCTTTCCCATTTCCTATTAGTCTACTACCCAGTTAGGACCTGACCTCAATGTATTTTGGGGGAATGACTCTCTTAGCAATACCTTAAGTTTCTGTCACTATGTAAAGACACCAGTATGGCATGGAATCCCATTCATTGACTATAACCTGAGCTGAGCCTCATCAATGACCAGCCCTCCAAAGGAACCCTTTCTCTACCTGCCTTATACATACATAATGTCTGTTTCTTCTGTCTGAAGTGTTCTTTTCCTTGTCTGATTATCCAAGGACTATGCAGAACTCAACTCAAATTGTGAGCACCTTTGTGTTCTTTGGTGGGGAGCTATTTGTTTTGTTTGAAACAAGAGTCTCACAGGTAGTAACTTTGGTTAGCCTATAACTGACTATGTAGACTAAGCTGTCCTGGAACTCAGAGATCCACCTCCCTCTGCCTCCCATGTGCCAGGATTAAAACATGGGTCGCCATGCCCAGCTTCATCTTTTAAAAATTGCTTTTACAGCTGGGCAGTGGTGGCACACGCCTGTAATCCCAGCACTCTGAGAGGCAGAGGCAGGTGTATTTCTGAGTTCGAGGCCAGCCTGGTCTACAGAGTGAGTTCCAGGACAGCCAGGGCTATACAGAGAAACCCTGTCTCAAAAAAACCAAACCAAAACAAAACAAAACAAAAAACAAAAACAAAAACAAAAACAACAAAACCAAATCCAAAAAAAACAAAAAAATTACTTTCACATATATTTATTTATGTCAATTTTTGCCTGCATGTATGTTTATGCAATATGTTAATGGAGTGCCCATAGAGAACAAAAGAGGATGTTGGATCTCTTGGAACTGTAATTGCAGATGGTTGTTAGTCAATATGAGATTTAAACCCAGGGCCACTGCTCTTAACATTTGAGAGTCATTTCTCCAGCCTCTCCCCTTTTGCTATTTTTTTTTAATTTATGTGTGTGTGTGTGTGTGTGTGTGCACGCGTGCGCGTTTGTGCACACGCATGAGAGAAACAGAGAGAGGGAGAGAGACAGAGAGAGAGAGAGAGAGAGAGAGAGAGAGAGAGAGAGAGAACACACATATGGTACCCATATAGGTCAGAAAAGGGTATCAGATCCCCTGGAGTTAAGAGTTCATGTGGCTATGAGTTGCCTACCATGGGTGATGGGAACCAAACTCAGGTTGTCTGGAAGAGCAGCAAGTATGGAACCATCACTCTAGCTCCTTCTAAACGAATTTTATTTTTGTATATGTAGTGCATTTGTGTGTAAGTATGTACATATGCATTTGAGTGGCCACAGAGACCAGAAGAGGATATTGGATCTCCTGGAACTGGAGTTATTGGCAGTTGTGGGTTCCCTGACATAGATGCTCAGAACCAAATTTGAGTACTCTGCAAGAATAGCAAACACTCTTTACCACTGAGCCATCTCTCTAGCCCTTCCTTTGTATCCTTATAACACTGTGTCCGTAAGTTTATTTGAGCAAACAATAATGACTACCATGTGCTTATTTACACACACTCACACATGCACACAACTCATGAATGCTCTCACTGCTCTTTAAGGAAGGCACCATTAGCCTCTCTATATAAAGAGACTAACTCAAAGATGTAAAAGGGCTTACCTCATCTCAAGGTTCGTTAATTTGTGGGTCAACTTTTCAAGCCCAGATCTGTATAAATGCAAATTTATTGTAAATTTTTGTCATTGTAAATTTTTGGGAATGTGTACCTATAAAGATTAAAATTTTTACTGGGTGGTGGAAGCACATGCCTTTAGTCCCAGTATTAGGAGAATCCCAACACTTGGAGGCAGAAGCAGGCCAATCTGAGTTGGAGGCTAGCATGGCAAGAAAAGCAAGTTCCAGGATGACTACACAGAAGAAACCCGGTCTCGAACAAAAAACAAAACAAAAACAAAACAAAAAACAATAAAACAAAACCCAACATTTTTGATGGTGTATATTCATTGTGAGACTGTGTTATGGAAGGATAGTTACATACATCTTACACCGAGCCTATTACCTCCATATCCTTTGTTTCACCTTTCTCACACAGTCTTTCTGTCTTCTCAGAGGATGAGACTAATTGCGTTGTGTTTGTAAGGACCTATATTGACCCTGGTGAATAGTAGACAATAAATGTTTCCTTGCTGAAAGAAACTGCTGGTGTGCAGAATGCCAGACCCTATGTCCATGTTTTCACTTGAGTACTTCCCCACAAGCGAGCTCCTACTTTCTATTTAAATTCTCCCCACCCTTCAGCATGCCTCCTCTGAATCCTCCTCACTGCCTGCACAGAGCTCGCTCTTCTTTGTCTGAATAGCACAAACCCATGCATTCTAGCCAAGGACCACATTCCTCACTGTGCCAAACCTGTATTGATTTACTCATGACTAACTTCTCAGGACCAGAACAGGAATTCCCTTGGGGACATCCCACAGCACGTCACAGGTCTGATCACATGGCTCATGGAGTGGAAGGTTCTTTCATCAGCCTGCACTAACGTTGGTTGGAAGGTTCCATTAGAGTCTACATGACTCTAAAAGTGGCAGTACAACTACTCCTCTCTGCCCAGGGAGCTCCTCTCACTGAATAGAAAGTTTTCCTTCCTTCCTTCCTTCCTTCCTTCCTTCCTTCCTTCCTTCCTTCCTTCCTTCCCTCCCTCCCTCCCTCCCTCCTTCCTTCCTTCCTTCCTTCCTTCCTTCCTTCCTTCCTTTCTCCCTTCCTCCCTCCCTCCCTCCGTCCCTTTCTGTCTTCCTTCCTTCCTTCCTTCCTTCCTTCCTTCCTTCCTCCCTCCCTTCCCCCCTCTCTCCCTTCCTCCTTCCCTCCCTCCCTCCCTCCCTCCCTCCCTCCCTCCCCCTCTCTTTCTTTTGTAAGGAAACACAACAAATCCACCTACTAGCTCATGATGAAGATTGAAAACTGAGAAGAAAATTAACCACAAGAGTCGACCATCATTACTCCAATTTCTTTATATAAAAAAAAACCAAACAAAACAACATGTACTTATTAGTATAAAAGAGAAAGACAGTGGGCAGTGGTGGCACATGCCTTTAATCCCAGCACTTGGGAGGCAGAGGCAGGCAGATTTCTGAGTTCAAGTCCAGCCTGGTCTACAGAGTGAGTTCCAGGGCAGCCAGGGCTACACAGAGAAATTATGTCTTGAAAAAACAAACAGAAAAAAAAGAGAGAGAGAGAGAGAGAGAGAGAGAGAAAGACAGACATGTGTGGCAGTCAGAGGAGCCCGTTTCTCCTTCCACCATGTGAGAACTAGGGATCAAACTCTGGTAGTCAGGCTTAGTAGCTACCTGTAGACCTTGCCAACCATAATTCCAGATTCTTGTTCAACTGGAACTCTTGTTTTTTCTACTGGAATGCAACACCAAATTCTAATGTTCGATTCCTGGATCTACTCTGAGAATTCCTAATTCTATTAGCAATAGTTCATATTCTGCTACAATTTTATGCAATTTATTCAATTGAATTGTAGATGCAACTCTAGAAACACAGTCATTTATAATTAAACTTCAGTTTCTATTTTGGAAGTCTCATATTCTCCCACTGAACAGATTTCACTATTTTTGAAATATCAAGTACAAATATTTCATATGAGAATTTTGCCTGTATGTGTGCATATGTGCCATGAGTTTGCCTGATGCATTTGAAGGTCAGAGGCAGGCACTGGATGCCCTGCAACCAGAGTTACAGATGCTTGTGGGTCAGGGAACTCTAAAAAGATTAGCGAGTGCTCTTAATCACTGAGCCATCTCTCCAGGGCTTTACCCAAAGGCCCCACTATTAAAGCCCAAGATGCTTCTTTTGGAATTACAACTTCTAGTTTGGCAAATCCAGATTCTTCTTTTAAAAACACTTGTTACATTTATTTGAATGGAGAATGCTATACGTGTGTCACAGCATTTGTGTGGTGGTCAGAGGACAACCTGCTGGGAGTTGGCTCTTTCCTGCTTTCCTGTGGCCACAGGGATGAGACTCCTCAGGCCTGGCAGTAAGACCCTTTTCACTGCATGACCATCTCACCTGTCTCCAATTCAGGCTCTACAGCCTAAACTTTGGGCTTTTACTTCCTAATAATTTCAAGTTCTGTTATCAAAGCTTTGGCTTCCAACACTAGAGCTCTATTCCTGGAATCTATTCCTGGAACTCTACGTTTGTAGCTGTGCGCTGTACTCTCTGTAGCCAAGATCCTATTATTGGAGTTTACATTCTACTACTGCAATCTCATATTTCATTACTGGAATCCCAATTTCTAATCTTGAGAACCTCAGTAATTCCAGATTCAACAGTTAAAACCTTACTTTCCCAGAATTCACTATTAAAAGGATCTACTCTCAAAAACTAAATTCTGCTATAGGAGTTAGACTTTAGAAATTATTCATCACATGATTGGAACTAGGTCTGAAGTTTCAGAGTTGAGGCTAAGGCTTTAGTAACAGACTCTTGGATTGTAATTACTAAGGTTAAACTGAACTCTTCTAATTTCACAAATGAACTTTTTTTTTTTTTTTTTTTTTTTTTTTTTTTTTTTTAGAGATCCAGTTTCTATTACGTGAGTTTTTCATTCTCATGGGACATACAGATTGCATCACTAAAACCCACGATGTTGCTACTGAGCTATCGTTTGTTTTATGGTAACTCCAGGTTTTACTTGATCAGCCCAATATTTACTAATGGAGTCTAAGAATCAAGAAGTATTTATCACAGTGGCTAAAAGCTCGTGTGCTCTGGAGCCAGACTACTTATGGCTGGGTTCCATTTCTGTACTTCTCACACGGATGACCTTTGGGAAGCTACTTAAGCTCTACCTTGCTGTTCTCATCTGTAAATTAGGGCTGACAACAGAACTCCCCTGAGGTCTCAGTAACAACAGTGCAAGTGAAGTGCTTCAATTGCTGTACAGCACATAGAAAGCAGTAAATGTTAGATGTTGGCGGAATTCCTATATTTTAGTGCCCCAACCCCAGAACTTCAAACTGAACTTGCAAGGATTCCTGTTTGAGACAAGTGTCTTACTAAGTTGTCCAGGCTGGCCTTGAATTTGTCATCCTCCTGAGTAGCGGAGATTGCAGTCTGTACCATTAGGCCTAAATAGCATCATTACACTTTTCCCCTCTTTGAGATCCAGCAAGGAGGTTTATCTGTATAATCTTAGTTGTCCTGGAACTCACTCTGTAGACCATACTAGCCTCAAACTTATAGATTTGGTTGTCTCTGCCACCCAAGTGCTGGGACTAAAGGTGTGCACTAGCACTACTCAGCATCTAAGTTTGTCTTGAATTCGCTATGTAGCCAAGGCTGAGCTTGCTTGATTTTTTCTTTTTTCTTTTTGGTGTTTTGAGACAGGGTCTTTCTGTGTAGCCCTTGGCTGTCCTGGAACTTTCTCTGTAGACAGGGCTGGCTTTGAAGTGCTGGGGTTAAAGGCAAGGAGAATCATGCCTAGCTTTTTTTCTTTTAAATAATTTACTTTTGCTTATTTTTTTTATACACATAAGTGCTTTGCCTGCATGTATGGGGATGTCAGATCCCCCTGGAACTGGAGTTATAGACAGTTGTGTTGCCATGTGGGTGCTGGGAATTGAGTCCAGGTCCTCTTGAAGAGCAGCCAGTGCTCTTAAGTACTGAGCCATCTCCCCAGTCTGAACTTGAATTCCAACTTGAACTTGAACTTGAGAGGCTAGTCCTCCAACCTTAGCCTCTCAAGTAAAAGAATTATAGGTGTGCACCACCTCATCTGATTTGCATTATTGCATTTAATGGCAAGCTTAATACTAGTTTAATTATGTTTTAATATACATAAATATTGTGTCTCAAGAATCCACTATGACAACTCAAGGTCTTTTCTGGAACTCAAGGTTGTGCTCTCTGAATTCCAGACTGGTCCTTATAGTTCAGGCTGAGCATTCCAACTGCAATTTTCTATTTTTGGAACTTAGGTTCCAGGCTCAAAAGACAGGATTCTAATAAGACTATTCTAAGTCTAGTCTTGTAACTCCAAATGCTACTCCAGGCTCTTCTGTGACTCTGAAGGTCTACTATCAGATTTCTAGATGTTGGGCTTATAATCTGAAATTGTACTGAGATGAGAAGTCCAAGTCCCAACCTCAGAGCCTGAGATTCTAGTACTAAACTCTCCAGATCTCCTCACATTTAACTCACCGAATTAGTTTTCTTCCATTAGAGTTCAGGTGCAGTTTGAAGTCCACAAGTCTCATATTATTCAAGCTCTAAGGGATACTCAACAACCAGAACAAGAGATTCTACCACAGGCAACCCAGGAATTATATTTGGAGCACGCCATTCTAATCTGTAAGCTCCAGATTTTAGGTTCTTGTTGAGACAGGATCTTACTGTGTTTCCCAGGCTGGTTTTAAATCTCCTGCTCTCAAGAGATTCTCCTACCTCAGCCTCTCAAGTGCTGGGATTATAGGTGCATGCTACCAAACCTGGCAGCACTGGCAGCAAACTCTGAGATTCTTTTACCGTTCTTGTTTCTTTTGAGCTGTTGGCCTTTCTGATTGGATGAGAAAGTGTCCTGGGACTCAGAAACCCAGGCACCACACAGCTGAAGTGGGACAGTGTCCCAGTGAAGGGTATTCTGAAACACAGGAACCGAGGAAACACACAGCTGAGGTGGGACAGTGTCCCAACGAAACACATGGCTGAGAGGAAGCCTCCTCAGCAGAGGTGTGGCAGCTTCAGGGGAGGGTCTCCCCAGCTGAGCTCAGGAGCCTCAGCCGGCTCCTTCTCTTCATTGCTTCCTGTCTTCTTCCAAAGAGAGAGTTACACCAGTCAGCAATCTCATAAGAGAGATTTATTAGAGTGTCCAGGGTGAAGAGGGTTGAATCCATGAGTGGCTGCCTAGGCTCCCAGATGGGAACAGGCAGCAGCAAGACATTGGACAAAGTGCAGTGCTTATATAGGAGTTTTTGGGAACTGGAGCTTTCTAAGGTGGAGATTTCCAGGGTGAGGATTGGTAAGATTTCAAGTCCTGGGTCTGGGGGAGCTCAGGGATTGGTGGGTTTCTGTAGGAAGTTCAGGGATTGGTGGGGTTTCCTATTCAGGGACTGGTGCCCGGTTTTTGTCCCCCCCCCAGACTTCCCCCCCTAAAAGTAGCATAACTGGGGGAGGGTCCTGCTGAGGGGCTAGAGATAACCTTGTGACAGTTATGATAGTTAGGGAGGTCTGGGGGAGGGGCCTGGCTGCTGGAGCACCTCAGGCAGGGCCTGGCCACTTTCCTGCCTTGAGGATTTACAAAGTTTACAAAGTCTACAAAGCTTACATCTGGAGTTCATGGCAGGGAGAACCTTTCCTACCACTTGAGTGTAGTGAATATCTAACATGAGCTTTGAAACAAGGTCTCTTTACACAGCCCTGGCTATCCTGGAACTCACTATGTAGGCCAGGCTGACCTCAACTCCCAGAGAACTGCCTACCTCTTATGGGATTAAACATGTGCATCTCCACACTCAGCTCCAAAGTCTATGTTCTTTTTTTAAAAAATTTAATATAATTTTATTTATATGTAAGTACACTGTAGCTATCTTCAGACACACCAGAAGAGGACATCGGATTCCATTACAGATGGTCGTGAGCCACCATGTGGTTGCTGGGAATTGAACTCAGGACCTCTGGAAGAGCAGCCAGTGCTCTTAACCACTGAGCCAGCTCTTCAGCCCAAAGTCTGAGCTTCTAATACCAAACTTCTGATTGCTAAATTTGGAATTGTAGATTTTATTATTTGGCTCCTTTTTTTTTTATTTTTGGATTCGTATGCAGATTTTAAATCTTTTAGCTGCTGGTTAGGAGTCTGAGAATACCCCAAGCATAATGCTCTTATAAACTGTTCTCTCAAATTCCTGGAATAACCAATCTCCTGATAAATGGAACTTCTTGGTAATAACCATAGCCACAGGGGAGCAAATTGGCCCTAAGGAACTTGATACAGTCTGTCCTTTTCTTCACTGATATCCGTGTGGCTCTTCAGATCCCTAGTAATCACACACACACACACACACACACACACACACACACACGGCTCACTGTGCTCATCAAGCTCATTAAGCTCAAGTGACCTCAGGATATACACTCAGGACTTTATGAGTGGGGTGGTGGGGGATGTAGCTCTGTTGTTTGAGTGCTTGTCTAGCATGAAGGGAGCTCTGGGTCCCATTGCCAGCATCAAGATGAACTGGGTGTAGCGGCACATACCTGTGATCCCCACATTGGAGAAGTAGAGGAAAAGGAAAGGTTCAGGAGTTCAAGGTCATCCTTGGTTACAAAGGGACTTTGAGGCCAGCCTTGGATACATGAGACCCTGTCTGAAAACACCAAAAATAAACAAGACTTTATCAGTGTGCACCATGGTGCACACCTCTGCTCCCAATGTTCAGCAGGTAATTATGAGTCTGAGGTCTGCCTAGTCTACAGAGCGAGTTTTAGGCCAGTCAGGGTTACATAGTAAAACCTTGTTTTATAAACATTTGAGGCTTGTCATAGTGGCCCATGTCTGTAATCCTAGTAACCAGAAGGCAAGAGGCAGGATTGCGAGTTATAGGAGCCTGGGCTAAATGGTAAGCCACTGTTTCAAAAGTTCCCACTTCCAAAAGAACACATTTGGAACTTTTAACACTAATATAAATACGAATTAAGATATTTCATATGTCTCTCCCTACCTAAATATTTAAGATTAGAATGCTTTATGAAATTAAAGTCCCTAGTACCATAGTTCACACACTTGCAAGGAATGAACTACCTCACTGTAAAAGGAAACTCCACAGCTTTTCTATTGGACTCTTGAAATCAACCCACTTACCTGTTTTGAAAAGATTCTGATGTTTTAAAAAATTTCCTGGCCGGGCGTGGTGGCGCACGCCTGTAATCCCAGCACTTGGGAGGCAGAGGCAGGCAGATTTCTGAGTTCGAGGCCAGCCTGGTCTACAAAGTGAGTTCCAGGACAGCCAGGGCTACACAGAGAAACCCTGTCTCGAAAAAACAAAACAAAACAAAACAACCCCCCCAAAACCCAAAAACAAACAAACAAACAAACAAACAAAAAGTTTCTTATTTTTCTTCATTTGTAGAATGTGGATCAGAATGCTTATGGATAAAATTGTGCAAATATCAGCTATTACTAGCTACCCTTCTGGGGTTGCTGTGATCATGACTGCATGGCTGTGTCCTGTGTTTCCATTAAGGTCATGGAAAATTTTTTAGAAGAGTTCAGAACTTATCTAGTAAATATGAACTAAATGGAGAGGAGCAGGGGGACATGAGAAGTCTTCATGCCCTCCCTCGAGAGGGTGAGGGTTACGCTGTGTGTTACAGAACGTCACTGGGCAAATGGGACGTAACAGTCTACCTGACTCTAGAGGAGGGAAGATACATTTAAGTGAGGAAACAAGTGAGGAAACAAACACCTGGGACAGGAAATACCAATGTGGTTCCAAGCACAGCTATATAAGAGCCTTTGAGAATTGTTGGGTAATCAGATCTTTGCATCCAAGGAAGAGGAGGTGACGACAGTGATTAATAGCCAACTTGTATAGCTCTCTGGTGTGTGTAAAGTCCTCTTAAGCATCTGCCCCAGGGAGGTCTTATAACACAATGTTAACACTGTGGGCTGAGCTAACTCAGGATCTAAATCTGTTGTATTTGATAGCTGTTGTATTTGGCAGCTATTTAACCTCTCTGTTTATTTTTTCATCTTAAAATAAAAACTACTTCACTGGGCTCTTGTCAGAATTAAATGTTTGTCAAGTGCCAAGTTCTTATACACTAACCAGCAGTTAATAACTGTAATAATCAGTAGCTATCATAAGCTACTATGTTATCTGCGAGGTAGAAATTACTATAGTGTCACAGAGGAGGAGATCTGTGAGGAGCCTGAAGTAGGAGACTAAATCCCATACATTTCAAAGAGCTGCACCAGAGATTGCACACTGCAAGAGGAGGCTGGGCCCCAAGTCAAAAGCCTCCAATTATAGCTTTACATTTGGGCTTTATACAGTGTAGGCAGTGGGAAGTCACTGAAGAGCGTTATGTTGGAGAGGCATTTGAATCAGAGTTCCAGTTTTGAGAGAAGTTAGAACCTGCTGAGTTAATTCACACAGCTCACAATCAATGAATATAATTATGATGACAATAGAGATGTGCTGAACACTTACCTAAGAAACATGTGGAAAGGAGATTTTATATTGCATTTTGCTTTTTAAAAAATAAACTGTAGCTGGAGAGATGGCTCAAGAGGTTAAGAGCACTGATTGCTCTTTCAGAGGTTCTGAATTCAATTCCCAGCAACCACATGGTGGCTGACAACCATTTGTAATGGGGTCTGATGCCCTCTTCTGGTGTGTCTGAAGACAGTGCACTCATCATATATATATATATATATATATATATATATATATATATATATAATAAAATATTTCAAAACAAAACAAAACTGTAGGGCTTGTGAGATGGTTCAGTGGGTAGAGTGCTTGCTACCCGAGGCGCATGACCTGAGTTCAATCTCAGAATCCATGATGGACAGAGAGAACTGACGCCTGAAAGAGGTCCTCTGACCGCCACACAACCTCTATGGCTTATGTATGCCCACCCACATAGCACCTCTCTCTTGTGCTCTCTCTCTCATTGTGTGTGTGTATGTGTGTGTGTGTGTATGAGAGAGAGAGAGAGAGAGAGAGATTGTTGGAATAATGTCATTTAAAAATTCATAACAAAGTGGCCCTTAATATTTAATTTCTAATGTGCTTTAAGTGAAAGTTTGTAAGCTTTTATTGCATAAGTACTTTCCAGATATTCCATGGACTCATCAGTGGGTACTACAGACGGAGCACCTTAGGACCAGGATGTAGAAGGACAAGATGTACAAGGGTACAAAGCTGCTGAGATGAGAGGCTGAGATTCCAACTCTGTCTACCCAGAGCTGCCGCTCCTTCATCATCGCCTCCCTTCCTCCCAGTGGGTGAAGACAGTTTAAGACAGGAAGGTTCCTCTCTCAAGTTATCCTCAAACAGTAGCCTGTGAAGAGCTGGGTGGGGCCCAGGGCTCTTCCCTTGAATGTCAGGAAGGAAATGACTCTGAATCCTGGGCACCTCTGGTCATCAGAGGTCTCTGGAAGAGCAAAGGAGGACTGGGGTGGAGGCAGGAAGAGTCCCACAGTGGCTACATTCCACCTGAGCACGACTCCTCACCAGGCAGCCATGCGTTCTGTGCCAGGGACATGGAATTGTGCAACTAATAGTCCTGATCTCACACGATCATAAAAAGCAAGCCCCTCAGAAGTTACGCCCACTGCCCTTAACAAATAAATAAATAAACAGGCCTATAACAGAACAAAGGTTTGTCTTGGGGTCATACAGCAGCAAATGGCAATATTCAGGGCCTATGCCTTACTAGGATTTGACTATAATTCATGTCATGGTAAAAGTGGTGGACATAAGGCCGGGTGGTGGTGGCGCACGCCTGTAATCCCAGCACTCTGGGAGGCAGAGGCAGGCGGATTTCTGAGTTGGAGGCCAGCCTGGTCCACAGAGCAAGTTCCAGGACAGCCAGGGCTATACAGAGAAACCCTGTCTCGAAAAAACCAAATCCAAAAAACAAACAAAACAAAAAAAGTGGTGGACATAAAAATCTTTTCCCAAAGTAAAGAGCACACGTGGAAGAGGAAGTTCACAGAGGTGGGAAAATAGGGGCTTCCAATCCTGAGGTAGCTCCTCAGGGGTGGGCCATTGGGGAATCCATACCTTCTTTATATAAATGATACAGACCTTGTGTTTCTGCAAGAGATCTCCCAGGAGCAGATATGAGATCCACAGTTTCCATGCCTAGAGTTTGTGTGATACAGAAAAAGGACTGTTGGGTCAGATGACACAGCTCAGTGCTGTGGGAACCAACAGTTGGGCATTAACAGATCTTGTGTCAGCCCACATCTGTCTCCCTCATTCTAAGACCTCTGACAGCCCCCAGACCCTTTGGAATTTAGACTTTGCTTGCTCATCTGTGACCTGAGACATTTGTGTCCAGTTATCGGAAGAGATCTTTCCAGCTCAGGCAATCTACAGCTATATCTTTTTATGGTCTGAACTAATTTTTTTCTTTAAGATTGTCCAGCTGTAAGAAGCTTCTAGTGCCCAGAATCCAGAGGAACTGGTGACTTGGTGGTGTGCTAGGTTAAGTACAGGGTTCTACGAGACTAATCTCTAACCACAGACGCTCCCTATCTAGGTCAATCTCTACATCTGGAGGTAGACAGGTTTTTCAGACGGGGTTTTCCATATATTCATCACCATGATACCTACCTTGGGTTTTGAATATGAGTTTTTCTACTCAAGAGATCACTACTAATTGAAGAAAGGGAAAATAACAAAATATGGTCATTGAATCTCTCAGTCTCAGCTTCCTTATTTATAAAAGTCTGTAAGACAATTACATCACTAGTTTGTGAGTTTAAATAAGAAATTTTATAACACCCAAATATACCAGATATATACTTTAAATTTATCTGATATATACTTTCCATTTATCACAGGTTTCCCTTTTCACTGACATTGCTTTGGGCCTAGTCTAGGCCACCATCTCACCTGGCTTCTGAAAAAAAGCCCTCTTGTTACCATGTTTCAAATATTGTGTCTGAAATTTCATTCTTCTCAGTAGTCAGAGTAATATTTCGAACACAAATTAGTTCATATTTCTCCCCACTGAGAGAAAAACTCAGTCTCTCCCAGTGGGCACAGGTCCTTATGATCCGACTCTTGCCTGCCTCTCCATGGCCTTGTTTCTACCATTTTCTATGTGTAAGCACACGCTGTCCCCTGCCTCAGCACACGCTGTCCCCTGCCTCAGCACACGCTGTCCCCTGCCTCAGCACACGCTGTCCCCTGCCTCAGCACACGCTGTCCCCTGCCTCAGCACACGCTGTCCCCTGCCTCATTCTGACTTGAATTATGGTCTCAGTTTATGTATCTCTTCCTCAAAAAGACTTTCCTGAGTAATTTTCTCTCAACGATCTCCTTGTCCCCATTATTCCCTCTCCCGATGATCTCATAATATTCCAGGATTTACACAATTTATACTTAGCCCTTTATATGCACTGCTACCCCATATATATAAATATATATAAGCACTTTAAGCATGGAGATCTAACCTGTTTTACTCTATAACTCTTTAGTTTATACATAGTACAATCTGAAGATGTGGTTCTTAGGAAATATTTATTAATAACTGAATGGTAGAAGCTCAATTGGTTTATTTTTCTTTCTCCTTTTATTAATGATATAATTTATATCTAACAAAAATAGTTTCATGTGCTGGGCTAGGTATTTGATATGGGTGTAATACTGGAACTCCGCTTTGGATTTAAATCCCTGCTCTAACCGTTCTGCTGTGTGACCTAGGACAACTTCCTTAAATTTTCTAAACTTTGGTTTCTTATTCATTTAATTCGAAGTTTAGCATCAATTTAAAAAACCTAATATGGACGTGCACTGAAAGTGTATGGGATGCAACTTTTATTGCAAATAACTATAATAATTCTGAGTACTTCTAGCTCTAGGGTATAATGCTTTTGTTCCACAGTAGACAACGTGTTAGCATACCTTAGCACCATGTCTCTGGGCCTCTGCTTTCTCACCAACAGATTTACTAGCCCCTTCCATACTCACCATACAAGACCATTAGGGAGCTTACACATCTTGCATGGACAAGGCTGTGTAAGTTGGAAAAGGCTGTATGTAAAAAGCCTGGTTTTATTAATCCCTGGCTCACCTCCCAAGGAGACTCTAAGTAAATAAGATAAAGTTGGAGTAACTTACCAAGTGATTAAAGCCAAGGAGAGAGCTTTGGACTGGAAGCCAAGTTTAGACCTGACTCTCTCATGGGGCCAAGTCTCTGTTTAATTCCCAGCTAAAGACTATGCCTCAGGGAGTTGAGTGAGAGGAAAGAAAAATCCCAAAACAAGACAGGGCTTATTTGTCTGCTCTAGCGTCTGCCCATAGAGAGAGAAGCACTTGGCAGGTCTTTCCTAGGCCTAATTCCCCTGGCTCCTCCTCCCAGGTGCAGACTTACCAGAAGCCTCAAAGAGAAGGGCATTTTTATTAGCTAGTCTGGTTACAACTGGCTTCACACCTCTTCACTACCTTTCTTTACTCTGGAATGTCATGGGAAACAAAACTTCCTGGCTATCCAGAGAGGCAGTGTTAAAGTGCAGAGGAACAGCTCATGATCTGATATGACCATACATTCACTTGCTTGTGTCTTGAGCAAACATCAAGCACAGAACATGTAAGATGATGAAGAGATGCTAGGTTCTAGGATTTTTACTACCATTTCCAGCTAGTGGCATACTGCTGGTAAATGTTTAACCACTGACTTTCCTAGAATAGTTCTGACATAAATGTTGGTTGATATTTTAGTTTAAGTAACATGAAAATGAAACAACACAGGCATCTATTGACATCTTGACTTGTCCATGAACCATACAAATGGTTTGGTGAAAATACTTGTTTTCCAATACTGTAAAACTGTTTACTAGATAGTGTGCATGTGTGTGCACATGTGCATGTGTATGATAGATGTGCTGAGTATGGGTGTTCATCTGCCAAAGTTTGGGGATGCAGAGGTCAGAGAACAACCTTGGGTGTTAGTCCTTACCTTTTCCTTGAATTGAGGAAGGCCCTTTGCTGTTCACTGCTGTGGAAGGGCTAGCTGATCCACCAGTTTCTGGCGATCCTCTTGTCTCTCTACCTCTCATCTTCCTGTAGGCATGCCCTGGAATCATACTGCATCTGGCTTTCCATGGGCTGCAGGTCATCAGGCTTGTGTGACAAGCGCTTTACCCACTTGAACCTTCTTTTCTATGTCATTTTCATAATGTAATAGCAGTAGACACAAAACAATATTTATCTATCATTTAATCTGTGTCTAGATGATTAATGAGACAAGCACTAATATGTAGCACTTGCCGTTTCCTGCTAGTACCAGTTTCATTACAGTTTTAAATTTTGGAAGTCATTTTTTATGTATTTTTGGTTGCTTTATACTTTTGTTATCATAGAAAAACATTTCATAATTCAAGGTAAAAAAGATCTACATCCCTGGTCCTTCTAGGAATGTTGTAGATAGCCCTGGGCTTGTATTTTGATGTTATTTCCACTTCTCAGAGGGGCTGCAGATGAGGAGTTGCCTTGTGAACCGTCTCCCCACCTTAACTTTTCAAATAAAGGCTTGAGCCAATGATTGGGCAGGAGGAAAGTGGGAGGAGCAGAGAGTCTAGGGGAGGAGCTACGGGGTATAAAACAGGAGGAGGAGGCACAACGGAGGAGAGAAGAAACGGAGAAGAAATGGAGAAGAAACAGAGAGAGAGAAACGGAAAAGGAGAAACGGAGAGGTGGCAGGGAGAGAAGCTCGGGGCCTGAAGTTTCCGAAAGTTGTATGGGATTAATATAGATTGAAACAGAGTAGTGGAGTGGGAGGCCTGCCCAGTCTAGGCTTGTAGCTTGTTTTGTTAACCGCTGAGTAGAGCTTTCTTTTACTGGAGAACTGGGTTGGAAACATAGTAGCAACATAGGAATTTTATAGTTTTAGGGTTTTTTGTTTGTTTGTTTGTTTTTTGATTTGGTTTTTTCAAGACAGGGTTTCTCTGTGTAGCCCTGGCTGTCCTGGAACTCACTCTGTAGACCAGGCTGGCCTCGAACTCAGAAATCCGCCTGCCTCTGCCTCCCAGAGTGCTGGGATTACAGGCGTGTGCCACCACCGCCTGGCTAGTTTTAGTTTTTATATGTAAGTCTTTGATCCATTTTAAGTCTGTTTTTGGAGGATGCCCAATATCACTATTTTGCCTGTAGAAATACAATTGTCCTGACTCCAGTTGTTGAAAAGATCATTCTTTTTCCATTAATACCATACACCATAATTGAAAATATTCAATTCAAAACATTAAAACTAAAATATTTTATTTCTCTTTTAGAAAATGATTGGCAGCTGGGCAGTGGTGGCACACACCTTTAATCCCAGCACTTGGGAGGCAGAGGCAGGCAAATTTCTGAGTTCAAGGCCAGCCTGGTCTACAGAGTAAGTTCCAGGACAGCCAGGGCTACACAGAGAAACCCTGTCTCGAAAAAACAAACAAACAAACAAACAAACAAACAAACAAAAAAAAGCTATCAATGTCAATGTTCAAATTATTGCCAATCATTTTTTTTCTTTTTCTTTTCTTTTTTTGGTTTCTCTGTGTAGCTCTGGCTGTCCTGAAACTCACTCTGTAGACCAGGCTAGCCTCGAACTCAGAGATCCACCTGCCTCTGCCTCCCAAGTGCTGGGATTAAAGGCGTGTGCCACCACCGCCTGGCTCATACTTCTATTTCTAAGCTTGGATTTATTTCCAACATCTTGTTCTTTATATTTTTGATGTTGTGATGTGAAACACATCTTAGAATTGTTCTGATGAAACCTTTTGTTTCTTTTGCTAGTCTCACTTTCTCTAGGACTCATGCTTTTTGTCACAATTTCATCCCTTAGATTATTTTGTCTTCACTAAATTCCTCTGGCTAATAATGTATAGTCTTCCAAATAGAAGCAGTGTCAAAATTCCTATACTCAACTATTTTTTAAAATTCTTATTATTTTGCATGTGTAGTGTGTGTGTGTGCATATGTGCATGCTGTAGCACATGTGTGGGGGTCAGAGAACAGCCTTGTAGAGTTGCTTCACCCCTTTCACCTTTATGTGGGCTCTAGGAATCGGACTCAGGTCACTAGGCTTTCTGGGGTTGCCCAATGAGCTCCTATTTCTTCTGTAATAGCTCTTACATTAAAGTTTAATTTTGAGCCTGACCATTTTTTGTTCTTTGCTTCATTTCACTTTTTAATTTTTGCAAAATGGTATATTATACTACTGGTAGAAAATGAGGCAACACAAGCCCGGCTTTGCTGTCTGTGCAGTGATTGATCCCTGATAGAATAGCACGAGGTGCCTCATGACCAATCACTGTGCCTCTATGACTTCCCTAGGGAACTGTAGAGGGCAGCAGCAATGCCTATGCTTCTGTATCTACTTTTAACTAATATACTATGAGAAATGAAATTTGAATTATGTTGCCGGAGGACTGATGTTAAACTAAACTGTGGACACTAAAATTCATTCATCTCATAACTGCACAAAGCAAGCACTATCTGCATCTAATACCTTTCTTCATAAACTTTAGTTATATGTTTAGACAATTTAAGGTTCCTAAAATATAACTTTTTAAAATGGCCATGTTTAAGCAGGTGTTGTAGTATATGCCAGGAATCCCAGCATTTGGAAGGTACAGGCAGAAGAATTAGTAGTTCAAGACCAGAAAGCCTCAGCTACATATTGAGTTCAATGCCAACCTGGACTACATGAGCTCCTATTTGAAACAGAAAACAAAAAGAAGGAGCAGGAAACACTTCTCAGTGGCTAAGAGCACTTGCTGCTCTTGTAGAGGACTGTATTTGATCCCAATACCCATATGGTGGTTTATAACCATCTGTAAGTCCAGTGCCAGGGGCCCCAATGCCCTCTTCTGACTTCACACATACATACAGACAAAACACTAATATACATAAAAAATTAAACATTTTTTAAAAAATCTGAAAAGTTGGTGGATAGAAATGCAATTTGATTTAGCTTCTTGACTATCTTATGATAAACACGTAATTGCTGAGTAAGATACAACATTTCAATTCTCTCTAGAGCAGTGGATTTCAACATGTGGATCATGACCCTTTTGGAGGGTAGAATGACCCTTTCACAGGGGTCACCTAAGGCCATTTGAAAACACAGATGATTATATTACAATTTATAACAGATCTGTTCATTGTGAAGTGTTGTACTACTCTGCACACTGTGCTATCCACAATACTGTGCTACATCAAAAATATAAAGAACAAGATGTTGGAAATACATGTGAGCAGCGATGCACAGGCTGGTGAGCTAAAAGAGTCCAGATTGAACTGGATGTACAGAAGTAAAACTCATAACTCAATAACAACCTCTTCCACTGACCAACCCACCTTTACATCATGAGAACGTCTATTTTCAGTCTCTCTTCTAAGGCCTTTCCACTGCACCACGCATGCCATTTCACACGCAACTGCTTGCTTGCTTGCTTGCTTGCTTGCTTCCTTCCTTCCTTTCTCCCTCCCTCCCTTCCTTCCTTCCTTCTTTCCTCCCTTCCTTTCCTTCTTTCCTTCCTTCCTTCCTTCCTTCCTTCCTTCCTTCCTTCCTTCCTTCCTTCCTTCCTTTTTCCCAAGACCAGGTTTCTCTGCGTAGCCCTGGCTGTCATGAAACTCATCTGTAGATCAGGCTGGGCTCTCTCCTGCCTCTGCTTCCCTAGTGCTGGGATTAAAGGTATGCTACTACCGCCTGGCTCATAACTCTTTTAAAAATCGATTTATTTATTTTTATTTAATGTGCACTGGTGTTTTTCCTAAAGGCATGTGTGAGGGTGCTAGATCTCCCAGAACTAGAGTTATAGACAGTTGTGGGCTGCCATGTGCATGCTGAGACTTGAACCTGAGATTCCTGGAAAAGCAGCCTGTTCTCTTAAACACTGAGCCATCTCTCCAGCCATATTTTTTTAAATGAAAAAACACATCATAAACATTCCCCAGTATCAGATCTGATGTATAGTGTGTGTGTGTGTGTGTGTGTGTGTGTGTGTGTGTTTTCAACACAAGGTTTCTCTGTGTAACTTCGGTTTTCCTGGAATTTACCATGTAGATTAGGCTGGCCTTGAATCCACAGAGCTCTGCCACCCTCTGCCTTGTAAGTGCTGGGACTAAAGGCATGCACTGCCACCACAAGGCATCCGGTGTGTCTCAATGTATTGCACAGCAACCACAGGATGGCACAATGCTAATAATAGTAATTATGTTTGTGGAAATATTCTTATTAGTCAGGTGACTGACGTGTAAGAGAGCATGTTACTCATACTGTAAGCGGTCCCCACTGTCTGCCCATCTCCAGTGGCTGGTGCACATTCCCACTCCAAGTGTGGGAGGAGGTGTGGCAGTGCTGAGCAGCACAGAGATTTCTCGGCAGACAGACCTGGGTTGGAATTTCAGCTCTGCTGATTCCAGTCATCTTGGACATATAATGTCATCTATGTGAATTTTAGTTTCTTAATATGTGGGTATGTTGAAATAGCACTCTTCGTCTTTCTCCTCAAGCCTGCTCCACCTCTTCTGCTCTTTGTCTAACATAAACTCACTAAGTTTCCCAAGCTAGAAACTCAAGTGTCAACCTTGACTTCTCCTTTTCACTAGGTCCCTTTTTATTTTTTTTCCCACATGCCAACCCAATCGTGAGTTTGATGGCTTTACCTCTTGAAATGTCTATTCTAGCTCTACTCCAGTTTGCCTGGGTTATTGTTGCTTCTTTTTTTTTTTTTTTTTTTTTTTTTTTTTGGTTTTTCGAGACAGGGTTTCTCTGTATAGCTCCGGCTGTCCTGGAACTCACTCTGTAGACCAGGCTGGCCTCGAACTCAGAAATCCACCTGCCTCTGCCTCCCAAGTGCTGGTATTAAAGGCGTGCGCCACCACCGCCCAGCTTATTGTTGCATTTTTGCAAATGTCTTTAAAGTAAGAAAAACTTTACACAAGATAGCTGGATTCTCACATTTGCTTCTAGACTCAAAAACTGGTTCTTTTAGACTGACACACCCTTTTCTCTTTTTCCTTTGGTCTTTCTAGACAGAGTTTTTCTGTGTAAACCTAGCCATCCTGGAATTTTTTCTGTAGATCAGACTGTCCTTGAACTGAGAGATCCTTTTACCTCTACTGGGATCAAAGATCTGGGCCACTGCCTGACAATGGATGTATGTTTAATTCCTGGAATCTAGGTAAAAACTCATGCAAGTGGTACACATGTGTAACATGTGTTCCTACAGAGAGGTAAGAGATGGAAACAGAACTGCCCAGAAGCCTTCAGGCTGACTAGTGTGGAATACATGGTGCAACAGGAGGAAAAACAAAGATGATCCTGACCCAGCAAGGTAGAGGGTCAGAACCAGCTCTTGAAAACTGTCCTCTAACCTTTACACAAACACATAAATGCTATACATGTGCATGTTCAGGTATGTATGTGTACACATGCAACCCAATAATTTAATTACTTAAAATGATGTTCAGGTCAAAGTGAGGTGTGAGTTTATGATCTAGTCTTGCTCATTGAAAGACCCCATAAGTACAGAATCATAGAGATAGTGAGGAATGATACTTAACACTTAGATCTGTTTGTTTAGCCAGGTTGGCCTTAAATTTATTATCCTCCTGCCTCAGACCCACAAGAACCTGGGATTATAGTTTTGTGCCATCATGTCCAACCCCAGCATTTCTTTTTAAAAAAACATTCTCCACTAAATGGAACTAGTGTTTTTAGGGAAACCGAATTATTCCAGCACAAGGGTTAGTACAGTACAAAGTAAGCCTGACACACGGTGACAACATGGAAGCCTGATAAACAAAGAAATGCTAACAGAATACCCAAGTCAGTCAGGGCTGAAAACGACATGTGCATCAATGTGGATCATGGTAGGAGAGCACAGGTGTAAGCTACCATGCTCGGTGAAAATCAATGGAAATGGTGAGAATGTCGATAAGACAACAAATACAGGATAACCAGGAGGAATCATGATGGGATGAGATAACTGTTGGGCGATCTCCACAGTAGCAATTGTTCCAAACAGGAATCATCAACTAGTGTTAAAATTTGTGGGTATTCTCAAGTGATCTTCCCCCAAAGAGATCTACTAATCACAGATCTAAAATAGTCAATCCCAGCTACTGTAGGGGCAGAGGGTTACTTGAGATTATAAGTTCAAGACAGTCCTAAGCAACACGCATAAACCTGCATCTTAAAAACAAAAGGAAAGAGCTGGAGAGATGGCTCAGCGGTTAAGAGCACTGCTCTTCTGAAGGCCCTGAGTTCAAATCCCAGCAACCACATGGTGGCTCACAACCATTCGTACTGAGATCTGATGCCCTCTTCTGGTGTGTCTGAAGACAGCTACAGTGTATTTAACATATTTAACATAATTAAATCTTAAAAAAAAAAAACCCAAAAAAAGAAAAAAGAAAAAAAGAAAAAAAGAAAAAAAAACAAACAAAAGGAAAAAAAGAAACGAGACAAAAAGCTATTTCTATGGTAGAGAAATCCAGTCACTAATATTTTGAACAAATGAACAGATTTTCTGTTGCCATGGGACACAAAGGTACACTGCATCTGATGTGATTTGCTGACAAGACATATCAGCTCTGCAATATTCCTACAGATATTCATACTTTGAATTTAATTATAAGAAGCATCAAAAAGAAGCATCAAAAACTCAAGTTAAAAAAATGGTTACAAATTTAACACATTCTTCAAAATTGCCAAGTCACAAGAGACAAGACCAAGAACCTAGTCTGGCTTAAAAAACATTAAACTATTTTAAAGACTTATTTTTATTAAAATTCTTAAAAGATTTATTTGTGTGTGTGTGTGTGTGTGTGTGCACACGCGCACATGCCCCAAAATACCCAAGGAGGCCAGAAGAGGGTGTTGGATCCCTGAAAGGTAAGAGTTAGGCGGTTTTGAGCCTCCTGATGTTAGTTTATGGGAATCGACTTGGTTTGCAAGATCAGTAAACACATAGTCAACTAAGTCATCTATCTTGGACCCCAACAACTACCTATAATGTGTGGTCCCATATTGTAGTCTAGATTTTTTATTTTTGAGATAGGGTCCCACTACTAGCTCTGTTTTGCTTGTGACTTACTTTGTAGTCCAGGCTGGCTTTAAACTCACAGCGATCCACCTGCCTCTGCCTCCTTAGTATTGGGATTAAAGGTGTGCACCACCATGCCCAGCAATTATTTTCTTTTTCTATGAAGGACATTAGTGAGACAACTGACAACATTTGAATAAGTTTGTAGATTAGACCATAATGCTATACTAATGTAATGTCTCTAATCTTTATAATTATGCTATGAAATCCTTTTGAGGAAATATAATAAAATATTTAGGAACAAAGGATTAGAAAATAGTTACTCCTAAGAACCAATGGTCTGGGATGCCCAGCATCAACTGATACCTCTACAACATAACTCCTGTGTCTAAGGCTCAGGGGACCAGGAAAGCTGGGAGACTGTATCTCCTAGCAATGACAGGCAAGCTTCACCTCAACAGTATGGCTGCCTAACAAAGCCTAATGAAACACAGCACCAATAGACCTACTAACAGTGAAGGGGGAAATCCTCCAGCCACCCCAACACAAAGAACAACAGGCAACTAAGGAATTCTAAGAGTGGGAGAAACAGCCTTCCCCAGGGAAAGGTTCCCTAACTGATCACTCAAAACCAATGGTCAGTCCTGAAATATACACATAAGTAACACGAACAAACGGACTGAGCGGGTTATATTCATATATTTACATATATTTATGTATATGTTACAATAACAAATAAAAAGAGGCTATGATTTTAGGGGTTATGTGGAAGGGTTTGGAGAGAAAAAAAAAACGAAGGGGGAAGTTGATGTAGTTATAATTTAAAAAGTAGGGGGCTGGAGAGATGGCTCAGTGGTTAAACGCAGTGACTGCTCTACCAGAGGACCTGAGTTCAAATCCAGCAACCACATGGTGGCTCATGACCATCTGTAATGGGATCCGATGCCCTCTTCTGGTGCGTCTCAAGACAGCGACAGTGTACTCACATATATAAAATAAATACATCTTTAAAAGAAATAAAAATTAAAAAATAAAATACAACGGTATATATATTTACACGCACACATATCTAGCTCTTATTTAGACAGAAAAATGGAGAACAAGAGAAAGCATTCTAAAGGAAATGTGGTTAGATATGGCTAAAACATGGGATTTAGAAGTACTATTTTTTTTGCAATCTTTAAATCTGAAATTATTCCAAATTATAAAGTAAAAAATTCCCAGAAGCACTTAACATTTTATTTATTCCCTTCTAAATATCTGTATATTGGAATTGGAGAGGTGACTCAGAAGTTAAGACTTGGTACTGATCTCGCAGAGGTGACTCAGAAGTTAAGACCTGGTACTGGTCTCGCAGAGGACTGAATTTGGTTCCTAGCTTCAGGCCAATGGCTCCCAACTCTACCTTCACGAGATCTGAAGCCTCGGGCCCCTGAAGCAACCAGTTCCCAGTACGAGCTGGCACACAGGCATACACAGACACATTTATTAAGGGTAACAAAAATGAATCTTTAAACATACTTTATATATATAATAATTGAATCATACATTTTTTTACTTTATACTTTTATTAATTTTGTATTGAATCATGAGCAGTTTTCAACATCATTTAAAATAATTTAAAAAAAAAACAACCTAGGCCCGGCGGTGGTGGCGCACACCTTTAATCCCAGCACTTGGGAGGCAGAGGCAGGTAGATTCTGAGTTCAAGGCCAGCCTGGTCTACAGAGTGAGTTCCAGGACAGCCAGGGTTACATAGAGACACCATGTCTCGAAAAACCAAAAAAAAAAAAAAAAACAAAAAAAAAAAACCCAAAAAACCAAAACAAACAAACAAAAAACAAAAACAAAACCCAACCAAAAACCAAAAAAACCCAAAAACCAAAAAACAAACAAACAAACAAACAACAAAAAAAAAACCCAAAAAACAAAAAACTAACGGGCTGGAGAGATGGCTCAGTGGTTTAGAATGTGTACTGCTCTTGCAGAGGACCAGGGCTCAGTTTCCAGCACTTACATGATGTGGTTCCCAGCCACCTGTAATTCCTGGTCCAGTGTCTGATGCCTTCTGGCCTTCTTGGGTACCTGTATGCATGTGGTGTACATAAACTTACAAAGCACACACACATATATTACAAAAAAAGATTAATAGATGAACAATATTTTGTGGAGATAATGTAATTTATTTATTTTAGGTTATCCTCATATTTTTTATGTCACTAACCAAAGCATAATAAACATTTTTAATGTATCTTTTATATATTTGGTTACTTCTTTGTGTTCAATACCCATGCTAAAATCGCTTTTTAAAAAAGATTCATTTATTTTATGTATGTGAGTACACTGTCACTGTCTTCAGACACACCAGAAGAGGGCATCTGTTACCATTACAGATGGTTGTGAGCCACCATGTGGTTGCTGGGAATTGAACTCAAGACCTCTGGAAGAGTAGTCAGTGCTCTTAACCACTGAGCCTTCCCTCCAGCCTCTGCTTTGTTTGTTTGTTTGTTTTTAATGATTATATTTGTGTGTGTGGTGGGGGTCAGATGATATACAGGTCAGGGGACAACTTGAAGTTCTTCTTTTCTACCACGTGGGTCCCAGAACATCAGGCTTGGAGGTCCCCTTACCCACTGAGCCATCTTGTAGGCTGCTTTATTCTTTTTCAGGGATGGCCTAACAAGCCCCCAGATGTCCCCAGGTTCCATTTTCAGCTTGGGATGCTTACTGACTTTTGGTCTGCTTCGGGGCTTATCTGCTTTGGGGGTTTGACTCTGGGCAGTGTGTGCGGAGGAAAGAAGGATGTGAAAGACCACAGCTGTCAGCAGCAGGGTGGGTTTAGTTCTGGGCTACAACTCTCAAAGGGAATTCTCACTTTAGGTCCTGAAAATTGAAAGCAAGCCTTAAAAAGTCACTGAGCAGGTAAGATGTAAGCTATCTAGTTCAACTTAAGAGTAGCCATGCTGAGACCAGATCTAGGGATACAGAGATGATTTAAAACACTGCACCTGGCCCACAGGCTCACAATTTGATAAGGGAGACAGACAGGGAAATATGTATTGACCTTGTACTGATGAAGAGTTATAAGTTGGGAAAGTACAGGGTTAAAAAGAACACAGATGAGATTTTATGTTTCTCTTTCAACAAAATTTATACAGTATATATTCTTGTACACAAATATAAAATTTATTTATTTTTCTCTCTTCCCCTTTCCCTTCTGTTAACTTAAAATTTATTCAAATATCCTAGATCAAAAGGTTTGCACCTTTGTGTACAGGGAGGTGTGTGAAGGGAGGAGGATAACTTAAAAAAAAAAAAAAAAACCAAGAATTCGTTAGGCTTTGTGACCAACTGTCCAGTAGTGAGTGAGTGCTGATAATCAAATATGATACCCAGAATTTGGATTAGGCACCTGGTGGATGATGATGTCACTGGATCTCTCCCCTCCCCATTTACACTTCTGAGATTCGATTATTGGCATGCTGCCAACGTTGGCTCCCAAGTCCTGGACAATAGCAATCCCTTCGCCTCAGCCTTTGAAGTAGACAGATATACAGGTGCCTGGCTTCCCCCGAAGTCCAAAACGCAAAGAAGAGTCTATTAAAGAGGATCATAAGCCGGGCGGTGGTGGCGCACGCCTTTAATCCCAGCACTTGGGAAGCAGAGGCAGGCGGATTTCTGAGTTCGAGGCCAGCCTGGTCTACAGAGTGAGTTCCACGACAACCTGCGCTACACAGAGAAACCCTGTCTCGAAAAGACAATAAACAAACAAACAAACAAAATACATAAGAGGATCCAAAACCTCCTTGAAAACATTCTTACAATATTGACTTTCTGAAGGACGTCAATGGTATGGAAATGAAAGAGGGGAAGTCTACCAGGAGGGGAGCAAGATATACTTTAAAGTCATTGGAGAGTAGTGGAAATCAATGCAAACTGACAGTGGCAGAACCAAGACAACTGACTGCAAGTTGAAGTGGCTTGAAACAGAAAGAGATCTTTGTTAGCAGAAAGGAAGCAGGTGAGACACAGGGAGCTGGCTGCAGGCATGCCTCCTGCATAGCTGGTTCTCCCCTTCTATCATTCGGGTTCGGGTTCCAGAGATAACACTCAGATCACTGGGCTTGGCCCTTTACCCACTGAGCCATCTGGCCAGCATATGACAGAAAGATTTTAAGCAAGCTACTATCGAGCAGGCTTCCTCAGCAAGGGTTTGAATAGAAGGGAAGAAAGTGTGAGGCAAGAAACTGGTCCTGGGAACAGATGAATCATCTTCGTGCTGTAGCTACACCCTAGACGTCATGATTATTCACAAACAAATGGAGGTTTTTCTGCAGTGGCAGTCAGCTTGGTTAGGAAGGACAGTGCCAATGTCAGGGAGCCAAACTGATCCAAATGAAAGGGCCCCATTCTAAAGAGCAAATGTTATCAATAGCAACTCACTCTAACAATGTTTTCTTAATACTCTAGGAAAGACTGCTATCAGACAGGAGACCCTATGGTTATAGGGTCTACTTGCAGCTTTTCTTTAGGTTGGATGCCCTTTGGTGGTACTGAGGTATTGAATTCTTAGAGATGCTGTGAGAATGAATCACCATTTCCTTCTGAGCTGGTTTCTGTCATTACAAAAGGGGGATAGTGATTTTTTTTTTTTTTTTTTTTTTTTTTGTAATGTGACTCATAAGTATGTGGCAAAGGCAGACTTGGGACTGTACAGGGACAGCTTTCATTGATGAGGAAAGACCTGCTAGGTTATGCTTTCTCTGGGTACTTGCTCAATTACTACTTGAACAGTTCCTGAAGCCCTTATGTAATCTTCTCATGTCTTGTTACTATTAGGCCATAACCTAAGGTAAGACAAGATTGCTTATAATACTTTCATGCAGAAAAATGTACTGGTTCTATTTTGATATCTGCTGTGCGATAGAATGTCAAAGGATCCAGTATATTAGGTTCTCTTCTGAGAAGGAGGATGTTACATAAATGCACTAGTGAAATTCAGGGAAATTTCACCTAGTCCAGGATGATGAGAATGACCTTTTGATAGGAACACACACACACACACACACACACACACACACACACACACACGGTGTGGGGGAGTGAGGTGGGATAAACACACACAGATGGGTACAATCTCCAGATTAAGAATGACTAAGTGTCAGGGTGTTCTGGAATTAATAAAAATTGGAACTGTAGGCCCGTCCTTCCATCCCTAACCTTCACAACCAGCTAGGCAGGCAGGAGAAAACAGAGGTTCAAAAATATTACATAACTTGCCAGGGTCATAAAACTCTACATGATGTAACTGGAACCAGTGGTATCAGGATCTGCCTGACACCAAAGTCCTTGCTTGCTCCAATACAGCACCCGGAAACAAAAACAAACAAACAAACAAACAAACACCATATCTGGGAATTTGAGGGACCAGGAAATTAAAGCAAAAAAAAATTTTTTTTTCCTATTTCCCTTCTGACAGTCTTTTGTTTTTGGTTGTGACGTTCTGTTAGCATCCTAGAGGCTGGGCAAGATCAAACAGGAGGCATTTGTAAACAAAATGACTGCATCGCCTTTAATATAACCACAACAATTTCCTTCTTTCAGAGTCTTACCTAGGATTTGGTAAGGGGTGGGTGGCACAGAAATGGTAGAGGTGGTGGCCAGGGTTAAGTTAGTAAAAGAATGATTCTTTTCTTACCTTTAAGTTGTTTATCAATTTCAGGACAACCCGTTGGTTATTCTCTTCTCTTTGTCAGCGTTTTTTTGTTTTTTGTTTTGTTTGTTTGTTTGTTTGTTTTCTCCCGACTATTTTGTAGGTAAGGTTAGGGGTTAAGGTATTCTGTAGCAAATTTCTGTAGTGAATCTGCACAGTAGCTCCAAAAAAGTTGAGGTCAAAGATTATTCCTTTATCTGTTTTGGGAAGGGATTGTGCATGTGCTTAGGAAAAGAAAAAAAAAGAGAGATTTGTTCTGGGTCACTCTCCTTTCATGCTGACGCACTGAGGGGATTAAAAGGGACCCCCTGTCTCCATGAGAAATGAACCGAGATTCCCTCACATTCCCGCTCGCTCTCGGTTAGACTGGCGAAAGCATTCACATACCTTCTGGAGGGAAGAAAAAGGTGCTGGGGTCTGACGGGGGTGGGGTGGGGGGGAGCCGACAGCTTCCGGCTCCCGGGAAGCCGCGTCAGGGGCGGGCCACCGGCCGCGGGCGGGCGGGCGGGCGGCGCAGGGCGCACGGGGCCCCGCCACCCCCAGGCCGTGCTACCTCGCGTTCCCTGCCGCTCGTGCCCGGTGCGGCCGCCGCAGTCCCGGCGCCGTAGCGGGACGTGGGGTCCAGGGGGCGCTGTGGCCCAGCGGCTCGGGCGGCTGAAGCGGCCACCGCGGCGCCCGAGGCTTCGCCGAGCCCGTCCGCCTGCAGCGCCTCGGTCGTCCCGCCGTAAGCTGCGCCCCCGGCCGCGCTTCCCCGGACCCGCGTGGCTGAGACGGCTGGAGGGGCGCTGGGCCTCAGCCCTGGCCGCCGAGACCGCAGCCCCCTCAGGAGTGCGAGGCTTCGCGGCGGAGCCCTGCCGAGGAGGAGGCTCTCGGCTGAGTGACGACCCCCGGGCCATGGAGAGGCGGTGAGTGTGGCGCGCCGCGGTCCGGGGTTCGCCTGCTTGCGCCGCCCAGGGGTCCTGGCGCCAGCTATCGGGCCGGGCGGACAGAGCGTCCCGCCACTGCGGCCGCCGCGGGCGCCCCGGAGCTCTGGGGCCTCGGCCCTTTCTCGGTGGGTCCCCGGGAGACTGAAGGCGTACGGGGGGCGACTAGGCCCCGAGCCGCCGGGAAGCCCTTAGCCGGGCCTGCCGGGCCTGGGTTCCGGCGCGGCCGGGTACGTGAAGATCGGACTGGCGGCCGCACCGCACCGGTGCCCTTCGCGTTTGTCCCGGGCGGGGCCGAGCGTGCCTGCCTTCCCAGGGCCCTGCGTGCACATCCCGAGGGGAGGCAGAGGACTCTTGTTTGCAAACAGCTTTGGCTTGCCTGAGCCGTGTACTGAGTCCTGCGGAGCCACCCCCTGGGTGGGGAGTGGGGAGTATTGAGGTGCATAGAGTGCGGGGCACTCGGAGCCCCTGATACTCCGGGAGCAGCATTCACGCCTCTCTTGATGGAGACACAGCCTTTTGCGTCCCTTTTTGAGGTGAAATTTCATCACCTGCCACTAGCTTATCCTTTCCTCCTTATGTTACATCTTGTCTCTGAGCGAGGTCTGCCTTGGAGAAAGCCCCATCCCATCTTTACCATGCTAAGTTTCCTAGCTAACCATTCACAGTTTAAAAAAAATTTTTTTTATGAAGCTGTCTTTTCCACCTTCAAAGAGACGGGAAATGTTTTAATGCCTCAGCCCTTGGTACAAAAATGTTCCACTCAAATAGAGAACGGATGGCAAGTAGATTTTAAGTCGTACTAATTACCCTAATTGCAAGGACGTGCCGAAAATGGGATATAAGCTCAGTTGTACAAGAAAAATGATTTGTTTTGTTCTGGTAATGATGTAAAAAAAAGTTAGTGATTATAGTTTGATATTACACGTCAGATATCGGGGTGCTTCTTGTTTATGATAAATGTGATTACAGGTTATTCTCATTTTTCTATATAGGACTTATATGTACATCTAGAACTTCAATGCATGAAAATATGTATCTATATAGTAGAAAATTTGGATACACAGAGAGGTACTGTATTGGCTTTCAGTATGTACTTAATAACTGGAGAGATTACTGGTAATGGCATAGTATGTTTTGATGGTCCTTCAAAGTTTACAGTGAGAGTGTACTGATAGTGACTTTTAATTTTTTTTTTTTTTTTTTGTATTAAGAATGCCTGACTTGTCCACTTTACAGCCAGGCATTTGTTTAAAATTTATAAAATATGTTACTAATTACCAGAGTTGTAGCCATCAGTTAATATGCATAGTTACCTGTAAGAGCCCTGACTTAACCTTCCCGCAGAGCATGGGAATCTCCTAAGGTCTAAGGAGGTTCATCATGTTGAATTTTGAGGAACCGTTGTGTTAGTGTTGTGGACTTGCCTTTGTCAGATCTTGTGTAAGCATTTTTAACTGTAAAACATTGGCTTGATTAGGTATGTGGTGAACTTAGGTTTTAAAAGTTGAATTCTTTTCTCAGTGTATCTCTAAAGACCAATATTTGATTAAAATATTCGATTCCCCTAATTCAGAATTGAAAGTATAACTGTAACTCAAAGATCTTGATTTTTATCAACCTTCCTGATTCTTAGTACTACTAAATTTGGACATCACTGATAAAAAAGATTTGCTTAGGTGGACAAATTTGTCCTTTCTCTAACAAAACTATTACTCTTAACTGTCTTACAGATGGTTTTCAAAGCAACAGATAATGGTTTTGTAATGCAGATAGAAAAACCACAGTTTCAATCAACGAATATGGTGAGCCTGTTATGCGAACCTTAAGGAAAATTATCTGGTTATTCATCTTGGCAATGAATAAACTTTAATATTGTCTGTAATATACACTTAGGTATTTGGAAGGCTTTTAGAAGACAGCATACAAAAAGTATTGTATAAATATTTTTAATATAATTTTAGGTGATAATAATATCAGGTTCTGTCTTAGGTGTTCTGGGAAATACAAAAATGACCAAGGCTTCTGCTAGCAATTAGCTAATTGTGGAAGCAGGACAAGTTTAATTAACTGGTTACATGGCAGGGTCAGAAAAGTGTTGTAACTGAGTGAAATGAGCTAACTCTCTGCTTAGGGCTTCTGTGGCTTGTCCAGGATCCTGCCCTTCAAGAGCATCCCTAAGGGGTGGAGGTCACTCTGGAAGAGGACTTGCTCAGAATGTGCAAGCCCCCCCATACACACTTTAATTCTCAGAACTGAGAAAAAAATTATGTATATAGTGTTCCTTTATTTTCCAATTCCTGATTCAATGTTTTCTTTAAAGAAATAGTAGCATGCATGTGTTGCCTGGGAAGTACTAGTTTTATATGAACTCCTCAGTGAAGAACGAACAAATGAGTGAGTGGGGATGAACTCGTTCCTTCCTCAGTTGCTAGGCTGCCCTTTCATTCCATTCACGAAGCCTCTTTGGCACCTCTTACGTGCTGGCCACAGGCTGGTGGCTGCAGAGTACAAAGCTTGATTAAAAGATGATTCCCAGCTGGGCGGTGGTGGCGCATGCCTTTAATTCCAGCACTTGAGAGGCAGAGGCAGGTGAATTTCTGAGTTTGAGGCCAGCCTGGTCTACAGAGTGAGTTCCAGGACAGCCAGGGCTATACAGAGAAACCCTGTCCTCAAAAAACAAAACAAAACAAAAAGATGATTCCCAGATTTTAGTTGAAGTTCTTTTGTTTCTAGGGGTGGTATATAAGTGTTTTATGATCATTAAATGCACTGCATGCTGTGGTGCCGAGTATGGATGGAGTCAGGTGTGAAGAGCCATGAGATACTTAGGTTCTGTGCTTCTTACACTCTTTAAAGTAATGAACTTTAGCACAGACTATGTAATGCTATGTATGCTATGAATATAATATTACTAATAACATAATAAATAATAAAAGTAAATTAAAATAAATTAAAATGCACACTTTTACTCCTTATTTTAATAAAACAAACACTAGCAGAAAAAAATATCATTTGACCATGAGAAGTTAGATAAGAATCAGACCATATTACACACAAAAATACATGTCTGTGCCTGCATTTCCAGAGGTCCTGAGTTCAATTCCCACCAACCACTTGGTAACTCACAACCGTCCATAATGGGATCTGATAACCTCTTCTGTCATTCAGGCATACATTCAAATAGAGCAGTCATACAGATAAGTAAATCTTAAAAAAACTGAAAACAAAGAACTTTTTTCTGCTAGTGTTTGTTTTATTAAAATAAGGAGTAAAAAAAAGTGTGAACTTTAATTTATTTTTATTATTTATTATGTTATTAGTAATATTGTATTCATAGTATAATAGTCTGTGCTAAAGTTCACATTGCTTTAACACATTTTGTTTGTTTGTTTGTTTGTTTATTTGTGTGCAAATGCCTGTAGGTGCACATGTGCCATGGTGCATGTTTAGAGGTCAAAGGCCAACTTGTAGGAGTTGGTTCTCTCTTTATACCATGTAAGACCAGGTCATGAATCTTAGGTCTTCAGGCTTGACAGAAGATGACTTTACCCACTTTATCTCACCATACTTTTTTTGGTTTTATTTTGTTTTTGAGGCAGGGTCTCATATAGCCTTGGACTCCAAATGTACCTGAAGATAACCTTAACTTCTGATCTTCCAAGTACTGGTATCACAGGCATGGGCTTTCTGTGACCGCTGCTCATTCAGTGCTGGGATCAAATTCAGGGCTTTGCATCTGTTAGGCAAGCACTCTACCAACTGAACTACATCTTAGGCCATAGATTTCTTAACCGCCTTTCACAGCCTGATCATCACTCATTCCTGGTTCTATTATTTAATTCTTCCAAAATAACAAATTTGTGAAGTTTTTCATCTTATATAAGATTTCCTTGCAGTGTGCTATCTTTTTGTTAGGTGTATCATTATATTTTACTTCTAATTATTAGAATGACTTTAGAATATCTGTAGTGTTATTTTCATCAAGGGTATTGAGTCTTAGAGAGTTTACTGGTTTTTGAAGCCTAAACTCATATTTCATGATTCAAACACATATATTTTTGACTTTGTAATGAAATATTATTTTATTTTTTGTTTTTTTGTTTTATTTTGAAATACTATTTTAATCTTGATCTATGTCTTTTATCTAATAATTTTCCATAATAATGTATTTCCAACTAAATACATATTTAGTTGATTAATATAGATGGCTATTTGCCTTTGAAATATACTGATATATATAAGCTAGAAAACAGTGTGTGTGTACTTTGTATATATTTTTGGAATTTCATATTTCATATACTATATTGAATAGATAAATGTCTTACTTGCAGTTCTTAGAAAAGTATAATAACTGATTAGGCTTCTCTGTTCTGGAAATTAGTTACAGACTGGATAACAAGGCCTTTCCCACATTACATAGTCTATTTCTGAAGGTGAGTAGTATTTCTAAAGCTGAATGGATGGGTTGACCCATCCCTCAGCCGGGGGCCATGCCTATCCCCTGGATTTGGTCTCTATAGGTTCTATCCCCCCTTTGCTGTGTATTTCAGCTAATGTCATCCCCATTAGGTCCTGGGAACCTCTTGCTTCCCCAGCATCTGGGACTTTCTAGTAGCTATCCCCAGTTCCCCATCCCCCACTGCCTCATATTTCTGTTCAATTTCCTGACCCTTTGTCCTTCTCTCCTGTCTTTTCCCATACCTGATACTGCCCCCTCTTTTTCCCTCCACTTCTCTCTTTCTCCCAGGTCTCTCCCTCCCTCTACCTCTCATCATTATTTTGTTCCCCCTTCTAAGTAGGACTGAAACATCTACACTTTGGTCTTCCTTCTTCTTAAGCTTCATATGGTCTGTGAGTTGTATCGTAGATATTTTGAGCTTTGGGCTAATATCCACTTATCAGTGAGTATATACTGTGTGTTCTTTTGTGACTGGGTTACCTCACTCAGGATGATATTTTCTAGTTCCATCTATTTGCCTGTGAATTTCATGTAGTCATTGTTTTTAATAGCTGAGTAATAATACTCCATTGTGTAAATGTATCACATTTTCTGTATCTATTCCTCCATCGAGGGACATCTGGGTTGTTTCCAGTTTAACTCAGAATTGTTCCTCTCTAAAGGAAATATAGAGACAGAAAATGGAGCAGAGACTCCATCCAGAGACTGCCCCACCTAGGGATCCATCCCACCTCCAGATTGCTGATGCCAAGGAGTGTTTGCTGACAGGAGCATGGTATGGCTGTCTCCTGAGAGGCTCTGCCAGCACCTGACCAATACAGATGCAGATACTCACAGCCAACCATCAGACTGAGTCCAGGACGCCCAATGAAAGAGTTAGGGGAAGGACTGAAAGTGCTAAAGGGTATTGCAACCCCATAGGAGGAACAACAATATCAACTAACATGACCACCCACAGCTCCCAGGGACTAAAGCACCAACCCAAGAGTACACATGGAAGGACCCATGGCTCCAGCTACATATGTAGCAGAGGATGCCTTATCTGCCATCAATGGGACGAGAGGCTCTTGGTCCTGTGGAGGCTCGATACCCCAGCATAAGGGGGATGATAGCAGTGAGGCGGGAGTGGGGGTGCTGGGTGTGGGAGAACCCTCATAGAGGCAAAGGGGAGGGGAGATAGTATAGGGTTTGCAGAGGGGAAACCTGGAAGGGGGACACATTTGAAATGTAAATAAATAAAATAACCAATAAAAAAAATAAAGGAGAATGGAGTGAAAGACAGATGGCGTTCGATGGCTTGACTCGAGGCTATGGAGATGAACTGACATAGGGGAAGAAGTAAAGGATTGGGAGTGGTAGGCAGCCATGGTGACTGAGAAATATGCAAATTCAAAACAAAGGAATTGTAATTTGTATTATATTTTATATTTTTTTACAAGTTTTTCTTATAATTGATAAAATAGTATATATATCTGAATAAAAACTCTGAGCATTCATTTGTGGCTGAGGCCTTTTCTGTCTTTAGCTCATATCCTCTTTTATCTGCTTTTGTCTATGACAGTGTACATTGTTTGAGAAAACAGGCCACTCAGTAGCATGCTTGAAATAGTGAAAGTTTTCATATTGTTTATGAGAATCTAGTAATTGAAATATGTCCTTGTTACAGGTGTGTAAAGTTTGTTTATAAAGAAAAGGAGGGCATGTACTGCATTTGAAAAGGATGAGATGAGGGCTGGAGAGATGGCTCAGTGGTTAAGAGCACTGACTGCTCTTCCATAGGTCCTGAATTCAATTCCCAGCAACCACATGGTGGCTCACAAACATCTATAATGAGATCTGATGCCCTCTTCTGGTATGTCTGAAGACAGCTACAGTGTACATACATAGAATAAATAAAATATCTTTTTTAAAAAAGAAGAGAATGAAATGTATTTTTGTAACAATATTTATATAGCCTTCCCACTCTTAGTGTATTAGAGCGACTAATGCTGATAGAAGTAGACAGGCGAAGGTTTGGGAAACTAGGAAGTTAACTTTTGTCCTTGTTAGCTTTTTAGGTGCCTTGGTTAATTGAATATTGACTTTGGAAAGAAATTATCCCAGGCTAGGAGTGCCTAAGTATATTCCCTGGGAACAAGGAAATGTTCTTTAATCATGTAAGTTTGGGTTTACAATACATTCTGTATTGATCAGGTACAGATTTGTAAAACACGTTAGTATTATTTCAGAGACTGAGGAGAGGCAATGAACTGAAAAGCTGTTCAGCCTCATGTTATCAAACTTGTCTGGCTGTGAGCCAGCAATTCTATTCCTATATATATCCCAAAGGAAATGGACAACGTGTACACAAACATTCCTAACATTATTCATTAATAGCTCAAAAGTCAGCAGTGTTAATACACCTTTCACTGACCCAGGTGAACTTTTATCTGTTCTTATAAAGCCTCATTGTCACAGTATTCATGAATATTTGAACTCGAAGCTGATAAGCTATCATTACTCCTTAGGAAATTCATTTTGTTGTTTATTGCTCATTATTTGGAAATTTTCTTTTATATCTAGCAAAACATCTGCTTTTCTCTAGTATACATCCTTTTATTTTCTGAAACTATACAGAATAAGTCCTTATTCTCTAACCTCTAAAGATGCCAAGATAATATATCTCCTAAAATGATAATTCAAAACACAGGCTCAGAAATTGAATTTAATTATATTAGTTCTATGGTGTGTTGTTGGGCAGGTTAACAGTTTTCTGTGCCAGAACTTTTCCACCTGTAAAATAGGACTAGCAGTAATACTTCAGTGAGTTATGACATGATCCACCTTATGTAATTGTAGCCAATCTTTGGTACTTTGTGGGTTCTTTATTTCCTACCCTTTATCCACCCCCCCCATCCACAGGTTTCACCCCCTATCACTAGATAGGAGAGGAAAAGGACAGAGGGGGGAAAGAGAGAGAATGCTCTTCAAATTTAATTTCTTTCCCTTTGTTTTTGCTTTGAACATAACTACTAACAAACCATAATCAACAACCACCCACCCTGCCTCTCTGGACCCTAGCATTTATATCGCCTCTGAAAAGTTCCCAGAATTCCAAACACTGCAGAAACCACACCTCTGCTAGAGCACAAGGCAAACCATAGACGCTGCAGACAGTCCAAAACAGCCCCAGATCCCTACACCTGGGATTAAAGCAAACCATATTCTTATAATTATAAGTATTTCTGTGTGTTCAAAGAAACCATAATTCCAAATTGTCACTATGCGTAATAGATAGGTTCCTTAAAAGAGCAGGCACTGGTGTGGATTTGGTAGTATGAAAAGAAATTAGGGGGAGAAGAGTGGAGAGCAGTGTGAAGGGAAAGGGGGAGGACCTGTCTTTTACACAAATTGCCAGCTTGAGTAATACACCACGAAGGAGTGGACAGACTCTCCTGCTCTCCTCACGGTTAGGCACTGTTTAGGAGTCGCCTCGATTGGGAAGGTGAGATTCAAACCTGCTGCAGCTGGAGGATGTTAGCTAACTATGCTCGTTGCCCCTGCATGGCAGTTGTCATTTTGAAAGAAGATCCAAGTAAATGCTGACGTACGTGATTCATGCATGTAAACACTGTCTGAGAGCTGCGTCTCTCGCCGCCGTGGACTCTTCGTAGAGGGACGGGTAGAAGGAAGTTGCTCATAGGTTTCAGCGCCCATTGCTGTAATGGATCTTGGTCTACAATAATTTTCATTGCCTCCTCTGCTATTCAGTCTAAATACATAGCCCTTACTCTCAGTGCCATTTTTCTTAGTCTTGGCTGCTTATAAGTAGTATAAACCAAATTTTTATTTCTGAGGGGTCGAAGAGCCATACCTTCTCAGGTAGGTGTTGCTGCATTTGTGAATTCATAAACAGGCAGGAGTTTATACAGTTGTCACTTTGCTGAATAAGTTCTGGGACTACCTCTTCTTGTTTCTGTTATGTAACTGTAGCTCTATTTCCTGCTGAATTGAGGATTGACTAAGGCTGCAGAGATTGCTACTTTGCCTTTGCCTCCTAAATACAGGGAGTCCCAGTTGTAAGTTGTAGTTAATTGCAATGTTCCCCGTGTCTCTTAGTTTGCTTTTTATTGTTGTGATAAAACACCGATCAAAACTAAAGGGAGAAAGGAGTTTATTTGACTTACTGCTTACAGTCTATCATTGAGGGGAGCTAAGGCAGGAAATAGTCAGAGACCATAAAGGAATAGTGTTTACTGGCTTGCTCCTCCTGACTTGTTCAGTTTGCCTTCTTACACACTCCAGGACTACCTGTGCAGAGATAACACTGCCCTGAGTAGAATGGACCCTTCCACACTAATCATCAATCAAGAAAAGCTCCATAGGCTTGCCTACAGGCCAGTCTGTTGGGGACATGTTTTAAATTGAGTTGTTTTTTTTTTTTTTTTTTTTTTTTTCCCTCAGATGACTCTAGTTTGTGTCAAGTTGACTAAAAAATTACTAGCATGGTCTCCTAGCAAGGAAAGAATGCCACTTTTGGCAGGAGACTCTCTAATTCTGTGGAGCTCAGTATTGCATGAATGAAAAGCACAAAGTCTTCTAGTGGATCACTGGATATTACAATGGCAGGAGTATTTTTTTCCACATGTTTCTAAGACCATGTGATTCTACTAATGGGAATACAGCTCTGAATTAGTTTACTTACCATCTACTAGAGCAGTGGTTCCTAACCTGTAGGTTGTGTCCCCTTGGAGGAGTGAATGACCCCTTGACAGGGAAGCATACCAAATATTTACATTACAATTCATAACAGTAACAAAATTACAGTTATGACGTAGCAACAAAATAATCTTATATGAATTCACCACAGCATGAAGAACTAACTGTATTAATACTAGAAGATCTTACATGTTCTTACTTCTTTGAGCTGGTATTTCAGCTGTGCTTTCAGTAGGACTTCCAGTACTCTGCTAATATGGGACTCTGTCTTTTTTGAGTTATGATTTTGTTTTGTATTGAGACACAGTCTTACTGTGCAGCTCTGGGTATCCTAGAACTTTCTATGTAGACCAAGCTGATCTTGAACTCACAGGGATTTCTCTGCTTCTGCCTTTGCCTCCCAAGTTTCTACTCCCAAATAACTTTTTTTTTTTAGTTTTTCAAGGTAGGGTTTCTCTGTATAGCCCTGGCTGTCCTGGAACTCACTCTGTAGACCAGGCTGGCCTCGAACTCAAAAATCCACCTGCCTCTGCCTCCCAAGTGCTGGGATTAAAGTCGTGCGCCACCACTGCCCAGCTCCCAAATAACTTATAATGGAGATTAAATTTTACCACATGGAGCTTTGGGAGCATACTTAGACCATATTCAAACCAGAGTAGCTACTGTGCAAGCCCTATGGAGTGCTGTTAGTTTGGGCTCTTACTGTCGGGAAAGGCAAACCATACCAGTAATAATTGTGTTCCTGTGAGACTCAATCACTGGCTGTCATGGTTTTTTGTTGTTGTTGTTGTCATCTAGACACAATAGAGTCATCTAAGAAGAGAGAACCTTAATTAAGAAAGTACATCTCTCAGACTGACAGGTCTGGAGGCATTTTACTGATTAATGATTGATGTGGAAGGGCCCAGCCCACCTTAGGTGGTATGTCCCTGGACAGGTAGTTGTGGGTTACATAAGAAAGCAGGCTGACAAAGCCATGAGAGCATGCCAGAAAGTCTTTCTCCAAGGTCTCTGCTTCAGTGTCTGCTCCAGATTCCTGTCCTGACTTCCTTTCATGGTGGATCTGTAGTAAGGTAGAACAAACTCTTCTCCAAGCAATAGAAACCAGTACTTCTGAGATAGGAGTCAGCCTGCCACTAATAGTTTGTTGATTCAAGTTTAGTGCTCTATTGGGAGCTTGGCGAGATTTAGAATTGGGTGTGGTAAATGACCCATATTATTTTCTCTTTCCCCACCTCTGTTTATGCCAAGTGACCTATTCGTTCATGTCTTCATCATGCCAGTTCTGAGGTGGCATCTGTCAGTTGAATAGTTTTGTACATTCGTGGCTCAGTGGATCTTCTGCAGAAGCTAGATGCTTTCTGATGAGCACAACACAGGAACAGATTCTCATGCTTTGTGCTCAGTTCATTCAATCGGTCCTTTTTCTTAAAGTGTTTCTCTTTAAGCTCCTCTGGCCAGTTGGCTAGTCTGCTTGCTGCTGTCTATGAGACTGTGTGTTCTTATCCCACTTTTCTTTCTACAAATTTTCATAAGAACATGAATCATTTAAAGCTCTTTTAAGGAGTTAGAGAGGTTTTCTTTTCCAGTGTCAAGGTTGCCCTTAAGTTTGGCTATACTGAATCTACTTTTGTCCTCAGCTTGCATTCATATACTGATCTTTAGGTTTTTGTTTTGTTTTGTTTTTCTTTTCCTTCTGTTGATTCTATAGGGTCCCTAAACAACTGTAGACGTGAGCTGGGGAAGTGCTCGAATAATGGTGTCTGTCAGGGAAGTCTTGTGTCTTTTGGTTCTGTTTCATTTCTGTCTTCACTATTACTGTGTCTATCTTAGAGTGGGTTGCTGCTGAACTCAAATGTAAACTTAGCTTATTATGAAAAGTTCTGAACACATGGTGCCCAATGATCAAGCATTTTTTCTTACCAGGATACCAGGAGCTGTTATATTAGTACCATGGTTTTCCTATAGAACTCCATCACTTGCATCACAAGTCTACCAATTCATTACTATTATTTCCCCATATGTATTTGACAGCTTAGCTGTGGTTCTCAACCTGTGGTTCTCCACCCTCAGTAGGGGAGTCAAACAACCCTTTTACTGGAATTTCCTAAGACCATGGGAAAGCACAGATATTTACAACTCTAACAGTAGCAAATTACAGCTAGGAAGTAGCAACAAAAATAATTTTATGGTTGGGGACATACATTGGGCAGTATATTAAGGAGTCTCACAATAGAAAGGTTGAGAACCAATGGCTTGGGGACTGTTTACAGGAGAGCCTGGAATTCTGCAGAGCTGCTTTCCAACCAAAGCTGGTAACTTGTCATGTCACTATATAGGCCACAGCACTATCCTTTAGTTGCCTTTAGAATCTGAAGAAGTACACTGATCTTTGTAGGTGAATGCAAGCAGTGGCAGTTGGATTTGGAGGGGGAGCATTGGTATGATCCTGACACTGGACTCCTACAATTTCACTGAAATGATAGAACCCTGAATACTGTCACCCCATGTATCTGTGAACTCTACATGCATAGACTCTCAACTGACTCTCCATTGAAAATATTCAGAAAAATAATGTGTCTGCATTGAGCATGTATAGACTTCTTTTCTTGCCTTTATTCCTAAGACAATAGTATCACAGCTGTTTACATATCATATATATTGTACTAGGTATTATAAATAATCTAAAGATGGCTTAACAAGATATATGGTTTTTGTGTGTGTGTGTGTGTGTTTGTTTTTGTTTTCTTATAAGGATAACTTTTAATTGGGGCTGGCTTACAGGTTCAGAAGTTCAGTCCATAACCATCAAGGCAGGAACATGGCAACATCCAGGCAGGCACGGTGCAGGAGGAGCTGAGATTTCTACATCTTTTTTTTTTTTTTTTTAAGATTTATTTATTTATTTTATGTATATGAGTACATCATTGATCTCTTCAGACTCACTAGAAGAGGGCATCAGATCTGATTACGGATGGCTGTGAGCCACCATGTGGTTGGTGGGATTTGAACTCAGGACCTCAGGAAAAGCAGTCAGTGCTTTTAACCTCTGAGCCATCTCTCCAGCCCAAGAGTTCTACATCTTAATCTGAAGACTGCTAGCAGAATACCAACTTCCAGGAAGCTAGGATGAGGATCTGAAAGCCCACACTCACAGTGACACACCTACTCCAACAAGGCCACACCTAATAGTACCAACTCTCTGGGCCGAAAATATACAAACCATCACATTCCACTCCCTGGCTGACCCCCCACTGGCTTGTTCAAACATATGAGTCTATGGGGGGCCATACCTAAACATAGCATAATAAGAAATACATTTAGTCCAACTTCCAAAGCCCCCATAGTCTATAGCAGTCTCAACAATGTTAAAAGTTCAAAGTTCAAGGTCTCTTCTGAAATTCATCAAATCGCTTAACTGTAATTAATCCCCAAAGCAAGATAGGAAACCTGCTGGGCGAACTCTAAACTCTGCATCTTTTCCAACTCCTTCCCCTAAGCTTGGCTGTTCTGTAGATTGACCTTGAACTCAGAGATCTGCATGCCTGTCTCCTGGGTTTAAAGGTGTGTACCACCTTGCCTGGATTTAAGCATTTCTTCACCTAGAACTTGCTCTGTCTCCGGCTGGCCTTGAACTCAGAGATCTGCTTGGCTTTATCTCCTGGGATTAAAGGTGTGCACCACCATGCCTGAATCTAAATTTAGCTGTGTAGGATCTTAATTCCTACTTAAGTCCTACTCCCTTAATTTGTTAGTTCCTTGAACACTGGACTCAGCTCCATTTCACTTCTTGGTACCCTTTAATACTCAAACCATATATTTTATATTTTTCCTTTCTCAGCTTGCTACACTTGTTTAAAATGCTCTTCGTCAGACTTTTAACCAGAGAACGTAGTCTAGGATGGGTATTTCTGAGACTTTGTCTGTGCAATTAATCTGAGTCTCTTCACCTTAGCCTCAGGCAGACTCTTCAGACAAGGGCAAAAAGTAGCCACATTCTTCACCAAAATACCACAAAACAGTCTTTACTACACATACTGAAATTCTTCTCTGAAACCTCTTGGGCCAGGTCAGCACAGTTCAAATTACTCTCAGCAACAGTCTTCCATATTCCTACTAGGATGGCCCATTAAGCCCCATTTAAAGTATTCCACTGATTTCCAAATCCAAAGTCCCCAAATCTATATTCTTCCAAACAAAAGTATGGTGAGGCCTATCACAACAATATCCTAGTCCCCAGTACCAATTTCTGTCTTGGTTAGGGATTTACTGCTCTGAACAGACACCATGACCAAGGCAACTCTTATAAGGACAGCATTTAATTGTGACTGGCTTACAGGTTCAGAGGTTTAGTCCATTATCAAGGTGGGAACATGGCAGCATCCATGTAGGCATGGTTCAGGAAGAGCAGGGAGTTCTACATCTTCATCTGAAGACTGCTAGCAGAATACTCAACAAGATATATGTAAATTATGTACAAATACTATACCATTTTATAGCAGCGATTTGAGTATTAAGAATTGGGCATCCATTCTTGTTGTTTTGAATATATTTATCTTTCAGCATGTTGGCCATGGTCATGCCACTGACATGCCATTGATGACAGAGACAAATGTATTCTGAGTAAGGATATATATATGAATCAGTGGATCTGATCTGACAACTGGCTTAGGTCTAGGAATTGGCTAGGGGCTACTGGATCTTTATTGGGGCAGTCACCCTCAGCCTCTAACTTGTTTTGAGTGTGTATATTTAGCAGTACCATGATTGACTGTCTACTTTTCTCCTAAGGACGTTGTCCTGTTAACTATCTGCACAGGTCCCTGAGGATTTAGCTTATAGTGTTACCCACCTGTCAGCCATTATGATAGATTCACTTCTACTGTTGCCACCTGGTTGCTATTGCTTCAGGGCCCTCGTTTCTATTCTTATCAATGAGCCAGACCCTGGCTTCACTTAGTAGAACTTGTTAGTGATGTTATTGCCTCTTTAATTGTGTTCTTGATAGCCTTGGTGAATGGGTATGACTTTCCATAATATAGCTACTCTATTAACCTTTTCTTATCCCATCTTCCACTATGCCATGTCAATTCAGGCATTTCACTTTTTCCAGGCTTCTAAGAGCCATCCTAGGCACAAGGTTATACCATCACTTAGGTCTGTGCCACAGTTAATTTCTGAATCTTGAGACAGTGTCTCCCCTGCACTCTACCCCACTCTTCCATAAACTTTACTTCAGGCTAATGTTTCTGCTTCATTGATTAGTGGTATTAAAAACATAGTCCCGCCGGGTGGTGGCTCGCGCCTTTAATCCCAGCACTTGGGAGGCAGAGGCAGGCGGATTTCTGAGTTTGAGGTCAGCCTGGTCTACAGAGTGAGTTCCAGGACAGCCAGAACTATACAGAGAAACCCTGTCTCGAAAAACAAAAAACAAAACAAAACAAAACAAAAAAACATAGTCCCACAAATATCCTGCATCCTGCTGGTTACTGACTAGTCTTTACAGTGGCTTTGGAATATATATTCTCTTTTCTTTCTTTCTTTTCTTTTTTTTTTTTTTCCGGGCTCAACATACCCTTCTTAGAGGTAGCATTAATTACTATCATGGCAGCCAGAGGTGGAAATGAGAGCAGACCTAGAGGGGAAAACATATGAGCTTGGAGGAGGAAGACTGTTGTGGGAATGCCTTTTCTGGAGAGATATAAACAAATGATGTAAACAAATATCTACTTCCTAATAAAATCCCAGTGACAAACCAAAGTCTTATTTGCTGAACCATTGAGTTTATTTGACTTACTTACAGAGCATGAGTGACCCCTGAGGCCAGTTGATGGTCTCACCTCAGCATGGATGATGACTGTTTCTTAGCTGTGTAGAGTTCTCCTGCTTTTATACTCTATGTAACCCCTTGAGACCATGAGGCAACATACACCTTACTTTAGAATTATATGCATGTTGCTGGGAGGCATAGGAGGGAGTGACTGGACTCTCAGGTAAAGGTTTAATGACCCTCTACCCTCTCCTATATAAAATGTAATCATATACTGTGGGGAGTGCTAACTCATTCATGTAGATTTGAAAGATTCAAAGAAGAATGACTTTCCTCAAGGGTCACCGTCTTAGGTGTATCTATCTAGTCCATCTTTCAGGTTTCTGACTTTCTAAGCTAAGGTTCTAACCTTCACATAACATTTATCCATGGTTAACATTTATTTTTAAATAGTGGTCTTGACTGCCAAGGGTTCACTCTGTTTTATTGTTTTCTCACTGTAGTGATAGGGATCTTCATGTGCTACCAAACAGTCCTTAGATTTAAGTGATTTGTTAGTGGCTCTCTCTGGGGAGTCACTGCAGCAGAATAGCTAAGGTCAATCCATTGTTTTTGTAACTCACATTTTTCAGACTTTTCATTCTTTACACCAGTCAGAGAACTCCTTTCTGGGAACATTCTCTGAAAGTGTTATTGCTTGGACCACTAACTAGCTTGTGCCAAAGTCTGTTCATGCATGCCTCATACCCCACATGGCATGAGGTTCTCATTGCCAGTAGGATTGTAAGAGATCTGTTCCCAAGCCCCATTTACCTGCGTTCTCAGTCCTTGTCTGCTGTCAACTGTGTCCATTTCCAGTCTTTTTGGAAGTAGCTTCTGAGACAGAATTAGGAATATGAGAAGTTTGTACAGGAGGGGAAGCCTCCAGAGAAAAGGATTAGAGAGGTGGGAGAATTGTCACGGAGAGCTTAGAAGTGTCATGTAGATAGATCTGTTTTTCCATTAACCAAGTAAGGCAATGATGGGATCAAAAATTGCCTTTTGAGGTTTTGTATTATAAGAAATGGCCAGTTCTTGGCACCCATACTGCCGGTCAGTCATAGGCTGGGGCCACCCTGAAAAAGCATGGCCTCATCTTGAAAGCAGGGGATCCTGAAGGGAATGTAGCTGGGGGCATGTGACTGTATATCTAATAGTTATTGGCTCAATGAAGATCAATACAACTGGCCTACCTCCATATGTAAGTACTGAGCAGCTGCTAGGTACTAATGGTAGAATGATTGCCTGGCTATGGTTTCTAAGTTGCTTTGTATTTAATAACTAGAACTTCTAGAGAGATGCTTTTTTTGACATTTTTTTTCTTGAATATGCTTATCAATGTGTGACATGAGTTTTCTACTTGGAACTGAAAGCATGTATTTCAGATGTGGTCTGGCACGTAGTACATAATAAGTGCTTAGTGAATGTTGATTGAAATGAAGTATTCTATTGATCAGCAGTGTGTGTGCGTATACACACACACATTCTCTCTCTCTCTCTCTCTCTCTCTCTCTCTCATATTTCTTTTCCTTCTAGTGCTTATGGTTGAACCTCCGACCTGTCATATGCTAGGCAAGCACTTTACCAATGAGCTTTATTACCTCTCTTTTTAAGTGTTTTACTGTGAGATCATAGTTCACGAAGTTCCTCCGACTGACTTTGAACTCATTCTGGATAGGCAGGCCTTTTATGATCCTTTTCCTCTGGCCCTCTCTGTAGCTGGGAAAAGGCTCCTATTGCTGCTAGTAGGCTCCATTGTTCCACAAAGAATGTAAAAGTACTTATCCAAGAGCTAAAATGTATTAAAGCTAATAATTATATTGTTCCATCAGTCAAGGAAAGTGGATTCCCTCCACTCCCTCCCTCCACAGTTGAGCTTAGTGAAGAGACAGTGAGGGATATATGACTACTAGGACTCTCTGGCATCACCTGCTTGACTTGTACTGATGTACAAGCAGTTGTACCCACTCTGGTTTTGCACTTTTGTGTGCCCTAAAATGGAAATATCAAGGTATTTTGTTATAGTGTTCTTATTAGACATGTTAGCAAAAGTAGTTTTCCTAGAGGTCTGTAGGCTGTACTTTCACCATAATCTAAACTCATCACATTTTGTGATGTTCAATGAAGATTGTTTTATCTTATGAGATTACCAACCTATTTGAAAATATTTGTAAAGTTGACAACCTAGGTTAAACTCTATTGAATTTATTTAAACTCCGTTTATATTTAATTTGATAAATTGAATTTATCAAACTGTTTGATCATTTAAAAATTTATTTTTGCTTCATATATATGGGTATTTTGCCTACATGCATGTATGTATACCACATGGCGTCCTCAGAGGCCAGAGGAAGGCATCAGAGTCCCTGAAACTAGTTACAAATTGTTGTGAATTACCATATGGATGCTAGGAATTGAACCCAGGTCATCTAGAAAACCAGCAAGTGTTCTTAACCGCTGGCTGAGCCACCTCTCCAAACAAAATTGAAAATGTTTTAATAACACCATTTCTTTAGGGTATCTATCCACAGAAGTATGTGGGTGTTTTCTTGGGTGTTCTTGCATGTGGAAGACTGCTGGTTGACTTTGGAGGTCACTGATTGGTTAGGCTGGCTGGCCAGTGAGCGCCAGGGTCCTATCCTCTGCTTCTTGGTGCTGCAGTTATAGAAGCTGTACAGCTTTTTATGTTGGGGGTGTCAAATTCATGTTTACACAGTAGGCATTTTACCCAGTGAACATAATAATTTATTCTTAATATAGAAATATAAATCTTAATACTATAACTTTATTGTTTTTAATCTGTATAGTTTACTGCTTGCTCATATATATTAACTCTATATTAATAACTTTAAAAATATAGTTTTTGAAATGGGGATAAGGACTGAACCCATGTCTAATATGTCCTGTGCCACTTTGCTGTGGTCCTTGTCCCTCAAATGCAGTTTTAAGGCTTACATTCAATACTTCTTTACTCAGAACAAATCTTTAAGAAATATTTATCAGTTGTTCTTTTGATAATAGATCCTAAAACTTTTTTGTTTATTTGTTGAAACAGGGTTTATTTGTGTATCCTTGGCCGTTCCTGAACTAGCTTTGTATACCAGGCTGGCCTTGAAATTACAGAGATCTGCCTACTTCTGCCTCTGAAGTGCTGGATGTGTGCCACATTCACCTTGCACCTTTGACATTCTTAAAACTAAAATACTGGTTTGTTTGTTTGTTTGTTGTTTCTTTTGTTTTGTTTTTGTTTTTGTTTTTTTGTTTTTGAGGCAGAGTTTCTCTGTGTAGTCCTGGCTGTCTTGGAATTTACTCTGTAGACCAGGTTGTCCTCAAACTTAAGAGATTCATCTGCCTCTGTCTCTCAAGTACTGGATTAAAGGCCTGTACTGCCACCACCCAGCTTTTTTTTTTTTTAATAGTTGTTTTTGAAACAAGGTTTTATGTAGCTCTGGCTGAACTTGAACATGCTGTGTGACTGAGATTGTCCTTCAACACCGGAACCAGCTACCTCCATATCTCAAGTGCCAGCTAGGATTATGTGCATGTGCCACAATACCCAGCTCTTACAAAAATGTGTCTATAGCTCATTTTAGAAAATGGCAAATGGCCGGGCGGTCATTTAATCCCAGCACTTGGGAGGCGGAGGCAGGCGGATTTCTGAGTTCGAGGCCAGCCTGGTCTACCAAGTGAGTTCCAGGACAGCCAGAGCTACACAGAGAAACCCTGTCTCGAAAAACCAAAAAAAAAAAAAAAAAAAAAAAAAAAAAAGAAAATGGCAAATGAATTTAGGATTGGGAACATTTTCCTCAGGTTCTTGGAAGAAGTTAGAAGTTACTATTTGCATTGTCCCAGTGCATTTTTTCATTTCCTGTAGCACAGAGTGTTTTTTGTGTGAAATTTGGGACTAGTTCAGCAGTGAAAATGAGGATGGGTCATTTACATTTAGTATAGTCCTTATTTAAGGAAAATCTATCATGAATCCAGTGTGAAAAATAATGACAAAGTAAGTTTGTATTGCAGATTAGAGTCTTCAGTAGAAAATTCTAGACCAAATGTCAACATTCTTTTATGTTGAAATTATGTTGTATTAAGTATTGTAGAAAATAGTAGGTAGTTGGCCTAATTTGACCCCTCAATAAAGTCTTCCCTCTCATCTGCTATTCTCTTCCCTACTGTTCCTTGTCCTTGCAGTTTCTTGTGTTGGAGTTCTTTTTCCCAGATAGTCACAGGTTTTCCCGACATTCATGTCTTGAGACAAACGTTATTTTTTTTCCTTTTTTTTTTTTTTTTTTTTTTTTGACAAACGTTAATTTTAACTGTTGCTAAATGTCACCTGGCCACCCATCTAAAATTGTAACTCCCAACCCCCTTTCTCCATCGAATAGCATGGGAAGTGTTTTACATACTCATCTGTTTGTTTTCCATTTTTTCCCATTAAATGACCCTCACAGGGGTCATTGTTTTGCCTATTTACTTGACATTTCATTTCCAGTACTTAGATTTATGCTTATAGTGCATAGATTCCCAAGCATTGAGTCCATGGATAGTTATTTAAATTTGTATTAATGTGCAGGGCTTTACCATAATTATTTTATAATGAGATTCAACTAAAAGCTTGTTATTCTGAAGTATATGTGCCCTGCCATCCTGGGAAACCCTTATTCTTTTGTTGAATGGGCTTGCCAACCAGAAAAGCACCCCCCCTTTGTTAATGGTAGAAGAATCTCGTTGGTTTTTTTTTTTTTTTCCACTACTGGTAATTCGTCCCAGGGCATATAGTCTACCTCTGAGTTATATCCTCAGCCCGACAACAAAATGATACATAAAAACAGACAAGAGTTAGTGATATTTATATGTATGTGTACCTTTTCATGTGTGCAGGTACATATATGCACATGTGCATGGAAGCCAGAGGACAGTTTCGGGTGTTGCTTTTTGGGTGCTGCCTGCGGTGTGTGTACATGTATGTGTGCATGTGCATGTGCATGTATTTATATCTAGGCCTAGATGATTTGAGGATAAAGTGAAATGTTTAATTTGAAATAGGGATGTATGAGATACTGTGAGGTTTTAGGAGAACAGACTAGGTTTAAGGGGAATAATTAAAGTGTAGTAGATGAGACCATCTAATGAGAAGATATAAAGTGCAGAGTCTCTATGAGAGAACATGAGACTGTATAAAGTCACAGTTAAGAAATAGAATGGCATAGACTGTCAGCTACATGAGAGGTTGAGGCAGAAGACTTTGTCTCAGTCACTGTTTAATTGCTGTGAAGAACCACCATAGCCAAAGCAATTCTTATAAGAGAAAGCATTTAATTGGGTGCTTGCTTAATGGTTTCAAAGGTTTAGTCCATTGTCATCATAGCAGGGAGCATGACAGAGACTCATGGCACGTGGGAACAGTAGCTGAGAGCTACATCCTGATCCACAGTCTGAAGTGAATGTAACTGGGCCTGGCCTGGGCTTTTGAAACCTCAACCCCACCCCCAGTAACACACTTTCTCTTACAAGCCACACCTACTCCAACAAGGCCACACCTACTCCAACAAGGCCACACCTCCTAGTCCTTCTCAAATAGTGCCTGCAAATATATGAACCTATGGGGTCATTTTTTATTTAGATCACCAGATTGTAAGTTCAAAATCTGCCTGGGCAACTTAGTTAAACCATTCCTCAAGAGTGAAAAGGGGGCTGGGGTTATAGCACAGTGGTGGAGACCTTGTTCTAGATTCAGACCTCAGCTGAGGGATGGGGAGGGAGGGAGGGAGGCAGAGAAGTAATCAGCTTTTGTAGAAGCAAAGGAGAATTTTAGAAAGGGGTGGTGAGTTATGTTGGTGTATAATCTGTAGCTATGATGGATGACATTTTAAAGTGTCTGTTGGACGTGAGAGCCAGATGCATACCTAGGATTATTGCTAGGCAGGCTGAAATCGGATGACCATAAGTAAAGGCCGCTCTGAGCTTCACGGCAAACCAGGCCATGGGGCTGCATAGCAAGATCCCATCTCAGACTCAAACAGACCAACACAGTTTTAAAGGAAAAGTTTGTCCTGAAAAACCAAAAAACAAACAAAAAAAGAAAAGAATTTTGTTAGATTCAGCATTTGGAAAATATTGACAAGTTTGGCTAGAACAGCTCTAATAGATTGGAGATAAGAAGATGGATCAGTAAAAATGTTTTTATTTTAATTTTATTGTTTTTGATTAAAAATAATTGCGTGTGTGTGTGTGTGTGTGTGTGTGTGTGTGTGTATGTGGGGTGAAGGGGGCATCCCACATGTGTGCAGGTGCCTGAGGAGGCTAGAAGAGAAAGCCAAAGTTATAGGTAGTTGTGAGCCATATGACATGGGTGCTGGGAAACAATTTTAGGTCCTCGAGAAGCAGCGAGTGCCTTTAGCCACTGAGTCATCTGTCCAGCCCCAGCAAAAAAAGTTTTACGTGCTTGGTTTAAAAAAAAATTAAAAGGACAGTAGCTAGATTATATGAAGTTGAAGTAAAGATTTAGATGTTTGTTATCAAAAGGTAGCATGATTGCAAATCTCTAAAGGATGATGTTGAAGCAAGGAGTGCTAAGTATTCCGTACACGCCGGAAGAAGATTGCTTCAGAATTGTTAATATATGTATTGGGAGATGTGGTAATCTGAGTTATGAACACATGGGATATATTTTTCTTATAACTTACTAGAATAGCACACACCAATAAGTAGAGCATGCAAACTCAATTTTAGAAGTCTTTTGGAACTTGGAGTCTCTACATTGGCTAGATGAGGGAATTAAGACCTGTGCTTTAGTACTTTTCACTTTTTTAGTTATTAACTTTAGTTATGTAAAATTATATTAAATGCATTAATTACTTGACTTTCTGTTTTTTCAGATTGAACTTTCATTGCATGTAGTCTTTTTGGATACAATAGGATTCAGTTTTTAAGATATTCCAATTGCATACTTGCATGCCAAATTAAATACTGTATCTGAGCATCCATTATTATGGACTATTATATTGTCCCTTCTGTTGGAGGAGACAGATATACAAATATATATTTTTTCTTTGTTTTCAAAGCTTTCTGCAGATTTCATGTTTTCAAAGCTTTTACTATAGCCCCTGAGCATGCATAGTAGATGATCATTAAATAAGTGTCTGGGTAGACACATGGCTGGTTTCATTAATAAACTACATGAAGTTTTCTTTCTGCCTAGGGGGAGGTGTAACGTTGCTCTCAATGAATTTCATTGATGTCTGACTTAATGAACTTTGATTTTCAGTGTATAAGCACTGCTTCTCTTGCCCCCATTTGAAGCACCAGTCACACACATTGAAGTTGCTTACCCCTTAGCCTCCAAAGTAACTACATTAGATCCTTTGTTTTACTTTCTCTTTGAGATAGTCTCACACTGTAGCCCAGGCTGTCCTCAAATTTGAGGTAAACCTCCTGCCTTAGGACTAAGATTAGAGGCATGGATAATTTTTAAAGAAATAATTCATACAAACCAGTGTTTTGCTCACCAGTTACAAGTGGTATTTGAGTCCAATAATTGATCAGAAAATATTTTTTAATTTTTGAGAATTGTGAATATCATTTATGTCTTAGTTAAGGTTTCCATTGCTGAGAAGAAACACCATGGTCAAGTCAACTCCTATAAGGGACAACATTTTTTTTTTTTTTTTTTTTTTTTTTTTGGTTTTTTGAGACAGGGTTTCTCTGTGTAGTTCCGGCTGTCCTGGAACTCACTCTGTAGACTAGGCTGGCCTCGAACTCAGAAATCCCCCTGCCTCTGCCTCCCAAATGCTGAGATTAAAGGTGTGTGCCACCACCGCCCGGCTAAGGGACAACATTTAACTGAGACTGGCTTACAAGTTCAGAGGTTCAGTCCATTATCATCATGGCAAGATGTGCAGGCACACACAGTGCTGGGGAAGAGACTGAGTTTTACATCTTGATCCTAAGGCATTCAGGAGAAGACTGGCCTCTAGGCAGCTAGAAGGAGGGTCTCAAAGCCCAAGCCAGAGTGATACACTTCTTCCAACAAGGCCACACCTCCTAATAGTTCCACTCCCTGGGCCAAGCACATTCAGACCACCACAACTTGTTACATGGTTAGGTGCTTTGTGTTCTTTTATTGCTATTTCAGTTAATGTTTTTAATTAGAGCTTATCACATTTTTTATCTTTATAAGAATAGTTTTTGGGAAATTAGGGATGGAAAACATAGTGATGTTATGTTATAAATCCATACAACTGTCAAGTGTCATATTACCCTTGGGAATATATACTTTTTGAACTAGCAACTTTAAATCAGCCCATTTTCTGGTTCTATTTGTATTCCTGGCATTTCTTTAATGACAAGTGTAGATGTTTCCCTGGGATAGTGCTTTTATTATAGTTTGGTAAGAATGGTGTCAGTGAAAATGTTACTTTTGTTTAAGTATTATTTGTAGTATTTTAAAAATACCATTAGTCAAGTCAGCATGACATTTTTGTGACTTGTTACTTAAAATGCTTTAGAAAATAGTTACAAAAGTCCAATTTGGGGGAATAGGAGTGGGAGTTTGAATCATACATTTAATACACTAGTGTAAAACCAACTTCTTTCTTGACTGTCCAGGATGATTATTATGGGAACTAGCTTCTAAATATATTTATTTTTTATGTACTGTTTGTTTTCTTGAAACAAGGCTTCACTGTATAGCCCTGGTTGGCCTGGGACTCAACGTGTAGACCAGGCTAGCCTTAAATTAGCAGTAGTCCTCCTATCTTATCCCCCAGGGCTGGGATTATAGGCATGCACAACAAAAACCTGATGGCTCAGTGAATCTAACTGTGAGGACCTGAGTTCAACTCCTGACTTAGCTAGAGTTCATGTAGTTATGATGAAATACCATGACCAAAAGCAATTTGGGGAGGAAGGGTTTTTAGTCTGTACTTAGTTCAGTGGTTCTCAACCTTCCTAATGCTGTGACCCTTTAATACAGTTCCTCATGTTGCAGTGACTCCCTCCAACCATAAAATTATTTTGTTCCTACTTTATAATTATAATTCAGCTACTGTTATTAATTGTAATGTAACTAAAAGGGTCTGGACCCACAGGTTGAGAACCACTAAAACTTCACAAGCTGGGCCTCCATTGTCTATTCTGTTCACTATTGATTCTTATCTTTCAATCTCTTACAGAACAGCTTGCTGGGCTCTGTACTTACAGGCTTTTCTAGCCCAACGTTCCAAACGTCTTCCACAGCCTTCCTTAAAATGACATGGTGAGGTCTGTCAGAGCAATACCCCCTGGTTGTGGTAATAATCTCTGTCTTAGGAATTCTATAATTGCGATGAAATACCATGACCAAAAGTAGTTTGTGGAGTAAAGGGGTTTGTTTGTTTGTTGCTGTTGTTGTTTTCACTTATTCTTTCATATTGAAAGAATTCATCAGCTCTTTCTAAGCCGGCACTCCTTAAGGACAAAGCCATGTTCAGCTGGAGCGCCAAGATTGTGAAGCCCAATGGCGAGAAGCTGAACGAGTTTGAGTCTGGCATCTCTCAGGCACTGCTCAAGCTGGAGATGAACTCAGATCTCAGGGCACAGCTGCGGGAACTCAACATCACCGCAGCCAAGGATATTGAAGTTGGTGGACAGAAAGCTATCATAATATTTGTGCCAGTTGCTCAGCTTAAATCTTTCCAGAATATCCAAGTCCGGCTAGTTAGTGAATTGGAGAAAAATTCAGTGGGAAGCATGTGGTCTTCATTGCTCAGAGGAGGATTCTGCCCAAGCAAACCGGGAAAAGCCATACAAAAAATAAGCAGAAGTACCCCAGAAGCCACACCTGACAGCAGTGCTTGATGCTATCCTTGAGGACTTGGTCTTCTCAAGTGAAATTGTGGGTAAGAGGATCCGTGTGAAACTGGATAGCAGCCGGCTCATAAAGGTTCATTTAGACAAAGCACAGCAGAACAACGTAGAACACAAGGGGCCCTGCCAGAGCCTTACAAATACAGAGGCAGAAGTTAGCAACCAACTATTGGACTGGGCATGGGGTCCCCAATGGAGGAGCTGGAGGGTGGTCCGGAGGAGCTGAAGGGATTTACAGCCCCATGGGAAGAACAATGACTTCGGCCACCCAGACGCCCCAAGACTCCCAGGGACTGAACCATCAACCAAGGGGTACACATTTTTTATAGTCCTTGAAAGAACAATTCTCAACTTCATATTGAAAAACAAATAATAAAAATAAAGGTTAACCAAAACAATCCTGAACAATAAAAGATGGAGAAATCGCCATCCCTAACCTCAACCTGTACTACAGAGCAATAGTGATAAAAACTGCATGATATTGGTACAGAAACAGACAGGTTGATCAATGGAATCAAATCAAAGACCCAGAAATGAACCCACAAACATATAACAGAGAAGCCAAAACCATACAATGGAAAAAAGAAAGTATCTTCAACAAATGGGACTGATCTAACTGGATGACTACATGTAGAAGAATGCCAATAGTTCCATATTTATCACCCTGCACAAAGACCGAAACATAAAATTGTGAAACCGGATACACTAAATCTAATAGAAGAAATATCCTTGACTGTATTGGTACAGGAAACAATTTCCTGAACAGAACACCAATGGCTCAGGCTCTAAGACTAACAATTGATAAACAGGACCTCATGAAACTGAAAAGCTTCTGTAAGGCAAGGGACACTATCAATAGGACAAAATAGGAGCTGACAGATCTTCACTAACCCTACATCTGATAGAGGGCTAATATCCAAAATATATAATGAACTCAAGAAGTTAGACTCCTACAAAGCAAATAACCCCCCCCTTTTTTTTAAAAAAAAAAAAAAAAGGACTACCAAGCTAAACACAGGAGTCTCAACAGAGGAAACTCAAATGACCGAGAAGCATTTAAAGAATGCTCAGCATCCTTAGTCATCAGGGAATTGCAAATCAAAATGACCCTGTTTCCACCTGACACCAGTCAGAATGGCTAAGATCAAAAACTCAAGCAACAGCAGATCCTGGCAAGGATGTAGAGAAAGAGGAACACTCCTCCATAGCTGGTGGGATTACAAACTTATATAATGACTCTGGAAATCAATCTGGTGGTTTCTCAGAAAATTGGAAATACTTGTACCTGAAGACCCAAGTTTACCACTCCTAGGCATATACCCAAAAGGTGTTCCACCATATCACAAGGACATGGGCTCCACTATGTTCATAGCAGCTTTCATAATAGCCAGACACTGGAGACAACCCACATGCCTTTTAACTGAGTGGATATGGAAAATGTGGTTCATTTACACAATGGAATACTACACAGCTATTAAAAACAGGACATTATTTTGCAGGCAAATGGATGGAACTAGAAAATATCATCCTGAGTGAGGTTACCTAGACTCTAAAGACATGCATGGTGTGTACTCACTGATAAGTGGATATTAGCCAAAAAGCACAGAATACTCTTGATATACTTCAAAGATAAATTAAGCAAAAGACCCAAGCGAGGATGTTGAATCACACACTTAGAAGGGAGAACAAAATAGTCATAGGAGGCAGAAAGGAAAGTGGGTGGGCGAGGGGAGGGGAAGGAATACGGGGGCAGGATCAGATATGGAGAGAGACAGGAGAGAGGCCCAGAGGGCCAGGAGAATGAACGGGAATCTGCCCCTGTCAAAGGGTGGGGTAGGGTAGGGGGAATCTTTAGGAAGTTCCAGAGACTCCAGATAGGGGAAACTACCAGGAATCAATCAATGCATGTGAACTTAGCTTAGATGCCTAACAATAGGGACATGGAGCCTGAAGAGTTCACCTCCGGTAGCCAGGCAAGACCCCTAATGGAGGAATAAGGACACCACCCACCTACAAAACTTTCAACCAAAAATTTGTCCTGTCTAAAAGAAATGCAGGGACAAAGATGGAACAGGGATTGAAGAAATGGCTAACCAATAACCAGCCCAGTTGAAACCCATCCCATGAGCAAGCACCAATCCCTGACATTATTAATGATACTCTGTTATACTTGCAGACAGGAGCCCAGCATAACTGTCCTCTAAGAAGCTCTCTCCAGGGGATGACTGAAACAGACACAGATACCCACAGCCAAACATTGGGCAGAAGTCAGGGACTCTTATGGAAGAGTTGGGGGAAGGATTAAAGGCCCTGAAGGGGATGGTAACTCCACAGTCAATTAACCTGGATCTCTGGGAGCTCTCAGAAACTGAGCTACCAACAAAAGAACACATATGGGCTGGAATGAGGTTCTAGGCACATATGCAGCAGATTGCAGCGCAGTCTCCATGTGGGTCCCCCATCAACTGGAGTGGAGGCTCTCCCTAAAGCTATAGCCTGACTGGTATCCCTAACAGGGCTGCCTTGTTTGGCCTCATTGGGAGAGGATGTTCCTAATTTGGTAGAGTTTTGATGGGCCTGGGGGGGGGAATACAAGGAGGGGGATACTGGAGGAGAGGGGAGGGGGTATGGGCAGAAAGATTTCAGGGGGGACCAGGAGGGCACAGCACTTGGGATGTAGAGATAGATAGATAGATAGATAGATAGATAGATAGATAGATAGATAGATAGAATTTAGGAGCTGGAGAAATGGCTCCCTGGTAAAGAGCTTATACCACATTTGAAGAGGATCCTAGTTTGGTTCCTAAACTCACAGCCACCTATAACTCCAGCTCCATAGGGACCTGACTATTCTGGCTTCTGAGTGCACCTTCACTTATATGTGTTCAGATTTTTTTAAAGTTTAGTTTTTCAGTTAATCTCACTTTTTTTTTTTTTTTTTTTGGATTTGGTGTTTTCGAGACAGGGTTTCTCTGTATAGCCCTGGCTATCCTGGAACTCACTCTGTAGACCAGGCTGGCCTCGAACTCAGAAATCCTCCTGCCTTTGCCTCCCAGAGTGCTGGGATTACAGGCGTGCGCCACCACCGCCCGGCTAATCTCACATTTTATAAATATTTTTAAAATATATACTTTCCTTAAAATAATAGGTTTTTTTTAAGCTCTTAAAATGAATTTATTTAGGGCCTGGCAGGATGGCTCAGTGGTTAACAGCACTTGTTCTTGCAAAGGACCTGGGTTCCAGTCTCACAACCATTTGAGGGTTCACATAAGGGCTCACCCATATGAGGGCTCATCTGTAACTCTAATTCCATGGGATCCTAGGCTCTTCCTGACTGCTGTGGGCACAAGGCATAATTCACACACACACACACACACACACACACACACACACACATTCAGACAAAACACACAATCTCTAAGAAATGAATTTATTGACTGTGAGAGGTGCTGGGTTAAGGGACTTGGGCCGCTCAGGAGGCAGGACTCGGGAAGTTTTGACTGCGCTTACCATACGTGGCGGGGTGGGTGGGCATCAAGTTATGGGAAGCCAGACACTGCTCCTGTAGTCTGAGGTCCCGGCGGGGGGTGGGGAAAGTCGCGGCGGTCCCGCCCCTGCAGAGAGGCCGGGACCTCTAGTTCTCAGGCTCTTGGGCACCCCAGCCTCGGCTAGGAGCCTGAGAATGGGGTGAGGACCCTCGGGCTGTATCTAGCGCAGGGCCGGCCTCCTGCGGGAGATTTTAGAATGGCTCTGTAGGAGCTGCTCCATTGCTCCCCACAGCAGATCCCGATGAAAAGAGACAGTCCATGGTTTTAAGGCATTTATTGTCATGGCGGAGAGTGTAAGTAAAACCGTACCCCACTTTCGCAGGGTGGGCCTGAGGTTAAATACCTTTTGCTGGGAGGAGTGTCTGGGAAGGGGAGTTATTGGCTAAGCCTCCAGGCCTTTTTAAGTGCCTCATTAAAATGAAGATCTGTCTTGAGACTACATGATTTGTAGTCACGTCCTCTACCTGTGGAGGGGTTTGATGGCCACAGAATTACAGAGAGCTGTGGCCTTGTCTCAGGACCCTGGTGTCCAGGAGCACCTACTGTTCCTTGACCAGGGTTTCCCACCTAGCTCAACCAGAAACCAAGCTAACTATCACAGCCCCCTACCCACAGAGAGGACCATTTGTTACTTTTTTTTCATCCTATAATAGAAGATAAATTGAAATTATTTATATAGTAGGCTGATAGATATAGCAGAACAAGCATATTTCTATCAGGTAGGTTGAAATTTATAGCGTAGATATAGCAGAACAAGCATATTACTATCAGGTAGGTTGAAATTATAGCGTTAAGTCTTGTTTCCTAAATAACTTTCTTGAGATATGTACGTACCATAAAATTTGCCTCTTTGAAAGTGTACACTTTAACAGTTTTTATTATATTATAGAGCTGTGCAGTGATCACTACTAGTTTCTAATTTTAGAACACCTTCATCCCTGGAAGAACTTTGTACTCATTAGCAGGTTATTGGTCTTTTTTTCATTATTGCTTTTTAGTTTCTCATTCTACTGTAGTTTCTCTGTGTAATTGTCTCAGAGTTTGAACTCAGACTATCAGGTTTGGCTTAGTGTGTCTTACCAGCTGATCCATCTCATCAGACTCAGATTATCTATTTCTACTTGAGTAGGTTTTGAAGCTTATGTATGTATGTATGTATGTAGTATGTATGTAAGTATTTATTTATTTTTGGTTTTTCGAAACAGGGTTTCTCTGTGTAGCTCTGGCTGTCCTGGAACTCACTCTGTAGACCAGGCTGGGCTCAAACTCAGAAATCCACCTGCCTCTGCCTCCCAAGTGCTGGGATTAAAGGTGTGCGCCACCGCCGCCCGGCTGAAGCTTATGTATTTCTAAGAATTATCCATTTTACCCAGGTTCAATTCATTTTACTTCCATACGGTTAATAGTAATGTTTCTACTTTCATTTCTAATTTTATTAACTTGAGTCTTCGCTCTTTCTTATCAGTCTTAGTAAAGGACTTTTAAAAATCTTTCAAATTTTGTTTTTTTAATTTTCTTGTATTTTTCTATTTTATTTATTTTAATATTTATTAGTAACTTATATTTGTTTCGGTTTAGCTTCTTCCTCATTATATGTTTTTTTTGGGGGGGGGGGTTCGAGACAGGGTTTCTCTGTGTAGCCCTGGCTGTCTGGAACTTACTCTGTAGACCAGGCTGGCCTCGAACTCAGAAATCCACCTGCCTCTACCTCCCAAGTGCTGGGATTACAGGTGTGCGCCACCACCACCTGGCTCATTATATGATTTTTAAGGTAGAAAGTTAAATTATTATTTGAAGTCTTTTAAAACTGTAAGTAAGCCAGATGTGGTGCATTCCTGTAATCCCAGCATTTCATAGGCTCAGGTAGGAGTATTAGAAGTTGGAGGCCAGCCTAGGTTGGTCTGCATAGTAAAACAATTTCACCTGCCCCTTCCCTGCCCAGATATTTTTAGCTATACTTTTTAAAAATACAGCTTATGTTGTACCCTATAAGTTTTAGGATTACTACATTTGTTTGTATGTATGCATATGTATGTATGCATGCGTGCATTTATGCAGTTTAGTTAGTTAGTTAGGTTATTCAAGACACTTTCTTTGTGTAACCCTGGCTGTCTTGGAATTGACTCTCTAAATCAAGCTGGCCTCCAACTTAGAAAGCCATTTGCCTCTGCCTTACAAATGCTGGAATAAAAGGTATATGCCACCACCACCCAGCCATAAATAACTTTTAAATACATATTATTTTTTAATATGCATTGGTATTCTCCTTGCATGTATGTCTTTGTGAGGGTATCAGATCTCCTGAAGCTGGAGTTACTGACAAATGTGAGCCACCATGTGGTTGCTGGGAGTTGAATGAGTCCTCTGGAACTTAAACACTGAGCCAGCTCTCAAGCACCTGCATTTGTACTTTTATTGATATCAAAGTCTTTGATAATTTTCCTTGTCACTTATTATTTGGAAATTTTTTAGATTTTGTTTTATGTGTGTGAATCTTGTATGTATGTATATGTACACCAAGTACATGCCTGGTACCAGTGGAGGACAAAAGAAGGTATTGGATCCCCTAACTAGAGTTAAGATGGTTGTGAACCACCATGTGGGTGTTGGGAAACAAATCCATGTCTTCTGCTAGAGTAGCAAGTGCTCTTGACTATTGAGCTATTTCTCTAGCCCCCAAATTTATTCTTTGACTTTTTGGCTATTTGTATGTTGTTTAATTTCCATATGTTAGACCAGGGATTCTAGTTCAGTCAGCAGAGTCCTTATCTATGGACAGAGTCCAGGGTTTGATCCCCAGCACCACATAAATCAGCCAGAATGGTCCACCCTTAATAATCTCAGTACTCAGAATGTGGAAACAGGGGCAAGCTCAAGGTCATCCTCAGCTACATAGTAAATTTGAAGCCAATCTGGGACACATGGAACTTTATGTCTAAAAAAAAAAACAAAAAAAAACAAAACAAAACAAAACAAAAAAACCACATGTTGGGAATTTCTCAGACCTTTTTTTTCTGATTTCAAATTGTATTCTGCTTTGATTAAAAAACATGAGCCGGGCTGTGGTGGTGCACACCTGTAATCCCAGCACTCTGGGAGGCAGAGGCAGGTGGATTTCTGAGTTCGAGGCCAGCCTGGCTACAGTGTGAGTTCCAGGACAGCCAGGGCTATACAGAGAAACCCTGTCTCGAAAAAACTAAATCCAAAAAACAAAAAAACAAAAAAAAAGTATTTTATATGATTTTTAAATCTTTAAAGTATTCGTAGCTTATTTTATGGCCTAACATGGCCTCATAGGATTTATGTCGTCCTTTCAAACTGTTGACTACTGAAAATAAAGATGATAGTTCTTTGACCCTGAAAGAATCTGAATCAGTTTTTAACTATTAGCTATTCTTTTCAATCAGTTTCTAAATAGACTTAGGGGAAGGATGCAAGGAGATAAGTATTCATTATATTGTATTCTGTGGGTATCATTCTTAGTCTCCACAGAAATCTTTTTGAAGTGGGCAGTAGTTTACACCCTTTACAAAGAAGTAAATTGAAATGTAGATGTTTCTGGATTTGGATAAGGTCAATATTGAGTGCTCTTTTCATTTTCTATCATTCTTTTTAGTTTTTTTTTTTAAGATTTATTTTATTATATCTAAGTGCACTGTAGCTGTCTTCAGAGACTCCAGAAGAAGGTGTCAGATCTCGTTATAGATGGTTGTGAGCCACCATGTGGTTGCTGGGAATTGAACTCAGGACCTTTGAAAGAGCAGTCAGTGCTCTTAACCACTGAGCCATCTCTCCAGCCCTCTTTTTAGTTTTTCATTCAACAAATATGCCACGCTTTGGGAGCTAGAGAGATGGTTCAGTGTTGAAGCGCACTGGCTGTGCTTCCAGAGGCTCCAGGTTCAATTCCTAGTACCTACATGGCAGCTCACAACTATTTGTAACTCTGTTTCCAGGGAATACAACATGGTCTGTTTGAGCACCAGGCATGCATGTGGCACATTGATATAAATTCAGAAAAAACACGTCTAAACATAAAAATTTTAAAAAAAGGAGAAGGAAAGAAAGAATGTGCCAGGTTGTGGAGAAGTAGCCGTGATTCTGTCAGATATTCTAAATGTTCTAGTCATCATGAAGTGAATTGTCCTTTCATTCATATTGTATTTGAGCCACATTTCATATGGTAGTGGATCATATCTGTAGACCATTTTATTTCTAATTTTATAATAGTATTGCAGTATTATAATCCAGGTGGGTTCGATATTATTGATATTATCCTCATTTAAAAAAAGAAAAAGAAACTGAAGTTTTGGAAATGTACAATCACATAGCTGATCGCTGAGCCAGTGCGCACTCTCAGGCCACCTGGCTCCAGGGATCCTGTACTGTTTCTTTTTTACCACATTGTCACATTGTTTCAAGTGAATTGTAAGCCTTGATCCTGAGAAGATAGCCTGAAAAGTAACCAGTCTAAAGCACTTAGCCAGATTAAGGAAAAGGAGACCCAAAAGCCCTGTCTAGAGTGCTGAAGTGAACTCATTCTTAAATAATGTAGTGAGAGAGACCAGAGAATGAAACATGAGTAGTCCTAATGGATACCACCTCAGAAGCACCTCATGGGCTAGGGCCCTGTAATGGTTCAGGATAGTTATTTGGTTGGTTGGCTGGTTTTTGCCCCACCCCCCATTTCTAGAACAAGACTGGAAAGGGACAATGAATTTATGTTTATTGAGACCTAAACACTACCAGACTCTGCAGAGCTACCTTGAGCTGCAAATCAGAGTGCAGTCTTTTTATGTGGAAGAGTTTGCATGTTTTACACTGGTTACTTTAGATCCTTTCATGAGTATTCAGAGATGGAAACTGAGTCAGTAAAACCGTTTGAGAGCGTCTTCTGTGTAATAGCATTGTGAAGCCTCGCAGAAGCGATACCAGGTATGGAGGACACTGTCATTCCTACAGGGAGCCTGTGGCCTAGTAAGGAGAGTTCTGTATTTGTTCCAACATAGATATTTATCCATTTTATTTATGGATCCTCCACCAGTTCCTGAAAGGGAAAGAATTTGTAAATTCTTGTTTTTAAGCTCTTTGACTCACTTTCCATTGGGAAACAGAGATAGAAGGATCTTTGGAGCTCTCTGGCCAACTAATCTTTAAAAAAAAATTTTTTTTACAGCTATTGATTTGTGCATGTATGTGTCTGTGTGCATGCCACAGTGCACGGGTAGAAGCCAGAGGATAATTTGCAGGACTCAGTTCTCTCCTTTCAATAGTCGGATCCCAGGGGATTCCAGGCTTGGTAGCCTGTGCCTTTTACTATCTGAATCATCTCTCCAGCTTGAAACTCCATCTTTCTCTGTTTACCACTGAGTATGCCAAGTTAGCTGGCCTGGGAGCATCAGGAAAGCCTCCTGTTTCTACCTTTCTTTTTTGCTATAGGAACACTTGGATTACATATTCACATTATTGCTTCATCTGATTATGCATGATTTCAGGGAGTGCAGACTTTGGTTTTCAAGCTTGTACAGCAAATGCTTCATCTACTAAGGATGCTTTCAGTTAGTTCCTTATCAATACTTTATATTTGGAACTTTTCTAGGTATTTATAAATGCAGTAGGTTGTTGTGAATATCTTATAGGTCCATCATGGTTTATGGAACTCAATAGAGTTTATTATTCCTTCTATCTGTACTTTGCTTGAATATACCTTTTCTAACCATATTCCCCCTGCTCTAGTCCTTCCAAGGGAATGTGATTCTTTTTGAGAGTCTCACTTTGTTGTCCAGGCTGACCTTAAAATTCCTTGCTCAAGTGATCTCCTGCTCAGTCTCCCATGTAGCTAGGACCCAACTAAGAAAATTTTAGTTTTAATGAATTCCAGATTATCAGATCTTTCATAGTTACAATTTTGATGCCCTATCTAAAAAGTCATCGACAAAATGAAACTCATCTCAGTTTTTCACCTGCATTATGTTCTAATAGTTTAATAGTTTCAAAATATGTATCGAACTTATAGATTATGTTGTGAGGAACTGCTACCTGACAATACCAAGTCTTTCTGTTCATGAACATGAAATGTCTCTCTTCATTTATTTAGTTCTTTGATTTTGTTTCTTAGAGTTTTGTAGTTTTCTTAAAAATGTTAAAGCTTGTGTAAATAATACTGTTTTGAATTTAAATTCGGTTCTTTGGGGTCTAACTTCTTGAGTTCTTTGTATATATTGGATATTAGCCCTCTGTCGGATGTGGGGTTGGTGAAGATCTTTTCCCAATTTGTTGGTTGCCATTTTGTCCTTCTGACAGTGTCCTTTGCCTTACAGAAACTTTGTAATTTTATGAGGTCCCATTTGTCAATTCTTGATCTCAGAGCATAAGCTATTGGTGTTCTGTTCAGGAACTTTCCCCCTGTGCCCATGTCCTCCAGGGTCTTCCCCAGTTTCTTTACTATTAGTTTCAGTGTGTCTGGCTTTATGTGGAGGTCCTTGATCCACTTGGAGTTGATCTTAGTACAAGGTGATAAGAGTGGGTCAATTTGCATTCTTTTGCATGTTGACCTCCAGTTGAACCAGCACCATTTGTTGAAAAGGCTTTTTTCCACTGGATGGTTGTAGCTCCTTTATCAAAGATCAAGTGACCATAACTCTGTGAGTTCATTTCTGGGTCTTCAATTCTATTCCATTGATCTACTTGCCTGTCGCTGTACCAATACCATGCAGTTTTTTTTTTTTTAACACAATTGTTCTGTAGTACTGCTTGAGGTCAGGGATATTGATTCCCCCAGAAGTCCTTTTATTGTTGAGAATAGTTTTAGCTATCCTGGGTTTTTTGTTACTCCAGATGAACTTAAGAATTGCTCTTTCTAGATCTATGAAGAATTGATTTGGGATTTTGATGGGGATTGCATTGAATCTGTAGATTGCTTTTGGCAAGATGGCCATTTTTACTATATTGATCCTGCCAATCCAAGAGCAAGAAATATTTTTCCATCTTCTGAGGTCTTTCTTCAAAGACTTGAAGTTTTTGTCATATAAATCTTTCACTTGTTTGGTTAGAGTCACGCCAAGATACTTTATATTGTTTGTGGCTATTGTAAATTCTATTTGTTTCTTTTTTTTTTTTTTTTTTTTTTTTTTTTTTTTTTTTGGTTTTTCGAGACAGGGTTTCTCTGTGTAGTCCTGGCTGTCCTGGAACTCACTCTGTAGACCAGGCTGGTCTCGAACTCAGAAATCCGCCTCCCTCTGCCTCCCAAGTGCTGGGATTACAGGCATGCGCCACCACCGCCCGGCCTTGGCTATAACTCCTAGTTCCTAGAATATTTTTGATCCTTTTGGGCTCTGTACCTAGGTCATGATGTATGTGAGCCAAGACAGTATTCCTTCTCTTTAATCTTTATACCTTTTATTTTCTTTTCCTTTTATATTGCATTAGCTAGAACTTTCACTATGAGGAAATATTACTATCTTGTTCTTGATGTTAGTAATAAAGCTTTGAATTTCCATAATTAGTTAAATGTGTTGTTAATTTTTTTATTTTTGTAGATATTGTTTATCAAACTGATGATAATCCCTTTCTTCTATTCTTAGCTTTCTGAATTTTTATCATGAATGGCTGTTGCATTTTAGAAATAGATTTTCCTGCATCCATTGATATGACAGTCCCTTTTCTTCTTTAGACTGCTGATATGATGTTTACATGGATCAATTTTTAGATTTATTGAACCAGCTTTATGTGGTAATGATAAATTTCTCTTGGTTGTTGTATATAATTATTATACTATGTTGGATTTGGTTTGCTAATATTTTTGCCCAGCATCTTTTCATTTATGTTGATGAGAGATACTAGTTTTTTGTTGTCCTTGTTGTTTAATGTCTTCAGTTCGGGGATTAGGGTAATTTAGTTGACCTTATAGAATGAATTAGAAAATATTCTTGTTGCATTTACTTTTGGAAAAACATTAGAGAAAGTCAGTATGGTTTCATCACTACATGTTTAGTAGAATTTGCCAGTGAATCTGGTACTTTGTATTTTGGAAGATTAACTATTAATATAAGTTCTTTATTGGATAAAAGTCTATTCAGTCTCTTCTTGTGTTTGGCAGATTCTGTCTTTCAAAGAATTGACCTATTATGTTTTGGACCTATTATGTGTTTCAACACATTAAAAGAGCTGGAGCCTAATGAAAGGGACTCGGTCATTGTGGGTGTGCCTTGGAGCATATGTTGGTGCCCTGTCCCCTGCTCTCTATTTTTGCTTTTCAGCCTAGAAATGAGCAGCTTTTTCTCACCAGCTTGGCCCTCCTGTAGTACCACAGTGCTCAAGTGACGGAGCCAAGCACCTGTGGGATGATGTATCTCAGAGAAGCTTTCTGCCTTATGAATTGATTATCTCGGATATTTTGCTATAGTGACAGAATGCTAACCTGTGGCCCTTTTCATTTAGGTTATCAAGGTTGTAGACTTAGGATTGTATGTAATGGTAGCCCTTTTTTCATTTCTGGTATTAGACATTTGTATCTTTTTTTCCTTCTTAATTATTCTGGCTGGAGGCCTTTTAAAAATATAGTTGTATGTTTGTATGCAAGTGGCACACATGTGGTGGTCAAAGGACAGCTCTCGGGATTCATTTCTCATGATCCGGAGGGTTGAATTCAGGTTGACAGGTCTTTATGCAAATGTGTCTGCCCACTGAGCCAATCCACTGACTTTTGATTGGTGCTTTCATAAAACCAAATTTGATTGTTAATGTTGTTTTTAATCATTTAGTGGATAAATTTGTAAGGTATAGATTTCTATGCTGGTTCCTACAACCAGCACTTTAAATAGTCCATCCCTCTTTCTCATTTCAGTTTTCAGAAAAAGTTGGATATAATTTTTAACATTTGTTTGCTTTTCTGTAATATGTTTCCTCCCTCCTCTCTATATTTTTTTTTGTTTTTAAATTTCATTTATTATTATTTGTATGTATGGGTGTGATGTACATGTGGAGGAAGGGGCAGTTCTCAGAGGCAGTTTTTCTGCTTCAGCTCTAGGTTCTGAGGACTGAGTTCAAATGCTCTTGCCCATTGAGCCATCTTACCTGTTCTTTGTTTTGTTGGTTTTCAGACAGTATCTCTTGCAGCCCAGGTTGATAGAGTTTACTATGTCCTTCCAATTGGCCTTGAACTCCTGAATTTCTTTTTTTTTTCTTTCTAATTTTATTTATTTTATGTCTATGAGGGCGTCAGATCCCTTTATAGATGGTCGTGAGCCACCATGTGTTTGCTGGGAATTGAACTCAGGACCTCTGGAAGAGCAGTCGGCGCTCTTTACTGCTGAGCCGTCTCTCCAGTCCTTGGCCTTGAACTCCTAATCATTCTGCCTCTCGAGCTAGTTCATGCCTGACTTGCATTTTTTCCCTTTACTTTTGGATTTCTGTAGTTTGGATATGATATGTTATAACACATACACTCTCACACTGCTGCTCTTGTTGCTTCTCATTTAGCTGGCTTGGGTGTTTTCTGAACTTCCAGGATTTGTAGACTAGTATCTATCATTAATTAGAAGAAATTCTGACATTATATTAATGCAAATATTTATTCTTTTCTGTAATTCCTTTTGGGGTTTTAAATTTCTTTCTTTCTTTTTTTTTTTTTTTCAGGTTTCTGGCTAAGAAAGCCTCAAGTTTAGGAGAGTTTTTGTTTAGTTATATCTCCTAATAAGTCTATCAAAGGCAGTTTTTGTTTCTGATAGAATGTCTGTGATTTCTAGTTGGTTCTTTTTAAATTTTATTTTACTTTTAATATTTTTTACATAGTGCATTTTGATCATATTCTTCCCCATTACCAACTCCTCCCAGATTCTCACCAACTCCTGGCCCACCCAATTTTGTGCTTTTCTCTTTCTTAACAACCCACTCTTGTGGCCCCCTCCCCCCCCAAACATACATGGTAACAGTGGTTTGTTCTGGTTATCTCTCCTGAGCCCTGGATTGTGGTTGATATACCCAGTGTCACTTCATTGAAGAAAACTGACCTTCCCTCTCCCAGCAGGTATCAGTTGTAAATAGCTTCTTGGTTAGGGGTGGGACTTGGTACCCACTTCCTCTTTTCCATGTTGGGATTTCGTCTGGCTTGAACTTTTGCAGGTCTTGAGCATGTTGTTACAATCTCTGTGACTTCATATGTCTTTCAGCCCTGTTGCGTCTGGAAAAAATGATTTCCTAGGAATCATAATCATACACCACCTCTGACTCACATTTATTGCCCCTCCTCTTCTACATAGATCCCTAAGCTTTGTGCCGAGGGGTGATAAAGACATATCATTTAGGGCTGAGTGCTTCATAGTCTCTCACTCTCTGCACATTGTTCAGTTTCCATGTAATCACCATCTACTGAAAGAAAAAGTATCTCTGATGAGGGTTGAGTGATGTGCTGATGTGGGTCCTCACCAAGTGTGGCTTTTGGCTCTATCTTCAGTTTCTGGGGCTTCTTTTGGGGCTGGGTGTCTGTGTCCCTGGCCATCCATGTCTGTCTGTCTCTGCCTTTGTCTCTGTCTCCCTCCCTCCCCCCTCTCTCTCTCCCTCCCTTGCTCACCCTCTCCCCTCACCCTCTCCCTCTCTCCTTCCCCTCTTCTCTCTCTCTCTCTCTCTCTCTCTCTCTCTCTCTCTCTCTCTCTCTGTGTGTGTGTGTGTGTGTGTGTGTGTGTGTGTGTGTGGTGTACATATGGAAGTCAGAGGTCAACCTTGAGTATCATTCCTCAGGTGTAGGCCACCTTGTATGTTTGTTTGTTTGTTTGTTTGTTTCTTTTTGAGGCAGAATCTCACTATATAGCTCTGGCTTTCCTGGAACCCACTATGTAGATCAGACTGGACTTGAACTCATAGAGATCTTTCTCCTCTACTTCCAGCATACTGAGATTAAAGGCTTGTACCATAACACCTGTTTTACTCTTTGTTTTGTCTTTAATAGACAGTGAGCTGCCATGTCATTGCTGAGAACTGAATTTAGTACCTTTGGAAAAGCAGCCAGCGTCTTTAACTGCTGAGGCACCTCTCCAAGCCTCTACCTTGTTTTCTGAGACAGTGTCTCTAGCTAGTCTAGATTTTACCATGTATGCTAGATTAGTTGTAGGCTAAACTAGCTGCCTGAAAAGCTTAAAAGATCTGCCCTTCTCCACCTCTCCCCCCAGCCCCCAAATTACAAATGTGTGCCACCACACCTGGCTTTTCACAATGCTTCTGGGAGTTGAACTCATATCCTCATACTAGTATGACAAACACTTCACTGACTGAGCTATCTTTCCAGCACATTTTTCTGAATTTCTTTTTTTCTTGCCTTGCCTATCTGTTCTTTTTTTTTTTTTTTTTTTTGGTTTTTCGAGACAGGGTTTCTCTGTGTAGTCTTGGCTGTCCTGGAACTCACTCTGTAGACCAGGCTGGCCTCGAACTCAGAAATCCACCTGCCTCTGCCTCCCAAGTGTATCTGTTCTTATACTAGGTCTGTTTTCTATTTTACCATTACATAGATCTTATATTAATCATAATTGTTTTACATTTCTGTCTGATAATTCCAGTATTTCTGCCACATTTAGTCTGGTTTCTGTGCTTTCTTTAACTCTTTAAATTGTGTTTGGTTTTGTCTTCACCTTTCAGTATGCTTTGTAATCTTTTCTCGGTAGCAGGACATGATGTACTTGGTAAAAGAAACAGCTATAAATAGATCTTTAGTAATATGATAATGTTGGGGTAGAGAAGGGAGACATTCTGTAGTCTATGATTAAGCCACAGTCTTTGAACAAACCTGTTCCTTTGACCTGTTAACTTCACAAGTGCTATTTAGTACTTTTCCCTTGTTTCCAGGGGACAAGATGGGTAAAATGGGTTAGAGTTGGGCATTTATGTTGCCTTGTCACAGGTCAGTTAGACTATGATATAACTCTAGCAAGTTGTGTTCTAGTAAAAGAGTGTCTCCAGGGGACAGACCTTGTTAAGAATTGGCTTGTTTCAAAATAGTTCTTTTATTCCTTTCCTTGCCAGAAGCTTTATGGGATTCTTCTATGATATTGACTGTAACTATTACAGTTTGAGCTCCTGAAGGAAAAACTCATTAAGAGTGTGGGGCTGTCCTTTGATCTGGAGTTTTTGACTCTTCAAAGATACTCACATTAAGCCACTAGCAATTCATCCATTACAACCCAGATTGTCCTACCCTAGCACTTAGCCCCCCTTGCAGAGGTTTTTGCCTATGAATTTATTTCTTTTCTTTTTTTTTTAATTTTAATTTTTTAATAATTTAATATAATCTTCATTTACATTTCAAATGCTAAAACCTTTCCCAGTTTCCCCCTCCCCAAAAACCCCAACCCCTCCTCCCACCCCCTGCCTCCAAGTATATGCCCCTCCACCAGACCCACCTACTCCCCACCCCACTCGATTTCCCTCTCTTGGGGGCATCTGTTGAGCCTTTGCTGGACCAAGGGCCATTCCTCTCACTGATACCCGACAAGGCATTCCTCTGCCACATTTTTGGCTGGAACCATGTGTACCCCTTGGTTGATGGTTTAGTCCCTGGGAGTCCCGGGGCATCTGGGTGACCGACATCGTTGTTCTTCCCATGGGGCTGTGGACCACCCTCCAACTCCTCCTTTGGGGACTCCACACTCAATCCAGTGGTTGGCTGCTAGCATCTGCCTATGTATGTGTAAGGCTCTGACAGGGCCCCTCCAGAGACAATCATGACATGCTCCTTTTGGTATGCACTTTTTGTTGTCCATAGTAGTGTCGGGGTTTGGTAACTGTTTATAGGATGAATCCCCAGATAGGGCAGTCTCTGCTCCACACTTTGTCTGCTTTATTGCTCCTGTGAGTATTTTGTTCCCTTTCTCAGGAACCAAAGCACTCCCACTTCAGTCCTCCTCCTTCTTGAGCTTCATGTGGTCTGTGAATTGTAACTTGTTTATTTTGAGTTTTGGGGCTAATATCCTCTTATCAGTGAGTACATATCATGTGTGTTCTTTTGTGATTGGGTTACCTCCCTCAGGATGACACTTTCTAGTTCTCTTCTCCTCTCTTCTCTTCTCTTCTCTTCTCTTCTCTTCTCTTCTCTTCTCTTCTCTTCTCTTCTCTCTTCTCTCTTCTCTCTTCTCTCCCCTCCTTCCCCCCTCTTTCTCTCTCTCTCTTGTTTTTAAATTTTTTTTGTTTTGTTTTTCAAGACAGGGTTTCTCTGTATAGCCCTGGCTGGCCTGGGATTCACTCTGTAGACCAGGCTGGCCTCAAACTCAGAAATCTGCCTGCCTCTGCCTCCCAAGTGCTGGGATTAAAGGCGTGTGCCACCACTGCCTAGCACCTTTGAGTTTCTACTTATGTAATTAGTGACTTTCTGTGTTCATCTGACTTTCTCCAAATTTGGGAGTAGTCATTTTGCTTTTGACCTCACTTCTTTTATGGATCTAAGAAGAGTTGTTGAGTTTTCAGTTTGCTTAGCATTTTACTTTGGTGTTAGGACTGCTGTAGGTGCAGCATCTTATGTGCTAGGAAGTAACTCTACATAGACTGTCTTCTTCTTTTTTAAAGAGTGTCTTAGTTAGGATTTTACTGCTGTGAACAGACACCATGACCAGGACAACATTTAATTGGGGCAGGCTTATAGGCTCAGAGATTCAGTCCATTATCGTCAAGGAAGCATGGCAGTGTCCAGGCAGACTTGGGGCAGGAGGAGCTGAGAGTTCTACATCTTCATTCAAAGGCAGACTGGAGAAGATTGACTTCCAGGTAGCTAAGAGGAGGGTCTCTAAGCCTACCCTTACTGTGACACACTTCCTCAAACATGGCCACACCTCCTAATAGTGCTACTCCCTGGGCCAAGCATTTTCAAACCACCTCACAGAGTCTTACTATGTATAGTAGCTTTGGCTGGCCTAGCCTTTGCTGTATAAACCAGGCTGTAGTGGAACTTGCTGCAGCTCTTGCTTGTCTCTTGAGTGTGGAATTAGAGTTGTGTGCAGCCATGTCAGGCCATTCTCTGTGTACATGATTTATAGATTAGAAATCCATCACTCTTTTGCATAGAATGTTTCCAAATGTAAGACACTTCTATTCCCAGTGAATCTCTCAGTCACTAACTTCTTTTGGTCACAGAACATCAGAGTCAGTGACTAATCTTAATCTTAATCTAATTTTTTTTCAAGATTTATTTATTATTATATGTAAGTACACTGTAGCTGTCTTCAGACACACCAGAAGGGGGCGTCAATCTCATTATGGATGGTTGCTCTCTCCAGTCACACTCCCTTCGGCCTGCTCTCTCTGGGCCCTAATCTTACATTTTTAAGTGTGCTATTAAAATTGAAACTGTGGCTTTTAAAAAAAAAGATTTATTTATTATTGTATGTAAGTACACTGTAGCTGTCTTTAGACACTCCAGAAGAGGGTGTCGGATCTCATTGCAGATGGTTGTGAGCCACCATGTGGTTGCTGGGATTTGAACTCAGGACCTTCAGAAGAGCAGTCAGTGCTCTTAATTGCTGAGCCATCTCTCCAGCCCCGAAACTGTGGCTTTTGATGTTCCATTTTTTATTATGCTATTAAAATATATTTGTTAAGAATTTTTAGAATTTACAGCAACCACTGGAACTAATGGGAAAGGGGGGACTTTATAAGGATGCTGCTATATCATAGATTTCACAGGTTTAAATTTTAGCTGGATCTTCCAGGTTAGGGTACAGAGTCAATACAATCTCTATAATTAATTGATGTTAGATCAGGAGTTCACACTGTGCTAATAGGTTAGATGGATGGACTTTACTTGAACATGACATTTATCTTAGAATAAAAAGGTATAGACTGGAGTAGTTACCTAGCATGTACAGACCCTGTGTTTGATCTCCTGTATGGGGAGGTGGCGGGAGGGGAGGTGGAGGTGGAGGTGGAGAGAATGTATATGGGTGGGTAGCAATAGGCAATTTAGATAGGATGCTCTCTAAAAATTCAAGGTATAGAATTGAGTTAATGTGCTTGTAATTATGGTTTAGTCATGAACAGTTGATTATGTTTGGCTTTGTGTTAGGATTCTCTGGATAAACAGAACCAATAAAGAGGATAAAAAGAGACATAACCAGTCAGCAGATTGTGGACATATAACTTCATAATGCATGAACCAAGAGCTTATAAAAATCTCATGATATATATGTGTGTATATGCATTGTGGGGAGGACAATGCTGTTTACTCAGACCAATGGAAATGCTAGTATTTTTAAAGCACTCTCACAGACACAAGAAACAATCTTTAATCAGATGCCTAAGCATCCACTGGCTCAAATTACTATGTAAAATTAACCATCTCAAGGATGTTATATACCTCAGTGATTTCTCACTCAGTGTTTTACACACACACACACACACACACACTCACACACTCACACACATTTATTTAAATGGTCTAGGGTTGTAGTACTCCAGACATGAGAATTAAATGTCTTTTCTTTTAATACTGATCTCAAATCAGTGGCTGTACTTGGGACTTTGTGGTTTTGTTTTGTTTTTGTTTTTTTTTTTTGTTTTTGTTTTTTTTGTTTTTTTGTTTTTTCGAGATAGGGTTTCTCTGTATAGTCCTGGCTGTCCTGGAACTCACTCTGTAGACCAGGCTGGCCTCGAACTCAGAAATCCACCTGCCTCTGCCTCCCAAGTGCTGGGATTAAAGGCGTGCGCCACCACTGCCTGGCTGTGTTTTGTTTTGTTTTTCAATATATACGTCTGTTATTGTCTCCAAAGAGCCTCGATTGTGCTTGTGGTCAGGATTTTGTTTCTGTAGCTGGGAAACTGAGGTCTCACTCATCAGCCTGCTGCATAGTTCCCTTCTCAGACACATAGATGCCATCCAAAACCTTTCTGATATCCTTGATTTTAGCTGTCATGGCTTGCTGAGTCAGAGCTGCTGAATTTGAAACAAGTTCAATATCATTTCCTTCAAGGGTTAATTCATCCTTCTGGGCTTAAGAGACAGAGCAAGCAACACCTGTCCTCATCCGAATTCTGCAGATGTATTTTTCACCCAAGAAATTTCGGATTTCAACTAAAGACCCATTTTCCTGAATAACGATGTTGAATAACGAGTTGTGTTCTCATAACAAAAGCCCAGCCTAACACCCTGATCGTGTTCTGAACATGACTGCAGATGGTTCTGACTGGCCAGTTCCTTTCTGTTACCCCACCATTCGTCAACCTTTTCTTTTTCTTTCCAAGGGGACTCAGCTCTACATTGATGTGATTGAAGTCTCTCCAACGAGTTCCCCTGGGGCCCTTCACAATGACTGTGTGCCCCTTGATGTTGACATTTTCTGGAATGTCGACAGTCTGATTGCCGAGAATGCTCTTCATTCTCGAAGTAAATGGGCAGTGAGAAGGGATTTTGTTGTCTGTCTGTATTTCATACACCTGTTATAAACTACATGTTCCAGTACTCATTAGACTGTTCTGCCTTTTGCTTAGTGTGTACTAGTTGAAAGCAGCTATGACCCCTGACTAAGAATTTGATGGTTCCGGTGGTCCCAGACTGGGGGACTAGAAGCTGAAGCCCCATGGGATCGTGGAGCAGCAACAATGTCAGTTTCCCAGAGTCTACTTCCTTAATGTATTTTGATCCTGAGCTCCAAGAATAAAGCTCTTCTTAGAGATTATCTCATTTTTCCTGTGGTACTGTGATCGAGAGTTTTGATATCTAAAAGTGTGTCATTTTAGGATCAAATTTAGCCTTTTCTGAATGTTGAACAGTAAGGTTACCTTTTTGTTTTTTCTGTTTCATTGTCCTGACTTCAATTTAAGACTAAGGATTCTAATGGATTAGTTGTATAAATGACCAATCCATTGGTTGGTTTCATGGTTCATATTACACTGTCTTTCTGTTCTAAATATTTCACATAAGTTACTTTTACTAAATAATTTGCTAAATAATATCTACCATCTATTGAGCATTCCGTATAAAGTCTCTGCAAGGCACTTCATGTAAAGTTCCTTTTACCAAGTAAAATTCTTCATTGTTAAAAATACACTATTACGTGGTTGGGAATTGGTGGCACATGCCTTTAACCTCAGTGCTCTGGAGGTGATCTCTGAGTTTGAACTGCAGTGTGTTCCAGGACATCCAGGGCTACACAGAGAAACTTTGTCTCGAAAAACAAATGTGTGTGTGTGTGTATGTATGTATTATATAATATATATGTATATGTGTATTATATGTATATTACAAACTTTAGTTTTCCTATATACTATAAAGAAACTGAAACTCAAAGGAGTTCAGTGACTTGGTGAGAGTAACACCAACTGTTAAATACTAGAGCATGAGTTAAAGTTTGAATTGGCTAGATTTTTATATCTATATATTTTTATGTCTATATATAGGATCTTTGTGTTGTTACTGTCTTTTTATATCTATATATTTTTATATCTATATATAGGATGTTTGTGTCACTGACTGGTCATTAGAGTGCTCACATGGTGTAAGCATCCAACTTGTATAGGACATGTTTATGATGGTTGGTTAAAACTACCAGGCCTGCTCTTACCAGGTAGATATTGCAATAGTCTTGAATCATACTGTTTTTTCAAAGTAGTCAAACTAATACAAAAATTGCCAGAAATGAATGAATGTAAGTAGAAAGTACAAAACCTGATTAAATATATTTTAAGCTTCAATATGTAAACCATTACTTTATGCTGGCATTCAAAAGTTTTGGAATTCTAAATGCATTAAAATTTTAGCAATTATTGCACAACTTGATTTATTAGAAATTTCTTAGATGAAAGTGCTTTGAAATCTTTCAGTTTGTTTCACGAATAGGTAGTGAGTATGTATTCTATGCCATAAATGTTGTCTTCTGCCATAATCAGAATGATAAGGGAAATTCCTATCCTGAAAAACCTTAGGAGTCTGGAAGGGAAGATACCAGTTAAGTAGAAATCGTGAGCAGGCTGATAAATGTTATAATTATTGTAAAAACACAGGAGAAAAGATAGGGTGCCTATCCCAGACCTAGGCCTAAATGGTAACATGTGAAGGCATTCATTCATTCATTCATTCATTCATACATTCAGGGATTTAATTCAGGGATTGTTAAAAATATTTGTTATTTAGATATAATTTACATACCATAAAATTAACTCCTTTAGAGTATACATTCTGTGTATACTTTATATTTTCAATAAATTCAGTGTCATGCAAACATCAGTATTGTCTGATTCAAGGACATTTTCATCACATCACCATAATCACGTCTGGGCCAGGTGTTGGTGGTACAAGCCTTCAGTTCCAGCGCTCAGGAGGCAGAGACCGGAAGGTCTCTGAGTTCGAGGCACCTGATCTACAGACTGAGTTCCAGGACAGCCAGGGCTTCACAGAGAAACCCTGTCTCAGAACAAACAAACAAACAAACAAAACTCCCCAAAACAAATCACTTCCAAGGCTAGAGAGATGGTTCAAGGGTTAAAGGCTTTTGCCGAAGACCAAGGTTCAGTTCCCAGCACCACATGGTGCTTCATAAGTGTCTGTAACTCTGGTTGTAGGAAATTGGATACCTTCTGTGGACCTTCGGAGGCACTAGGCATTCATGTAGTGCACATATAGACACTTAGGCAAAACACTCATATGCATGAAATTACATCTAAAAAATGTTTAACTAGTAATAATAGTCGCTTCCCATTTCCTCCTCTCATTAGTACCTGGCAATCTTGTCCTACTTTTTGTCTTTATGAATTTGCCATGATGATCTGTCCTTACTGATACAACCAAACAAATGCATGTAGCTGGACTTTCACACTTACAATGTTACCTTTTATTATTATAATTTTTGAGATAGTATATTGCTCTCTGGCCTGTACTAAACTCAAACTCATGATCTTTTTTGTCTTAAGTCTCCAGTTTCTGGGATGAGGCATGCACCAATGGGTTTTATTCCCAGCCCCCTGTATGTGATAGTGCATCCTGTAATCCCAGCACTTGGGGAGCAGAGGAAGGAAGGTCAGGAGTTCAAAGTCATCCATGGCTACACACACACACACACACACACACACACACACACACACACACAGAGAGAGAGAGAGAGAGAGAGAGAGAGAGAAAGAGAAAGAAAGAGAGAGAGAGAGATCTCAACATGTCAGACTTAGCATAACATTCTCAAGGCCTGTCCATGCTGCGTACCTACTGATATAAACCTCTGTTCTGGGGAGTGGAGATGGACAACTGAATGTTTACATTGATCAAGATCACTAGTGCACAGAGTAAGAATTTGAGAATGGAGAAAAGGTGCCAAATCAAAGAGCATTGTCAGCTGTGGAAGTATGGCCAGTCTTCTAGGATAAAGGAGGCTGTTGAATGTTAAGATGAAAGCAAGGGTGTTGTCAAATGGCTCAGCTTGTAAAGGAGCTTGCTGCAAGGCAAGGCAGTCTGAGTCTGATCCCCAGAAGCCACATGGTGGAAGGAGAACTGATTCCTACGGGTTGTCCACTGGTGCTCATCACTCCCCCCCCCCCACACACACATAAGTAAATGATGTAACAAAAATTTTAAAAGAATGGAAATGATTCATTTCATTTCATACATGTATGGAATAATCTAGAAGGATACCAAATAGGAATTCAAGCAGAGTGGTTTGGATCTTTCAGATTCTGGACAAATAAAAGATGGTGAAAGTATGGGAGGTGACAGAGGAAACTGAGTAAAATGAAAGACTTAAAGAGTGACTGACAAGACTTGGAGCTCTGTTGAATGCCGAGGTAAGAGGAGTAGTTAGAATGGCACTCAAGTTCTGGGTTGGTGAGATGATGATGATGATAATTGTCATCTTAAAGTTTCATTGCTATGAACAGACACCATGACCAAGGCAATTCTTATAAAGGACAGCATTTAGTTGAGGCTGGCTTACAGGTTCATAGGTTCAGTCCAGTATCATGAAGGCAGGAAGCATGGCAGTGTCTAGGCAGGCATGGAGTTGGAGGAACTGAGAGTTCTACATCTTAATCTGACTGCATCCAGGAGAAGACTGACATCTAGGCAGCTAAGAGGAGGTTCTCAAAGCCCACCCCACAGTGACATACTTCTTCCAACAAGGCCACACTCACTCGGATAAGGCCACACTTCCTAATAATGCCACTCCTTGGGCCAAGCATTTTCAAACCAACATGGTGGTGGTGGTGGTGGTGGTGGTGGTGGTGGTGGTGGTGGTGGTGGTGGTGGTGGTGGTGGTGATGGTGGTGGTTATACAGCAGATACCCATTAAAGAGCTCCAAGTTACTTGGCAAGTTCTTGTGTGTTAGTCTGCAAAAAATTACTAAAATAGTGCTGGAAAGAAGGGAGCACTGAAAGGTAAATGAGACTTTCAAATGTATTTTCCAGAGCACCCCAACCCCATCCAGCTTTTTGCTTGCTTGAATAATGTACATTTCTTAAACTGGACCTTCAGAGGCCCAGGCTTGCTGTTACTATAATTACGAAGGGGATGGGGCTCACATTGTATCTCAGGCTGGCCTGGAACTTACTAGGAAGCCCCAGGCTGACCTCAAACTTTTGACAGTCTAACTTAGTGCTGGTGTGAGCCACCATACTTTGGTTTTTCAAGTTGGAAGTTCGAGCAAAATTGTTTAATAAAAGAAAGACTGCAGTCACTTTGACTTCATTTATACCTGTCCCTCTTGAAGCTTCCACTTTGAAATATTGTATTTGGAGAATAACAAATTACTAACCTGAAATTCTATTTATCTATTCCTATATAATGAATTACACCAAAAAATGTAATTATTATCTCTTATGTTTCTAGCAATTGATTGGGTTTAGTCAAATAGTCCTTAAGATCTTCATAGAGTTGCAGCTAGGCAGTGACTGAAGCTAGAGTTATCTTTAGCCTTGCCATTAACATGTATAAGGCTCATGTGCTAGATCATCTACATGTGGCTTTCTTGTGTGGTTTACTTGACATGATAACTGTCTTCAAAGAATGAGTGTCCCCAGGAGACCAGGTAGAAGCTGGTTCATCTTTGATGGCTTGGCCTTGGAAGTTATGTGTTTTCTACTTAAGCTCTTAATAGATGCAGGCACAAAGGTCTACCCAGGTGTAGAGGAAGGAGACAGATGAGCTCTCTTGGAAGATGGCCATAGACACATTACAAAATCATTTGGACTGGGGTGGTGATGCACACACCTGTAATCTGAGCAGTTGAGAGACAGAGACTGGGGAACCTCAAGTTTCAAACCATCGGCTGCATAGCAAGGTCTAGGCCAGCTTAGGCAACCTATCAAGACTGTTTGAAAATGGCAGAGGAGTGTTACGTGGACTGACTGATTCTTTAGCAGCCATTTGGGAACTAAGATTTGCCACACCTATCTGAGCTCCCAGATTATGGTAAGGTTGTGAGAAAGAAGACTTGGGCAGTGTTTGTACTCCTTATCAGAGTTCTTAATGGAATCTCAAGAAGATTAGCTACTGGGAAGATACTTAATGTGTTCTATGTGAATTTTATTAATCAGAACCAAGACAGGACACGTATTTAACTAAGAAAATTCTCTGTTTTATTCTCTTAATTGTCTATTCTCAAGTCTGCAGCTGGTGTTTTGGAAGTTGTTATTCTTGCCACATCAGCAGCTGCTCAACGCTCTCTTGCACTTTACCTATTGAACATCATCTTTAGTCTTGTCATTTTCCATAGAAGTTTATTTTTTAAAATAATTTTGGTTCTTAATTTTAAATGATTCTCTTAAGTCTCTCCCATATTGCATTTGAAGTTTTATTTTCCATTATCCTCTCAGAGAGATGACCCTGTGGCACCATTACTGTCCTATTCCAGTGCTTTTCAGGTTTCAGAGTGAAAACGTTAAGTAGCTTGTTTTTTATCAATTGAAAGTCAAGTAACCTCAATTCTCTTTTCCATTTTTATACAAAGCTTTAAAAATTAGGACTGTAGACCCATTTAAAAAAGGTTTGTCACCCATTAGCTATCAGGAGATTCCCAATTTGTGTGTGCATGCATTTTTTAATACTTTAATTTTTTGTTGTTTTTTGTTTTTGTTTGTGAGATTTAGTTTCTCTGTGTAGTTTTGGCTGTCCTGGAACTCTTTGTAGACCTCACTGGCCTCGAACTCACAGAGGTCCACCTTCCTCTGTTTCCCAAGTGCTGGGATTAAAGGCATACTCCGCTACCACCTGGCAAACATTGAAATTTACCTAAAAGAAAATGAGGTCTTAAGCTTTATTTCATTTTGTAAATTGTTCCTGCTTACTTGACTTTTATATTTACTCCACTTTTTAGTTATTTTAAACTCGAATCTAATAGTTAAATTATTATTCTTTTATATTTATTCAAATATTTCTTTAAGACAAATGGGGCCAGTGGGTAATAACACTAAAATTTTATTGCTAGGCACCTGTAATAGAAGGAAAGAATTTACCCTTATAACTTGTTCTTTGAATCTAAGTCTCAGTCTCTGTCTCTCTCTGTCTCTCTCTCTGTCTCTCTCTCTGTCTCTCTCTCTTACACACACACACACACACACACACACACATGCGCGTGCGCACTAAATGTTTATTTTTGATGTTTTTTATTTTTGTTTTATGTTAGGTTCTTGTTGAGGTTCAGGAATTGCCACACAAACCACTCAGACACCGATCTCAGTTACACAGGACTGGTTTATTGAACTACACACCCAAGATCACTGTCATAGCTCCAGACTTGGGGGCTGGAAGCTGCAACCCCCAACATTTCTCAGGGCCAGCTTATAAAGGAAAAGAACCACAAAGCCCACAGTGAGCAGATGCTCATACACAGATGCTGGAAGCTCTGCAGAGTGGTCGCCCTTGACTCAAGCTGGTTTAGATGTAGCAGTTCATATTGATCTTTAATTTGATGGGTCCTAAGTGAAGCTTATGGTTGTAGAATTTCTTAAGACTAGCAAACTTCAGGACTTACAGAACATAACAGGAATGTGGTCAGCATGACCCTGCTCTGAGTCAAGTTATTTTTCTGCATCAATACTGGCAGGCATATTACAGCAACAATATGAAATAGCTGGCGGGCATGGGACAAAGTGGCTACAGCTATGCTGGTGGGGCAGCCTTCAACAGTTTACATATATTTAACTTGTTTGTTCTTATGTTTCTCTCTCCCCTCCAATATACAGACTCTCAGAAGTATTAATCTTTTAGAACAGACAAAATAATTTACCTTGAATTTGATTATTGAACATAGAATATAGAGTCTTTAATTTTACTTGATTTGGTTATTCATATAGCATTTGCCAAGCACTGTGTCTTGCATCCCCTGGGTTACAAAGAATGAAGACATCTCATGGGTCTTGCTCTTTTTCTTGTTTGTTTTGTTTTTTGAGGCATGGTCTCACTATGTAGTTCTGACTGGCCTCGAAGACCAGACTGGCCTGAAACTCACAGAGATCTGCCTGCTTCTGCCTCCCAATTGCTAGAATTAAAGGTGTGTGCCACCAAATGCAGTACAGGACTTGTTCTTAATCAGTTCATCTTCCAGCAGGAGTGGGAGAGAGAGGCATATGAACAATGCAAAGTCATTCGTAAGTGTTGTTATTAGATAAGAAACACATAAGACTCTTGTACCACAGGTAATGGAAAATAAGAAGCAACTCAGATGAGTTGAGAGAATTTAACCAGGTAATTGAGTCAGCCAAGCTATACTAATTTAAGAACTCTATGATGTTCACATGCCTAAGAACACTCAAGAAATCACTAAGAAAACACTTATTTAATGTATAATGATAAGTGTCTGAATTCAAGACTACCCTGGGCCATATGGTGTATTTAAGGCCAGCCAGTTAAAAAAAAAAAGATATGTATGTATATATAAATAAGGAATTGCTTGTATAATTCTAGAAACTTAGAAGCCTCACAGTCTGATGTCTGCAGTCTGGAAACCCAGAAAAGTTGGCAGTAGTATAGTCTGGGACTGGATGATAATCATGAAAGTCCCAGTTCAAAGCAGAAGACAGCAAGGCAAGTTAGACACAGAGATTCCTCTGTTCTCCTCTCAGTTCTCAGTGGCTTGGAAGATAGATACCTAGTTATGTGAGAGGGTAGTCTGCTTTACTTAACCACAATTCAAGTGTTAGTTCATCCTAAAACACCCTCAGAAACACCAGAAGTAGCGGGCTTCCCATGTCCTCATCAAGTAGCCATTATAAACAAGAGATTAATCATTATGTAACTATATTGCCTCTTGTGTTAGAAATACAGTAAAAATAACCATAGATATACACACATAGGCTCTGACCATGAATGTAGAATTAAATTTATTTAAGACCTTTAATTAGCTAGCTAGCTTTTGCTTGTTCTCATTTTGATTAGTTTACCTCATCCATGGCGTTTCATTCAGTCCTTTACCTGGCAGATATAAATCTGTTTCTTAATATTAATAGCTCTTCTCATTTAGAGGGTATAAGAGCATGTGCAGGCTTCTCAGTGTTTGTGTGTGCTGCTGGTAACCAAACCCGGGGCTTATGAGTGCTAGGCAAATGTGTGCCTCTGAGCTACATCACTAACCCCAGCTTCTTGAAGATAGCAAAACCTGTGACCAGAGATCTTCATTCTTTATTGAGCTCCAGAACTTGTGTTTTTGGACTTTTTCTTTCTAAGCACATAATTTTCATATTATATAATGTAATATTTAGATGTGTTGTCAGATAATCTTCAAGAATTTTACCTATTCTGAAAATACTGTGATTATGATGTTCTTAGTCTTTATTTTTATTAGCTCCAGTGGTTCTGTTCAAGGCTAAATTAGGCTCCTAAGAATTTTCACAGGGCTAGAGAGATAGTTGAGCAGTTAAGAGTACTTGCTGCCTTTCACAAAGGACCCAAGTTCAACCACCTGTAACTCCAGTGCCAGGGAATCCACCTTCTTCTGGCCTCAGTGGTGCTAGCTCTCTTGTGCGTGTACACTCATGCATATATAACTAAAAGAATAAATATTTTAAAAAATTAAAAATATCTAAGAACATATAGAGGCATGCAAGTTGGATTATTCTAACTTTATGGATATTGTCATATTTTTTTTTTCACAGAAAGGAAGTTTGCATTTCAGGAAGTTTAGCCTTTGACATACTAACAGGTAATATTCAAGGAGATAAGAATAGATCGATTTTTTGCATTCTTCTGCATGCTAACCGCCAGTTGAACCAGCACCATTTGTTGAAAAGGCTGTCTTTTTTCCACTGGATGGTTTTAGCTCCTTTGTCAAAGATAGGTGTGTGAGTTCATTTCTGGGTCTTCAATTCTATTCCACTGATCTACTTGCCTATCACTGTACCAATATCATGCAATTTTTTTTTAATCACTATTGCTCTGTAGTACTGCTTGAGGTTCAGGATATTGATTCCCCCAAAAGTTCTTTTATTGTTAATAGTTTTAGCTATCCTGGGATTTTTGTTATTCCAGATGAATTTGAGAATTGCTCTTTCTAACTCTATGAAGTATTGAGTTGGAACTTTGATGGGGATTGCATTGAATCTGTAGATTACTTTTGGCAAGATGGCCATTTTTACTATATTAATCCTGCTAATCCACGAGTATGGGAGATCTTCTGAGGTCTTCAGTTTCTTTCTTCAGAGACTTGAAGTTCTTGTCATACAGATCTTTCACTTGTTTGGTTAGAGTGACACCAAGATACTCTATATTGTTTGTGACTATTGTGAAGGGTGTTGTTTCTCTAATTTCCTTCCCAACCTGTTTATCCTTTGAGTATAGGAAGGCTACGATTTGTTTGAATTAATTTTATATCCTGCCACTTTGCTGAAGTTGTTTATCAGCTTTAGGAGTTCTCTGGTGGAGTTTTTTGGGTTGCTTAAGTATACTATCATATCATCTGCAAATAGTGATAATTTGCCCTCTTCCTTTCCAATTCGTATCCCTTTGACTTTCTTTTGTTATCTAATTGTTCTAGCTAGGATTTCAAGTACTATATTGAATAGATATGGAGAGAGAGGGCAGCCTTGTCTAGTCCCTGATTTTAGTGGGATTGCTTTCTCTCCATTTAGTTTGATATTGGCTACAGGTTTTCTGTATATTGCTTTTACTATGTTTAGGTATGGGCCTTGAATTCCTGATCTCTCCAAGACTTTTAGCATGAAAGGATGCTGAATTTTGTCAAATGCTTTTTCAGCATCTAATGAAATGACCATGTGGTTTTTTTCTTTTGAGTTTGTTTATGTAGTGGATTACATTGATGGATTTCCGTATATTGAACCATCCCTGCATTCCTGGGATGAAGCCTACTTGATCGTGGTGAATGATCATTTTGATGTGTTCTTGAATTCGGTTGGCAAGAATTTTATTGAGCATTTTTGCCTTAATATTCATAAGAGAAATTGGTCTAAAGTTCTCTTTCATTGTTGGATCCTTGTGTGATTTTGGTATCAGTGTAATTGTGGCTTCATAGAAGGAGTTGGGTAGTGTTCCTTCTGTTTCTATTTTGTGGAATAGTTTGAAAAGTATTGGTGTTAGGTCTTCTTTGAAGGTCTGATATAATTCTGCACTAAAAGCATCAAGTGGATCAATGACCTCCACATAAAACCAGATACACTGAAACTAATAGAAAAGAAAGTGGGGAAGAGCCTCGAGCACATGGGCACAGGGGAAATTTTTCTGAACAGAACACCAATAGCTTATGCTCTAAGATCAAGAATTGACAAATGGGACCAAATAAAATTACAAAGTTTCTGTAAGGCAAAAGACACTGTTAATTGGACAAAACAGCAACCAACAAATTGGGAAAAGATCTTTCCCAGCCCTACATCTGATAGAGGGTTAATATCTAATATATACAAAGAACTCAAGAAGTTAGACTCCAGAGCACCAAATACCCTGTTAAAAATGAGGTACAGATCTAAACAAAAAATTTTCAACTGGGGAATATCGAATGACTGAGAAGCACCTAAAAAATGGTCAATGTCCTTAGTCATCAGAGAAATGCAAATCAAAACAACCCTGAGATTCCACCTCACACCAGTCGGAATAGCTAAGATCAAAAACTCAGGAGACAGCAGGTGCTGGTAAGGATGTGGAGAAAGAGGAACACTCCTCCACTGCTGGTGGAATTGCAAGCTGGTACAACCACTCTGGAAATCAGTTTGGCGGTTCCTCAGAAAATTGAGCATAATACTACCGGAGAACCCTGCTATACCACTCCTGGGCATATACCCAGAGGATTCTCCAGCATGTAATAAGGACACATGCTCCACTATGTTCACAGCAGCCTTATTTATAATAGCCAGAAGCTGGAAAGAACCCAGATATCCCTCAACAGAGGAATGGATACAGAAAATGTGGTACATTTACACAATGGAATATTATTCAGCTATTAAAAACAATGAATTTATGAAATTCTTAAGCAAATGGATGGTACTAGAAAATGTCATTCTGAGTGAGATGATTTGTAGCCCAGTCACAAAAGAACACACATGGTATGTACTCACTGATAAGTGGATATTAGCACAGAAGCCTGGAATACCCAAGGTACAATTCGCAGACCAAATGAAGCTCAAGAAGAAGGAAGAACAAAGTATGGATACTCTAGTCCTTCTTAGAAAGGAGAACAAAATACCCTCAGGAGGAGATACAAAGACAAAATGTGGAACAGAGACTGCCCCTCCTAGGGATCCATCCCGTATATAGTCACCAAACCCACACTATTGTGGATGCCAACAAGTGCTTGCTGATGGAGCCTGTTATAGCTGTCACCGGGGAGGCTCTGCCAGTGCATGACAAATATAGAGGGGGACACTCTCAGCCAACCATTGAACTGTGTCCCCAATGGAGGAGCTAGAGAAAGGACCCAAGGATCTGAAGGGGTTTGCAGCACCATAGGAGGAACAACAATTTGAGCCACCCAGTACCCCCAGAGCTCCCAGGGACTAAACCACCAACCAAAGAGTACACATGGAGGGACCCACATGTGTAACAGAGGATGGCCTTGTCAGACATCAAAGCGAGGAGAGGCCCTTGGTGCTGAGAAGGCTAGATGCCCTAGTATAGGGGAATGCCAGGACAGGGAAGCTGGAGTGGTGGATTGGTGAGCAGGGGGAGAGGGGATGGGTTAGGGAATTTTCGGGGTGGGGGACCAGGAAAGGGGATAATATTTGAAATGTAAATAAAGAATATATCTAATTAAAAACAAACAAAAATACAAGTACTATTCAGTATACTTCATTAATGGATCCACTGTTTTTAGGCAGTGAGAGATGTCTGGGATACAGATGTAATTCTTTTGGAGGGAAAACAGTTGTTTGACAATAAAAATATCAGCAGGAAACTTTTAAACTCAAGTTAATAATTTTCTGTGGCACACACCTTTAATCTTAGCACTTGTGAGGCAGAAACAAGTGGATTTCTTATGAATTCAAGGCCAGCTTAATTTACATAGTAAGTTCCAGGACAGCCAGAGATACATACAGAGTGGGTGAAAATGATATTTGAGGACATTCTTGTAAGGTAGTAGTTTTCTTCTTAGCTTTGTATTTCAGAAGGACCTGTTGTTATATAAAGTAAATGGTGTCTTTATGAATCAACAGTTATGGTCATTGAAAAAATTGCTTGCTGTTGTTTTATTATGTATTATCTCCTGCAATGAACATGCAGAGAAGTTTTTTTGTTATAACACTTATTTTATATAGTGAATACATGCTAGTTTCCAAAATACAAGTCATTAGACCTGTTATACAAAAGAATTAGGTATTTTTCTCTATTATGATAAAATTATTTTTGTATAAGAGTATGCAGTAAGATATTTGGGAGGAGGTATCAGATAATGAATTGAAACATTATTTGTGGCACTTACAGTCTTTTAACCTTCATTGTTGTTATGAATTATTTCTTATCCTAAACAAATAATATGGGCTTAATTTTCAAAAATATTTATTTTTATTCATCATTTTGTATTCATCTTTTACTTGCATGTAAGTATGTCTACCACATAAATGTCTTGTTCCCTTGGAGCCAGAAGATCCACTGGAACTAGAATTAAGGACAGTTATGAGCTGCTATTTGAGTGCTGGGAACCAGACCCTGGTGCTCTCGAACAGCAGTCAATGCTTTTAACCATTGGTTCTTCTCTCAAACCACCCCCAGAGAACCCCCTCCTTATTTTTAACAAACAGCTTTCAAATTGTATATGCCACAGACCTTATAAACTTTCTATTCTAAGTTTACTGCATAACATTCTAGTAGATATTGTGGGTGCTGGGAAGCCAAATGAGCTATTGCTGAAGGTCAATAATCCTTTTAAGATTGTTATTATTGAGTCTTGCAATGCCTCTTGGCAAACAGCAGATCAAATGTTTTCCAATTACAAAAACTAGAGTCCAGACAAGTGCTGCGTTATATATCCAAACTTCTATGGTGGAGATGATGATCACTTTCATGGACATCAGAAAGATCATGGTGAGAGGGCCTGGTGAGATGACTCAGCAGTTAAGAGCACTGACTGCAATGGCTAAGATTAAAAACTCAGAAGACATCAGATGTTGGCGAGGATGTGGAGAAAGAGGAACACTCCTCCACTGCTGGTGGGAATGGAAGCTGGTACAACCACTCTGGAAATCAGTATGGTGGTTCCTCAGAAAACTGGACGTGATACTTCCGGAGGACCCAGCCATACCACTCCTGGGAATTTACCCAGAAGATTCCCCAGCATGCAATAAGGATACATGCTCCACTATGTTCATAGCAGCCTTATATATAATAGCCAGAAGCTGGAAAGAACCCAGATGTCCCTCAACAGAGGAATGGATACAAAAAATGTGGTATATATACACAATGGAGTACTATTCAGCCATTAGAAACAATGAATTCATGAAATTCTTAGAGAAATGGATGGAGCTGGAGAACGTCATACTAAGTGAGGTGACCCAGTCTCAAAAGAATACCCATGATATGCAGTCACTGATAAGTGGATATTAGCCTAGAATCTTGGAACACCAAAGACATAAATCACATACCAAGTGATGTCTCACAAGAAAGGAGTGGACACTGGTGCTAGAATGGACCAAAGCATCATTGTGGGGGAGTACAAGAACAGTGAGGTGGGAGGGGGTGGATGAGGGAGCAGGGGGAGGGAAAAGGACATGTGGGACCTTTGGCGGTGGGGAACCAGGAAAAGGGAAATGAATTGTAAATATAGAATATATACAATAAAAAAAAAAAAGAGCACTGACTGCTCTTCCAAAAGTCCTGAGTTCAAATCCCAGCAACCACATGGTATCTCATGACCATCCGTAATGAGATCTGGCACCCTCTTCTGGTGTGTCTGAAGATAGCTACAGTGTATTTACATATAATAATAAATAAATCTTAAAAAAAAAAAAAGATCGTGGTAAGAGAGAGGAGAAGGCTGGGAAAAGGTGAAGGAAACAAATTAGCCCTTACAGGGATGACTTCCTCTCTTAACACTACTGTTTATTCTCGCATGATTGTTTTAGTGAATTAGCTAATGAATCTTCAAAAGTCTGTAATGAAATGCCTATGGTGCATTACCTACCATTCTTATGGACTGATACTTTTTTTGGAGGAGGGAGAGGAAAGAGTTTATTTCATCTTACATCTCACAGTACATTATAAATGGTAGTAAGGACAGGAAATCAAACATAAACTTGGAAGCAGGCACTGGACTGATTATTATCTTATTCCAGCTGTGATGGTACTTGCAATAGTAAATCATCAGTCAAGAAAATACTCAATGATCTTTTGCCTACTAGACAATCTGATGGAGAGACATTTTCTCAATTGAAGTTTTCTTTATCAGTTTGACTCCTGTTAGACTATATTTGATAAAAAACAAAGAAAGAACAAAAGAAAGAAAGGAGGAAGGAAGGAAGGAAGAGGGAAGAGAGAGAGAGAGAGAAAGAGAGAGAGAGAGAGAGAGAGAGATACTGATTTTCTCAAAGAACCAGCTCCTGTTTTTTGTTTGTTTGTTTGTTTGTTTGTTTTTGATTATTTGCATAGTTCTCTTTGTTTCTCCTTTGTTGATTTCAGCCCTGAGTTTGATTATTTCCTGCCCTCTACTCCTTTTGGGTGTATTTGCTTCTTTTTGTTCTAGAGCTTTCAGGTATGCTGTTAAGCTGCTAGTGTGTGGTCTCTCCAGTTTCTTTTTGGAGGCACTCAGAGCATTCTTAGCACTGCTTTTATTGTGTCCCATAAGTTTGAGTATGTTGTGCCTTCATTTTCATTAAATTCTAAAAAGTCTTTAATTTCTTTCTTTATTTCTTCCTTGACCAAGTTAGCATTGAGTAGGGCGTTGTTCAGCTTCCATGTGTATGTGGACTTTGTGTTGTTCTTGTTGCTATTGAAGACCAGCCTTAGTCTGGGTTGATCTGATAGGAGGCATGGGATTATTTCAGTCTACTTGTATCATTTGAGGATGGTTTTTTGGAGAAGGTACTATGAGGTGCTGAGAAGAAGGTATATTCTTTAGTTTTAGGATGAAATGTTCAATAGATATCTGTTAAAACCATTTGGTACATCACTTTTGTTAGTTTCACTGTGTCTCTGTTTTAGTTTCTGTTTCCATGATCTGTCCATTGATGAGAGTGGATTGTTGACATCTCCCACAATTATTGTGTAAGGTGCAATGTGTGCTTTGAGCTTTAGTAAAGTTTCTTTTATGAATGTGGGTGCCCTTGCATTTGGAACATAGATGTTCAGAATTGAAAATTTTCTTCTTGGTAGATTTTTCCTTTGACAAGTATGAAGTATCCTTCCTTATCCTTTTTGATAACTTAGGTTGAAAGTTGATTTTATTTGATATTAGAATGGCTACTCCACCTTGTTTCTTGGGACCATTTGCTTGGAAAATGGTTTTCCATCCCCTTACTCTGAGGTAGTATCTATCTTTGACACTGAGGTGCATTTCCTGTATGCAGCAAAATGCTGGGTCCTGTTTACATATCCGGTCTCTTAGTTTGTGTCTTTTTATTGGGGAATTGAGTCCATTGATGTTAAGAGATATTAAGGAATAGTGATTGTTGCTTCCTGTTATTATTGTTGTTAGAGGTGGAATTATGTTTATGTGGCTATCTTCTTTTAGATTTGTTGAAAAACGATTACTTTCTTGCTTTTTCTAAGGTGTAGTTTCCCTCCTTGTGTTGGAGTTTTCCATCTGTTATCCTTTGTACGATGGATTTGTGGAAAGATATTGTATAAATTTGCTTTTGTCATGAAATATCTTGGTTTTTCCATCTATGGTAATTTGGAGTTTTGCTGGTTATAGTAGCCAGGGCTGGCTTTGTGTTCTCTTAGGGTCTGTATGAGGTCTGCCCAGGATCTTCTAGTTTTCATAGACTCTGATGAGAAGCCTGGTGTAATTCTGATAGGTCTGCCTTTACTTGACCTTTTTCCCTTACTGCTTTTAATGTTCTTTGTTTTGTTTTATGCATTTCGTGTTTTGATTATTATGTGACAGGAGGAATTTCTTTTCTGGTCAAGTCTATTTGGAGTTCTGAAGGCTTCTTGTATGTTTATGGGCATTTCATTCCTTAGGTTAGGGAAGTTTACTTCTATAATTTTGTTGAAGATATTTACTGGCCCTTTAAGTTGGGAATCTTCACAATCTTCTATACCTATTAATCTTAGTTTTGGTCTTATTGTGTCCTGCATTTTTTGGATGTTTTGGGTTAGGAATTTTTTGCATTTTGCATTTTCTTTGACTGTTATATGAATGTTTTCTATGATATCTTCTGCACCTGAGATTCTCTCTTCTATCTTTTGTATTCTGTTGGTGATGCTTGTGTCTATGACTCCTGGTCTCTTTCCTAGGTTTTCTTTCTCTGGGGTTGTCTCCCTTTGTGATTTCTTTAGATCCTGGATGTTTTTTTGTTTTTTGTTTTGTTTTTTTTCAATTCCTTTACCTGTTTTGGTTATGTTTTCCTGTAATTGTTAAAGGGATTTTTGTGTTTCCTCTTTAAGGGCTTCTACCTGTTTACCTGTGTTCTCCTGTATTTCTTTAAGGGAGTTATTTATGTCCTTTTTAAAGTGATCATGAGATCATCATGAGATGTGACTTTAAATCAGTCTTGCTGTTCTGGTGTGTTAGGGTATCCAGGGCTTGCTGTGGTGGGAGAACTGGGTTCTGATGATGCCAAGTAGCCTTGGTTTCTGTTGCTTATGTTCTTGCCCTTGCCTCTCACAATCTGGATATCTCTGGTGGTAGCTGGCCTTATTGTTTCTGACTGTGGCTTGTCACCCCCCCCCCCAAGCCTGTGTGTCAGTACTCTGGGAAACCAGTTCTCTCCAGGATGAATTTGGGTATGGAGAGCTGTGACACAGGGTCAGCTCCAGGGTGCAGACAGAGGATCTGTCCCCAGCTGTTCCTTGGTTCCTGTGTCCTGATGACTCTGGGCTGGTCCCTCTTTGGCCAGGAATTTGAGCAGAAGTGGTGGTGTTACCCACGCTCACAAGTGTGCCAGCACTCCTGGGAGACCAGCTCTCTCAGGCAGTATTTGAGTATGGAGAGCTATGGCTCAGGGTCAGCTCCAGATGCAGAGGAAAACCGGAAGGATCCTGTCTCAGGCTGCTCCTCCGTTCCTGTGTCCTGAGGTCTCGGGGAGGATCCCTTGGTGGAGAAGTGGTCTTACCTGTGTTCACAGGTGTGCCAGCACTCCTGGGAGACCATCTCTCCAGGGGTATTTGGGTATGGAGCACTGTGACATTGGATCATCTCCGAGCGCAGACAGAAACCCTCAGAGAAGTTTTTAATTTCTCCCTGACTCTTAAGTTTTGCCTTCTTCAATAAATGTATGTGTGGCTGCCTTCCACTCTGAGCAGGTCATTGAATCTGAAAATGTAATTATAATTTATTGTTGAGACTTATTATTTTTGTTTGGCTTTAGCAGGTTTATAAGATGATTTGTTTTAGCAAATGTAATAAGCATGATGATTTTTCTGTAGGATCAAAGAAGACATTCTGGGTCAGCAGTACTGGCTAGTGGCGCAGCAGGCATCATGAGCAAGCACAGAGAAGGCTGTTTAAGGGGACAGGTACAGAACCGTTATTTTAGTTTTCTATTACACTGAACTTGAGAGATGGGTTACATCTGTGAATACAAGTTGATGGACATACCCTGCTTGTCTCATTACCAGCATCTCTTGTTAAAAACAAACAGTATAACTTTTCAAAATGACTTTACTTTAATTCAGACCAAGACAGATTAATTAATTTGAGGCAAAATCTGGGTAGCCCCTGCTAGTTTGGAGTTCACTATGTGGTTCAAGATCACTTCCAATTTGTGATCCTTCTGCCTCTTTTTCCTAAACACTAAAATGACAGGTTTAATCCAGAGCAGTGCATTGGATCCCATGGGACAGGAAAGTGTGAGCCACCTGACATGGGTGCTAGGAGTTGAATTGGAGTCCTCTGTGAGACCAGTATACACTCTTAGCTGCTGTGCCATCTCTCCAGCTCTGCTTTTTGTCTATTTGTTTTTGAAGTAACTATTAAAGAATGGCACAACACTAATTTCTCTACTAGTGCTGGCTTCTCCCTTTTATAATTAACTTACTGTTAACCTTGATCATAGAAAGCCAATTTTAGCATGAAAATGAACATGGATTTGAGCAATGGTGTTAGGAAAAAAAAATAGTTATACGCCTTTTCCTTAGTCATATATCAGTTGGTACTAGCCACAGCATTTAAGTTTTAAGTTCACTCATTCCTTTCCTTCTTTAGGTTCAAGGCATAATCTGATTTGTCACTGTATCTAGTGACTGGGAGAGTGGTAGTGCCTAGTAGATGCCCAGTAACATACGATGCATACATTTACACATAAGTTCACTGTGGCACAGAAGGGAAGTCCAAGGAAGAGGACATACAAGCAGCAATCAAATCAGTGCTATCAATGGGATCTCAAGGCTGAAATTCTGCGGAATTTCTAAAAGCTTTCTTTCTTTCTTTCTTTCTTTCTTTCTTTCTTTCTTTCTTTCTTTTTCTAAAAGCTTTCTTGTCAGTAGAGATACTCTAGAGGTAAAAATTCTTTAAAAAAATTCCAGGCCAGACAGTGGTGGTGCACGCCTTTAATCCCAGCACTTGGAAGGCAGAGGCAGGCAGATCTCTAGACTACAAAGTGAATTCCAGGACAGTCAGGGATACACAGAGAAACTCTATCTCCAAACAGAGAGAGAGAGAGAGAGAGAGAGAGAGAGAGAGAGAGAGAGAACACTTCTGAATTTAGTGAGCTCCTAATTTGTATAAAATGGGCATTTTTTATAAGAAGGCTACCAAAAAATCCTGACACAAATCCTAACTTATGGAGGAAGAAGTCTACCTCTCCCTCAAGGCTTCAGGAAGCCACAGGTGTTTCTTTGAAAATGAAACCAGGGTCTCAAGACTTAAGACTTCAAACAGCTCCTAGAAAGAGCAGGGATAAGGCTCTGTAGGGAAGGCACAGGATAATCAGTAAATAATCAGACTAACAGACTGATATTTATTGTATATCTATTATATGTGAGGCAATATAGTCAAGCTTTAATTATTAATCCTAACATAAAAACCCTTATAATTAGCCAATAGTAAACAATGTGAAGTAGAAAAATTAATAGCAAACGATTTTAATAATACTCATCACAAATGATAAATCACCAGGTACTATTTCTTTACTGGACTGAGGAAATAGCTTTGTGGGTAAAGTGCTTGCTGTGTACAACTACTATCTGAATTCAGATACCCCAAACCCACATAAAGCCAGGTGTGGTGGTAACCATATATAATCCCAGTGCTCATACTATTAGAGGGAAGATAGAGACAAGAAAATCCTTGGATGCTCCCACACCAGCTAGCTTTGTGTACATAGCAGAAAACATCAGAGATCCTGCCTCAAACAAGGCGGCCATCCAAGACTGGTGCCCAAGATTGTCTCTGGCAATTATGTTATGACATTTGTACACATACATTCACACACACATGTGCATATCTCTCTCTCTCTCTCTCTCTCTCTCTCTCTCACACACACACACACACACACACACACACACACACACACACAATGGAGAAATGATTGAGGAAGACACCCTGTGTTGGCCTTTGACCTCCACTTGAACCTGCTGGATATGCATGCATACTCGCATGAAGCTGTATATACACATACACACAAACACATGGACACATACCAAAAGATAAGTTAGTTTAGAGAATGGTCAAGGGCATTCTTCCCTTGGAACACCTCCCTGTCTTGGGAGCATTTCCCCACTTTTCACTAGTAAATCTAAATTTGATCTACTCAGAAGAGTAAGCAGTAAGCCTGATGTGGTTTATAATGGTAATCACAGCCCTCAGGAGTATGGACCAACTTGGGCTCCGGTGTGGGATTTGATACTCTGAAAAATCCAAACTTAAGTAATAAATAATAAAGGAATAATCAGTAGCATTTTAAAAACTCCTACTCTGGTGTTACTTGGCACTCTGTTAAATTCAACAATTTAGTATATTTTGTATATATGCTTTTTGGTCAGCAGTATGGGAAATTTAACAATTATATTTAAAAAGGAGAGATTTAAAAAAAATTGTCAGTCATCCTTAGAATTAAAACTAATATCCTTTACCTGTACTTGAACTTTGCCCTTTTTTAAAATTTAACAGAAGCTATGAACACTCCCCTTTCTTGGAGAAATATAACTTTATCCTAATGAAAATGATTTTTCCCAACACTTGTACTTTATCTTTTGAAGTATAAGCTATTCAATATGACTTCTATGCTTATTATAGTTCTGCATTTGCTTCTCAGTATTTGTGGAGAAGAGGCCCTAGTACCATTGTGGAATTCAGAGTCCACGGAGTATTTAGATATAACTCGTTCAGGCCACCCTGCATTCTGTAAATTATTGCTAGACCACTAAGATAAAGTGCTAAACAAGTAGCTGCTTAACTGTTTTGCTTAGGAAAGAGTGACTGGAAAGATGCAGATTTGGAACATACCCAATTTTTTTCTGTATTTTCCATCTATCATTGGTTTAATATGTAAATAGAATTTATAGATATAGAGGCTGACTGCACTTTGGTAATTGTTAGCTTTTAAGTTTCTAGACCTGAAGGTCTTAATATTGTCCAAATAAAATTGTTCTTTCTTGTATACCTATGATTTTTAAATTATGTTTTAACAATTCAAATTGTCTCTCAATTTTTTTTTAACTTTTTAGGTTTAAATAAGTCTCTTCAGCAGAGTTTCCTCACTGATGGAGAATTACTTCCAAGAGGAAGCTTACAACCTGGACAAGGTATTAGATGAGTTTGAACAAAATGAAGGTAAGGATTTACCTTGGGAAATCTACTTGGGTTTATGATATGGAGACTGTGAGAATTAGAGTGTAAAGTTCTTTTAAAAAATTAAGGGTTTGGAAAGATGGCTGAACAGTTAAGAGCACTGGCTGCTCTTACAGAGGACCCAGGTTCAATTCCCAGTACCCCTGTGGTGGCTTACAACTGTCTGTAACACCAATCCCAGGGAACCTCACGCCCTCCTCTGGCCTCCACAGGCACTATACATACAAGTGACACAGAGATACATGCAGACAAAAAACACCCATACGTAAAAATGAAATAAATCTCAAAAAAATAAAATAGATGTGATGATGTAATGACAATAATATGTAATATATTTAAAGGGAAAAATAACATCTCTTAGCATCATATGCTAGATACTTACGTATTTTAAACTTAGCGTTTAAAACAATTTCATGAAGGTAATTTCTCATTTTTTGTTACTTTATTTCCTAATTTAAGGGGAAAATATATGGCAAATATCCAGGCCTATAATTCTAGTACTTGGCAGCCAGAGGCAAGAGGATCATCACAAATTCAAGATTAGCCTGGTTCATATAGTGAGTTACAGGTCAACTAGGACTGCATAGATAAAGTCTGTATTACCATCCCACCCAGCCCTGGTATGACGCATGCCTATAATTCCAGCACTTGGTTGGTTGAAGGAGGCAGGAGATCAGGAGTTCAAAGGCAATCTTAGCTGGATAGTGAATTCGAGGCTGGTATAAGCTACATGAGACTTGTTAACAGAATGAGACACACACACACATACACACACACACACACACACACACACACACACATATCACAAATGTACTACACTAGATAGCTCGCATGTCCAGGTAGTAGGTAAAACCCAACCATTCCTCTTTCAATAATATTATTTTTTATTAATGAATTATTTTATACAATCCATATTTTATTCCCCACCCTGCCACCCCTGTCTGCCCTCCGACTGTTCCACATCCCATACCTCCTGTCTCTACCACCTGTCTCTACGTGGATGTCCCCACCCCCCACCCCACCTGACCTCTAGATTCCCTGGGGCCTCCAGTCTCTTGAAGGTTAGGTACATCATCTCTGAATGAACACAGACCCAGCAGTCCTCTACTGTATGTGTATTTGGGGGTCTCATATCAGCTGGTGTATGGTGCCTGGTTGGTGGTCCAGTGTTTGAGGGATCTCAGGGGTCTAGATTAATTGAGGCTGCTGGTCCTCCTACAGGGTCACCCTCCTCAGTTTCTTCCAGCCTTTCCCTAATTCAACAACAGGGATCAGCAATGCTTCTGTCCATTGGTTGGGTGCAAATATCTGCATCCGACTTTTTCAGCTGCTTGTTGGGTCTTCTGGAATTCAATCATGCTAGGTCCCTTTTTGTGAGTTCTCCATAGCCTCAGTAATAGTGTCAGGCCTTGGGACCTCCCCTTGGGCTGGATGCCACTTTGGGTCTGTCGCTGAACCTTCTTTTCCTTGGGCTCATCTCCATTTCCATCCGTGTAATTCTTTTAGACAGGAACAATTAGGGGTCAGAATTGTGACTGTGGGATGGCCCCCTTCTCCCTCACTTCCTGCTTGAGGTGGGCTCTATAAGTTCCCTCTCCCTATGTCAGGCATTTCATCTAAGGTCCTTCCCATTTAGTCCTGAGAATCTCTCATCTCCCAGGTCTCTGGTGCATTCTGGGGGGTCCCCCCAACCTCCTACCTCCTGAGGTTGCCTGTTTCCATTCTTTCTGCGGTCCTCAGGGCTTCAGTCCTTTTCCCTCCCCCAATACCAGGTCAGGTTCCCTGCCCCTTCCCACTCCCCTACCTATCCACTTTCTCTTCCAGGTCCTTTCCTCCCTCCCCACTTGTGACTGCTTTCTTCTCCCTCCCAAGTAGGACTGAGGCATCTTCACTTGGGCAGTTTAGCTCGTTGACCTTTTGGAGTTCTGTGGACTGTATCTTGGGTATTCTGTACTTTTTTTTTTTTTTTGGCTAATATTCACTTATTAGTGAGTATATACCATGCATGTTATTTTGGGTCTGAGTTACCTCACTCAGGATTATATTTTCTAGTTCATCCATTTGCCTGCAAAACTCAGGATGTCCTTGTTCTTAATAGCTGAGTAGTATTCCATTGTGTAAATGAACCACATTTTCTGTATCCATTCTTCTGGGACATTTAGGTTGTTTCCAGCTTCTGGCTATCACAAATAAGGCTGCTAACATAGTGGAACACATGACCCTGTGGCGTGGTGGGGCATCTTTTGGGTATATTCCCAAGAGTGGTATAGCTAGGTCTTCAGGTAGCTCTATTTCCAATTTTCTGAGGAACCTCCAGATTGATTTTCAGAGTGGTTGTACCAGTTTGCAATCCTGCCAGCAATAGAGGAATGTTCCTCTTTCTCCACATCCTCTCCAACATGTGTTGTCACCTGAGGTTTTGATCTTAGCCATTCTGTCTGGTATGAGGTGGAATCTCAGGGTCATTTTGATTTGCCATTTATCTGATCACTAAGGACTTTCAGCATTTTTTTAGGTGCTTCTCAGCCATTTGAGATTCCTCTGTTGTGAAATCTCTGTTTAGTTCTATACTCCATTTTTTTATTGGGTTGTTTGGTTTTTTTTTTTTTTTTTTGGTGATTTGTTTCTTGAGTTCTTTATATATTTTGGATATTAGCACTCTATTGCATGTGGAGTTAGTGAAGATTTTTTACCAGTTTGTCTTATTGACTATGTCCTTTGCCTTACAGAAGCTTTCCAGTTTCACGAGGTCCCATTGATCATAGAGCATGAGCCACTGGAGTTCTCTTTAGGAAGTTTCCCCTGTGATAATGAGTTCAAGGCTCTTTCCCACTTTCTCTTTTATTAGATTCAGTGTATCTGGTTTTAAGTTGAGGTCCTTGAACCACTTGAATTTGAGCTTTGTGCAAGGTGACAAATATGGGTCTATTTTCATTTTTCTACAGACTGTCAGACTAACACTATTTATTGATGATGCTTCATTTACCATTTACCATTTTTAGCTTCTTTGTCAAAGATCAAGTGTCCATAAATGTGTGGTTTTATTTCTAGGTCTTCAATTCTATTCCATTGATCAATGTGTCTGTTTCTGTACAATACCATGCAGTTTTTATCACTGCTGCTCTGTAGTACAGCTTGAGATCAGAGATAGTGATTCCCCCAGCTGTTCTTTATGTTAAGAATTGTTTTTGCTATTCTGGGTTTTAAACATTTTTGTAAGAAACATATTTCTTTTGGAATACTTATCACCCATCCTTTTGGGGTATTTTTCAAGATTACTGTCCTGGAACTTACTCTGTAGACCTGGGTGACTTGAACTCAGAGATCTGACTGTCTCTGCCTCTGGCCTGCTGGAATTAAAAGCTTGTTCCACCACCATCAGTCACCACCTCACTTTTTTTCAAGATAGGGTCTCCTGTTGCCTGTGTTTGCCTTGAACTTGTCCTGTAGTTGAGGATTACTTTGAATTTCTGGTCCTTTTTATCTTTGCCTCTATAGTACCTATTGACAGTGTGCCCCATGAGGCCTGATTCTGTGTGGTGTTTGGGATCAAACTCAAGCCTTATGAATGCTACATAAGCACTCTATCAACCAAGTTATATCCTTATCTCTAAGCCTATTTAAACAATCTGAAGATCTATGGCTTTTAACTATCTGTCTGTGTTACTTTGTTTCATTGTTCTGAAGGCTGGTTATTTTCTTGACCCAAACTGATTTATGTGTTGCTCTCTTAAGTATTATATTTGTTGTTCTTATATTTGGTGTTGTGTCTTTTCTGGTTTCTCTGTTTGCAAATCCTTTACTTTTGATAAAATACTTGCAACCTAGTCTAATTCCTCCTTCTAGTGAACTTGGGCTCATTTACCCCATCCTAGAACTTACTTTGTATTCTTACAAAAATAATAATTTTTAATACATCACTAATTAGCTATTCACGTTAGTTTCCCAACTACATTATATACTTTAAAGGAGCATAATCTTAGTGCTACACAAATCACGTGATTTTATTTATATTTACTTTTGTACATTTATTACCTACTACACACTATGAAATGTAGGCCTTCCACTGAAGGAATGAAATGGTTTCTGCCTTCAGAAATCATTCAATGGATGAAAGAGAAGGTGAATAACCTGTTGCATTACAGTATAGTAAAATCCTTAATCAGGTCCACGGGTGCATTGAAGATTAGTATTAACAATTATAACTGTCACCAGGCAGTGGTGGCACACACCTGTAATCCCATCACTTGGGAGGCAGAGGCAGACAGATTTCTGAGTTCGAGGCCAGCCTGGTCTACAAAGTGAGTTCCAGGACAGCCAGGGCTACAGAGAGAAACCCTGTCTCAAAAAAACCAAAACAAAAAACAAACAAACAAACAAAATTATAACTATCTAATTTTAGCACCATTATTGTTTACTGATGGGAGAAAGTAGACAAGGCACTATGTGTACTTGTTTTTATTTATTTAACTTATTTAGATATACAAAATAGCACTATAACTTGAGAATAACTTATCTTACCATAGTTATGATTTGTTACCAAAAAACAAGTGATAGATGAAATGATGTTTATTGATAAACTAGAAATTGATTTAATAAATACTATTTTCCCAAATATCCTTATGTAAGAATATAAATATGAGCTTAATTAATAATGTTATTAGAAGCAGAATTTTACATGCTATGTCAAACTTTCAAAAAAAACCTTATGTGAATATTTTAAATATATAGAAATTATACTGGATGTGGTGGTGGTGCATGCCATTAATCACAGCACTAGAGAGACAGAGACAGGTAGATCTCTGTGAGTTTGAGGGCAGCCAGGTCTACATAGTGAGTTCTAGGACAACCAGGGCTATATAGAGGGACCCTGTCTCACACAAAACAAAAACAAAACAAGTCAGTGCACTATAACTCTCCATCAGCAGTAATCAGTTCACCACCTTTTTTGTTTGATTTATACTTTTGTCTGCACCTCTGTTTCATTTTTAGCATTTTGGAGGTTTTTGGTGTATGCACCGGGGTGTGCCTCTGTGTGTGTGTGTGTGTGTGTGTGTGTGTGTGTGTGTGAGAGAGAGAGAGAGAGAGAGAGAGAGAGAGAGAGAGAGAGGGAAACTTATGGAGGCTTATGAGCAGTTGTTCTTGCCTGTGTGGATGTTTGTAGAGATCAGAGGTCAGCATTTTATCACTTCCTCAGTGATCTCTATACTTTTTAAAGCAGATTTCTTACTACTCCCAGAATTTGCTCTTTCGAGCTAGATCAGCAGTCCTTTGGAATCTGCTTGTCTATACTCTCCAGAGCACTGGGGTTACAGTTGTATGCCACCACACCCCAGCTTGTGCCTCTCTAGTCTTTTATATAAGTGCTACATCTAAATTTAGGCCTTCATGTTTACACAGCTACCCCTTTGTCCACTGAGCCATTTCCCCAGACAACTACTACTGCATTTCGTTTCCATAGAAAATTTCTCACTCAGTTACTAGTCTCCACTACTGTTCATTCATTGTCTGTGCCTTGTCTTATACACAGACAATCCAAAGTTGCTTTCCTATTCCTGGGTATATAGGTCAATTTAATTGTCTTATTATTTATCTCAATCTAATAACAAAATTAAATTGACATAAAATTCATTTGTTGTTTGTTTTTTAAGACAGGATTTCTCTGTGTAGTTCTGGCTGTTCTGGAACTCACAGAGATTCCCCTGCCTCTGGCTCCCGAGTGCTGAGATTAAAGGTGTGCACAACCACTGCCCAACTTTGTTATTTGAAATGTCCTGAGGCATTGCTATTTGTTGACAGATAACTATAGGGCATTGTCTTAAATGTATTTTTCTTATGTCTAGCTAAAGATTAGATACTGTCATATTCTGGGGACATTTTCTCCAAAGCATAGTTGGAAATATTTGTCAGGTAGCCCTAAGTAGCTTTTTACTGTTACCAGCAACTTATTGTAATTACTTTTTTTCCCCTTCAGATGAAACAGTTTCTCCTTCTTTATTGGATACAAAGTGGAATAAGATTTTAGATCCCTCTTCTCATCCATTGTCTTTTAACCCTGCATTAGCCAATGTGAACGAACTTACAGTTTCTAATGAGACAAGACCACAGCTGAAAGTGTTCTCTCTGGCTGGCTCAGCTCCCCTTACAAGGGAAGGAAAAGAGCCCTGTGCTAACGGGCAGGACTGTAGTCTAAATCCAGAGATTGACACAATGTGGATTGATGAAAATGCTGTGGCAGAAGACCAGCTAATTAAGAGAAACTATAATCAAGATGATCAATTTAGTGCCGTTGAAGTGGGAGAGGAGAAATGTGGAAGCCTCACTTGTCTGCCAGATGAGAAGAATGTTCTGGTTGTAGCTGTCATGCATAACTGTGATAAAAGGACATTGCAAAGTGATTTGCAGGATTGTAATAATTATAATAGTCAATCCCTCATGGATTCTTTTAGTTGTTCACTGGATAATGAAACTAGACAAACTGATCAACTTAGTTTTAGTATGAATGGGTCTGTGGAAAAAGGTATAAACTCAGAAAAACAAATGGATGCTTTGAATAAACCAAAACCAGAGAGGGATTCTCTTAATCAGCTCTGTGCTGCTTCATCTAACAGTGTAACCAGTATCTCTTCCCCTTCACAATTAAAGGACGATGAAAATGTAGGTAGAGACCCATCCACATCTACCGTTACAAGCTTAGCAATTAATTCATCCCAGGGAATGGATGGAGAGCATGCCATTAAAAAGCAAGAGAATTACATGTCAGACGAGGACCTTTCTGGCGCAAACAGCTCTTCTAGGACAGATCTAGGGAGCTCAAACTCCTTTTCCCACTCAAGTGAGGAGTTCTTAACAAAAACAGAGCCAGCAGAAGAGGGGACAGCTGAAGACTCCTTCCCATCTGGTTTATCTTTGAATCTCAAGACAGATACTCCTGCTTTATCTGGAAGGGACAATTGCAAACAGTCTTCAGACTGCCTTGTATCTAGTGAAACTAGAGCTGATGAAGATGAAGGTAATGACTCTCAGATGACTAATTGGAAATTAACGAGGCTAAATGAGACGAATGATAGCCAAGTAAATGAAAAAAGCCAAATGGTTTTACCGATTGGCCAGCCTGAGGACTCTAACAATGGAGGAGAGTGTGTCAGGATGGAAGACTCCGATCTAGACTTCAAAGGAGCTTGCATGAATGAAAGTGAAGGCTGTGATTTCTCCACAGTTAATGATGCACCAGCAGCAAATTCTCTATCTAATAGTTGTGATTCCTATGGAATGCAGAGCCCAATTGTATCTTTTGTTCCAAAGACTTTACCCTCCAAAGAAGATTCAGTAACAGAAGAAAAAGAAATAGAAGAGAGCAAGTCAGAATGCTACTCAAATATTTATGAACAGAGAGGAAATGAGAATGCAGAAGGGAGTGGACTGCTTTTAAACAGCACTGGAAACGTAATGAAGAAAAATTATTTACATAATTTCTGTAGTCAAATCCCATCAGTACTCGGGCAATCTTCCCCCAAGATAGCAAACCTGCAATCTATTAGTGTTCCTTTTGGTGGTGCAAGACCCAAGCAACCTTCTAATCTTAAACTTCATATTCCAAAGCCATTATCAGACCATTTACAAAATGACCTTCCTGCAAACAATGGAAATAACAGTAAAAACAAAAATGATGTTCTTGGAAAAGCAAAACTAGGGGAAAACTCGGCAGTCAGTGCATGCAGTGCAACTTTGGGAAACATCTCTGTGACTGATACAAATGGGGAACATTTAGAAAGTTATGAGGCTGAGATCTCCAGTAGACCATGCCTTGTATTAGCTCCAGATAGTCCAGATAATGATCTCAGAGCTGGTCAATTTGGAATTTCTGCAAGAAAGCCATTTACCACCCTAGGTGAGGTGGCACCAGTATGGGTACCAGATTCCCAGGCTCCAAACTGCATGAAGTGTGAAGCTCGGTTTACATTCACCAAAAGGAGGCATCACTGCAGAGCATGTGGAAAGGTAAGTTGCATTTATCAGTTCAGGAACTTGGCATATTTTGTAATGCTGAAGAAAAATTAAAGCAGGATTACATGAATGTATTTCTAGTTTGAGATGACATTATATATAATCTTTGAAAGCCCAGTTTTAATGTCTATATAAAATATGAGCTTGCTGATTGTTTGTGGGTGTCTTTTTTTTCTTTTTTTCTTTTTTTTTTCTGTTGGAAAGTATGCTGTCTCCATTTTCTGTGAAGAAAAGAGAACTGAGAATTAAGGAAGTGTTTACCTTGTGGTTTTTACATTGGTAGATACTTGTAGATACATAATTAATGGCATTATAATAATAAGGACGGTGTTCTTTCAGCTAGGACATGTTTGTGACTTAACTTCTTTTTTGTCATTACTGGGTGTGGCTGTGCAGCCCTGGCTGATCTAGAACCACTTTGTAGAGACCAAGCTATCCTCAGACTTGCATCAATTCTCCCACTTCTGCTTCCTGAGTGTAAGGAATTACAGATGGTCCAATCACTGTGGTCATTGGTTGATTTTATTATATTTTATACTTAAACATTAATTTACTGTGGGGAAAAAAATCCTAGTGTCTTCCATCAATTCATTGACCAGTTCTGGGCAATGGGTCTTATATCAGTTACTGGATTAAGCCTCGATTAGCTTAATCATTACTTATTTCCTAGGTCTTAGCATAATGTAGGCTGAACAAAAATTTGTTAACAGATAAAGGGGGAGAATAGATCATGTCTGGGCAGTTAGGAAAAATTACTCGGGTATGGGAAGATGACTCAGTAAGTACAGTGCTTGCTGTGCAAGCCATCATGACCTAAGTGTAGCCTCCAGTACTCATGAGAAAGAAAAGAAAGAAGGAAGGAAGGAGAAGAAAGAAGCCTGGCATGGTGAAGCATCCCTGTAATCTCAGTGTTGGGAAGACAAAAATAGGATGATCTCTGAGTCTTGCTGCCATCCAGTCTAGCTCTGTTGGTGACTCCTGGTTCAGTGAGAAGACCCTCTCTCAAAAGAATAAAGTGAATGACTAAGGACGACATTTGACATCATCCCTTGGTGCTGTTCACACACACACACACACACACACACACACACACACACACACATCAATATATACCTACATGCTCATATACACACCCATGTGCACACATACACACCTACTTTCACACATGCAGGTGAATACACACAAAAGGGAGGATTACTAGAAGGTAATTAAGTCAGTGACGAGGTGAAGTGGGAAGGAAAAAGAAGTTCCAGTTGAGAGTGATAGAGGAAGATACCAGAAGCTGTCCATTGACCTCTATGTGCATACTCGCACACTCACTTGATTGCCACACTGGGCACACATACACACACAGCATTATAACTTATGGAATTAAAAAGTATGTAAGAAACGACATTACATGGGAGAAGTAAGAGTAGTAAAAGAAAATAAATTTATCAGAAGAATAGGTCAAGATTAAAAATACATCTGAATATAGAAAGAGTTAGTAGGAAATTGTGAGAAGCTATTCAGCACAATATGGGACTTACATCAGCCCTTTCTAAGTAAATAATCATTATAGTCTTCATCTTAGGTAGAATATAAAATAATTATGCTAGTATATTAGTCTTCATCATGACCAAGTATTTGAGAGAAACACTTCATGACTTCAGAGGGCTTAGACTACGGTTGGCTGGCTCCATTACTTTGAGCTTGAGGCCTCATGATGGCAGGACTGTGTGGAGAAGGAGGCTATATCATGGCAGATTGGAAACAGAACATGAAGGCCCAAAGGATCAGGTCTAGTGTTCAAAGGCTCTGATATGCTTCCTCCAGCTAGGCCCTTTCTCGTAAAGTTTCTACCACCTCTCAAATTTGTGGTACCAAATTTGTGGTCTATCTGAGGGACAGACGTTTAGTGCATGAGCTTAGGTAGGACATTTAAATCACATCAGCTGTGCTTTAGGAAAGTAATGAAATGTAGCTATATTTATGTAGATTTTACTTTGCTTCTTTTGAATTACAGAGTAGTAAAAAAAAAAAATGCCATAATTACGTTTTTTGTTGTTGTGATAAAACACCATGACCACCGGGCAGTGGTGGTGCATGCCTGTAATCCCAGCACTCTGGGAGGCAGAGGCAGGCGGATTTCTGAGTTCAAGTCCAGCCTGGTCTACAGAGTGAGTTCCAGGACAGCCAGGGCTATACAGAGAAACCCTATCTGGAAAAACAAAACAAAACAAACAAACAAACAAACCCACCATGACCAAGGCAACTCATAGAAGACTTTTGGTTCCAGAGGGCTAAGAGTCCATGACGGCAGAGTGGAGGCAGCAGGAGACAGATGGCCGAAGCAGCACATCTCAAACTGCAGGCAGGAAGCAGAGACTGCAAACTCAAATGGCCTAAGTCTTTTAGTTCTCAAAACTATCCCCAGTGACATACTTCATGCAGCAGGATCACAACTCATAAACCTTCCCAAACAGACCACCAACTGAGGACCAAGCATCCAGATGCCCAAGACAATTGGGAAAATTATTATTCATATATAATATGAATATATATATATCTACAGTGTAGATACCAAGTGTCTTAGGGTTTCTTTTTTATTTTTTAAAATTTATTTATTATTATATGTAAGTACACTGTAGCTGTCTTTAGACACACCAGAATCATCATTACGGATGGTTGTGAGCCACCATGTGGTTTCTGGGATTTGAACTCAGGACCTTCGGAAGAGTAGTCAGTGCTCTTATCCCTGAGGGTTTCCTACCAGCCTTGTCTTAGGGTTTCTATTGCTGTGGTGAAACACCATGTCCACAAGCAACTTGGGGAAGAAAGGATTTCCTTCACACTTCTACATCACAGTCCATCACCCAGGAAATTCAGGACAGAAACTCAAAAGAGCAAGAACCTGGAGGCAGGAATTAACAGAGGCCATGGAAGAATGCTGCTTATTGGCTTGCTCCTTTGGGTTGCTCTTCCTGCTTCCTTATAGCACCAAGGATGACCAGCCCAGGGGCATACCACCCACAGTGAGCTGGGCTCGCCCACATATATCATCAATCAAGTATAACTCAAACTAAGTGAATTTTTAATTTACTTATTGGTCTCTTGACTGACTAGAACAGAGAGCCACAGTAGGACAATGTATGTAGATACTATGTATCCTGTAGCACTAGGATACATATGAAAAGCTCTGGATCTCCTATTTCCTTTTCTGTATAGACTGTGTGAACCTCTGGGCCTGAGAAATTGGGGTTGGGGCTTGTTAGATGGCTCAGCAGGAGAAGGTATTTGCTGCCAAACCTGATAACCTGAGTTTGATCTCCAGAACTCACATGGTGGATGTATTCTTAAAGTTGTCTGCTGACTACCACATTTGCATTGTGTCTAGACATGCCCTCTCCTTCAATAAAGTAAAAATAAGTATATATGCATGTAAATTTATTTATTTATTTATTTATTTATTTATTTATTTATGGAAGGGAACAAAGATTTGTGCTATATGCTGACCACAGAGTTTACAGATTAGCTAAGATCACTCAGTGTGAAGAGTAGCCATTAAATACTTCAGTTGAGTGTATTTTCTGGAAGCTGTCCTGTTAACAGAAATGCTGTTAACTGTGTCAGTTAAGAGGGCTACAGTTTAGGTTTTATTTTGCAGTAAGCTTCCATTTCTGGTTAATTTGTCACACCAGCTTCCTCATCAGGGTTTGTATAAGGTATTCACAATCCCCATTACTTATATTAAAAAATAGCTTGGTGACACATACAATATCAAAATGGCATATTGAAACATGATCTAGATTAATTTTTAATATGATTCTAGACAGGTTTCCTTCTCAGACATTTGAATTTATAGATACTTGAAAGATTGAACATTTATAAATATAGTTATAAATTATATCTTCTATATGTGTCTGAAGTGGCAAACAGCCAGTTTTTTATTTTATGCATTTATTCTTCCTAAATTTTATTTATGAATTCATACAAAATATTTTATATCAGTGTGGGTTTTTTTTGTTTGTTTGTTTTGTTTTGAGACAGGATTTCTCTGTATAGCCCTGGCTGTCCTTGAACTCACTCTGTAGATCAGGCTGGCTTCGAACTCAGAAATCCACCTGCCTCTGCCTCCCAAGTGCTGGGATTAAAGGCATGTGCCACCACTGCCCAGCTCATCAATGTGTTTTAAAACTCATTTTACTTTTTCTCTTCATCCTGGATAATCTGAAAGTCATGAAATTTATAACTATACTGTTAACAACTACAAGGAAAAGGACATGTAGATTATTCATCATCATCAAAATATTTTTACTCATTCAATGATTCATTCATTTTTGTTGTTTTGAGACAGGGTCTCTCTATGTAGCTCTGGCTGTCTGGGAACTCACTATGGAGACCAGGCTGGCCTTCACTCACATAGATTCACCTGCCTTTTCCTACCGTATGGAGATTACAGGTGAGCGCCATTATGTCCATCAGGAAAAGGCACTGTAGAAGGTTCAGTGATCCTGTTCCTGTTGCTTTCAATGGTTAAAACCCGGCCACCAAGACGCTCCTGGAAGAACTGTTCAAAATTGGCACCATTCCTGATTGCCATCTAAAGGATAGGTGCAGTCAAAGGTGGACTTCAAAACCTTTCTTCCTCTCCTTGTTTCCTTCCTTCCTCCCATCCTTGCTTGCTTGCTTCCTTCCTTCTTTCCTTCCTTTCATTCTTTGAGACATGGTTTCTCTGTTTAGCCCTAGCTGTTTTGGAATTCTCTGTGTAGACCAGGCTGGCTTCAAACTCAGAGATCCACCTGACTCTGCCTTCTGAGTGCTGGGATTAAAGGCTTGTGTCACCACCACCTGTCTGCCACAAGGTTTCTCACAGATGCCATGGTAGCAGAAAGACTGATTATGTGTATTTAATTTGAATTAGTACTTTATAATAAATTAAAGTATATTGAAGGGTGGATCTGAAAGGTACTGCGTGGAAGAAGGGCCTTCGGGGGCATTTATGTGCATGTTTCTTTAAGGAAGCAGTTATTACTTCCATTTTCTTAACATATCTTTAGTTATAACATTCATTTTGCTCTGTGGCTTTGGCCTGGTGTTCTTGAAGTTATTAAACAGGATTTTCTTCATATTGCAAATTTCTTGCTCTTTTTGGGTAAGGGAAGCAACTGCTGTTTACATCAAAAGGGTATTCCTAGTCAGTGATCAAACCAGTTATACGAGGGTTATAGGGGCTATTGGTCAGCAGCCATTCTGTTTGTTTCTGTTTTATTTTATATTTTTATTATTATATTATATTATTATTTTATTATATATATTATATTTTTATATTTTGAGACAGGGTTTCTCTGTATGGCCCTGGCTGTCCTGGAACTCACTTTGTAGACCAGGCTGGCCTCAAACTCAGAAATCCACCTACCTCTGCCTCCCAAGTGCTGGGACTAAAGGCGTGTGCCACCACCGCCTGACTTCTGTTCGTTTCAAAGACTATTAATATGTTTGTAGTCATATGTCTCAAACAGGTCTCTCCAACATGGGAGAAAGATGTTTCTTGGAATGGAGCCTGCCATTTGTACCAGAGAAAGCTGACACATTCATATATTCTAAATGGTCCCCGGGAAGTGGCTCCCTGCCAAGGGCCCCTTTCCTCACCTTTCTTCCTCCTAGCTTCCCCGCACTGATTCTTGACTCTTAGATCCCTTGGGCCGTGTGCTTCTCCCCTCTTCCCTCCCAGTGCCTCCACCCAAAGACATCCTACACATGGAATCTTTTCTCCCACAGCTGTTCAAGTTTAGTTCTTTTCTACAATGTATTGTGTCTTGAAAATGGTTGTGTGCTATCTTGACCCTTGAAGTGCAACACTTGCATACCCGATCTTCATGGAAAATCATGTCAGCCTTGAAAGGAGTCAATGAGTGTAGCCTCGTGTCCATATTCAAGAAGTCCAGAGACATATTTTATAAGGTTACAAATTCAACAGCTCAAAAGATTTTCTAAAGCCGAGGTTTCCCTTCTTTTCTCCTTCCTCATTGTTCATGAAAACATTGGGCATCTTCCAGATTCCACTGAGAATGCATAGTTGCTTCTAGTGCAAATTGATCTGAGGCCTCTACGATGCTGCTGCTGCTGCTAGCTAGCTAGCATGCATGGATGGGAAAGAAGCCGGCCTCGGATGGGGACTGAAATGAAAAGTGATTCAACAGCTGCATCGGAAAGGCTAGGTCCAAATGTCACCAAAGGTCATATGGTCCTGGGAGTCATTATGTCTGTTTCAACTGTAGAAATGGGGTTAGCTGTGGGTCCCAGAAAACAATGAGCTTTTAACTTTATGAAATTGTCAGTATTTTATCTAGTCATGTGAATGGTAAGTTTTTGAAAAGAATAGATAAACAATGGGAAAAGGTGGTGGTGGCACATGCACTCACGAGGCAGAGGCAGCTGGATCCTGCCTGGCCCTTTATGTGGTTCCTGAGGCTTGGTGCTCAGGTCCTTATATTTGTGTGACATGTACTTTACCAGCTGAAACACACATACACTTGATGTTTAAAAACAAAAGAACAAACAGGCCCAGGAAATAGAGGCACATACCTGTAATCCCAGCACTCAGGAGGCAGAGGCAGGAAGATCTCTGAGCTTGAGGCCATCTGAGTCTATAGAGTGAGTTCCAGACCAACCAGGGCTATACAGAGAAACCACCAAAAAACCAAATAAAGCCAATCTAACAAACAAACAAAAGAACAAAGACAAACAAAAACAAAGTTATGTATATCTTGCCCACCTCTACATATCCCCAGGCTGTCTTGATCACCTAAAAAATATTAATAAGCTTTTTTTCAGAGCAAAAAAATTGAACGCAAAGGACATTTTGCAAATTCTACCTTTCTATAGTTTAGCCCATTATTAACAACTTTTTTTAATGTACATTTCAATATCAACACATTATTTTTTGCTAAAATCTTATGAAAGAAATATGTAGGGATACAGTTTACGTTACTGTTTACTTTGTAGCAGGCTTTATAGGTATGTGTTTATTTTATCACAGTGGTGTCTAGCATAATTAGGGGATCCTAAAAGACCCCTGCACTCCTGCTCATTTATCTGCCTGAACTCCTTGTTTCTGCCACTGATCTTATTATTGTTTTTGTAAGTTTACTTTCTGCAGAATGTATCTTAACTATAAGATACTATGAGATCCCACAGTATGTCAGTTCAGACTGGCCTCTCTGATGTAAAAGTGTGCATGGGCAGACTGGACACAGCTCAGCGGTAAAGCGCGTGCCTCGCTGCTGCAAGACCCTGATTCAAACGCATTCCGGAGGTGTCGTGTCTTTTCATGGCTTAATAGCGAACTTCTTTTTATTGCAGAATAAGAATGTATTATATGAGTATATTACAATTTGTCCATTAATCAGTTAAAGAATCGCCTCATTTGGGGGTAGTTATAGTTAGATTTTGTTTTTGTTGTTAATGATTTGTTTCTTGTTGGTGGTTTGGTTTTTGCTATCCTGGGGATCAAATCTGGGCTTTTGGCAAGCCTGTGTCACTGAGCAAAAGAACTAGCCTTCTGTAATTATAAATGAACTCAGGTCCTCTGAGAGACCAGCCAGTACTCTTAACCCCTGGGTCACCATTCTAACCCCTTGGAATACATTCTTAAATGAATGTGGTTATATTTTACATCATTTTAATTCATATTTCTTACTTTTTTGCTGATGATTTTTTATTTGCTATTCTATTGTCATACCTATGGGAATTATGTTTAAAAGACATTTGAGCAATTTCAAATGTTCAAAAAGAATCAAAAGCAACAAAGACAACATGCAGCATCAACAATACATTTTGCCCTAGAATTGCTATGTCCAGTGCAGTGGTGGTTCAAGTTTTGCCAGATGAGAGACTTGAAGATAAGTAGTTCAGTGTCTGTCCATTGGGAGTTGGTAACATTCATTTGAGATCAATCATTTAAGCTGATTATCTCACAATTGCACAAGAAGTTGACAAACAACTTAATGTAGACTGTTCAGTGGTCATTGGACCACTCAGCTGGTTTGGTATTTCAAACAAATTGGAAAGGTTGAAAGAGCTTGATAAGTAGATGACTCATTAGCTGACCAGAAGGAAGAAAGCCAAAAACTGTTTGAGCTGTCATTATTTCTTATTCTTAAACAACACAAAACCATTTCTTGATCAGATTGCAAGATGTGAAAGAAAGTGGACTAAAGAATAGCCCTACAGCACGTTCTCATTCACACTCAAAAAGGTCATGACCACTGTCGACGGTCTGCGGCTAATCAACCACGGCAGCTTTCTCCCTCCCTTCAAAACCGTTACATCTGAGGATGCTGCCAAGCCAGTCACTGAGAGGCACTGAAGACTGTAGTGTCTGCATCTGTCTTAATCAGCCAATAGGGCCCAATTCGTCACAAAACGCAACGTTTCTTGTGACTTTCCTCTTCTCCCATATACACTTGGGAGCTCGCCAGCTATCTTCTTCAAGCACCTCACAACTTTTTACAAAGAAAACACTTTCATAATCAGCAGGATGCAAAAACTACTTTCCAACAAGAACTTGTGGAATCCAGAAGCATGGAGTTTTATACTACAGTAATAAATTTACTTTTTGAAAAAATATGTTGATTGTAATATTTCCTAGGTTGGTTAATAAAGATGTGTTGGAGCTTAGTTAGGATTTAAAATTCACAGTCCAAAAACCACAACTCTTTAACACCAATCCAAATACTTTGATGTTTGTTCATCTGTTGTTTTTCTGATCATGATTATTCTTACATATTTACTTGCATATTTTTGTCCTTGAAACCTGTTCCAAGCTCTTTGGAGGTATAGATCTTTCTACTTTAGTTGCCTATGTGTTCTCTCAAGCCCAGCACATAAGAGATGCTTAGTTGGTATTTGTTAAACTACAAAGTAAATAAGCAGTTTTGTATTGCAATAGTACTTTTTTTTTTTAACACAACACCTTCAGTTTTAGATAGTGGTATAAAATTTAGATATAGTAAATGCTAAAACTTGGGAGATAGTTTACTATTTTTCCTTCAGTTTTTGAGACAGGATCTTATTATATATTCCTGGCTGGCCTAGAATGCACCATGTGGACCACACTGTCCTCATATTCGTGGTTAATTCTCCTGCCTCTGCTTTCCAAATAGTGGAATTAGTGGCATGTGCTGCCACACTGGAACTTTTTTTTGTTTGTTTGAGACAGGGTCTTGTGTAACCCAGACTGCCCTCAGTCTTGTTCTATAACAGAATAGCCTCAAACTTCTGGTCCTCTTACCTCCATCTCCTCAATGATAGGATTACAGGTGTGTGCACCTCACATTTCTTGTTTATTTGAGACAGGACCTCATATAAACCCTGACTGACCTCAAACTAGCCGTGTAGTTGAAGACAACCCTGAACTTTTGTCTCTACTTATGGCATTCTGAATTATTGGAGTGCTGGATTACAGGTTTGTACTACCAGGCATGTAGTTCACCAACTGAGTTACATTCTCAGCCCAAGAAATACTTTAAAATAGTTGTATTTCTTACTTAATAATAAGTTGAGACAAAAAAAAAAGTATAGATTGAGACTAAGACAAGTTCATTGTCTTAGTTTCTATCTATTGGTGTGAGGATATATCATAACCAAGGCAGATCAGAAAGGAAAGTATTTAACCGGGGCCTTCATTACAGTTTCAGAGGGTACATTATCATGGTGGGAAGCAGTCAGGCATGGCACTGGGACAGCAACTGAGAGCTTTACACAGGCAGCAAATGGAGGCTTTGGAGCCTCAAATCCACTCCCAGTGACACATCTCCTCCAACAAGGACATACTTTCTATCCTTCTAAACAGTTCATCAACCTGGGACTATGCATACAAATACAGGAGCTGTGGAGGCAATACTCATTCAGACCTCCATGGAGTCTTATTTATGTTCTGATGGGATTCAATAGATATGAGAGCAATAATGACCTTCTTGCAACTCAGTTTCCCTTATACTCTTCCTAAAATCCTGTAATCTTGCCTATAACCTATAGTTGTTATTATGATTTCAATTCTCTGGCATAGTCAAATAAGACCAACAGTTAGGTTCAATGTGGTTTCTAATGAAGCTAGGGAAATATTTCCCATTACACACTCTCTAAAAGACTATGTTGATTAAAAGAAACTCTGACCTGTCACAGAGCTATTATCACACAGCCTTGTCTTTGTTCTCTGTTGTATGGAGCCCTGACATTTATTCTGGGTTTTATTTGCATTTCCAGTATACAGCAGAGTAACTGCAGCTTCAAAGTGTTCAATGAACATTTGGTGACTAATGAATAAACAAGTCATAGTTGGCTGATTGATTGTGTTAATTATTCACTTATCTGTCTGTGCCAAGTATTGAGTTTATATTGATAGTAACTGTTATCCATAATCCCATGTGTATATAAATATTATGCCGTTGGCCAAAGCCAAGCATATATAAGCTGTGGTATATATAAGACTACCAAGGAAATAAACAAGAAAGTTAATGTGAAAGGTAGTTATGTGTAGGGCATGCTGCAAAGGCCTGTGTGGACTGACATTTGACATTCCAAAGAGAACAGCCCAAATGAATACCTGAGGCAGGAAAGTACTGTTTAAGAAATTAGTCCCCCCCCCCCCAAAAAAAAGCCAGGCGGTGGTGGCACATGCCTGTAATTCCAACACTCTGGTAGGCAGAGGCAGGTGGATTTCTGAGTTCCAGGTCAGCCTGGTCTACAGAGTGAGTTCCATGACAGCCAGTGCTATACAGAGAAACCCTGTCTTGAAAAAAAGCCAAATCCTAAAAAAAGAAAGAAAAAAAGAAAGAAATGAGTCCCCTGTGCCCCTGTGGTGAATTACAGTGAATGAGGAAAGGGTCCCATAAGAAGTTGTAGCGGAAGTCAGGGAACAGGTCAGGGAGTGCTCTGCAGGTCATGTCAAGGATTGTGTTTTAACCCTGGAATAATATCCCATTGCATGAATGTACAACATTTTCTTTTCCTTTTACCTCTGATGGACGGGGGAGGCTGTCCCCAGTGTCTGGCTTTTATGAACAGAAGAGCAGTGACCACGGATGAGCAAGTATCTCTGTAGTAGGATATAGAGTCCTTTGGGTACAAGCCAAGAGCAAGTAGTTGCTATAGCTGGATCTTGAGGTGGATCTGTTCCCAGCTTTCTGAGGGAAGACCACATTGATTTCCATAGTGGATATGCCATAATTTTCAAAGAAAATTTTGTTAATATACTTCAAAAAAGAAAAGTAAACACTGCGTTTTAAATTTACTTTAGGTGTTGATTTTTTTATTTTAAATACAATTACACATTGAATATTTTTTTTGTTAAGTTGCAGCTGTTTCTGTTTTGCATTTGAGAATTTGAACATAAATACAGAATAACCTTCATAAGATCTGCATTGGCAGAACATTAAAGCAGATTATGTTTTGGTTTATACCTTCAGTGATCAGTTACTTAAGACTTGCTTTTGTTCTCAAATGTTAATACAAGGTAAGATCACTGATTGTTCTTTAAAAAGCAAAGAGTAGTAAATTGTTTAAAAGTTGGTTGAAGTATGTTGCTAAGGTTATTGTAGAGATCAAAAGAGGTCAGTGTCTGTGTATTTACTGTGTGCAAACGATGTGTGTGTGCACAAGTGTAAAGCCTTGTGTGTGGAGATTAGAGGATAACTTTGTAGAGTCCTCTCCTTCTACTTTCCACCTTTATATAGGTTCTGGGGTTAGACGCAGGTCACCAGTCATGTTTCACTGAACATTATCCACTCAGCCATTTCACCAGCCTCATGGGATCAGTATTTCTTAAATATAAAAAACATACTTGCCGGGCGGTGGTGGCGCACGCCTGTAATCCCAGCACTTGGGAGGCAGAGGCAGGTGGATTTCTGAGTTCGAGGCCAGCCTGGTCTCAGAGTGAGTTCCAGGACAGCCAGGGCTATACAGAGAAACCCTGTCTCAAAAAACCAAATAAAACAAAACAAAACAAAACAAAACAAAACAAAACAAAACAAAACAAAACAAAAACCATACTAGGTGATTACCTATTCAGCCTTGAATTTTCTTTAGAAATAATGTGACCCAGCTTTTGAATATCTTTATAGCTGCTTACCTGCTGCTGTATTTTTAGGCAAGGCAGTTTGTTCATTTGTAAAGTGGAGGGAATTATACTTTTTTAAAAGATTTATTTTAAGATATTATTAAGATTTATTTTAAGATTTATTTTTAAGATATTTTATGTATATGATGAGTACACTGTAGCTGTCTTCAGACACACCAGAAGAGGGCATCAGATCCCACTACAGATGGCTGTGAACCACCATGTGGTTGCTGGGAATTGAACTCAGGACCTCTGGAAGAGCAATCATTGCTCTTAACAAGGGAGCCATCTCTCCAGCCCATGAGGAGGGATTATACTTAAGATTTGTTGAGCCACTTGGTGGCTCACAGTTGCCTGTTAGCTGCAGTTCCTAGGAAGCTAGTGCCCTCTTCCTGCCTGCATGGGTATCTGCATGAGCATGGTACATATACGGCACATCGCCTCTCTTGTGTTGGCTCTGCTCAGTTTCTACATCTTTGCACATCAACATTTAACAATTAGATATCCTAGGTTTCCCATTGCAATGTAGAGTTTAACTAACCCAGTCAAATTATCTCACTGCTTGGCCTCGTGGCTCTTTGGCTCTTTAGTGTCTTAGTCATCTTTGATCATTTCCTCCTCCTATATAGATAAATGGATACAACGATCTCTTAGGTACTGGTGCTTTGTGGAATTTGCCCAAGGGTAACTAAAGTCTTGTTTTATTTTTTTTTTTCCTTGCTATGTATTTTCTGGGTGAACATGGCCAATATTTTTATTTTCATCAAGCTTTATTGACTTCCTTATTGTTAACAAACTTGTAGATCTCACTCTTGGTTCTGAATTTCGGCTTCCTGAACTGCTGTTTTTTTTTGTTTGTTTGTTTGGTTTTTTTTTTGTCATTTTTGTTTGTTTTTGATTCTGAAGTGTGGTAGTTAATATGGTTCACTCTTGGTCAGTACTGGTCAATATTAGTTCATTTGTTTTGTTTCATGATCCTGATGGTTTAGCATATTTTTTCTTCCCAGGTTTTTTGTGCTTCCTGCTGCAGCCTGAAATGCAAACTGCTGTACATGGACAGAAAGGAAGCCAGAGTGTGTGTAATCTGTCACTCAGTGCTGATGAATGGTAAGTATTGAAACCACTGGATGCAGTCACTGGGCAGTGCAGAGAATTCCTATGCAAAGTCCCTTTCCCCAGTTTACCTTCCCAAATGCCATAACTGTAACTGAAAATCCTGAGCTTAATCTCCATGTTTTGAAAGTATGTTAGCTTTTCAGATTTCCTATGTCAGGTTTAATGGGTTAATGCTAATGGTAGGTAAGTTCTTGGGAAGAAAGAAGTCCTTTGAGGAAGCGGTTTTGTGTAACTGCCTGTCCCTGTCAGATGATAGAGAGGGATGGGTTGGCATGTGTTGACTACATAGCTATGAGATTTGAAAATTGGACCAAGGTTCTCCTCCCAGAACTTACTTTCTTAACAATATTAGTTTTGTTAGAAATAAATATATTAGCATCAGCTGTCAAGTAGAAATGTGTGCATTTATTTGCCAGTTATTTCTTTTTGTTGTTTTTGTTTTTGTTTTTTGTTTTTTGTTTTTTGTTTTTTGTTTTTTTTTGGATTTGGTTTTTTCGAGACAGGGTTTCTCTGTATAACCTTGGCTGTCCTGGAACTCACTCTGTAGACCAGGCTGACCTCGAACTCAGAAATCTGCCCGCCTCTGCCTCCCAGAGTGCTGGGATTACAGGTGTGTGCCACCACCGCCTGGGTTGCCAGTTATTTCTGAAAAAAAAAAAATCTTTTACATGGGAAAAGAATATAGCCAAAAGAAGGAAGATAAAACTTAATTATTCTTCTTCTTTTATGGGACTAGAAATTAATCCATAGACATTTTATTTAAAAAAGAAACAAAAATATCAAAACCAAAATTCTTCTTGTGAATAAATACAATAAAGCTTGCCATGTGATAGTATTTTCTCTTTGAATGTGTCTTTGTACAGGTACTAGAACAATTCTAATTAGACATAGTGTTGAAATTGGACACTATTTCTAACTGTGTCCCTGGCATCCCGAAGACTGGAGTTTATCTGCTCTTAGATCCCTCCTGCTCTGTCTGTCTGCATCGCTCATAGTGACGTTTTCCTGTTGCTGGCTTATTAACCTACTGCATGTCAGTTAATATGATCTGTTCTAATATCCTATGATCTACCGAATTTCCTCCCATTTCTGAATTCTTAAAATTTTGACCAAATGTGAATCATTCATTCTCTTTACTCTTACGGACCACTGTTGGGTGTGGTTACTTCACTGAGTTGCTCAGTTGATGTTTTTATCCACTGCTTTCATCTGTGGACACATATCCACAGTCAAGAGTGCACAGCTTAATCACAATGCCTAATACCTTTGGTTTTTGATGAGGTCTTCCAACTTGATAGCAAATTTTTTTTAACTTGACATAGCTAAAGATGAAGGAAATGGCAGAGGATTCATATGGAATCACTTAACATTTTGTTAAGCCAAGGAGGCCCTTAACAGGGGATCCTAAGGTAATAACTCTGGTTTTGCCGGTGTCTTTCCTCCTGCATGGCTTAGCCTGGTCTCTTTCTGAGTATTTAATTTGGTGGTTTCCAGTGTCCCCTCTTTCCCCTTCTCCTGTTCTCTTCCTTCCCTCTTCCTGCCGGTGCTTTCCGATGAACATAGCTTTTGCTGCTAGCCTAGAGGAAATACGTATTCAAAGTAAATATTCAAGGTCTTGGATCATTCCTTGATGCTGAATGGGGGTGTTCTGTTTTTAAGGTGGTCAAAAATTGGGTAGTTCCTGTTCCTGGCCATTTATTACCTGTACTTCAGAGATAAAACTTTGATGTCTTTCGTTTCTGTAACTCCATCCATCCTGTTTACTTTTAAAGACAATGTTGATATGTCAGTGTTTAGTTAATAAGATTATAGCTATATAAACTCATAATGTTTTTGTGATCATACTGGTTGATCACACTCATATGATAGTGGCACAGTTTCATGTTCAAATGGATCCTATGTTTTAGCGACACACCAAGACCATGCAATGGCTTACTACTGGATAGTTTTATACAGGTGTTTTCTGCAGTAAAGTGTAAACCATAGAAATACTGAGACATGTACTCCTGAGCTTTAAGCTTCTGAATTTTTCAAATGAGATTTTATCTCAGCTAAAAAGAACCTTAAAATCTAAAAACAAGACTAAAGCAGCCATGCATTGGAATTATATTTTTTGGTTCCTGATTTTGATTTTTTAATAGACAAATTAAAGGTTATCTTAGTTGTAGATCTGATGTTATTTTCCTCCCTCTTAAGAAATACAAGGTCTCCTTTAAACAAATAAACCTAACTAACAGTCTGTATCAACAGTCCTGGAGTTATTATTTTTCATTAAATAATTTACTTAGCTAAGTGGTCTCTCTAACTGAATTAAAACCATCTAATCCTGAATACCTTCACTAGCTGGGCAGGAGATGTACTGTGAGTGTTAATGAGGAGCTACATTATTTACCCAATATTGTCGAGGTCTTGATGTCCATATTTTGCAATCCATTCACATTGATTGTGTCTGTATTTGCTTTAGCTCAAGCCTGGGAGAACATGATGAGTGCCTCAAGCCAGAGCCCTAACCCTAACAATCCTGCTGAGTACTGTTCTACTATCCCTCCCTTGCAGCAAGCTCAGGCCTCAGGAGCCCTGAGCTCTCCACCTCCCACTGTGATGGTACCTGTGGGAGTTTTAAAGCACCCTGGAACAGAAGGTAGGGGATCATGTGCTGTTCTCTCCTTTTCTTCACCACGTTCCTCTGAAAGGTGCTGATATGACTTTACAGTACCAATCTTTAAAACTCGACAGATTAGCCTCTGTGGGTGGCTATTAAAGTAGAAGACCAAGATGAGAGACATGTCAAGATTATATGTGGACAAGTAAAAAAAATACTGTAGTACCTGATATTTTGGAGGGACCTCTTAAAACATGGCCATTTCCCTCCAGCTTAAGAATGAACTAATTTCAGTGCTTATACCTGAGAGTTGTAGACTTTGAAATCATCCTGTAAGGTCCTATATTCATACTTACTTAAATGTTCTTGGTAGGAGTTTGCCATGTGATAAAAATGAGCCTTCTTCCTGCTGACCAGTCCATTCTGGTAGTGCTTTCAGAAATAAGCATTGCCATATCCTCTTTTCATGATTAATTTGTCCATTATAAAAATATAAAATAGTACCTCATATATAGACCTTTAAATCCAGGGCTTTAATTCTGATTATGTCATATGATAGGCTGTTATCTCAACTTTTGGGGGTTGTCACTTCTTTATGGCTATGGTAGTGTCAGATGAAAGATACACTAAATTTAGAAGAATATGAATTATAAAAATAACAATTATATTTCCTTAAAATGACCTGATCAAGATGTTTCCCTTGATATTTCAATCTATCTTCATTAATTTTGTGTCTGTTCACCTAGTAATACTCCTTTCCCTTGATAAGGTGCTCCTTCCCTTTGGAAGATCAGATCTCTACGAAACTATCATTCTTCCCCATCTCTCCTCTTTCAGACCATCCCTTAGAATATAATCCTTGTATTTTTGTGAGTTCGGGCTTTCTTAAAATCCTATTCTCTTTGCTTCATTTCTTATTTTTATTGTTCTTCCCTAGTCTCTTTGTTTTGACTGTTCAGACTGATTTCCAATCTGGACTTAAGGACATTGTTTCATCAAATGCTATTTTCCAGCTTTTACCTGTCCCTTCACTAACGTGCAAACTAGCACCTGATCAGTTCTTTCCTCCCTTCAGTTACATTTAGCTGAAGATCTGGTCAGTTTGCACCTCAATTCTTAGATGTCTGTGCTAAGTCTTCCTTGAGTATTCAGTGTTTCTTCAATATTCTTCAGGGCATCTTTGCCTTTCAGTAGTACCAAAACATTTTTCCAAATATTTAATTTCTGTGGACCTCATATTTTTAGGAACTGGGGATTTATTTTGCTAGATCCCACCCCCATACACACACACACACACACACACACACACACACTATAAATCCATTTTTTTGGCATTTAAAACACTTTCCATGGTTTCTATAAGCAATGCAGAACAGACTATGTGACATAATCATAGAGATATCTAAGAATTACTGTAATTTTTTAAAGCAAAGCATTTTAAGCATTTGCCAATAGAAGTAAAGAATATTTAAAGAAGAGTTTTTGTTAGTTACAACTGCTGTCATTCAGCCACTGTTCTTTTGTATGTAATCATAAGCTGCTAATAAATAATAGGGACCTCTTTGAACCTCTGGAAATGGTGACCTCTTCTTTGCCATTAGAAACACTATCAATGTCACATTGATGCCTGTTTTATTTTCCTGGTCCCTCAAGTGCCTCAGCCCAGAGAGCAGAGGAGAGTTTGGTTTGCTGATGGGATCTTACCCAATGGAGAAGTTGCTGATGCAGCCAAATTAACAATGAATGGAACTGCCTCTGCAGGAACTCTGGCTGTGTCACATGACCCAGTCAAGCCTGTAGCTACCAGTCCTGTACCAGCAGAGGTAAGAATAGGAGGGCGGCTAATAGTGATTACTACTTTGCTTAGCATGGTACCCTTTGTCTTCTCTCCTTTGTTAAGTTGAATGACTTCTGTGTGAAACCTTTTGTAAGAGTAACTTTATTTGTGTCTGTGTCTAAGTAAAGGAAATAGGGCAAATTTAGCTGCTCTTGTTTGTTCTATATTTGAAAGTTCTTTTTAAGGGAAAGATTGTCAGGTAGACTCAGGCTATAGGTAGAGGCCAGGCTTAGAATGTATCAAGATCCCTAGATATTGGTTTTCTTTCTTTTTTTTTTCTTTTGTTTGTTTGTTTGTTTGTTTGTTTTTTGTTTGTTTGTTTTTTTGGGGGGGTTGGATTTGTTTTTTTCAAGACAGGGTTTCTCTGTGTAGCCCTGGCTGTCCTGGAACTCACTCTGTAGACCAGGCTGGCCTTGAACTCAGAAATCCTCCTGCCCCTGCCTCCCAGAGTGCTGGGATTACAGGCGTGCGCCACCACCGCCTAGCTCTGATATTGGTTTTCAAATTATGTTCCTGGGTTCTCTGTGACCTCAGAAGTATTGTGGAAGAAAGGGTACAGTTGCCTGAAAATAGCTAAGGGGCATTGTTTTTGTTTTTCTTCCAGCATCTCCAGTTGTTAACTTGTTGCTTCCATTTAAGATTAAAAAATGATGCCAAAGTTTAAATTAAGTTTGTAAGTCTTTTTTTCTGAATGGAAGGCTCACAATTTACCTTATGATACTAGCTCACAGTAGGATTTCACTTTCATATCTGTAGAAGTCAGTTACAGTTTTGAAACTAATGGGATTTTCTTTCCTTAAGCCTAATATTCAGGGCTGGAGAGATGGCTCAGTGATTAAGGGCACTGGATGCTCTTCCAGAGGTCCTGAGTTCAATTCCCAGCAACCACATAATGGTTGACAACCATCTGCAATGGGCTCTGATGACCTCCTCTGGCATGCAAGTGTACATGCAGACAGAGCACTTAGACATTTTTTTAATATCAAGATCTTATATTAAGAAACACAGAAAATACCAACTCCTTTTTATTTATTTAATTTTCCTTTTTGAGGTTTAGAAGATTGGATCCAGGACCTTATATATGGTGGATGAAAAAATTTCTACCATTGAGCTATAAATCCAGCCCCTTTAAAATACTTATTCAGGAATGGGAGCATACTAAGTTGCAAGCTGGTCTTGATCTCATTCTTAGATGGAGCAGATCTTGAACATTCCATCCTCCTGCCTCAGCTTCCTGTGCCACAAGCCCTGGCTTTTTACTTTTTAATTAAAGGATAAGAGTTTGGATACATTTTTATGAAACCTTTTAGAACACGCCTTTCAATTCATGGCAAATTGGAAAAAAAATACTAAGTTGGGCATAGTAATGCACATCTTTAATTCCAGCATTTGGGAGGCAGAGTCCAAGACCAGCCTGGTCAACATAGTGTGTTTCAGGACACCCAGGGCTGCATACTAAGACTATGCCTCAAAGCAAAACAAAACACCCAAACAAACAAAAAAAGAAGACAAAGGTTTCTCACATCCCCCTGTCCTCATACATATCTGCTGTCCATCATTATCAGTGTCTTCCCAGAATGAAGCAGTTGGTGAGCCTGCATCATGATCATCCAGAGATCACAGTTCACATTATTGGATAAAGTTTATATTTATAAGGTTTCCAGAAATTGTTATTGTTTAAATGTATGTTTAGAAATATTTGTTCAAATATTTATCTCCATATTATTTGTGGACTTTGTAGTGATTGTAATTGCATGTTGTTAAGATTACCTTTACGGAGACTGGGGCTGTAGCACGTTGGTAAAGTGCCTTGCATGCCTTGCATGCATAAAGCCCTGGGTTCAATTCTCACCACCACATAAACTGAGCATGGTATGAATGTCTGTAATCAAGGTAGGAGAATCAGGAGTTAAAGTCATCCTTAGCTATGTAGTGAGTCTGAGGACAGCCTGGGCTAGAGATCCAATCTCAGGAATTCAAGGGGCACTTGGTATGGTGGTCCACACCTTTAATCTCAGCACTTGGGGAGGGAGAGGCAGGTGACCTTTATGAGTTTGAGGCCAGCCTGGTCTATATAGTGAGTTTCAAAACAGCCAAGGCTACATAGTGTCTTTAATTAAAAAAAAAAAAAAGGATAAATTCCAAGTGTTTACCCAAATAGTTACTTACTTTACTAGAGTCTTACATACACTCTAATGTTCACATTGATGATTTGCTTGTCGTAGGCTGATATTTCTCCATTCTCTGGGAGCATTACTCAGGTTGGAAGTCCTGTTGGAAGTGCAATGAACCTTATTCCTGAGGATGGCCTTCCTCCCATCCTCATCTCCACTGGTGTGAAAGGAGGTATGTGGACTTAAGTGTTTGGGCAGAATAGTTAGTACACGCCACACATGCCTTCTGTTTAAGGAAAGGATGACCAGTGACAGCCATCCTTCTGTCTGACGACAAATACAGCTTCCCCAAGGCCGTGAAAACATGCCTGTGACTATGCTGGTATAGCTCTTTATGGTTTTTGGTATAATGTCATTTTTAGTCTTTGGAAAGATATTTCAAAATTTACCAAGCTCTCAAGAGTTGCTTGTGGTTCTAGAGTCAGCCAGGTGCACTCAGGATGCTAATTTACCTTTCCTTTTGAAGTATGATAATACCTTCAGGAGGATGCGTCAGGAGTAAAAGTATCTTTTAGCTGGGTGTGATAGCATGGGTTTGTAATATGTTTTAATTAAATAGATATACAAACTCATTTGTTTTTTTCTTGGTAGAAGGTGGTATAAGCAACTGAATTTAACAGATACAAGCTTTATCAAAAGAAAACCTGGTATCTGATGTGCTTTATTAATAAAAATAAACCATTATAATTCCTTATTAAGCTAAGACTTATTAAAATAACCCAAATTTGTGGTTACACAGCAACCTTCTTAATAAAAATACATTGCAGGGAGCCCTGGCAAAGGAGCACAGATGTGGCACAGGCAAGAGTGCTGAGCCAGCTGGGACAGCAGCCTCTGACGCATGCCATTAGCATCCGGTCAGCCCATCTCATCTCCAGAGATGAAGTCTTAATACGAGTGTCATTTCTCCTTATCTTAGCCTTTCCCCTGGTCCCTGTAACCTCATAATCCTGTCTCTTATCTTTTGTACTGTTGCCAGTTACCTTTAGAAATAGACGCCACCACAAACAATAGAAATATTTAATGGGCTGCCAGTATAAATTGCTTACTTTATGTGGTTGAGTAGTTTGCCTATATGAATTTATGTGTACCACCTGCATGCCTGGTAGCCACAGAGGCCAAAAGAGGGTCTCCTGGAAATAGATTGTGAACAGTTGTGAGCCGCCAAATGGATGCTGAGAACTGAACCCAGGTCTTCTGCAAGAGCAGCAAGTGCACCTGACCTCCCAGCCATGTCTCCAGGACGATACATCTGAACACGCACAGTTCCTTATAGCCCCCTTCCAGCCCTCTTCACACTTCACTTCTAACACCTCACCTGTCGTTTACAGTTTATCTTTTTATACTTGTATGTTTTTTCTTTTGCTATGAAGTAATGAACTTTATAGATGGCAAAATACTCATTCTTTTTTAACTATTTCTAAGTAAATTCTGGTCTATTTTTGAAAACAAGGTACTTACACTTATTTAACTGTCATTGTGGGCATTAAGTCAAATTATATACCCTTATGTCTTTAGCAAGAAACTGGCAACAATTAAGTTGGTATTAATTATTACTTTGTCTTTTCTCTGAAAGACTCGTGTATGCCAGACTTCGAAGTTGCTTAGCCTTTCAGTTGTCTCTCAGACTTTTCCTAGAATGCCTGCAGAGTAACACTTTGCTTTTTTCTCTATTCTGTTATTCTTTGTGTCTGTATAAGCACTTTTCTCATCTGATAGTTTCACTTAGACCGTGAAGTCATTAGGTCTTGGTCAGTGTTTCTAAATGCTGCTGCTTCCTGGGGCTCGCCCTGTGAACACTGCTGTGCTGCACTGTGCTGTCAGATGCCATTGTCCCCGCTGGCTCAGCACTCTGCAGCTGCCACCCCTGTGCTCTTTTATCAGGACTCCCTACAACACATTTTTGTTAAGAAGGTTGCTGTGTAAGTGAAAATATTTGGGTTATTTTACTTATTTTTAAGACAGGGTCTCACTGTGTAGCCTTGGCTTCCCGAAACTCACCATGTAGAGCAAGCTGGCCTTGAACTCAGAGCTCCATCTGCCTTCCTCCTCAGACCCACTCTACCTTAGCAAGCTTCCTGGCCTGGTGTTACCTTCCCACAAGGATGTGCCACCACACCCAGATATTTTAATAAGTCATAGTTTAATAAAGAATTGTAATAGTTTATTATTAAAAGAAAGTCATATTGCTTGACTCTGTTTTGATATTACAATCTCTTCACTAGAATTTTGCAGTTTTGTATTTTACTAGGATAACTTATTTTAAAAAATTAAATCACTTCATATTTTTCTTTCAAATAGATTTTCATTGAAAGGAAGGTCAAAAAATCAATTTTGTTTCTTTTGATCAGTGAAAAGTGATATCTTTTCATCCTGTATATCCTTTTATGATATACTTTATGAAAACAGCACTGACTTTTCAATTTTTTAATTCCTTTACCTTATTTTTAAGTTCGAGTCTCTGATTATTGATCATGATTTTGACTTTATACTGAGATGAACACCATTAAGAAGGAAGTGGACAAGTAGTCCAGCATGTGCTTGCAGAATTAGGGGAGGAGTGAGTGCATTGGATCTCTGAGTATTAATTACCTTGTCTGTGCTTCCAGTCTCAAGTGTGGCTTACTAATGATTTCAGTGACCTGTGTGTTAAGTTCTCAGATTTAGAGAAATTATTTCAAGAAAACAGTTACTTATATTTTTCTTGCGCATTAAAAGAGTCTCATGCTTCATAAGGGTCAAAAAATAGAATAAAAATATAAGAGCTGGGCGTGGTGACGCATGCCTGTAATCCCAGCACTTGGGAGGCAGAGGCAGGCAGATTTCTGAGTTCGAGGCCAGCCTGGACTACAGAGTGAGTTCCAGGATAGCCAGGACTACACAGAGAAACCCTGTCTCGAAAAACCAAAAAACAAACAAAATATATATAGACTAAAAAATCAGTCTCCCTCTATCCCAATTTCTTGACATCTTTTCCATAGAAATTCCGAGTATATAATCATAAACCTTTTAATGTATTTTTAATGTATTTTTGATTATTTTAAATGTTGGTCTTAAAAAATGTTCTGTGACATTTTTGTTAAAATAGTTGAACATTTTTGTTAAATAAAGAAGTAGAGCAGATATGAAACAAAACATTTTGGGAGAAGGTTTAGATATAGGACAGCCTTATTTTCATTTCAACCACGGTAAAATGCAGGGAGATAGTGGGTACAAACCACGACCTGTGTCATCCTATTTATAAATCAAATGCTTGTCTCTTTTGTGTGACTAATCATTCCACTCTCCAACAGATTTCTTTCTCAGTTTGCCCATTTAACCAGTCCACTATAATGATTTCTTCTCTTACAGATTATGCTGTGGAAGAGAAACCATCACAGATTTCAGTCATGCAGCAACTAGAGGATGGTGGCCCTGACCCACTTGTCTTTGTTTTAAATGCAAATTTATTATCAATGGTTAAAATTGTAAATTGTAAGTTAGAATTTTTTAATTTAAAACAATTTAAACATACTTTTTAGAGCCCTTATAATCTTCACACAAAAATATTTTAACATATAATTACATTCTACTGGGAACAGTTGTAAAAAGTTGGTTCATGTAAAATGGACAGCTGTGAGGCTGGACAAACCTCCTACTTGAGGCAGAGATGAGGCAGGTGACTTCTCCATGGAGGAAAGTCAAATGATGCTGGCAGTGATGTGGGTTAAGTTCTTCTTGAGATGGGTGTGTTAAGTCACAATTCACGACTAAAATAATTGTGAATGAGTTACCCAGGGGAGCAAACAGTTCATAGTGGATCTTAAGATCCAGAAGCTTTAATCATCTTATGTGGGAAAAATGTTAACTACGTAATATATACTCAAACTGTGATACTTACTAAATTATCAGAAAAGACTTGAATTCTTGGTGCTGGAAATATGGGCATCAGTGTAAGAAAGAAGACAATAACTTAAATCTTGATTCTTTCTGATATATATTAGAAAGTAAGGACTACATTTATCCTGGAAGAGCAGTTTCAGGGAATGTCCTCCAGTCTCCACTGTGTGCTTGTTTTATGTTGACCTTAAAGACTAGAAACACTTCTGCACTTCCTTAGAAATTCTCCATTGATTGGGTGGAGGTTTCTGCCTCCATCATTATTTATACCTTTATATTTTTGGCCTATTGTTAATGTCATCCACTTTTCATTCCAAGTTAAGTATTGTTTTGCTTGAAATTTCAGTTTACCACATCCAGTTATAAGTTAAAATTAGAAATTAGCTAACCAGCCGGGCAGTGGTGGCGCACGCCTGTAATCCCAGCACTTGGGAGGCAGAGGCAGGCAGATTTCTGAGTTCAAGGCCAGTCTGGTCTACAAAGTGAGTTCCAGGACAACACAGAGAAACCCTGTCTCAAAAAACCAAAAAAAAAAAAAAAAGAAAAAAAAAGCCTTTGGAATGTAAACATAGAATATAGAAAATAAAAATTAAATAAAAAAAAAAGAAAAGAAAGAAATAAATTAGCTAACCTCTCCTTTTGAGGACAGAAGCCATCCAGTGCTTTTACCTAGTACAGTATCTTGCCCACAGAAGTGACCCATTAAATGATTATGGAACAAAAAAGAGAGAAATTAGCTAGACTACAGTACCTGAAGCACCTTAAAACAGTGAGTTAATTGAAGGCCTGGGAGTTGTCTCAGTTGGTGAAGTGTAGCCATGCAAGCATGAGAGCCTGAGTTTGATCCCAGCACCCAGATTAAAAACAAACAAACAAACAAACAAGCAAACAAACAAAATGAAGAGGAGGAGGAAGAAGAGACCAGGCGAACAAGCACGTGTTTGCAATCCTAATACTGAAGAAGCAGATATGGGAATCTCTGGGGATGACTGACCGGCCACTCCACCCAGATTGCCTCGCTCTGTGTTCACTGGGAGAACCTGTCTCACACATAAGGTGGAAGGCAATTGAAGGCATCCAGCACCTGTGGTCAAGGACATGTGTATATATGCATGTGTGAATAGGACTAGGCACTTCCTACAAAAAGAAAAGGACCTTTTATTTGTTTTGATACACATAGTGGTATATTATTCATTATTTTATCTGAATTCCTTTGGAAAAGATTGTAATTACATTAGCTAAGACATAAAAATGTATTTTCCTTTGGCCACAACCTGAACTCAAAGCGAAAATACTGGGTTTTATTCTTTTTGTTCCTAGTCTTACATAAATAATGGTAAAGTGAGTTTTGTGTATGGGTGTGATGTGCATGTAGGTGAACATGCCCATGTGTGTGCCTATGGCCGGCCGAGGTCAGTGTAAGATCTCTTTGTGTATTGCTGACTATCTATTTTTTTGAGAGATAGACAGACAGACAGACAGGCAGAAGCCCCTCCCCCCCCCAAACCTGGAGCTTACTAGTCATCTACACGGGCTCAGCTCACCAGTGTCTCCATGGGTCGTCCTATACTAAGGTTACAGGCAGGTGCTGTCATGGCCAGCTCTTTGTGTAAGTGCTGGGATCTGAACTCTGGTCCTCAAGCTTGTACAACACGAGCTTTACTCACAGAGCTCCCAGGAAAAGTGAGGTGTTTTTTTAAATAGTAACATGGAGGACTTTTAAGTCTTAAATATATTTTCAGTTTTTGTTACTTCTTTTATCTTCCTTCCAATTGTTTTCCTAAGTATTGAGAAAAAAAACAAAGTCATTGCCATATTTTATTTTTCTACAATGATTCTTTGTTCATGTAGTGACCACTTAAATTTTAAAGTTCAATTATATGGCTTACATGATCTTTCTTTTTTTTTACTTTTTTTCTTTTTTCTTTCTTTCTTTCTTTCTTTCTTTCTTTCTTTTTCTTTTTGCTGTAATGTTACATTTCTTTGTATCCTTTTGTGCTCACTTATTAAGAATGTATTTTTACTTCTCCTTTAGATGTAAACAGGAAGTGCTGGTGTTTTACAACCAAAGGAATGCATGCTGTGGGTCAATCTGAGATAGTAATTTTGCTACAGTGTCTACCAGATGAGAAATGTTTGCCCAAGGACATCTTTAATCACTTTGTGCAACTTTACCGGGATGCACTGGCAGGTAGGAATGGTTTATAACTTTGTGCCATTGTAGATGATAAAAATTTGAACTCAGATATAAAACAATCCTGTTAGATTTGGAAACATGACATTGATCTTTTATATTTTCTTACAGTGCTAGGAATTGAACACAGGTCCTTATTTGTGCTAGGCAAACACTCTGCCATTGAATTATATCAGAGGCATTAGAACTTTCCATAGTTGGAAAATATACATATTTTATTACTTTCTGTGATTTTCTTTATTTTACAAAGGATAGACTCAAAATTATAAGAGAATCCATTGATCTCAGGGTAACAATGTTATTTGGAGTTACTAAGGGTCATAGCATTGGAATCTAGTAAAAGGAAGCATAATCATGAGTCATTACCATGCCCCCTTGCTGGCTGCTGCCGTTAGCAGAGAGAACTAGCCCACCCCAACATCTACCCCATCGATGAACTTCTGGAGTGTGTGGAAGAGCCTGTCTTGCAGAACCAAAACTGCAGGATCTCCATGAAACAGGGCAACAACAGGCTATCCAAAAGGAGTCTGGGTGAAGTTCCAGTATTGATCGTGTAGCAGAAGCTAGAGGCTTCCAACCAGACCAGTGACTCATTGCAAGTAAAGGTGTTTGGGCAAAAGAGTATACTGAGCTTCCATGCAAGATGTTGGAGCAGAGAGAGGTAGATTTCTGGGGGGATTACTGGCCACCTTAGTCCAGTTAGCCACAGTTAAAGAGCTTGTCTCAAAAACATAAAGGAGATTGGCTCTTGAGGAATGACATCCAAGGTTGACTTCTGGCCTCCACACACATGTATAAATACACACACAAAATGAAATTTTTGCAAATTTGGGTTTTTCACAGGAAAAGATTGGGAATTTGTGTTTGGTTGTGTCTTGCACAGTTTGGGGTAATAATTATTTAAAATATGATCGGTTTCTTGATAGAAAATAATGAACTTTTTGTTTTAGGGAATGTTGTGGGCAGCTTGGGACATTCTTTCTTCAGTCAAAGTTTCTTGGGCAGTAAAGAACACGGTGGGTTCTTGTATGTGACATCTACCTACCAGTCACTGCAAGACCTGGTGCTTCCAACCCCTCCTTACCTGTTTGGGATTCTCATCCAGAAATGGGAAACCCCTTGGGCCAAAGTGTTTCCCATTCGACTCATGTTAAGACTTGGAGCCGAATATCGACGTAAGTACAGAGGTCTTTAAGGCATATAGCCAGGACATGTAATTAAATAAAACATTGAATCTTTTGATCCCTGTCTGGTGATATAATTCAATAAGAAATAACCTTTTGAAACCAAGTATACTAAATATGACTGGTGTCTGAATGTACTTGGATATCATGGAAAGAGGGAGAATACCAAATGAGGACATTCCTTGTATTTTTTCCATTGTAAATTTATTTTTTTATGGTTCACTGATAAAAACATCGTATTTAAAACAGTTAATTTGAAAAGGTGTCATTTTTATAGTCTGTACACATTTGTTATTACTTGGTTAAAAACATTTATAAAATTTTTTTTTGTTGTTTGTCTCCATCTGATAATGGAAACTAGTATTGCAATGACTCTGGTGGGTCTTTTCTGTTCATGATTGTAGTAGTACAACTGTGTGTGTGTGTGTGTGTGTGTGTGTGTGTGTGTGTGTCTCCCTGCATGCCTGCCTGTGTGTATGTGTCTATGTGTGTGTGCTTTTTTCTTAAGACATTAAAGATAGATATAAGCTTTACTTTTAAGTTTTATATCTTATGTCTAAGAATAAGAACCCTTGAGTATGGTCATCAGATCCACCATTTACTAGTTCTATAAGTTTAGGAAAGTAATTTAAGTTTTCAGGTCATTTGCTTCTCAAATTGTCAGGGTTTTGTTTTGTTTTATAAACTGGTGATCTAAATTCTTGCCTCATGTTATACTATATCGTTAAAGGAATAAAGTAGAACAATAAATGAAACATTAATATATAAACCAGAAAATAATTATATGTTCTCAACAAGTCACCTTTTGTACTAGTTTACTTTTTCTTAAAATACCACAACAAAACACAACTTGCAGAGAATATTGAAATATTCTTATAGGTTGCAGTCCGTCATTGGGGAATCCAGGATAGGAGCTCAAGCAGAGACTATAAGAGAATGCTACTTAATAGCTTGCTCCCAGGCTCACTTCAGCTGCCTTTCTTTTACAGCCCAGGCTCACTTGCCTAGGAATGGCACTTCCCTCAGTGGCCTGGGCCCTCCTATATCAATTTGCAGTCAAGGAAATGCCACTACACATATGTCCACAGACCAGTCTCATGGAGACAGTTCTTGAGTTGAGGTTCCCTCTTCCCAAGTATGTAAAGTTGACAACTAAGATTAGCCATCACACCTATATTTTTTATTTATGTGTTATTCATTGATTAAGAATTTGATCAAGGGGTCCTGGAGAGATAGCTCACCATTTAAGAACACTTCTTGTCTTATAGAAGACCAGGTTCAGTTCCCAGCACCCACATGATGGCTTAAGTACCCACACCTCCAGTTCCAGGGGATTCAGTACCCTCCATAGATCTATGGAGCTACAAGGCACACACGTGTAGATAGACATACATGTAGGCACAGCATTCATACACATAAAAATAAAATAAATACATCTAAACAAATTAAAAGAAAAAAATAATTTAACCAAGGGCTGGACATGGTAATTTACATCTCCAGTCCCAGTAAAGAGATGGCAGAGGCAGGGGTCTTTGTGAGTTCAAGGCCAGTCTGTTAAGTATAGCTCATTCTAGGCCACCAGAGCTACATGATGAAACACTGTCTCAAAAGGACAAAAATAAGCTGGGGGAAGGTATCACCTGCTTTTAATCCAGCACTCAGGAGGCATAGGCAGGTGGATCTTTGTGAGTTCAAGGCCAGCTTGGTCTCCAGAGTGAGTGCCAGGACATCCAACCAGAGGAACCTGTCTTCAAAAAGCAACAAGCAAGCAAACAAACAAAAAACCATTTAATTAAAGCCTATAAGATCTTTTGAATGGCTAAGATATGATTATAGAATCTTTGGAATATATTTAAGGAAACAATTTAGGATTAAAGTGATACATTGTGTTGCAAACCCATGCTTTCTGTGAAATTAATTGGGAGCTCCAATGCGATATTGATTTTTTTTTAATGTTTTGATTATTTGTTTTTTCGTTTATATCTGCACTGGTGTTTTTGCCTGTGTGTGTGTCTGTGTGAGGGTGTCAGATCTTGGCGTTATAAACAGTTGTGAACTGCCATGTGGGTGCTGGGAATTGAACCCTAGCCCTCTGGAAGAACAGTCAGTGAACCGTTGAGCCATCTCTCCAGCCCTGGTGATTCTGATCTTGATCAGGAGTGAAGGAATTGGTTAAAAACACTTCTTAGGTGAAGATGGAACTCAAAAGACAAATGAACAGCAGAAAGAAATGGGATGGCCTACAGAGAAAGCAACATGTTTCTTTGTCATGTACTGTCATTTCAAATAGGAAAACTTGGTCAGTGAGCCAGCCAGGACCTTGGTGTCTGGCTTTTCTTTTTTCTTTCTTTTTTTTTTTTTTTGTTTTTTAAGATGTATTTATTTATTTTATGTATATAAGTACACCATTGCTCTCTTCAGATACACTAGAAGAGGGCATCAGATCCCATTACAGATGGTTGTGAGCCACCATGTGACTGTTGGGAATTGAACTCAGGATCTCTGGAAGAGCAGTCAGTGCTTTTAACTGCTGAGCCATCTCTCCAGCCCGATGGTATCTGGCCTTTCTAAGGATATCTTGACTTTTTGAGTACAAGGGGATTAGGGAGAAATTTATTTTTCTGGATCATACCAATCAAGCTGCTTCATAGGACCTGGTGAATCACCTTAAAATTGCATCAGAAGACTTTTCTGGTTATCAGAAGACTAACTGGCTCAGGGGGTGTCTATTATCATACTAAATGCTTTTTGAGCCCAAGATCTGAAATGTCATAATGAGCCATTACAATTATATTTAAAATTTTTGTAACAATGGTGTCTCTTCCTAGAAATTTAAGCTGCCGAATTTAATCCTGATAATTTCTCATTTCTGTAGTTTACCCCTGTCCACTGTTCAGTGTCAGATTTCGGAAGCCATTGTTTGGAGAGACTGGGCATACCATCATGAATCTTCTAGCAGTAAGTTGGGAATTTTCCCTTTATCTTTCTTGTGCTTGTACAGGAGAAAGGAGAAAGAACTTTCATTATTTTGTTGACAGCTGTGCCCCTGCTGCTTCAGGCAGATGAAGGTTTATGCTGGAGGAGAACAGAACATATATCTGCTTTTTAAGACAGACAGAGCTCTCAGATGAAGTAGAACAGGATTCCAACCCTGACTATACTTTCTAGGCAATGGCCTTGGAAGATTCTTGTAAGGACTAGAACACTATAAATAAAGACCTAGCATTTTGTCTTGTTTTCATTGTAAGAATGGCATCTGCCATCTCTATATAGAGCCAAAATTGATCTGATTTATGCTCAACTAAATGCCAATAAAGCTTCTTCTCCTCATGGATCTGTGTACAGACCAGGAGTTACATTTTCCTTCCATCTGTTGATCTCTCATGTCTTTGCTGTATGTGTGCAGGCTGAATGTTTTGGACATAATTTTGGTCAATTAAAGTTTCTGCTACAGCCGGGCAGTGGTGGTGCACGCCTTTAATCCCAGCACATAGGAGGCAGAGGCAGGCGGATTTCTGAGTTTGAGGCCAGCCTGGTCTATAGAGTGAGTTACAGGACAGCAAGGGCTACACAGAGAAACCCTGTCTCAAGAAAAAAAAAAGTTTGGCCTGGCGGTGGTGGCGCACGTCTGTAATCCCAGCACTTGGGAGGCAGAGGCAGGCAGATTTCTGAGTTTGAGGCCAGCCTGGTCTACGAGTGAGTTCCAGGACAGCCAGGGCTACATAGAGAAACCCTGTCTCGAAAAACCAAAAAAAAAAAAAAGTTTCTGCTACATATTTCACTAAGATGAATCTTAGATATTTAGAGTGTTCATGAAACTTCCTATACCACCTCCCAGAACTGACTCCTAAACTCTAGTCTACATGAGTTCCACACAAGTTGGCAGCCTGAGGCTAACATCAATGCTGGCCCTCCCTGTGGTGTGTGTGTGTGTGTGTGTGTGTGTGTGTGTGTGTGAGAGAGAGAGAGAGAGAGACAGAGAGACAGAGAGACAGAGAGACAGACACACAGAGAGAGACACACACAGAGACAGAGAGTGTGAGCACTGACATGCACCAGTGTGTGTCAGAAGACAACCACAGGCATCTGTCTTTGCCTTTAACCATTTTTGAGTCAGGGTTTCTTGGTATTCACCGTTTCATACAGACTTGCTGGCTCTTGAGTTCCCAGAGTTTCTCCTGCTTTTGCCTCCAGTCTGCTATATGTACAGGTATTGAGATTACAAAACATACACCATAAGTCAAACTTTTACAGGGGTTCTTGTAATTCAAACTCAAGTCTATGCGTTCACAGGAAGCACTTTTGTCCATTGAGCCATTTGCCCAGCCTCATCATTGCTATTATTTAGCCAGTAAGATTATTGCCCTATTTTTATTGTTGTTGCCCTGTTGCCCTATTGCTCTCAGCCCCTTTGAATTTTTAGTTTGAGGTGGTCTCATTTAATTGTTCTTGCTGACCTTAGACTTGTGGTCCTCCACCTCAGCCTCTAGAGTAGCTGGGATTACAGGCATGAACCACTGTTTGTTTTTGGTTTTGTTTTTTTAACTGTGTGGGGGGCCAGTGTGTACTGAAAGTTCTTTTTTAAGGGAGAAAGGATTTTTGTGCATCTCTGTGGGAAGTCATAGCAGGAGGACTTAGGGGCAGCTGGTTGTGCAGGGTCTAGAGAGCAACCGTGAGCAGTGCTGACGCTCAGCCTGCTCTCCCCTGCTTGCTGAGTCCAGGACCTCCAACCCGCAAACTATTCCTCCCACATTCAATTGGGTCTTCCCACCTCCAGTAACTCAATCTAGGTAATCCCTTACAGACATACGCAGAGGCTGACCTCATAATCCCTTTCAGGGGTTCCTAGAAGTTTGTTTCTTGTGTGACTCTGGCCAAATTGACAGGATTAACTATCATACTCCTTTACTATTTATTTATTTATTTATTTGGATTTGGAATTTCCAAGACAGGGTTTCTCTGTATGGCCCTGGCTTTCCTGGAACTCACTCTGTAGACCAGGCTGGCCCCGAACTCAGAAATCTGCCTGCCTCTGCCTCCCTGAGTGCTGGCATTACAGGCGTGCGCCGCCACTGCCCAGCCTCCTTTACTTTAACAGTTTACGTAATCACTGTTTTTTTTCTAAATTATTTTTATTATGTGTACCTCACTCCTCTCATTTGTCCTTTCTTACCACTTAGTCTCTATAAAAAAATAACAACAGGCCAGAAACTTCCTCAGAATAAAAGTCAAATATTTTGTGGTATCGGGTTTGGTGACTAAGATCTGTAATCTCAGCACTGAAAAGGTTGAGGCCAAAGAACTATGAAATCAAGGCTAGCCGGCAACTTAGTACATAGTATAGTAAGTTCCAGGTCAGCCTGGGCTATATAACAAAATCACATATGTATAGATAGATAGATAGATAGATAGATAGAAGAAAAATAATATCAATCCCTTTAGTGATGATATAGCCTGGGCTACATAACAAAATCACATCTAAATAAATAAATAAATAAGTAAATAAATAGAAGAAAAATAATATCAACCCCTTCAGTGATGACTTATAAAAACCAATGGCGCCGGGCAGTGGTGGCACACGCCTTTAATCCCAGCTCTTGGGAGGCAGAGGCAGGCAGATTTCTGAGTTCGAGGACAGCCTGGTCTACAGAGTGAGTTCCAGGACAGCCAGAGCTACACAGAGAAACCCTGTCTCGAAAAAAAGAACCAATGGCATTGTGCCTCTGTTGCCTCAGCCATCCTGGATAGCCACATAGACACTGTGTGCCTGCAAACACTCACGAGGTACCTGACATGTGGGCACTGCAGGTTCAAGAACAAAACAAGTTAGAGTCCATATCTACTTGCAGATTAAAAGACACAACTAACACAATATATAGGAAACTGTTAAATGTCAATAAAACAGAGTAATCGTATTTATTTACTGTTATGGGTAAGGAATGATGGAAGCCTGGTGGGCTTACAGTTAGAGCAAGGCTGCAGACAGTCAGGGCTTCCATTACACATCTCTCATTGTTTAAATAAGCAACTTCAGCCAGTAGTGACATCATTTCTGTTTGTGCTACTTTTATTACTATAAATCAAATCCTATCTTTTTGTTATGTTTTACTTTATTCTGCCTTGCTCAGGACTTCCGAAATTACCAGTATACTTTGCCAGTTGTTCAAGGTTTAGTGGTTGATATGGAAGTTCGGAAAACAAGCATCAAAATTCCCAGCAACAGATATAATGAGGTAAGAGTTTTACTATGAAGAGGCATTTTTTTTCATAATTAAAAAATGTGAATAAAAATAAAAAGTGTATAATTGAATGTAAATTTCATCTTCAGTTGTAGTAAATTTAGTTTATATTAAATTTGACTTAGTTCATTTGTGTAAAATTTCATTGTAGAAAAGTAGAGTGATAAATTCCAGACTTTTATAGTAATTGGTTATGTCATTTGATCTTTCATGACAGTATCATGACAGTGTTGCATTTTTATTAAGAAGAATAAAGTTAGCTATAGCATAGCTATAAATTTTCTGGTGGAATTTATTTTTTCTTTTTTTCCTAGTATAACAAATGCTTTGTTGTTCATTTGTTTTGCTTTTTTAATTGAAAATAGACTTATTTTTCATAAGTATGTTCTGATGAAGGTTTCCCTTCCCAATTCCTTCCAGATCTTCTTTGAGTCCCCACTCACTCAAACCCACACCCTTTCTCTCTTTCTCTCTCATTACAATGCAAGCAGGAATCTAACAAATAATAATGTAATGTAAAGCAATATAATGTTGTGGATAGCCCTCAGAGGGACAGCAGATGAGGAGTTGCTTTGTGAACCTTCTCCCCAGCTTAACTTTTCAAATAAAGGCTTGAGCCAATGATTGGGCAAGAGGAAGGGGGAGGGGCTGAGAGTTTAGGGGAGGAGCCTCGGGGACCAACAGGACAGAGAGGAGCTAGGAAGGATTGAAGGAGACCTGCAGAGAGAGAAGCTCGTGGACTGGAGAAACTGCAAGTTATATGGGATAATATAGATGGAAATAGAGTAGTGTAGTGGGAGATCTGCCCAATCTAGGCTTGTAGCTTGTTTTGTTACTGGTTGAGTTGAGATTTCTTTAACAGGGGAATTGGGTTGGAAACAAAGTAACAACAAAATAAGATAAAAATAAAACCAAACAAACTGGAATAGGATGAAACACACAAACTACCTGGAGAAAAAGCCAAAGAAAAAGCACCAGAAACATATGTAAATGCAGAGGCACACATATTTGCATACACAGAAATCCCATAAAAACATAAACCAATAACCATCATATATATGCAAAATACCTATAAGAAAAAAAGAAAGAATAAAAAATAATAATAGAAGTAATTCCCAGACAAAGCGTTATGAGATAAGGAACCTCCAGAAGCACCCTTGAGCTTGTTTTGTGCTGACCCTCTACTGCTAGCCATAGTCTGTCTTTCAGGGTGGCATTATCCCCAGTGAGACTCCGTTGGAGAATACTAATTTTTCCTTTGCAAGCAGGTTTCAGTTGGAGATAGCTTTGGAATTAGGGATAGGGATAGGACTCCATCTGGCTTAGATAGTGCATGCTGCCCCCACAGGCCCTGTGAGTTTATATGTAAATCAGTCTTGCTGCTGTAGAACTTGGTGTTCTTAGTCCCCACTGACTGTTAGAGTATTTCCATTTCCTCTTCTATAGGATTCCCTGAGTTATAAGGGGAGGGATTTGATAGAGACATTCTATTTCTGACTGAGTGTCCCAAGATCTCTCATTTTCTATACTTTGTTCCATTGTACTGTTTTTATTCCAGTCTACACCAGGAGGAAGTGTCTCTGACGATGGTTGAACAATGCACTGTTCTATGTATATAGCAGGATTTCATTAGGAATCATTTTATTGCTATATTGTTTTAGAAGAATAGTAGTGTTTGGATTTCCCTAAGAACTTGGCCTATCTAGCCTTAGGTTCTTGGCCATGTGATCAGTGCTGAGTATGGATTCCATCTCGTGGGATGGGCCTTAAATCCGGTCAGATATTGATTGGTTAAGCTGATAGACTTTGTGCCATTAGTGCACCACTGTATCTTTCCTGCAGGTCACCATTGCAGATCAAAAGGATGTTTGCCTTTTTCCTTTGGTATCATGCAGAGTTCCCTCTAGCACCATGAACATTAGTCAGTAGGAGGGAAGGGTATGAGTAGGCACCAGCTCAGCTGCTAAGTGCTCATTGAGTTGTTTAGGTGTTGCCTTCAACCATAGGGCCTTACCATCAGCTTGTAGTGAGTAATCAATAGCCTTGGCAATACCTAAGTTGTTTAGGGGTGTCTCTAGGTTGTCCTTGGCCAACAACTTGATTAGATGAAACCCATTTCCAAAATTGCAGGTTTTATTTGTTGATGAGAGATGTCTAATTGGGCATACACTGCTAAGCCCATCTTTTTTTCTGGGTGCTGGGGAATCCAAATTCAGGTCCTTATACTTGCACAGCAAGCAGTTTATTCACTACTGAACTGTCTCTCTGCCCTGTAGATGGTCTTTTTACTCTAATGTGTATGGCCCTTGATCTGCTTTTGCTTCCCACTTTTCAATGAACTGCTTCCTTATTTACATACACTTGCCTTACTCTTCACTTGCATAACCCTACTTACTTTTCAAGTATAGACTTAAGGATATTTTCCCTTCATTAATTTTAATTCCTATTGGATGGGGTGGGGGGTCCCCGAAAAAACTGTGAATGACAAATGAATGATCTGCAAAAGACAAGAAGGAAATTCAGTTCAGCACAACCTAGCCAGTGCTGGTTCAAACTTCTAGAGTCTGACCCTGAGCAGTTTACTATAAGCATATTTAAGCACACTACAATTTAGAAAAAGAAGTTTTCTGGTATAATACAATACCCTGTGCACAGGAGGCATAATTACATCAAAACTCAGCTGAAAGTACTTGTCACATCTTCCAAGAAGATAGGTTCTAGAGATATGTGTTATCTTAGGTGCCTAGGGAAGGATCTGATGTTGTCTCAGTCATACAGATGGTGTAGAGGTCCTTTGTGCTTGGGGGAAGCCCCTGTCTATATAGATAATGCAAAAGTCATCTAGTCTACTAGTCCCTGCCAGTCCTGCTTGTGGGAGCTGGGTATGGCCTGACTCTTCAGGTAACACGGGTCACTAGGCTATTAATCACCTCCATTTTGCCCTCTGGGTGAAAATACAGATTTTCCTTTAAAAACAGCATTTGTTTAGCACTCTTGTTTCCCTCAGAGCTATCTTTGAGCACAGCGACCTTTGTGCTCCCAACAAATTCTCATCTGGAATAGCTTTTCTCTGTTATGTACATTTCAAAGAATTTTTTCCCCTTTGAGAAAGAGTCTCATTATATAACCCAGGTGGCTTGGAACTTGCCTGAGACAAAGATCCACCTGCCTCTGCAAGTACTGAGATTAAAGACATGCACTACCATGACCAGCACATTCCTAGACTTTTTTGCACAGTATTGATAATCCTATACTTGTTATTTCATGATTAATATTTTTCTGTGTGACTTTTAGTCCTGTGAGGGATATATCTGTCTTATTTGCTTCTGGTAAACTGCCTAGAGCATAGTAGGTATCCAAGAACTATGTTGAAAAACAATATGAAACAGGAGGTGAAGAGATGGTTCAGTGGAGGGAAGTGCTAACCACACAAGCCTGTCAGTCTGAGTTCAGTCTGTGGAACCTACATTTTAAAAGGATATGGTTGAGTGTGGTGGCATACATTTTGAATTCTAGCACTCCTGAGGTAGAGGAAGGTGAATCTGTGAGTTTGAGGCAAGACTGGCCTACATAGAGAGTTCCAGGCTATCCAGGGCTACATAGTGAGGCTTAGTGACAAAGACAGAACATGGGGCTCTCTCTCATGTTCCTTAATTTTTTACTGTTTGAGTACCTAACAAAAGCAGAATTCTGCATATAGAAAATATTTATAAATTATTATTAGATAAATAAATAAATAAATAAATAAATGACATCTTATGAATAATGAGTGATGCTTACACATTCAAAATAATTGAAATAGAAGAAGGCTAAACTAGGATGGTGGCTGGAGCCTGTAATGCCAGCTTTCAGGAAGTGCGGACAGATATTTCAGGAGTTCAAAGCCATTTTTATACATATTACATGTATGTGTCTCCAGTAGATGACCATAAACTGCATAGTGAAAAAGAGGCTAAAGCAGACTAATAGGTTAGTGGGAAGTAAGGTAGTTCTATCCTGTCTCCATTGGCTTTAGAAACCAGGTGAAGAAACTTAAATCTGTATGTGAACACAGGTGAGCATGTGAGCATGTGGAGATCAACTTTCAGGAGCCAGTTCTTACGTCTGCCTTGGGCTCCAGAGATCTGGCTCATGTTATCAGGTTTTATGTCATGCCCTTCTACCCACAGATATATACCAGGCAGTTTAGAAAAACATGCAAGTGCTTAATAGAAAGAGTATGGAAAGGTCATTCTATACACGATGAAATTAGGACACAAGTAGTTGAGCTACAGCCAAGCCCAGGCAGATCCCATATGTTAAGATCAGAAAAATGGGGCTGAGGATGGTTAAGATTACTTTTGCTCTTGCAGAATACATGGGTTGAGTCTCCAGCACTCTGTGAGTTTCCATAGAAAAGGCTCACAAGGGGTTCCTTGTATCTCAAGTTGCAGGGGATCCAGTGCCACATGTAGTGTGTGTGTGTGTGTGTGTATAAAAGCACACATGCAAGCACTCAAATGTACATATTATATAAGTAAGTCTTAAAAGACATAGTTTAGGGCTGGAGAGATAGCTCAGCTGTTAGAGGCTAGGCTCACAATCAAAAATATAAGAGTTCGGTTCCCAGCACCCATGGCTGTCTCTCCAGCCATTAAAAAAAATTAAAATAAATAAATAAAATAAAATAAAATAAAATAATAAAGGAAAAAAGAGACAGTGTAAATAAATCAGATTTTGGAATAAAATAGACTAGCCGTTGTTGGGGTCTGGGAGTTGCCCCACAAACCATATGAACACCAATCTCAGACAGGGATAGTTTATTGAGCATTCATCCCAGGACTGATCAGGGCTGAAAATCAGACTCAGAAGCTGATTGTGACCCTCAGCCAGAGTCCTACCCGGTTTTTAAGTCTGAAATTCATAAACATGTGTGTCGAGTTATTTTGCCAAGCTGGATTTAGGGATAGGGGACTTCCTGAGGAGCATGTCTTTGTTGTATCCTGCTCCCATTGGTGGGATATTCACCTGTGACAGGAGACATGTCTTAATTTGATAACCAGGATGTCAGTTACCCATGTACATGTCTCTTTCTGCCAAGTAGGATGTCAAGTCCAGGGAAGAACTTGAAATTTTACTGGACTCCTATTCAAATGGAAGCCTTATTCCAAATGGCTTCTTATATTGGTGCAGTGTCTATACCAGGGGCAGCTTATCATACACAGGTGCAGGAAGTACTGCCAGGCGGTTGAATCAGGTCCAAACATATTGTGGCTAACTATACAAAGCAGTTTTTTTTTTATTGAATATTGTCTTCATTTACATTGCCTATGGTAAAACCTTTCCCAACTCCCCCCCCTCCCCAAAGACCCCCAGCCACTCCTCCCAACCCCTACCTCCAGGTATATGTCCCTCCACCCAACACCCCCACCTCTGTTTCCCTTTGTTGGGGCATCTATTGAGCCTTCACAGGACCAAAGATCACTCCTCCCACTGATGCCCAGCAAGGCCTTCCTCGGCCACATTTCTGCCTGGAACCATGTGTACCCCTTGGTTGATGGTTCAGTCCTGGGAGTCTTGGGGCGTCTGGGTGGCTGAAATCAGTGTTCTTCCTGTAAACCCCCTTCAGCTCCTCCAGACCATCCTTCAGGTCCTCCACTGGGGACCCCACGCCCAGTCCAATGGTTGGCTGCTAGCATCTGCCTCTGTATGTGTAAGGCTCTGGCAGGGCCCCTCTGGAGACAACCTTAGCATGCTCCTTTTGGTATATACTTCTTGTCGACCATAGTAGTGTCGGGGTTTGGTGACTGTTTATAGGGTGAATCCCCAGGTAGGGCAGTCTCTGGGTGGCCTTTCCTTCAGTCTCTGCTCCACATATTGTCTCCCTTAGTGGTCCTGTGAGTATTTTGTTCCCTTTCTCAGAGGAACCAAAGCACCCTCACTTAAGTCTTCCTTCTTGGGCTTCCTGTGCTGGGTGAATTGTAACTTGCTTATTTTGAGCTTTTAGGCTAACATCTGCTTATTAGTGAGTACATACCATGTGCGTTCCATTGTGATTGGGTTACCTTGCTCAGGATGACACTTTCTTTCTTTCTTTCTTTCTTTCTTTCTTTCTTTCTTTCTTTCTTTCTTTCTTTTTTTTTGTTGTTGTTGTTGTTGTTTTAAGACAGGGTTTCTCTGTGTAGCTCTGGCTGCCCTGGAACTCACTCTGTAGACCAGGCTGGCCTCTAACTCAGAAATCCACCTGCCTCTGCCTCCCAAGTGCTGGGATTACAGGTGTGTGCCACCATGCCCGGCTGAGGATGACACTTTCTAATTCCATCCATTTGCCCAAGAATTTCATGAATTAATTATTTTTAATAGCTGAATAGTACTCCATTGTGTATATATACCACAGTTTCTGTATCCATTCCTCTGTTGAAGGACATCTGGGTTCTTTACAGTTTCTGGCTATTATAAATAAGGCAGCTATGAACATAGTGGAGCATGTGTCCTTATTACATGTAGGAGCATCTTCTGGGTATATGCCCAGGAGTGGTATAGCTGGGTCCTCAAGTAGTACTATGTCTAATTTTCTAAGGAATCGCCAAACTGATTTCCAGAGTGGTTTTGACCTCTATTGTGATTGGTTTTCAAGAATACCAAAATACAGAACATAACAGAATATTCAGTCAACTCGGGCATGAAAAAGTTTCCTAGTAATAGCATATGAAAATGTTTCCTTGTAACAATAATATCAGTATAAAATGGCCAGCTAGACAGTCAGTGATTACCTAGACCTTAACAGTTATATCATCATAAGAATTAACCTTTCAATTTCTGAACTAAAAACCAGTTTCCACTTACAAGATTATTGTGATATTTGTATCAGTATATCACATAATTAGTGACAAAAAAATGATGCCTGGCGTACTATAGTTGTTCGTTCATTATCATCATTCAGATCACTCATTTGTATAACATTTATTGAACTTGTGTTATAAACTTTTCATAGGCTTGTAGGTTATGTCTAACTTTCTACTATAACTACATCCATTTAGGAAGTGTACGACAACTGTATGAATGTATAGGAAAGCAGTCAGTGGTGCAGACTGGAAATAGTTTTATAAAATACTGAAGTCAACTGTTTTTGTTTTGTTTATTTTGAGACAGTCTGAGCTTTGGATCACACACACGTATCTCTGTCTGGTTTATTATGACACTGGGAATTGAACTCAGGGCTTCATGCATGCTAAGCGAATGCTGTACCAACTGAACTACATTCCTAGTCCTTAGTTGTAGATATTGATTGATTGATTGATTGATTTTTTTTTAACAGGACCTCACTATACCTCCTTAGCTAGCCTGGAACTCACTATAGAACAGGCTGACCCCAAACTCACAGAGATTACCTGCCTGTGCCTCCCATGTGTAGGAACTAAAGGCATGCACCATCAGCCCAGCCTTACTAAAACTAGATTTTAGTGTGAGAAATGGAAGATAGTAAATGTTTTAAAAGAAGCATGCAGTATTTTCCAGTAACCAGCCTAGGCTCTATTACATGTGGGGACTTAAAGTTAGACTTGGACCATGATTCTCATAGGCTATGCATGTCACTCAGCAGCGCGATGTGAGCTGGTTATTTCTAGGATGTCCTTACAGCAGTCCTTTCTATATTTGGAATAACCAACTGGGAGCATCTTTTTAGACCTTTCTCTAACCAGGTTTTGCTGAAATACATAAAGACAAAGATTCGTTATCAAAGATTCATATCAGACAGTTATGGGAACTGTCCTGGCTTAGAATCTCTATAGGTGTTGTCTTAGTTAGGGTTTCACTGCTGTGAACAGATACCATGACCAATGCAAGTTTTATAAAAGACAACATTTAATTGGGGCTGGCTTACAGGCTCAGAGGTTCAGTCCATTGTCATCAAGGCAGAAACATGGCAGCATCTAGGCAGGCTTGGTGCAGGAGGAGCTGAGAGTTCTACATCTTTATCTGAAGGCTGCTAGTGGAAGACTGACTTCCAGGCAACTAGGGTGAGGGTCTTAAGCCCACACCCACAGTGACACACCTACTCCAACAAGGCCACACCTCCTATTAAGGTCACTCCATGGGCCAATCATATACGATCCATCACAGGTGTCAGCAGCTAGAAGTTGGAAGTTATGTTTAGCTGTTACTGTTTGTACTCACATATAATTGATCAACCATTATTTCTGGTCCTGATGGGATAAAAGGTATCAGTTGCTAATGAGTTGATCTTATTTGAAGGTATGGTCTATTCTACAGCACAGTTTAAATGAAGTAATTAGGGAAGCCGTAATTCCATATGACTTAATACTATGAAAATATGCCTACAGATACATAAAGAGGGAAGATAATAAAGATGTAAGGTGACAAAGTAGCTGCTTTGGATGCTTTTGTTTTGTTTTAGAATTATTTATTTTATGAATATGAGTATATTGTAGCTGTCTTCAGACATACCAGTAGAAGGCATCAGATCCCATTTCAGATGGTTGTGAGTCACCATGTGGTTACTGGGAATTGAACTCAGGACCTCTGAAAGAGCAGTCAGTGCATAACCGCTGAGCCATCTCTCCAGCTCCATATTAAGGGCTCTAGAATAAATCTTTCTTATGGCTCTTGGTGACGTTAGTACTAGACTATTTTCCGGGACTATGAGATAATCCACTTTTGTAGTTTGTGCCACCAAGTCTGCAGTGCTTTGTTACAGGGATACTGGCTTACTGGCTACAAGTCTACTGTCAAAAGCTAGTCAAGACCAATGTAGAGAAGCAAAGGCAGCAGACAGCGTGGTATGGAGGGAAGCTCATTATTACCTTAATTTACTGCCTGCATCTTCCAGGCCATTAGACAGATGGAACCTAAACAGACATGAGGTCTCTCCTCTAATTGAGTTGAGGAGAGTTGAGAATACAGGGAGATTTTGATGGCAAGAATTTACAGGCAAATTTTGCAAATTTACCAGAAATGGAAGAGTTCAGGATATCCACAAGGATTTTGTGTTGAATGCATGTACATGAAGAAAATACTGGAAAGAAGCAAGTAGAACAGTTATTGTGGGTCCTATTCCTGGTTTCTGACTAGCCATGTTATACATAAGATAATGTTAGCCGGGCGGTGGTGGTGCACGCCTGTAATCCCAGCACTCTGGGAGGCAGAGACAGGCGGATTTCTGAGTTTGAGGCCAGCCTGGTCTACAGAGTGAGTTCTAGGACAGCCAGGGCTATACAGAGAAACCCTGTCTCGTGGGTAGAACTTGTTGTCAAACCTGATGAACTGAGTTCAGGCCCCAGAATCTGTCCACATGGTAGGACAGAGGTGGAGAAAGCAAGTCTGGCATGTTTCCCTTTAATCTACACATGTGTGTCATGGCACACAAGGGTGCATACAAAAATAAATAAATACTTTAAAAATTAACAAGTGCTGGGCAGTGGTGGTGCACACCTTTAATTCCAGCACTTGGGAGGCAGAGGCAGGGGGATTTCTGAGTTCAAGGTCAGCCTGGTCTACAGAGTGAATTCCAGGACAGCCAGGGCTATACAGAGAAACTCTGTCTCGAAAAACAAATAAACAAACAAACAAATAAACAAACAAACAAATAAATAAATAAATAAAATAAACAAGTAAGCCTGTTAAGAACATGCTTCATTTTAAAAAATCTAATTTCAGGAGAGAAAAATAGGAAATTCCAGGGTGAGATGGCAGATTAGAAGCTTCTACCATGTAACATGATGAATGAGAAAAGTCAGCAGTTAACTATTGCTGAGTATGTGAGAACATCAGAGATCACCAAGATGATTGCACAGCTGAACGGTGTGGAGAAACGGTACCACAGTGAGGAGGAGCGCAACCCCCAGTGGCCGCCCAGTGCGCAGAGGGAACAGAACCTTCCTCCTCCTCTCCTCACTTTTCTCCATATTTGTATTCTTCCTTTTATTTGCCTCGCTTCAGGTTTCTTTTTTCCCTTCTTGCTTCTGTCTTTCATTCCATTCATTCAGGGTTACTAGATTTACCCACCCACGCCCAACAATTTTTTAACTTCTAGTACAGTCAACATTATTTTTTCTAGTTGCTGTTCTTTGGTCATTAGCAGTGTATTAGTCGGTGTTGATCTCTTTTAAGTATATTTTGGTATCTTGTTTGGTCTGATGTTTCTGTTATACAGTTTGTCTGTTTCTCTCTTGGGTGGAACTAAGATTGAGCCCTCAGATATAGGCTCCTACCAAGTAGACCTCCAAATAAAACCATAAGAGAAGCTTGCCAGACATGCAGATCATAACACACAAAGAGCAAGGCAACTCGTCACCTCTGAGAGATTGCAGTTCCCCAATACATGAATCCCAAAATACTGAACTGGTTGGACTGCCAAGGTAGGTAGGTGGGTGGGTGGATGGTTAGATGGATAGATGGATACATACATGCATACATACATACATACATACATACATACACACATATGCTGAAATAAATAAACACACAAATAGCCTACTTCTATAAATAACTAGTGACTTCAAAGAAGAAACAAACAGTAAGAAAGAAAGGAAATTTATAAGATCATGGATGCAAAAGCCACCCAGAGTAAAAGCTAGCAATGTGGATTAGAAATTCAGTAAGGAAATTGAGTTACTAAAACCCAACCAAATCAAGCAAAAAAAAGCAGGAAACTTGGAAATTACAATTAATCGCATATAAATACATAAATAGGTCAGATGGTTGTGATGCAGGCCTTTAATCCCAGCACTCAGGGGGTAGAGGTTGGCACATCTCTTGAGTTTGAGGCCATCATGCTCTACAGAGTGAGTTCCAGACAGCCAGGGCTACACAGAGAAACCCTGTCTTGGAAAACCAAAAACTAAAAGTGAAAAAATAAATGAATAAAAAAATAAATAAAACCATAAAATCATCATTGAGGACTGGAGATGTGGTTCAGTTCAAAAGAAACTTTGCTGCTCTGTCACGTAAACTGAGTTCCTTCCCCAGCATCCTCATCACCTGGAACTCCAGCCTCAGAGCATCCAGTGGCCTCCTGTGACCTCTGGAAACTTGCACACATGGGGCATATACACACATGCACAAAGATAGATATTAAAAAGAGGAGCTGCAGAGCTGGCTCAGCACCTAAGAGCAGCATACCACTTTCACAAAGGACCCAAGTGCGGTTCCCAGATCCCACATAGTTTGCAAACTCCTATACAGTTCAGGGAGGTCCAGTGCCCTCTTCTGGCATCCATGGGCATCTAGGCATCAATTAAAAAGAAAAAAGTATTAGAAAAAGAGTGCGACCATAACATCCAAGAACACTGGGCATGATCAGGACCAAATGTAAGAATTCAGAGGTAGAAGAACAAACTAAGATTAAAAAAAAAATAATAAAACACCTCAAGGCAAAAAGGGCCTGCTCAATGAAATTAGAGCAAAAAATTTCCCAAGTCTAGAGAAAGAAATGGATATTCAAACACAAGAGGCATTTAGAACCCCCAAACAAAACAAAACAAAAAAAAACCCTTCCTAATGTGGTCAAGATGTCAAAACACAGAAACAGCAATAGAAGCTGTAAGAAAAAAAGCCAGTTACAATGACAAACACAGAAGAACATCAGACCTCTGACAGAAATTCCAAAAGCCAGAAAAACAGAATAATGTATTCCAGCTTTGAAAGGAAATGATTACATACCAGTATTGTCGTATCCAACAAACCTATGTGGGTAGGTTGTTTTTTGTTGTTGTTTTTGTGGGTTTTTTGTTGTTATTGTTGTTGTTATTGTTTGGTTGTTGTTGTTGTTGTTGTTGTTGTTGTTGTTGTTGAGACAGGGTTTCTCTGTGTAGCCCTGGCTGTCCTGGAACTCACTCTCTAGACCAGGCTGGCCTCGAACTCAGAAATCCGCCTGCCTCTGCCTCCCAAGTGCTGGGATTAAAGGTGTGCACCACCACCACAAGGTGGATACGTTGTGTATTGTTGGGCACAGATATAAATAACCCAGGCTGAACTCACACTTAACAGCAGCCCTGTATTAGCCTCATGAGTGCAGGACTGCGGGTATGAAACACATGACCAGGTCAAAGCTACCTTTTAGAACCAGCAGAGAAAGACATTTCAAGATAAGCACAAATGAAAACAATTCATGACTGCAGAAGATAATCCTGGTAGCTAGCTTTTCTCATTACTATGACCAAATACTGCAGAAGGGAAGAGGGGCTCATTTTGGACCAGTTTTAGAGACTACAGTTTATCATAGCAGGGATGGCAAGGAGGCTGAAGTGACTTGGTCCATGAAAATGGGAGACTGTGCAGCAACTGCAAAGGAGCAAAGAGAATGACCCTGGGTTTGTCTCCTACCACTGTATAAAACTGAGGTGTAGCGGCGACCGCCTAGAGCCTCAGTTTTTAGGAGGGTGCCAGGTGGTGATGGTGCGAACCTTTAATCCCAGAACTCAGTAGGCAGAGTGAGCTAAAACGATGAGACCCTGTCTCAAAAAAAGGAAAGGGGACCTGGGATCAAAGTTTTAGTAACTTTTGCTCAAAAGTAAAAAGTCAGGAAAAGAGAAAATTGTAATGGTTATGATATAATGAAGTCAGATACTTACATAGTCCTCCATTTTGAGTAACTTAGACTGAACAAGTTAAGCTGAATGGACTCTTGAGATTGTTTCCTACTCTGATTTTAAAATAGAAATTTTGGGTTATTTCAAATTGGAAGTACACATATTCAGGGAAATGTGAAATTATAAACTCATAATTTCAAAAGTTCTTTGTATTACTAGTAAGAGCAGAGAGCTCTGAAATCTGAGCAATGTTTTGTTTTCTGTTCTTCAAGAAATACATCTTTCAGGGAAGGAGGGGTTAATAGTTCTGTTTTGGAAGAAATAAAATGAGGTGGTGAAATGTGTTCCTAGTGCATTTGAAGGAGGTGATAATTCTCTGATAATTGAGGAGGCTGTTCTTAGTTTATACTGAAATGAATATATATATGTGTATATATATATACTTATACATATGGTAATTCTCTTTATTATATATGTGCATATATATAAAAAAAGAGATTTACGAGACTGGCTTACATGATAGAGATTGCCAGTCCCATAATGACTATCTACATGCCAGAATGCCCAGAACCAAGTAGCTTGTTGCCTATTAGATACCCAGCAGTCCAAGTATGGCATGGAAAGTCTGAAAACTCTGTGAGAGTTGTTGCTTTTCAGCCCAGTTCAGAAGACAAGGAAACTAGATTTTAATATCCACAGAGTGGTAGAGGCAGCATAACAGGACAGACATGCTCACCAGCAGGAAAAGCAGGCAGGTAGGACTGGTTTCCCTCTCACCTGTTTGTTTGTATCATTACCATCAGCATCTTGGTTCCCAGAACCGAGAAGGAGAAATAGGTATGGATACCACCAATACAAGAAGCTATCTGCAGTTAGAACCCCCTGGCAAGGAGAAAAATCACTGTGTTCCAGTGCAGTGTCTCTGGATATATCATCCACTCTTCAGAATGGCCCCATGCCTATGAGCAGTTAGCCGATACAAAATGAAATTGAAGCTATTTTTGTAGACTTTTTGTTTCATTTTTCTTTGTTTTAGCATGTTTTGTCTTCCTGGTATTTCTTTGCTTATTTTAATTCTTGATTTCATAGGGAGGTTATCTTTATTTCTTTGGTGTTTTGTTGTTTTCTTTTTTGTGTATGTAGCCTTGGCTATCCTGGAATCTTACCTGTAGCCTGGCCTTAAACTCAGAGAGATCTGTCTGCCTCTGCTTGCAGAGTGCTCAGATCAAAGGCAACCACCACCTGGCTGTTAGTTTGCTTTTCATTTTTGTTTGTTTGTTTGTTTAAGAGACAAAGAACAAAACTGAATGTGTAAGGAGATGGGGAGAATCTGGGAAAATTTGGGGAAAAGGGAAAAATGAGCAAAATATATGAATATTTTTTTCAGTTAAAAAAAATTGTGAATAAAGAGGCAAAACAGAAAAGGATTCCCAACCAAGAAAGAGCCCTAGTGCTCTGCCTCCCTCAGGCCTGCTGAGTTCTCCATGCCAGAAGACGGCCATCTTCCTTCTGCTTATACATGCCTGGCAACAAGAACTGCCAGTGGCTCTGAAGCACTGGACTTCTGACAGCCTCTGCGGTTCTGTGTATCAGAGCTCAGCCCCTTTAGCCTTGTGACCTCTACTCTCATTATTTTTATTCCAGTTGCCACAAGTGCCATAGGTTCTTATGGCATCCCTCATCTCACAAATGTCCAAGCACACGGAGACATTTCATTCAGACCACCACAGTTGGTATCTAATTTATTACTCTAGGATATACACTTACATCTGAAGGCAGAGCTAAGCTCGATGAATTAGAGAACATGTGGGGTCGGTCTTTATACCTCATTCGGTATAACATTTTGTAGTTCCATCTATTTGTAAATTTTATGATTTACTTTTTCTTTACAGCTGACTAGTATTCCTGTGTGTGTGTGTGTGTGTGTGTGTGTGTGTGTGTCACATTTTCATTATCCACTCATCAGTTGAAGGACATTTAGACTGTTTCCATTTCCTAGCTATAGTGAATGCAGTGGCAGTGAATATGGCTAAGCAAGTGTCTATATCCTTTGAGCATATGCTGAGTAATGGGCTAGTGGCTCATAGAAATAGCTACCTTTTTAAAATCCCAGTTTACAGAGGAGGAAACTAGGACAGAGAGGTCAGTTGAGTTGCCAAGCTAGTTACTTACTAACAAAGCCAAGATTCGAATATACTCTGGCTTGCTCCTTGCTTGTTAGTCACTATTGAAGTCTGAATGGAGATGGTGGCATATAAAACAAAAAGTAGAGTGTGTTCTTTGGCATCTCAGAGCAGGGGATGCTCATGTTAGTGACTGCTTGGGAGCCAGAGAAGGCTTTGTACGGGAATTGAAAGGTGTAGTAAGCCATGATTTGGGGCCTGACTTTTCAGGTGGTTCATTTGGTAGAATAAAGAGAAGCAAAATAATAGTATATGCAAATACTTAGATGTGAAATTATACATCTATATACAGCAGAAAGTGGTCTTTAGGCTGGCCCTGCTTGTCTAACACATGCCCTCAGGACCCTTCAGCTCTTCCCACAAGTTCAAGGAAGAGCAAGGTTGAGCTTGAAGTCTCAGGGAACTGGCCCAGTTTGAGGTATATATACATGAGCAAGGTATTCATAAGGAGCTATGGGGGCTGGGAAATGGCTCATTGGGTAAGAACATTTATTGCACATGATTGAAATCCTGAGTTAAAATCCCCAAACCCATGTAAAGTGATAAGTGTGGACATATACAACTCCAGTGCTGTAAAGGAACTGAGATGCGGATTTCTGGGGCTTGCTGACTACCATTGTAGTTCCAGGTTCCATGAGATACTTACCTCAAGGGAAGAGTGACAGAGCAGAGCACCCAGTGTCCTCTCTTGGCCTCCATGCTTACAAACATACAAGTGCATACACCACACACACATGACAACATTAGCACTCCCTTTTCAAAAGGAGCTGGAGAGCGCAGGGCTTGGTCTCTTTTCCCTTGTGGACTTAGTTAGTAAGTAGCAGCTCTACTGCAGTCACCATGAAAATCCAACAGGGTCTTGTCCCGTTGCTTTTGCCATGTGTGCTCAGACCACCATATGATCTGGAAATGCTGAACATGTACTATCAGTACCTCCATCAGTGCATGAAGGACAAAGGTTCCATTAGGTTGGACCAAGTGACCTTCCTTGAATGGTTATTTCAAGACCAACCCAAGAGATCAGGTTGGCTCTTTGTACATTCAAACAAATAAGCAAGCAACAAAAAACCTTGTAAATCTTCACACACACACACACACACACACACAAAAAAAAAAAAAAAAAGGTCAGCCGGGCGGGCGGTGGTGGCGCACGCCTTTAATCCCAGCACTTGGGAGGCGGAGGCAGGCGGATTTCTGAGTTCGAGGCCTGCCTGGTCTACCGAGTGAGTTCCAGGACAGCTGGAGCTACACAGAGAAACCCTGTCTCGAAAAACAAAAAAAAAAAAAACAAAACAAAACAACAACAACAAAAAAAGGTCAGGAAAATAAAAGGATATTGGTGAAAATGAACTTTTTGACAAATTCTCACAAGAGGAACTGCTCCATGCTAAATGTTCTAGATGTCTTAGAACCCTAGAGTTTGCTACTACCAGCTGGATTCCAACAGAAAGACCAGACTGGGAAGCAGCCACTGTTCTATTTTACTATGAGAATCTTTTAATATTCATAGAAAAGGAGGAATTCATAGAATTATTCCTATTTTTGAACAGAAATACTCACGAAGGCCTTGACCAAAAAAACAAAGGGAATTTGTTTTTATCCCCAAAGAAAAGGCTATCTAGAAACTCATGAAGAAGAAAAAGTGATTCTGGACCCAAATCTGGAAAAATCTTTGACTAGCACGTCTGACACCGAACTCTGTGATCTTGCAGCTGTCCTTGGTATACACAGTTCACTCAAACATCAACATTTGATGGAGAAACAGCCAACATCAAAGGTGCCAAGAGACCTGTACAGAATGTGATTGATTAGGTGTAAAAAAGTGAAGCTAGTGTTTGAGGAACCACCCTGTCCCACACATGTGGAAGGAGAATCTGCAGTAAGTCATCAAGAACAGTATAGGGCTGGAGAGATGGTGATTGGTTTTTTTCCAGACAGGGTTTGTCTGTGTAGCCCTGGCTGTACTGGAACTCACTCTGTAGACCAGGCTGGCCTCGAACTCAAAAATTTCCCCTGCCTTTGCTTCCCAAGTGCTGAGATTAAAGGCGTGCGCCACCACCGTCCAGCTGAGAGATGGTGATTAAGAGCATTGACTGGCCGGTTGTGGTGGCACACGCCGGTAGGATTTGCTGAAGGAGGCAGAGGCAGGAGGATCACGAGTTCGAGGCCAGCCTGGGCTACACATTTTAAGCCGGGTGGTGGTGATTTGCAATCAAAGGCAGCAGTTAAGAATGGCTGTAATACTGGGTGGTGCACGCCTGTAATCCCAGCACTCTGGGAGGCAGAGGCAGAGGCAGGTGGATTTCTGAGTTCAAGGCCAGCCTGGTCTACAGAGTGAGTTCCAGGACAGCCAGGACTATACAGAGAAACCTGTCTCCAAAAAACCAAAAAAAAAAAAAAAAAAAAAAAAAAAAAAAAAAAAAGAATGGTTGTAAAGATAGAGATTGTCCAGGTGCTAGATGAGAACTTGAGGATCCTAGAGTTTGAATACCAATTTATCAAACAAGATAGACAGGTGAGAGCTGCCATTACAAATAATAATGATCTAGTTCATAAGAAGAAAGGTTAAGGATACTTGAAATAAAGTTTACTAGAAAAGGTAAAGTTTCACCATGAAGCCATTTTTAAAAAATGAACCAAGCTTCCCTTCTTCGTAAATGCCCCTACCCGTTTGTGTCTGCTTCTGTGTGTCTGTGTTAGAGAGGGTATGCATATGTACACAAGTATGTAGGGGTATGCTCACAATCAGAGATCAGAGGTCAACATGACATGTCCCCCTCTGCCAATCTCGACCCTGTACTTTGAGAAGGATGTATCAGCAAACCTGGAGCTCGCTGTTTTGGCTAACTAGCCATCCCGGAAAGTTAACATAGGAAAAAACCATAGAGAATAAGAAGACAGGGTGGATGGAGAGACACAGGAAAGAGAAGGGAGAGGCCTTGAGTTTGAAAGAAATGTGAGATAGTGAGACCCACTTTTTTCACCTTCCAAGCACTAGAGTGACAGGGAAGCATTGTCCCAGCTTTTACATGGGTTCTGGGGATCCAAACTCAGGTCCTTATGTAACAGTCACTTCATCTTCTGTGTCACTGCTCCAGCTCTAATTGAACCATTTTATCCACAATTATTCACTTATATTAACCATCAGGCTAATAATTTGTTATACTCCCCCCCCCACTACTTTGTCATTTTTAAACAAAATCCCAGTCATTCGATTTTACTAATGAAGACTTGGAAGCCAGATGCTAGGGCGAGTGCCTGCCAGCTGAGAGGCAGGGAGGCGCCCAGCTGGCCTCCTGCAGCACAGTCTGCTCTCACCATCTCATATGTCTTTCAAATTGTATGTCCCTCCCTTCTACTTCCTTTATCTTTCCATCCATCCTGACTTCTTCTTACTCTCTGTGGTTTTGGTTGCTTGTTCTGCCTCTTGACCTAACAACTTTATTCAATCCTATTTACGATTAAAAAAAAAAAAAAAAAAAAAAGCTCTTGAACAGGGCAGTGGTGGCGCACGCCTGTAATCCCAGCACTTGGGAGGCAGAGGCAGGTGGATTTCTGGGCATTTCGAGTCCAGCCTGGTCTACAAAGTGAGTTCTAGGATAGCCAGGGCTACACAGAGAAACCCTGTCTTGAAAAAAAACAAACAAAAAAAGAAAGAAAGAAAGAAGAGAAGAGAAGAGAAGAGAAAAGAGAAGAGAAAAGAAAAGAAAAGAAAAGAAAAGAAAAGAAAAGAAAAGAAAAGGAAAGGAAAGGAAAGGAAAGGAAAGGAAAGGAAAGGAAAGGAAAGGAAAGGAAAGGAAAGAAAAGAAAAGAAAAACTCTTGGATTAAAGGTATGTGCTAGGGCTGAGCCACACAACTAAAAACAGAGTTTTCAGGGCTGGAGAGATGGCCCAGTGGTTAAGAGTACTACTGGCTGCTCTTCCAGAGGTCCAGAGTTCAGTTCCCAGCAACCACATGGTGGCTCACAGCCAACTTTAATGGGATCTGATTGATGCCCTCTTCTGGTATGTCTGAAGATACCAACAGTATACTCGCATGCATTAAATAAATAAATAAATAAATAAATAAATAAATATTTAAATATTTAAATAAGAAACCAGTTTTTCCAGTAAATAACACAATCTCGGTGTTCACAATGTCTAAATAAAAAGGAAAAATTTTAATTCTAACTCAGTAAATCTGATATTCATAACTAGGATATCATCTGGTTCAGTATTGATCAGGGTTGTATGCACAGAAATTAGCTTACACAAAAGCTCATTGGCAGTCACAAAAGCTGCTCTTTGTTCCTATCCCCACTGACCTCAGAAGATGGAAAGATCTCCCATGCTCATGGATTGGCAGGATTAATATAGTAAAAATGGCCATCTTGCCTAAAGCAGTCTACAGATTCAGTGCAGTCCCCATCAGAATTCCACATCAATTCTTCATAGAGTTAGAGTAATTTGCAAATTCATTTGGAATAATATAAAACCCAGGATAGCAAAACCTAATTTCAACAATAAAAGAACTTCGGGAAGAATCACCATCCCTGACCTCAAGCTGTATTACAAAGTAATAGTGATAAAAACTGCATGGTATTGGTACAGAGACAGGCAGGAAGATCAGTGGAATAGAATTGAAGACCCAGAAATTAATCCACACTCCTATGGTCACTTGATCTTTGACAAAGGAGCTAAAAAACATCCCGTGGGAAAAAAGACAGCATTTTTAACAAATGGTGCTGATTCAACTGGAGGTCAGCATATAGAAAAATGCAAATCAACCCATTCTCATCTCCTTGTACAAAACTCAAGTCCTCTACATAAAACCAGATACACTGAACCTTATAGTGGAGAAAGTGCGGAAGAGCCTTGAACACATGAGCACAGGGGAAATTTGACTGAACAGAACACCAATGGCTTATGCTCTAAGATCAAGAATCAACAAATGGGACCTCAAAAAATTGCAGAGCTTCTGTAAGGCAAAAGACATTGTCAATAGGACAAAATGGCAACCAACAGATTGGGAAAGATCTTTTTACCAATCCTACATCCAATAGAAGTCTAATATCCAATATATACAAATAACTTGAGAAGTTGGACTCCAGAGAATCAAATAACCCTATTAAAAAATGGAGTACAGAGCTAAAGAATTCTCAACTGAGGAATATTGAATGGCCGAGAAGCACCTAAAGAAATGTTCAGCCGGGCGTTGGTGGCGCACGCCTTTAATCCCAGCACTTGGGAGGCAGAGGCAGGCGGATTTCTGAGTTCGAGGCCAGCCTGGTCTACAAAGTGAGTTCCAGGACAGCCAGGGCTACACAGAGAAACCCTGTCTCGAAAAACCAAAAAAAAAAAAAAAAAAAAAAAAAAGAAATGTTCAACATCCTTAGTCATCAGGGAAATGAAAATCAAAACTCTGAGATTCCACCTCACAGCAGTCAGATTGTCTAAAATCAAAAACTCAGGGCTGGGCGTTGGTGGCGCACGCCTTTAATCCCAGCACTTGGGAGGCAGAGGCAGGCGGATTTCTGAGTTCGAGGCCAGCCTGGTCTACAGAGTGAGTTCCAGGACAGTCGGAACTATACAGAGAAACCCTGTCTCGAAAAACAAACAAACAAACAAACAAACAACAACAACAAAAAAAAAACTCAGGTGACACAACTGTTGGAGAGGATGTGGAAAAAGAGGAACAGTTTTCCATTGCTGGTGGGACTGCAAGCTGTTACAATCACTCTGGAAATCAGTTTGGTGACTCCTCAGAAAATTGGACCTAGTACCACCTGAGGACCCAGCCATACCACTCCTGGACATATACTCAGAAGATGCTCCACTGTGTTCATAGCAGCCTTATTTATAATAGTCAGAAGCTGGAAAGAACCCAGATGTCCCTCAACAGAGGAATGGATACAAAAAATGTGGTACCTTTACACAATGGAGTACTATTCAGCTATTAAGAATGATGAATTCATGAAATTCTTAAGCAGATGAATGGAACTAGAAAATATCCTGAGTGAGGTAACCCAATCACAAAAGACACATGGTATGCACTCATAAGTGTGTGTGTGTGTGTGTGTGTGTGTGTGTGTGTGTGTGTTTTAATTTGGTTTTTTTTTTTTTTTATTTTTTTGAGACAGGGTTTCTCTGTATAGCCCTGGCTGCCCTGGATCTCACTCTGTAGACCAGGCTGGCCTCAAACTCAGAAATCCACCTGCCTCTGCCTTCCAGAGTGCTGGGATTACAGGCGTGTGCCACCACCGCCCAGCTCGACTGTGTTTTTTAATACTAAAGAACAAAAATATCCTTTTCAAAAGCATTTCATGCCAGTAAGGCAAGTGTGCCTTTGGTAAATTATTCAAAAATATTATTTTTTCCTGCATGATCATATGAAAGGCATTTGTTAGTCTTTATAAGTTAGTCTGAACTGAATGACCAAGCAGTCTGATGAACTATTGACTCTCCTTATTCAGTACTTCTGTACTGTTCAAAGCTTGTCTTTATCAATCTTGTTGGTATCCACAGCTTTTCTCCTCTGAAACAAGGACAAAACCTCTTCTCCAACCTAACACATAGCCCAGTTTCCATTCTGAGGACAGCACATCTTAAAAAATATACAGGCTGTTTAATTCAACAGTTTTGTTCTACTAGCCAATGTATCTTCAGCTGTTGTTTTTGCCTATGTACAACCTGAACAATCTGTTTAATATTTTTTCTCAGAAGCATTTTTTATATTATGATTTGTTTCTGAGGTTGGAGGAATGTTTATCTGTGTTTTCCATTGCTACAATAAATCACATTCCCATAAATTCATGATTCTGTTAGCTATATATGGCTTTACTTTTTCTGTCTGTCCTTCTGGCCCTATAAACTCAACCCATCCTGGACTTTTTTTCACCTGAGATAAAGTTCCAATGTCTAGAAGCTGATTATTTACCTCCTGAAGATGCCAAGATTTTGGTGAAATTATTGTTACATCTGCTCCTTTGTCTACCAAACCTTAAATTTCAATGCCATTTATGTGTATTTTTGGACTTGGCCTCTGATCATTTTTTAGCAGTTTGCCAAAGTATTTGTTTTCTTGTTTCTCCTGAAATTTTTGTTTTATCAACTGAAGCTATTATGTCCTTGATTTCATCCAGAACAGTGTTGTTTTTGACAAGAGGCATTAAATTTTTTAACTGCTTTGTAGATGAGTTTCTCCAATGCTGACAGGAAATGATTGAATTAAATTGGATATCAGGGCCTGAGGAGGCCCCCTAGGATGTTTTCCCATGGCAAAGGATTACTGTGACTGTCCCTGTTGATCTGCATTTATTAGTCTAGTAAGGGCCTTTGCCATACCTTCTGTTAGGGCCTTCTTTTTGGGTTACTCTAGAAAAATACATTGTTTCTAGGAAGACCTTGCTTATAGTGCCTTTGCAGATGGCCTTGCTTACCAGTTAAAACATCTAATGTTTTGATTTTTCTTAAAACTTTTAGAAATTACTTCTCCTATCAGAGTAGCATCATAAACACAAGATCCAATATCAGCCAAATTTCTAATCCATTCATCTATTTGTTAATCTCATCTTTAAAGGCCTAATCACCCTATTGCATTCTGAATTAGCATTTTCAAAAGCCAATGATTCAGTTGGTATTTTTCTGACTTCTGAATCTGATACTATACATAAGTACACTGTAGCTGTCTTCAGACACACCAGAAGAGGGCATCAGATCTCTTTAGGGATGGTTGTGAGCCACTATGTGGGTGCTGGGATTTGAACTCAGGACCTTTGGAAGAGCAGTCAGTACTATTACCCACTGAGCCATCTCTCCAGTCCCTCTGAATCTGATACTATTCTATTTACAGATGAAGTCAGTCTTTGCAAAAAAGTAAGTGAAGGCTTATTTTAGGCCTTGTATAATTTTAGTATATGACTCAGACCTCATTCCTGATTCTTTTTTTTTTTTTAAATCTCTTTTTAAAAGATCTTATTTGTTTTTTTATTTATATGAGTACACTGTAGTTGTCCTCAGACACACCAGTAGAGGGCATCAGATCCCATTACAGATGGTTGTGAGCCACCATGTGGTCGCTGGGACTTGAACTCAGGACCTCTAGAAGGGCAGTCATTGCTCCTAACTACTGAGCCATCTCTCCAGCCCTCTTTCCTGATTCTTTAACCTTGTCCCAAGCATTTAAAGCTGTTAAACACATAGTGTCAAGGTATCACCATCAAATTCAAGCTGCCTTTGTAACTCAGCATATTAACCTTCACCTAGCAACTGAACTTGGGAAATATTGATACCTAGCCTAATCACTGTTCTATGATCCTAGCTTCCTCTTCCTGCCATGTTCACCATTGTATCTGAAGACCCTCTAATATTGCTGTTCGAGGCCAGCCTGGGCTACACATTTTAAGCCGGGCGGTGGTGATTTGCAATCAAAGGCAGCAATTAAGAATGGCTGTAAAACTGGGCAGTGGTGGTGCACGCCTGTAATCCCAGCACTCTGGGAGGCAGAGGCAGGTGGATTTCTGAGTTCAAGGCCAGCCTGGTCTACAGAGTGACTTCCAGGACAGCCCGGGCTACACAGAGAAGCCCTGGGGGGGGGGGGAGATTACCAGACTGATAGTAATTATGGCCAGTATTATGTCAATCTCAGTTAAGTCATTTATCTTTTCATTTTCTTCTAGTATTTTCACACCATCCAAAGTAGCACTATATAGGGTCCTAATGCCCTATATTATGATATTTTCCATACTTAAGGTGGGAAAGATTTTTCTTTTCTATATTACTTAACTCTCCCCTTGAGGACTTCCCAGATGACTTCCAAATCTGGTGGCTTCTCATTCTGTTCACAGCTGGCATGTTTTTATGTCCATGTGGTCCTGCTATGCATTGGCGCTCCAAATGAATTTTTTAACTAAATCTCAGTCATTCGATTTTACCAATGAAGACTGTTGAGCCGGATGTTGGGTTGAAAGCCTGCTAGCTCAGAGAGGCAGACAAAACACCCAGCTGGCCCTCCTCCTCAGCTGATCAAGAATGGTCAGAATGCCCCTTTCTCATTGTCTCATAAAAACCTCCTTCAAACTGAATGTCCCTCCCTTCTACTTCCTGTTTCTCTCTATCCATCCTCCTGCTCCCTCTTACTTAGTGTGTTTTTCTTAATAATCTTAGGCTCACTTCCTGTCACCTGGTTGCTTGCTCTTACCTCTTGACCTATAGTTGACTTTATTTAATCCTGTGTATAATATTCAAGCAGAAAGTTCTGCAATTAAAGGAGCATTCTAAGGCTGAGCCACACCACAACTAAAAAGATTTTTTCTGTAAATAATAGTCCCAGAGATCACAGTATGATCAAATGTCCTGCAACTTATCCATCAGAGATTCTTAAATATATGTACCTGCTTGGTTACCAGGGACCACTTCTAGCCACAGTACAAGTAAAATTATATAGATCTTAGTGACAACACTGAAACTGATTCTGACTGTAGCAGTTTAAATGAGAAATGGCCCCAGGGGTTTCATCTATTTGAATTCATTGACCTCAGTTACAGGAACTGTTTGGGAAGAATGAGGATGTGTGGCCTTGTTGGAATAGGTACCCTTGTTGGAGTTTTGTCACAAGGGCTGGCCTTGAGATTTCAAAGCCCATGCCAGGCCCAGTCTCTTTCTTTCTTTCTTTCTTTCTTTCTTTCTTTCTTTCTTTCTTTCTTTCTCTCTCTCTCTCTCTCTCTCTCGCTCTCTCTCGCTCTCTCTCGCTCTCTCTCGCTCTCTTGGCCTATAACTTGTGGATCAGATGAGAACTTTCAACTACTTTTCCTGCACATCTGCCTGTCATGCTATCTGCCATGATGATAATGGACTAAGCCTGAAATGGTAAGCCAACCTCCAATTAAATGCTTTCTTCTATAAATTGCCTTGGTCATGGTGTTCACAGCAATAGAACAGTAACTAAGACACTGACCACTTTCATACTGCCATGTCTTACTTTCCTACATAAACTATTTTCGACCACCAAAAAGAGGATTAGTATATATTTTTGTAATTACATAGAGGCCAATCTCTGCTTGCATGCATTGCTTTGAGTTAAGATAAGTATATCAGCTTACCACATGAGATGTTTATATTGACGCTATTTTACTGGGTAAGAAAATGTGACAGTTTAGTGTAACTGCCCGCAGTTACATCGAACGGGTTACCTGGAAGGGGATGTATGGGAAGGCGTCAAAAAGACAACACCTGCTGCTCATAGTTTAACGGAGGACTCCAAATACATAGGCAGAGGAAAACCCTTCCCCAAAGGCTGGAAACTCTGCAGAACTGGTTAGGTTGCTCCGCAAGTGGCTAGTGTTTCTCTAGAAGCTGCAGGTCCTTGAAGAACCATGGGCTTCACCTTGGTCTGAGCGCCCCACCCCAGGTGGAGGGGATTATAGCTAACACAGGAGTTCCCGCTCAAAGGCTGGGAGAGGAACTTCACCTTGGTCAATGTCAAGTTCCTGCCAGGTGGCATGACACCCCAATACAGCTCTCTGTAGTTTAGCAGAAATTCTCTATTAATTCCAGAGCAATCACTAAAATAAGTGGGGTTTTGGGGAGTAGTCCTAAGTTGAGGCATAGTAGTACATGCTTACACTCCCAGCACTTCAGGAGACTGAAGGAGGATCATGAGTTCAGAATCAACCTGGATTCCATAGCAAGACCATGTCTCAAAAAATAATAATAGAAAGAGAGGGAGAGGGAGAGAGGAAGGGGGGACTCTCGCAAGTAAGAAGCAGGATTGGGTAGTTAGGAAGGGAGGCATGACAGGAAACTTAGTTTGGGGCTAGAATATCAGAATCATGATTCTAAGTCGTAGACAAGATAGAGTATGACATCAGAGCTGGGTTTTGAATGTTATATAGAAATAAAATTATTAAGATCACATGAAATCCAGGTATGTCTAGAAAAAATATAATCAGGTAACTACTGTGGAGAAATTAATACTGAGGAAGGGGTAGATAGAAGAGATACAGAATTTGAATTGCTGGAGTGCAGAAATCACAGAAGTAAGACAGCCAGACACTTACATCATCAGGTGATAAGTCAAGTGCATGTCATGGTCAGTAAAAATCTATCTGGCAAAGTCTTCTTTTGAAAATGAACAGTATTTTAAAGGAAAATAAAATATGCTAATTCAGCACTTGGAGGAATAGACGTTTACCATGTTGGACTTGAAACTAGCATCCAGATAAATCAAGGAAATGATTTCCTTCAGTGCAGGTAATTTATTCAGAGTATTTGAATTGGATATGTTTCTTAGTCTGCTCAGTGTAGACACAATTAGAAACCTCTTTAGCTTCCTGCTGTGGAAGAAATGATGGATGTGGCACTCTTTAAATTGCTACATACAGACATCTCCCTTTCACATGATGCAGATGCAAATTGCAAATGATATATTAGTCTCACAGTTGACTCTGCCTAAGCATAAACCTACTGATTCAAGTTGTTCTCATTTAGGAAGTACTACCTCTTAGCTAGCAAAGGCCCTTGCTGCCAGGTCAGACCACCTGCATTTGGTCTTCTGGGACCTTCATGGTAAAAGGGAAGAACCAACTCCACAAAGTTGTCTTTTGATCTACACTGTTGCATGCGCACGCGCGCGCACACGCACACACACACTAAATAAAATAAACGAAATTTAAAATGTCTACTTAAAAAAAATAGGGGCTAGAAAGGTGGCTCATATTGAATCCTTGCACAAACCCCAAGGATGGACCTGTCTGAGGCAGCCAGGGAATGAAAAGACACAAACCCTGGGATTAGATGGGCTCTCGGACAAGAAGCTTCGGCACCCCAAAAGCTCAGACCATGTACTGTGTAGTTAACCTGTGAAGTGGGGTTTTCTCATACAGATAAACAAAGAGGCAGGGTTTGTGGTATCCAGCTGGATCAAGTATAGCTAATCTCAGTGGCAACAGTCTTGTGGACATTATTTGTACACACTGTCAGCATCCACACTTGGATCCAGCATCCAGAAGGGTAGTCTGCCATCTCCCTGAGGCTAGCCCAGGGAGCACTGCTATTTTTCCCTTAGTTTGAGTTCTTGACATGGCCCCACCTATATCAAAAGTACATAATCATTTAGAACCTCACTACTCAGGGCTTTTTCCACTCCCCACAGACTTAGCAGTTAAAAGTCTAAGTCTTGTAGAGGACCTGGATTCATTTCTAACCCCAGTTCTACTCATCTGACCTCATTGTCCACCAGGCGTTCCAAAGGTGCTCACACATACATGCAGGCAGTATACTGATACACAGTAAATAAATAATAAGTAATAAGTCTTTGAAATAAATAAGTCTTTGAAAGGGCTTGGCAGTTAAGAACACTTTGTGCTTTTTTCAGAGGACTTGAGTTCTGTTCACAGCCATCCATAACTTGGCCTCTAAAAGCACCTTCTTTCCTTCACATAGACATCCCCATACATGCAGACACACATCTACACATAATTAAAAGTATTTTTTAAATTAGAAAATAAATTAACCTTTTAGGTCTTCCTAGAATGCGTGTCTAGTGTGTGGGAAGGCCAGTGTTCAATCCCCAGCAGCACATAAGGCAGGAATGGTGGCACACCTCTGTGACCCCAGGATTCAGAAGGCAGAAGCAGGAAGATTCAAAGCTGAAGACCGTCAGCTGCATATCATTTTGAGGCCAGCAAATATCTGCTTTTCAAAAATTGCAAACAAAGCTGTGGGGTAATGATTTAAAGTTGTATTATACCTGCAATAAGTTTAATCAGGGAGGTAAAGATTTACACTGAGAAAACTATAAAAGATTGCAGAAAAAAACTGAAGAATCCCTAGATATGCAGCTGGTCGCCATGTAACTGAAACTCAATGCCAACACAGTTACCACTGCTCAGAGTGCTCTACAGATTTCATAGAAACCTCAAATTTTCACAGCCTTTCTTTGAAAAACAAAGAGCCAATACTTGACGTTCAGGGAAGTGTAATGGGTCTTAAATAACAATTCTGAAATGGTTTTAGAAATGGAGAATAAAGTTTGAATAAAACTTTAAAATGTTTTACAAGGGCATACAGTGCTGTGCTGGCACAGGATAGAATTTAGGACTGAAAAATTCTTATTCTTGTGCAGTTGGTGTGAACAAGGGTGCTGTATATACTCCTCAACGGCAAGAGAAAGATTTCCACAGACGACACTAAAATAACTGAACTTCCACACAGAAGAGAATGACACTGTACTGTGTCCGTTCTCACACTATGTAAAAATCAACTCAAATGAACCAGCAAGCACTGCTATGAAACCTCTCTTCCTACTGGAGATAATAGTTATGTAAGCCTAGTTTCACCTTACACTAAGAGTATCATGAGAATGTGTTTTTAATTCTGCTACTTGTTGAGTAGAAGGTGAAACACAAAAGCTTTGGACTCCAAAAACAGAGTCTTTTGGTTTTGCAAAATAGTCATGGCACTTTTCCTAAGCCCTTTATATTTTTCATCATTCTTTTCTGTATATTATCTGACTCACAGATGTATTCAAGGTTACACACCTTATGTATCTTAGACTTTTCATGCTGACTCATCCTGATGACACAGAATAGAAAGGATATGGGAAGGGAGGATTTAGTTAGTCTTTCTTAATGCCTGGCAGTCAAAAACCTCAATGCAACTGATAAAACCAATGTGTGTTTTGCTAAAGACATCTCAAGCAAGGATGTTAAAAACAAGTGAATTGCCGGGTGGTGGTGGCGCACGCCTGTAATCCCAGCATTCTGGGAGGCAGAGGCAGGCGGATTTCTGAGTTTGAGGCCAGCCTGGTCTACAGAGTGAGTTCTAGGATAGCCAGAGCTATACAGAGAAAGTCTCAAAAAACAAAAAACTCAAAAAACAAACAAAACAAAACAAAACAAAACAAAAAAAAGAAGTGAATTTTGCTTACTTAGAGCCAGAATCAAAATGGACCAGCAAACTAAATAAAAGCAATAAAACCATAAAGTTACACACTATAATCCCAACACTAGGAGACAGAGACAAGAGGGTTGAAAGAGCAAAACAGTTCTCAACTACATGGCTATATAGTGAGTTGGAAGCCAGTTTGAACTGCATGAGACAACTATCTCATAAACCTTGCCCCCGCCAAAAATGAAAGAGAGTAGGTATACATCTCAACAGCAAAAAATAAACAATGTCATTGCAAAATGACCAAAGGACTACGTCTTGGTCACTGTTTTGTTGCTGTGTAGAGATACCATGACCAAGGCAACTCATAAAAGAAAGCATTTAATTGAGGACTTGCTTAGCTTTTCAGAGGTTTATTTTGTTTTCATCATGGTGGGAAATAGGTGGCATGCAGGCAGGTGCTGGACCTGAGAGGTACATCCTGGTCTGCAATCTGAGAACCAGTCTCTGGGGTTGGCATGGGTTTTTGAAACCTCAATGCTCATCCCCAGTGATACACTTCCTCTAACAAAGCCTACATCTCCAAATCCTTCTAATCCTTTTAAATAGTGCTACACCCCAGTGACTAAGAATTAAATATATGAGTCTATGGGGGCCATTCAAAGCACAACAGACTATATAGTTGTTTTCCAAAGATAGGTAAACACACACACAAACACACAAACTTTAAAAAATGAAGTACTGAGGTGGGTGGTGGAGGCACACAATTCTAATCCCAGCACTCAAGAGGCAGAGGCAGGCAGATCAACAAGTTTAAGGCCAGCAAGTTCTAGGGCAGCCAGCCAGGGCTACACAGAGAAACCGTGCCTCAAACAAACAAAAAACAAACACCAAAAATAAAGCATTGTTTTGTGTTATAATTTGAGTGAGCCTTCAAAACATTGTGCTGATGGCTCCAGATACGGAGAGGTGGCTTGGTGGTCAGAAGCACATGTTCTTGTAGAGGACCCAGGCTCAATTTTAAGCACCCACATACCAGTTCACAACTATCCACAACTCCAATTCCAGGGGATCTGGCTTTTTCTTCTAACTCCCACAGAAACCAGACACATACATGATGTACATACATGCATTCAGACAAAGCACAATGCACATAATATAAATAAACATATGTATAATAACAAATATATATAAATATATATAATATATAATAAACAAATATATATAAATAAATAAAAACAAACAACAACAATAACCCTTATGCTGAGTGAGCATAGCTAGATCAGTTGGTCATATTTTGTGTGGTTCAGTTTACACAAAACACTTGGAATAGATGAATTCTTAGAAACAGAGCAGATGAATGGATACAGGAAGGAAATGGTGTTGCTACTCATCACAGAGAAAGAAATGGAGACTAACAAGCTTTGGATTAACTGTTGAAAGGATAAGGCATTAAAAAAATAGAACAGTAAGTTAAACAGATGTAAAAACATAAAGGGAAAATGAACATTAACTTAATCTAGCTGGGGTTTGGTCTTTAAAAAAAAAATGGCCCAGGAACTTTCTTTTTCTCTTGTGTCTGCACATACCTATGCACATTGAAACACCAGAACAGGATGTCTTCTGTCCTGCTCTATCACCCTGATCCTTTGAAAAAGGATCTTTCACAGACTTGAATGGCCACGAAGTCCCAGCAACACTCTTGCCTCTGACCCTCCTGTGCACTCCTATACAGGCAATCTTAGCCATATCTACCTTTTTATCTCATAAGTGCTGGGATCTAAACTCGGGTATTGATACTTGGCCTGTGAGTGCTCCGGGCAGCCACATCCCTAGCTCTGCATGTGCTACTCCATGTTAAATTTATAATTACCATCTTTACTGTTTTGAAAAGAATACAGTTGAACATTAAAGTCCATTAAAGAACTCAAATATATATTATTAAAATTAACTAAATGAATTTCGTAAATGTCTAGCAAAAAGTCTGTTTTGATATTGAAAAAGCTAGAAGATGCAATTAAATTGGTACATTCTTTTAGAAGTAGAAGTCCTCACAGAATGCGATGAGTAAGAGAAACTACTACACTTAACTAGTTTGTAACTTGGAAAAGATAAAACAATTGGACATGGTGATGCACACCTTTAATCCTAGCACTCTGAAGACAGAGACAAGTGGATGCCTATGAATTTAAGGTCAGCCTGGTTTACATAGGAGTTCTAGGCTGTCTACATGTGAGAACATGTCTCAAACAACAACAGACAAAATAAATGCAAACTGTACACTGGTTATATGTCTAAATTGCATAGGAAACTTTTGTGTTTCTAAACTAACTGTGACTTTTTGTCTTTGAGAAGGTGGAGATGTACCGTGGTAGAGAGAAAAGTTGCCCTTCCTTGTAGAAAACGTTAATGCTGCTCTTTGATTGCAGATGATGAAAGCCATGAACAAATCCAATGAACATGTCCTGGCAGGAGGTGCCTGCTTCAATGAAAAGGCAGATTCTCATCTTGTATGTGTACAGAACGATGATGGAAACTATCAGACCCAGGCCATCAGTATTCACAATCAGCCCAGGAAAGGTAAACAGTCGAACTCTGGAGGAGTCTTTTATTCATTCATTCATTTAAGTGATTTATTATTATACCTGTATAGGTGTTTTGCCTACATTTATGTCTGGTTCCAGCAAAGTCCAGAAGAGTGCATTGGACCCGCTGGGCCTAGAACTACAAACATTGCAAGCCAGCCTCAATGGGTCCTGTGGAAGAACAGCTAATGCTCTTAACCACTGAGCCATCTCTTCAGCCCCTATTGTATTTTAATTATTAAAGTTTGTAGCAGGGGCCCACCATGTACTACCAGCTGGCCTGGAATTCCTTATGTGCATTAGGCTGGCCTCTGCTGAAGGAGCTGCTGAGGTTAAAGGTATGTGCCACCACACCTGGCACAGTGGGGACTTTATAATGGAAGGTTATTCTGTTGAAGTATTGGATGTCTCAGATCCCTACCACCTATTTTCTAGTAGATATATGACCACAAGTTAACTTTTTCAAGTATATTTTGAGGATTATTTTCCCTACTCAAGTAGCTATCTGGCTCCTTGAGTCTTAACATTTGCAAAAGGAATCTTTGGTATAGAGGTAATCATTTAAAAAAAAAAAAAAACCACCTGTCGGGGCTGAAGAGTGGTTGGCAGGTAAGCGCCCGAGCAGCTCTTTTCCTTTTCATTCCCTCATTCTCTTATTTGCTTTTCAAGATAGGGTTTCTCTGTGTACTCCAGGCTGTCCTAGAACTTGCTTGAGATCTACCTGCCTCTGCCCTCTGCCCTCTGCCCCCTGCCTCCTGCCCCCTGCCTCACTGTTGTGGTTAAAGACAAGTGTCCCCACGCCTGGTTCAGTACAGCTCCTTCAGGAGACATTTCCCTTTCCCTGCACCCACATAGGGCAGGCTGAGCCACCTGTCAGGGGAATCCAGTGCCTCTGGGCTCTACACATACCTGCAAGCTCTCTCTCTCTCTCTCTCTCTCTCTCTCTCTCTCTCTCTCTCTCACACACACACACACACACACACACACACACACACACACACACACTTTAAATAATAAAAATGAATATTTTTAAAAGAAGATATGAGAGCTGTCTTCAAATATTAAGAGGCCAACATCGACCTTTGGTACGGGAGCTAAGACTAGGCTCTGTATTGAGAGTACCTGTAGGTAGCATTTGGAGATGCTGATGAATCAGCTCATTTGCATCTGAGGGAAGACTTATGGCCCTGAGTGTTGGCTCACCACTTATAAAGGAAGACTACTCTCAGACAGGGCTGCTGACCTTCTCAAGAGAAGAGTGATGTCTAACTCTTTCCAGTTTTTTTCAACCACAAACTTAATTTCTCTGCATGTTTCTACTAAAACTGTTCCTTTTGTTCCTCGTGTGTTTTGTGAAGCATTCCCTGTGGAAAAAGATTAAGAATTAGCTACTTTTTTTTTAAAATGTGAAAGTAAAGATTCAGCTTATTCTCTAATAGCTACAAAATCTAGAACCATTAAGAAAGAAGGTAGCTAGCCGGGCATGGTGGTGCACGCCTGTAATCCTAGCACTTGGGAGGCAGAGGCAGGCGAATTTCTGAGTTCGAGGCCAGCCTGGTCTACAGAGTGAGTTCCAGGACAGCCAGGACTACACAGAGAAACCCTGTCTCGAAAACCAAAAAAAAAAATCACTTAAAAAAAAAAAAAAAAAAAAGAGCCGGGCATGGTGGTGCACGCCTGTAATCCCAGCACTTGGGAGGCAGAGGCAGGCGGATTTCTGAGTTCAAGGACAGCCTGATCTATAGATTGAGTTCCAGGACAGGCAGGGGTACACAGAGAAACCCTGTCTCGAAAAACCAAAAAAAAGAAAGAAAGAAAGAAAGAAAGAAAGAAAGAAAGAGAAAGAGAAAGAGAAAGAGAAAGAGAAAGAGAAAGAGAAAGAGAAAGAGAAAGAGAAAAAGAAAAAGAAAAAGAAAAAGAAAGAAAGAAAGAAGGTAGCTGGGGCTGGAGATGGCTCAGGGGTTAAGGACACTGGCTTCAAATCCCAGCAACCACATGGTGGCTCACAACCCTCTGTAATGAGATCTGATGCCCTCTTCTGGGGTATCTGAATACAGCTACAGTGTACTTACATATAATAAATAAACAAACTTTTTTGTTGTTGTTGTTAAAAAGGTAGCTACAGATGCAACTCATTTGTAGAGTGGGTAACTAACAGATATGAGGCCTTAGAAGTAATAATGTACAGAGCCAGATCTGATGAGCAAAAGTTACAGGAAGCCATATTTGACTCAATTTGAGTCATGGTTTATAGTTCTGAGAGTTGTCCAGAGCTAGGATGCTTACCTTAATGACTGCATCTAATAGACTAGATCACTACCTTATAGGACTATGAGTAGGAAATTGGATTAGTTCCGTCCAGTTTAAGTTGTAGGAAAATAGCCAGGTGGTGGTGCATGCCTTTAATTCCAGCACTTGGGAGGCAGAGGCAGGTGGATCTCCAAGTTTAAGGGCAGGCTGGTCTACAGAGTGAGTTCCAGGAAAGCTAGGACTATATAGAGAAGCCCAGTCATGAAAAAGCCAAAAAAAAAAAAAAAAAAAAAGAGGTAGGAAAATGAGAGCAGTATAGTAAAGTTTTTGTAAAACTAAATATGATTGCATATTCCTTCGATGGTGGTAGTTCATGTGAATGTGCACACATGCATGGAAATGTGTATGCTTAACTTTGTACATTTCCATGTGGAAGCCAGAGGCCAGCAGTGGGAATCTTCTTTGATGACTTGCTCACTGTGTTCCTTTGTTTGTTTTTAACATTATGCTTGTGTGGGGGTAAGATAACAATTTGAGAAAATTGGCTGTTCTCCTTCTAACATATGGGTCCCAGGGATAAAAATCAAGTCACCAGGTTGGTTGCAAGTGCCTTTACCTACTGAGTCAACTAGCCAGCCTCAGACTTATTTTTTTGAGATAGGATCTCTCATTGAACCTGGAGCCCACTGTTTGGCCAGTGACTTCTGGGAGCCAGGTGTCCCCACCCCAGCTAGAATGACAGATGAGCACTGTTGTTCCTTCAGTTGTCATGGATGAGGAGGAGCCACGCTCTGGGCCTCGTGGCTCTAAAGTAGGCACTCTACCAACTCAGCTATATTCCAGCCCCAAATATTTATTCTAAGTAGGCCTTTAAAATAACTGCTGGGAATGTGGGGTACACACCTTTAGTTCCAGCACTCAGGAGGTGGAAGCAGGTGGATCTCTGTGAGTTTAAAACCAGCCTTGTCTACAGAGTGAGTTCCAGCACAGCCAGAACTACACAGTGATAGCCTGTCTCAAGAAAGCAAATAAAAGCGGGGCAGTGGTGGCACACGCCTTTAATCCCAGCACTTGGGAGGCAGAGGCAGGTGGATCTCTGAGTTCGGGGCCAGCCTGGTCTACAAGTGAGTTCCAGGACAGCCAGTGCTACACAGAGAAACCCTGTCTCAAAAAAAAAAAAAAAGCAAATAAAAACTTCAAAACAAATAAAATAATTCTACTTGGCAGATAAAGTAGCTAACAGATCTCATCTTGCTCTTCAGTTGATACTTCTTTTTTTCCTTTTTTTTTTTTTAACAACTTCAATATATACTCAATTATAAGAAAATTTGGAAACGGGTAGATAAAGAGTTACAAACCTTATCTGTGAAGAGCAAGTGATTAATATTGTAGACTGGACAGTGCTGGCCACCAGCTGCCCCCTTTAGAGATACAGTACTGGACTATCTTAGAAAAGATGTGAGTGAATAGGCCTGGCTTTGTTCCAATAAACATTTATTTCAGAAATAAATGCTGCAAGCCAAGCTAATCATAGGACTTAGACATTAATTTTTTCATAAAATTTGTAAAAATTTTGTAAATTTGTAAAAAAAAAAAGTTGAAAAAATTCGTAAAATTTTTAAAGAAGTTTTGTAAAATTCTTTGATTCTTGATTGAGAAAGTGAGCAGGATAGAGGATTAATTGTATCTTAATTCTTTCACACCTCTTTGGCTAGTTACCATTGCAACTAATTGGTTAGTCGCACACAGTGCTGTTTTGTCTTCTGGATAATGATACCTAGACTTCCCAGTTTATGTCTCTGTATTGTTCTCAATGCCCGTCTCAGTAGTCTGTCTTCACTAACCTACTTTCATGTTTGTTGTAGTGACTGGTGCCAGTTTCTTTGTGTTCAGTGGCGCACTGAAATCCTCTTCAGGATACCTTGCCAAGTCCAGTATTGTGGAAGGTAAAGGATGAATTGTTTATTCCGCATGCCTCAGTTTGGTCCTGATTTTATAGCTGAAAATGGGGCGCCATTGAGAATGCGTGAGGGCTGTGTGTGTAGCTCAGGTTGGTGAAGTTCGCCTCGCTGTACCAGATGTGGTAATACAGACTTGTAATCCAGCACTGGGGAATGGAGGCATGAGGTTAAGCTCACTCTAGAGAGTTCAAGGATAGCCTAGGCTACATGAAACTGTGGGGGTGGGGCTTGACATTGCTGTAGCTGTCTAACTTGTTTGTTTGTTTGTTTGTTTGTTTTTTAAATTCAGAGATATACCATTCTTCAGCAGATTAAAACTGTCACAAGAGGTATGGTAGCAGGTAGGAAGCTCACTGGGACCCAGGAGTTGCAGAGCGGTCTAACCAACAGAGCAAGCAAAACAGGGACGCAGACAACGAAGGGAATCAGGACAGGTCCCGCAGACAACGAAGGGAATCAGGACAGGTCCCACAGACAACGAAGGGAATCAGGACAGGTCCCGCAGACAACGAAGGGAATCAGGACAGGTCCCACAGACAACGAAGGGAATCAGGACAGGTCCCGCAGGCACGTCAGTGTCAGCGGCCATTCACATGTCTGATGGAGAATGCCCAGGGGTGATACTGTTGATACCATGTTCCAGTTTTGTGACAGTATAAGCGATGTTACGCCCATCTATCCACAGAAATACTGCCACTGTCCTTGAAATACAGAATGAAGTGGGCTTGCTGGAGACATGGCTTACCCCCTGATAGAGGCTAATTAACCCCCGGAAAGGCAGGCCAGGCTGCCGCTTACTTCTTTTAGTCCTTGTTGTTTACTGTACTTTGGTCTAGTTATTCCTTTTGGGTTTTTCAGACAAGGTTCTCTGTGTAATAGCCCTGGCTGTTCTGGGAACTTGCTCTGTATGTCCTGCTGTCCTGGAGATCACAAAGATCCACCTTCCCATCTTGGTCTAGTTATTCTTGTTGCATTAGAAACCACCCTAAAATCTGATGGTATAAAGCAGTTCTTTTATCATGCTTGCTGACTCCTCTAGCTAAAGAATCTGTTTTGGGTTTTTTGTTTTGTTTTGTTTTTTTAAGATTTATTTACATGAGTACACTGTTGCTGTCTTCAGACACACCAGAAGAGGGCATTGGGTCCCATTACAGATGGTTGTGAGCCACCATGAGGTTGCTGGGAATTGAACTCAGAATCTCTGGAAGAGCAGTCAGTCCTCTTAACTGCTGAGCCATCTCTCTAGCCCCATGGCTAAGGAATCTTGATAAGGTACTACAGAGAGTTTGACACTGCTCCATGACATTTGGTGCGACTTAAAGACACAAATTGTTTGCTGTAAATGAGATTAAAAATTCCCTGAAAAATTTTTCCCATGTAGGTCTAGGGCCTGGGATGATTTGGAGACCAGGGGTAATCACTAAACACAAGTATCCCAGCAGCAAAGCAGAAGCTTCATTGCCTGTGTGCCCTGCCTGGAAACTCATGTAGTGTCCCTTCACAACACTCCAGTGCTGGCAGAGGGAGACAAGACTCACTGTCTGACAGGGGATAAGGAAGTGGCGTTGTAGGGGAGTGTGTGAGACAGGAAGTATTCTGTCTTTATATAATACTTGGATAGATGTGGCCATGAGTGTGAGGTTTTTACCCCCAAGAGTGCAGTTGAATTATATTGCTATAGTGTTTGTTTGTCTCCTGAGACAGTGTCTCACTATGTAACCTTGGCTGACCTGGAATTTGACATGCAAACTGTCAGAGCCTTGAACTCACAAAGCTCTATTTGCTGGCTCCAGCCACACTGCCACAGTTTTTAAACAGATCAAAATCAGTTTAACAGTAATGATGATGTTGATTTATATTTTAATACTATATAAGTAGAAAGCAGATTATTACTGGGAATGTGCGTGTTATAGTAAAATACATTGTTAATACCTTAAAATATACTAAACATTCCTGCTCTAAGCAACTGTCAAGTTTGAAAAAATAAGTTTACAGCACGTTTTTAAAAACTTACTAACAAGGGGGGAAAACTGAACAAAATGAAACTACAGGGTCTCCTGTACTTTTTAGGTTGGCCTTAAATTCACTGTGTAGCTAAGGATGACCTTGGACCTCTGCACAGTTGTATGGTCTTCCTGATTCTACCTTGAGAATGCTGGGATTACAAGTACTCCCCAGCACTGTGCTTAGTATGAGAGTTTCTTGGAATCAAACCCAAGGCATCATGCATACTAGAATGGCAGTCTGTGAGACGGTTAGAGCTGTAAAGTGGCTAGTCACTTCCAAGCATCCCAGGTAAGGCACATGAGCCTAGCTTTTACATGAAGTATTATAGGTCTCCAGCTCAGGGAGTCTTTCAGATTTATTATTATTATTATTATTATTATTATTATTATTATAATCTTACTTATTTTTTAAAGATTATTAATTTGTTTTACATATGTGGGTGTTTTGTGTGTGTGTGTATGTATGTGTCGTACATGAATCCCTAGTGCCCAGAGATGTCATAAGAAAGTGATGGATTGCTGGGCGGTGGTGGTGCATGCCTGTAATCCCAGCACTTGGGAGGCAGAGGCAGGTGGATTTCTGAGTTCGAGGCTAGCCTGGTCTACAGAGTGAGTTCCAGGACAGCCAGGACTACACAGAGAAACCCTGTCTCGAAAAACCAAAAAAAGAGAGTGATGGATCTCCTGGATCTGGAGTTACAGATGGCTGAAAACCACTATGTGGCTGCTGGGTATGAACCCAGCTCCTCTGGAAGAATAAGTGTGCTTAACCACTGAGCCATTCTCTAGCACTGTCATTATTTTTTGAGATAAGGTCATACTATGTAGTTCAGGCAAGCCTGGAACTTGGCTATGTAGCACAATTTGAATTGAACTGAAGGTTCTCAGTCCTTACCCTCCAAGTGCTGGGCTCGCAGGAGTGTGCCACTGTGCTTGGCTGACAGCTGTTCATTTTCACAGCTTTTTACTCCACAGCTATCTAAAAACATTCCTTGACCCGTGAGATGCTCAGTAGGTAAAGACATCTGCCTCTATGTCTGATGACCTGAGCTCCATCCTTGGGATTGACATGGTGGAAGGAGAGAGAGCTGACTCCTGAAACTTGTCCTCTGACCTCATGTATACTGTGGTATTTGCATATATCCCCAAATAAATAAATGTAATTGATATCATTTTTAAGTATTTTTAAAATTTATTGGTTATATATATATATATATATATATATATATATATATACACACACACACACACACACACACACACACATATACATATATATAAATGTATCTTGTATCCATTCCCCACTCTTCCCTCCCTCCCCCTCCACCTCCCCCAAGGTCAGTTGTTTGAGACAAGGTCTCATGTAGCTCTGGCTGGCCTTGAGTTCAGTATGTGTGTAACTGAGAAAATCCTGAAATCCTGACCCTCCTGTCTTTGTTTCCTAAGTAAAATCATTCCATTTAGAAAGATGGATTCCAATAGGCATCCATAGATAATTTTACATATATTTATACATACTGGCTTTGATCTTTTCTGGTAAGTTTAAAACAGTGAGTGGAAAGGTGCACATCTTACAACCACATCTCACAATCCCAACTGTGCTGTAAAATGATATTTAGAAACTGTCGGGCGCAGAGCTGGAGACGATGTGTAACTGTAGATCTAGGAGATCCTGTGCCTCTGCCCACCTAGAGTCTAGTCATATGCATAGTACCCACCCAACACACATATGCATACATACTGCACACATGTAAATACGCATGCATGCACACCTAATACACACATCTAACACATACATACCCAACACATAACAACATGCACACCCAACACACACATAATTTAAGTTTTTTTTTTTTAATCTTTAAAGAAAAGAGAGGAAAGAAATTGTTGGGCCTGTGAGAGGGCTCAGTGAGTACTGGCACTTGCTGTAAGACTGATGGCCTGAGGTTAAACCCTGAAACCCACGGTAGATAGAACAGACTGTCCCAATTTGTTCTCTCACATGAGTGCTATTGCACACAGTTGCCTGCACTCAAACATGCATGTATCATACAGACACAATAAAAGTAAGCTTTAAGGGATGGAGAGATAGCTCAGCAGCTAAGAGCACTGACTGCCCTTCCAGAGGTCCTGAGTTCAATCCCATCTGTAATGGGATCCAGTTCACTCTTCTGGTGTGTCGAAGACAGTGACAGTGTACTCACATACATAAAAAAATAAATTCTTAAAAAAATATTTTTAAAAAGCCAGTTTATCAGTAGGGAACGAAGCATATATGAGCCGGGAAGGGGGGGAAGGTGGGGAGGGGCGCAAGGGGGGGACATTTTCACCCAAATCACCACAGTAATTTTGTTTGCTTGTTGTTTTTGCTGTTTTGTTTTTGCAAAAGTGACTCATTATGTAGCCCTGGCTAGCCTAGAACTCTTTACACATGTAAACCAGGCTAGCTTCAAAGTAGATCCTCCTGCCTTTACAACCTAAATACTGATATTAAAGGTCTGTACCACCAAACCTAGTCAAACTTTGTTTTGTTTTATTGTTGTTGTTGTTATTTAATAATTTTAAAACAAACATTTGCAGGACAGTCATATACCAGGCAGAGGTTAAGAGAGATTTAGAAGCCAATAATACATACAGTAAGGGGGTGGTACCTGCAAGAAGGTAAACAAGAATAAAATGTCCTATGAGGCTGAAGAGTCGCTATGTGGTCACGTGTAAGTTTTCCCTCTGAGAAATCTCGGAAGAAACACATAACGGGGTCTAAAAAGAAGCCAGCAGTGCTAATGTGGAGTGAACCTCCAGTTTGCCTCTGCAGTAAAAGTTCCAGCTCAAACCTGTCTGTTGGCTTTCAAAGCTTATTTTTAGCATCAGAGAATCTGCTAGACGCTAGGCACTGTCTCAGCTCCCTCCCTCCCAGGCTTTACACTGTTTCCATCTGAATCACCTTCGTGCTGATGCTCTTAGATGGTGTTATGGTCCAGATCACTGCAGAGAACATGGATTCCTTGAGGCAGGCACTGCGGGAGATGAAGGACTTTACCATCACCTGTGGGAAGGCGGAAGCAGAGGACCCCCAGGAACAGATCCACATCCAGTGGGTGGATGATGACAAGACAGTTAACAAAGGGTGAGTGTAGCCCTCAGCGGCAGCAGGAGTCAGCTCCAGGCTTGTCTGTGTGCACGCTGCTGCTTCAGTTTGACTAAATGCCTGGCTATGAAAAAGGAATGTAGAACACAGAATTTATAATTTTGGTTTTTTGAGACAGGATTTCTCTGGGTAGCCCTGGCTGTCCTGGAACTCACTCTGTAGACCAGGCTGGCCTCGAACTCAGAAATCCGCCTGCCTCTGCCTCTGAGTGCTGGGAATAAAGTGCCACTACTGCCCGACTCCTTTTTTTTCTTTTAAAGATTTATTTATTGCTTGTATGGGAGCACACTGTCACTGTATTTAGACACACCAGAAGAGGGTGTCAGATTCCATAACAGATGGTTGAGAGACACCATGTGGTTGCTGGGAATTGAACTCAGGACCTCTGGAAGAGAAGTCGTTGCTCTTAACCGCTGAGCCATCTCTCCAGCCCTAGTTTAATTCCTTTAAGAAAATACTTATTTTTAACATTTTTAAAAGTTATGTCTGTGAGTATGACTGTACACATGATTGTGGGTACCCATGGACACACAGACCTCAGATCTCCTGGATCTGGAATTACAGGTGGTTGGGAACCACCTATAGTGGATACTGGGAACCAAACCCAGTTTCTCAGCAAGCATATGCTTTTAGCCACTGAGCCCCTTCTTCAGCCCCCTGACTTGATATGTGAAGGATTCACTATGTGTGTTTTGAGGGAAAGCTAAGGCAGTGAAACAAAAGCAGGTCTTCTTCTAAAGTTGCTTGTGTGAGAGCCGTGGCCTTTTGGCTAATCTCTGCTAAACATTCTATTTGAATAAGTCAGCATCATAAAACTAAGACTCAGCAAGGTTTAAAACCATCTTCTTGGGCTTTAAATCCAAATTCTTTTCTGGCTCATGGCAACTCTATACTAACGTTTCACACCAAGACCTTGGATTCGTTTTTTTGATACTGTTCTTTCTTTCCTACCCACAATTAACCTAACAGCAAATCCAGTTTGCTGTGCCTCAGGGTATATCTCAAACTACCCTGGCTCTCACCACCCCTCTGCCACCATCAGAGTTTCAAAAGCACCTAACCCAGTCAGTGTAAACCGCCCCAGTCTGGACAGCGGGAGTGGCCTCTGCTGCCCCCTTGCTTCTACCCTCCCCCTCATTCTCATCAGCTGCTGGTCTCCCCAGCACAGCCGCCATCGCGGTGCCACGTGTCCGCTCAATCAACCAATGGCATCTAGTGTCTTTCCAGATAAAATTTAAAGTCATTAAAGTCATTTGTTATTTCTAAGGACCTGTATTTCTTGCTGTTTTGAGACAGGGTCTTACTCTGTAGCCCAGGCTGGTCTGGAATTCTCTATGTAGTCTAGGTTGGACTCAAACTCCTAGCAGTCTTCCTGCCTGCCTCCCAAGTGCTCTGCAGAACACTGGCCTTCCGCTCAGCTGTGCACCTGCCACAGACCTTTGCACATGTTGCTCTCAGCAGGCTGCCCTCTTCCTCCAGATGCCCGGATCAGTCCCACCGCCCTCCTCACAGTGCCCAGTGCCCGTCTGTGAGGTCGGCTATGGCCAGTGTCTGTATTCTAACTCTGTTGCACATTTCTCTCTTCATATACAGCAACACTTCTGGTATTTCTTGCTCCAATTCCCTAGTTTAGATTTCTCTTTTAAAATGTTTACTACCTTTGTTTAATTTACATGTATTTGTTACATGTTATTTGGGGTATGCGAGGGGCTTGCTCACCTGTACGTGACAACTTCTGCAGTTGGTTCTTCTCTTTACCTTTATATAGGCTCTGGGCACCAGACTCTTCAGTGGCCAGACCTGTACACAAATACCTTTACCCACTGAGCCACTTGCTAGCCCCTAATTTAACTCTGGATGTATGGAGCATTAAGACCAGGATCAGGCTTAGTGGAACAGGATCAGGAAGCAGAGGCAGGCAGGCATGAGATCCTCTTTTGAACAAACTAAAAAGAATCAAGAACATAAATAGGTTTAAACATTGCTGAGCGGAGTCTAGACTCTTTGTAGCAGTCAGTGTGTTCTTTTCAGAGCAAATGTGTCTGTCTCTTCACATTTTAATTTACTTGTTATGATCTATGGGAGAAATACCGGCCAGCAGTAACTTCTGCTCAGGAATCTAAGAATGATGACAGAGCACTGAAGAGAGTTTGATGATGGTGGACACTGGTCTCATTTCACCCCAGCGCTCCAGCTTTTTTTCCCCATTTTATTTTATTTTTAATGTTCTTTTTTCTTTTTTTAATTGAATATTTTATTTGTTTACATTTCAAATGTTATCCTCCTTCCCGGTTTCCCCTCTGCAAACCCCCATCCCATTCCCCTTCCTCTACTTCTATGAGGGTTCTCCCCCACCCATCCACCCACTCCTGCTCACTGCCCTAGCATTGCCCTACACTGGGGCATCGAGCTTTCACAGGACCAAGGGCCTCCCCTCCCATTGATGCCAGATAAGGCCCCTTCAGCTCCTTTGTTCCTTCCCCTAACTCCTCCATTGGGATCCCTGTGCTCAGTCCAGTGGTGGACTTGGAGTATCCGCATCAGTATTGGTCACGATCTGGCAGAGCCTCTCGGGAGACACCTGTGTCAGGCTCCTGTCATCAGCACTTCTTGGCATCAGAAATAGTGTCCAGGTTTGGTGTCTGCATGTGCTATAGATCCCCAGGTGGGGCAGTCTCTGGATGGCCTTTCCTTCAGCCTCTTTTCTACTCTTTGTCCCTGTGTTTCCTTCAGACAGGAGGATTTCTGGGTTAAATTTTTGTGGAGATGAGTGGGTGGCCCCATCTCTCAACTGAGGGGTCATGCCTAACCTCTGGATATGGTCTCCACAGGTTCTCTCTCCCCTTTGTGGGGTTTTTCAGCTAATGTCATTCCCATGACGTCCTGGGAGCCTCTTGCTTTCCTGGCATTTGGGACTTTCTGGTTGCTACTCCCATTTCCCCATCCCCCACTGCTACACACCTCTGTTCAATTTCCTGACCCTCTGTACATCTCCTCCATCTCCTCCCAGACCTGATTCTGCCTCTCGTTTTCCCCTTCTCCTCCTCTCTTCCTCCCAAGTCCCTCCCACCTTCTACTTCCCTTGATTATTTTGTTCTCCTTTCTAAGTAGAGCTGAAGCCTCCACTCTGGTCTTCCTTCCTCTTGAGCTTCATGTAGTCTGTGAGTTGCATCATGGGTATTCCATGCTCTTTGCCTAATATCCACTTATCAGTGAGTGCATACCATGTGTGTTCTTTTGTGACCGAGTTACCACACTCAAGATGATATTTTCTAGATACATCCATTCACCTGCGAATTTTGGGAAATTGGTTTTTTAAATAGCTGAGTAGTATTCCATTGTGTAAATGTACCACATTTTCTGTATCCATTCCTTTGTTGAAGGACATCTGAGTTCATTCTAACTTCTGGCTATTATAAATAAAGCTGCTATGAACACAGTGAAGCATGTGTCCTTATTACATGTTGGAGCATCTTCTGGGTATATACCCAGGAGTGGTATAGCTGGGTCCTCAGATAGTACTATGTCCAATTTTCTGAGGAACTGCCAGACTGATTTCCAGAGTGGTTGTAACAGCCTGCAGTCCCACCAGCAATGGAGGAGTGTTCCTCTTTCTCCACTTCCTCGCCAGCATCTGCTGTCACCTGAGTTTTTAACCTTAGCCATTCTGACTGGTGTGAGGTGGTACCTCAGGGTCATTTTGATTTTCATTTCCGTGATGACTAAGGATGTTGAACATTTCTTTAGGTGCTTCTCAGCCATTCAAGTTTCCTCAGTTGAGAATTCTCTGTTTAGCTCTGTTGCCCATTTTTTGATAGGGTTATTTGGTTCTCTAGAGTCTAATTTATTGAGCTCTTTGTATATATTAGATATTAGCCCTCTATCAGATGTAGGATTCATAAAGAACTTTCCCAATCTGTTGGTTGCCATTTTTGTCGTATTGACAGTATACTTTGCCTTACAGAAGCTTTACAATTTTATGAGGTCCCATTTGTTGATTCTTGATCTTAGAGCATCAAAAATGCTGGGTCCTATTTTCGCATCCAGTCTGTTAATCTGTCTTTTTATTGGGGGAATTTAGTCCATTGATGTTAAGAGATATTAAGGAATAGTGATTATTGCTTCCTGTTATTTTTGTTGTTAAAGGTAGAATTATGTTTGTGTGGTTATCTTCTTTTGGGATTGTTGAAAGAAGAGTACTTTCTTGTTTTTTCTAGGGTGTAGTTTCCCTCCTTGTGTTGGAGTTTTCTGTCTATTATCCGTTGTAGGGCTGGATTTGTGGAGAGATATTGTGTAAATTTGTTTTTGTCATGGAATATCTTGGTTTTTCCATCTATGGTAATTGAGAGTTTTGCTGGGTATAGTAGCCTGGGCTGGCTTTGTGTTCTCTTACGGTCTGTATGACATCTGCCCAGGATCTTCTAGCTTTCATAGTCCCTGGTGAGAAGTCTGGTGTGATTCTGATAGGTCTGCCTTTACTTGACCTTTTTCCCTTACTGCTTTTAATATTCTTTCTTTGTTTTGTTTTGTGTATTTGGTGTTTTGACTGTTATGTGACAGGAGGAAATTCTTTCTGGTCCAATCTATTTGGAGTTCTGTAGGCCTCTTGTATGTTTATGGGCATCTCTTCCTTTAGGATGGGGAAGTTTTCTTCTATAATTTTGTTAAAGATATTTACTGGCCCTTTAAGCTGGGACTCTTTGCTCTTGTCTATACCCATTATCCTTAGGTTTGGTCTTCTCATTGTGTCCTGGATTTTCTGGATACTTTGAGTTAGGAACTTTTTGCATTTTGCATTTTCCTTGACTGTTGTGTCAATGTTTTCTATGGTATCTTCTGCACCTGAGATTCTCTCTTCTAGCTCTTGTATTCTGTTGGTGATGCTTGCATCTGTGACTCCTGATCTCTTTCCTAGGTTTTCTATCTCCAGGGTCAACTCCCTTTGTGATTTCTTTATTGTTTTTATTTTCATTTTTAAATCCTAGATGGTTTTGTTCAACTCCTTCACCTGTTTGGTTGTGTTCTCCTGTATTTCTTTAAGGGAGTTATTTATGTCCTTCTTAAAGTACTCTATCATCATCATGAGCTGTGACTTTAAATCAGTCTTGCTTTTCTGGTGTGTTGGGGTATTCAGGGCTTGCTGTGGTGGGAGAACTAGGTTCTGATGATGCCAAGTAGCCTTGCTTATGTTCTTGCCCTTGCCTTTCTCCATATGGCTATCTCTGGTGTTAGCTGGTCTTGCTGTCTCTGACTATGGCTTGTCCCTCCTGCAAACCTGTGTGTCAGCACTCCTGGGAGACCAGCTCTCTCCAGTGGGATTTGGGTGTGGAGAGCTGTGGCACAGGGTCAGCCAGGTTATATTTATTCATCACTCATTTGTTGTCATTAGTGGAGAATGAACTTGACCTCTTCTGCTTTGTAAGTAAGCAAACCAAATTCCCAGCCTTAAATAGTTCTTAACAAGTGCTCAGAAAATTCCCTAAGTTCCAAGTAATGGTCAGTATTTGAAATACAGCACCCAAGGATGACATGTTAGACTCCCTTCCCTTCAGACTCACTTTCTAAAGCAGATGTGCAAAGAGGAGCATGGTGAGCTTTGTTCTAGAGTCAGGAGCAAAGTGGGCAGCCAGGCTGGGTAAGTAACCGTGTGTTTATTAGAGGAAGACGCGCTGGAAGAGCAGAGCTGAGTGAGCCACCTGTTACATTACAGCAAACTGGAAATGGGTTCCTGCAAGGTGGCTGCCTTTCGCTCTGTGTGCTTGAATTGTTTCAGTGTATAGTCCTTGCTGTGAGCATTCTGTATCTTGCCATGATATGCTGTTACTGTCTTCAGCAAGACATCCCAAAATGTGACACGATATCTCCTTCCCTTTTCTCTGTTGTAGTGTGGTGAGTCCTATAGATGGGAAGTCCATGGAATCTATAACAAACGTGAAAATATTCCATGGGTCAGAGTATAAAGCAAATGGAAAAGTCATCCGGTGGACAGAGGTAAGGAGATGGGAACTGGTTTCCTGCTCTCAGCGTGGATTCTGCTAAGCCAAAGGCCCGCGCTGGGCTGACTCCGAAGGGAAATGAGCCAGCAGGTCGGGCTAGGCAAAGGCATTTCCAACAAGCCTGAGGTCCGAATTGAGTCCCTTAGACCCACGTGGTAGAAGAAAGGAAGGAACTCCCACAAATCGACTTAATTCCTAACACTCTAAGTGGTTCTTGTGTGACAAATACATATAAAAGTGTTTAAAGAAAAAATCCTCTTTGATGAAAAAAATCTTTTCATTCATGTAATATATTTAACTCCCTCTGTTCTGTCTTCGCTGACTGGGAAAGACAGTCCAAACCTGCAGCCTGCTGCGCTCCTGTGTACTCATTTCCATGTATTTGCTTTGTAATGCAAGAAGGGCGTGTCTGTGGATTGCTCCTTCTGGGCCATCTGGAAGCCTGAGGGTGCCACGCTGGACTCACAGTTAACCATCTCTTGAGTAACTTGGTCTTTAAATGATGGCCAGTTCACAGTAAGATTTGCCAAAAATTAGAGACTGTGTGTACAGTGTGCCCTTACCTGCTAAGCCAGCTCCTGCCCGTGGTGTAGTGCTTTCCCGCCCCAAGGACTCTGCTGTATGCTCTTCCATCAGGTCTCCTGGTACCGCTGAGAGAATCGGAAGGGCAGTTAGATCGGGGTTAGTCTGCTTGTTCACATCGAGGCCCAGGGTGAAAGCCTCTTTTGTTTGTGGATAGGTGTTTTTCCTAGAAAACGATGACCACCATAACTGCCTGAGTGACCCTGCAGATCACAGCAGACTGACCGAGCACGTCGCCAAGGCCTTCTGTCTCGCCCTCTGCCCCCACCTGAAGCTTTTAAAAGAAGATGGAATGACAAAGCTGGGACTCCGCGTGACACTTGACTCAGATCAGGTGAGATGCATTTTGGGCAGCCATGTTCCGTCTTGAGGAGTGCCTTTTATTTTTGTTTCTTTCATCTGTGAACTTCCCTGAGTCCTCTCGCTGTCATTCTCGGCTGGCCTGCAGCAGTCACACACTCACCTGCATGCATCCCGCGGCACCGCCCTCCTCACTGTGGGGCTGGGTCTTGCCACCTGTGATGAGCATGTGTTACCCTTTGAAATTCCCCATTCCTGTCCCCAGTATGCCTCAGCTGGGCCAAGCTCCTGCTGGCGGGCATATATGGTTGCCGCTGCCTGGTAAGAGTTTTCTTGCTGCCAGGATTTTCATTTAGTGAGTAGTTTGAGCTATCTCCCCAACAATTTTCCTGTCATGGACTTGACAGGTTTTTGCTTGTTTTGCTTTTTACTCTTTTGAGACAGGATCTCACTATGTTGTCCTGGCTGGCCTTGAACCCACAGAGATCCATCTGCCTTCTGAGTGCTGAGATGAAAGGCGTGTGCCACCATGCCTGGCTTGATGTATTTATATGCTCTTTTTATTAATAATCCACTCTTCACCTCCTAAACCCCAGTTCCTCTTCCTAGAATCTCTCTCCTGTGCCCCTGCCCTCTACAGCAGGTCCCACTGGCCCTGCATTGGATGCTTACTACTGTTCTCCTAGCGCTGAGTCATTAGAAATGTGCGTGGGAGGGGCTGGAGAGATGGCCCCCGGTTAGAGCACTCACTGCTCTGCCGGGCACCTCACTTCAGTCCCCAGCACCCACATGGCGGCTCACAGCCATCCTCAACTCCAGTTCCAGGGACTCTGAGAAGCTCTAGCTTCCTTGGGCACCAGGCACTTACATATTACACATCCATACATGCAGACAAAATAGTCACACACATTAAAAAAAAAAGAATAAGTTTTTTTTAAAAAAATTTATTATATGTAAGTACACCGAAGCTGTCTTCAGACACCAGAAGAGGGCATCAGATTCCATTACAGATGGTTGTGAGCCACCATGTGGGTGCTGGGATTTGAACTCAGGACCTTCGGAAGAGCAGTCAGTGCTCTTAACTGCTGAGCCATCTCTCCAGCCCCAATAAGTTTATTTTTTAAGGTAGAAATGAGTGTGGGCTCTCAGGTTGATATTCCCTCTGAGCCAGTAATTAATTCTGCTACAGAGATGCTTCTTTCCTGAGTACTTAGATGGGGAAAATCTGGCTTTTTGTTGCTGAATTTAATGAAATAGCTGACCAGGGCAGGGCAGATGGTTCTGTCTGGCTTCACCTCCTGACTGGGCGTTATCATCTAGTATTTACTTTCAGGTAAGGTCTTGTCCTAAACTGCAGGGAGCTTATCTGGGTCTGGGGATGTAGCTTAGTTAGAGTGCCTTCATGAAGGCCCGGAACTGACCCTTGGGACTACATAAACTGAACATAGTGAGGTATACTGGTTACTTAATATTTCAGAGGTGGAGACTGAAGGAACAAAAACGTAAGGTCATCCTTGACTACCACATATCAAGTTTGAGATGAGACTCCATCACAAGACTACAATAAAAAACAAACAATAAAACAATAATAAAAACCAGGCTGGCAAGGTGGCTCAGTGGGTAGAGGCATCCGGCTGGCAAGCTTGACCAGTTGTCCCCATGACCCTGACGCCTAAGGTTGTCCTCTGATCTCCACATGCATGTCGTGACACATGTACCATGTACATGCATCCACCCATACACAGAGATAAGATGTTGATAGATAAAACAAGTCTATCTGTGTAATGCTACTGAAGCATCCTGCTTCCATCTCAGTACTGGTAACATCTGGAGAGAGGCCTCCTCACAGGGAACAATTGGAGAGCAAGCATTTTTCTGCTAAGTTTGTGACCCTCTTGGAGGAAAGGACCTTTTATTTTTGAATTTGTTTCCAGTTGCTCTAAATGCAGTGCTCTGATGATTGCACGGGCTGGAGTTAATGCTGTTTGTTTTATTCCTCACGTGAAATTCACCCCCAGAGCCTGAACTATCATCTGACTCACCGATTCTCTTCCCAGGAAACAAACATGAGCACATTGAGGGACTATCCAAAGGTCTCACAGCTATCAAGTGGCCAGGGTAGATAGGAGATGATGATACCCTGGTAGAAAGCAGAGGAAGAATTCGTGTGCACTGTCATTGTGTCTAGCTCATGGCAAAGGATGTGGTGTTTCCTGCTTGGCCTCTTCGGTTCAGCCCTCTGCAGAGATCTTCCCTGCCTGATAACCTGTCCTCCCTTTCTCTCTGTGGTAGGTTGGCTATCAAGCAGGAAGCAATGGCCAGCCGCTTCCCTCGCAGTACATGAACGATCTGGACAGTGCCTTGGTGCCTGTCATCCATGGAGGAGCCTGCCAGCTCAGTGAAGGCCCTGTCGTCATGGAACTCATCTTTTATATTCTGGAAAACATCGCTTAGATGAGGATGACTCCATTTTCAGACCTGTTGCAGCAGCAGTCATATCCAAATCATTTGCACTTTAAAACTGGAAATTTAAGCTTTTGTTAACACTGTCAGTAGGGAGGGTCTGGGGTGGGAGTGGGACTTAGGGGAGAAGGGGTGGGGAGGGTGGTGGGAGACAAATGTTCCATGAGTCTAAGTCTTCTATGCATTCTCCAAGAAGACCCCGGCAGCTTCTTACTGCACAACAGATACGCTATCTTTGCAGCTAACTCCCTTCGGCTACTGTCTAGACAAGCATTCTGTAACTCTCTTACGATTACTTCCGGTCATGTGCTCAGAAGAATGCTCATATGGGTACAACCATCATCAAGGTCACAGTGGGGGGCTGAAAGGAAATAAACAGTGAACCCTCGCTTTTGCACTTCCTGTACAGAACTGGCATAAAAAGAATGCTATGATCATCCAGGTTACACCCCAGCTATTTATCAAGGAGAATTCATGTTTAGATTTGTGTTTATTTGTTCAGATTAGTAATTGAAGCAAACCAAAGTGGTTTCTGGTCTGTTAGTCTTGGAAGGAACTCAGTGTAAACCAGGGCATTTGGATAGAGCAGCGGAGTGGCCTCTGGCGAAGCGCGCCCAGGGCATTTTTATTTACTGTACACTATAAGTATTCTTAAAATCTCCTAAAACTCCAGGAAAGTTGTACATGTAAAGAAGTATCTTTCCTACAGCCCCACATACACATGCTCACACACTAACTTTTCTGCGGCCCCATGCACACATGCTCACACTAACACTTTGCCCGTTTGGTTTGCCAGTGCTCATCTTTCCCCCTTTATTAAATCGAGGTATTTCAGATTAAGGCGCATACAACCCAGCCCCTCACCCTTTTACAGTAAATGTATATTCCTTGCCCAAACAGGACTTAAGTCAAGGTCAGTGTCTGGAGGCTCTAACCTCACGCCCACCCAGAACCTCTGCGAACCTTTCTTCAACAGAGAACTTTCCAGTCTAGGATCAGAGGCTGCACATAGCTTTAGGCTTGGCTTTATCTCAGTGTGGCATGGATTTTTTTGTGGTATAGGCCCTCACATCCTGGATGGTTTGGTTTTAGCAGAAAATACCTCATTTGAGTTTGCATTCTTGGCCAAAATCAGTTGATGCCCATCTGTTTTTCAGGGACAGTAGCAAAGTTCATTCTCACCTGGTTTCCTTGCGGTGTATTTACCCTTTTATAATAACTAACATATGCAGTGCACTTTTCAATCTATGCAAATATCTTGCTCCTCAAACTCCCCTTAGAGTTAGCACCACTCGTGTTCCTTGCCTGCACTTTTACTGTGAAATGGCTTCCTAGTCCCAGCATGCCCTTTCTTTACCAGCTGGAGTTAATAATCTCAACAAGCCCTCCCTTCATTTGTCCTTTCCTTGTGTAGTTTTCACGTTGACCCTGTGGAGTTCTACTGTCTTAGTCTTGTACTCAGGTGAGCTCCTCTTTGGTCAAGTTGAACACCTTCAAGCTGGCTCCTGCATCCTTTTCAAGACATACTTAGGTATGGTCCTTCCTGTCTAGCCTGGCAAGGAGCTCCAGGCTAGTCTTGCACTTACCCTGCTTCAAGTTTGGAGTCACGTTATCTCCAAGCAGCCCTTTAACTGGAGGACAGGAAACAAAGATCTGGTTTCACCGAAGATATATGTGATGTTTTTGTTTTTTGTTTTTTGAGACGGTGTTTCTCTGTGTAGTCCTGGGTGTCTTGGACTGGCTGGCCTCAAAACTCACAGAGATCCGCCTGCCTCTGCTTCCCAAGCACTGGGATTAAAGTTGTGTGCCATCATACTCAGCTTTGTACACTCTTGATTTTTGTTGTTAATTTTGATCACAGGCCAAATGCATTTCTCTACTTAGTTTGCAATATTCTGCTTGAGGGCAACTGATAGTGGTGTCAGTGGAGGCCGAGGTCATACAGGATTTAGTCCCTCTGCAGCAAAAGCAGTTTACTCACATGCCCCTGGGCGCAGATGCAGGCCTGTGGATAGTGGCAGGCAGCCCCCCCCCCCCCAATTAGGGCTGAGCTGGCCCTTAGAGAATGTGTGTGTGTCCATCCTGTGGGTGAGGGTTACACTGTATACCCACTCTCCAAAAGGTGCTGCTGCTGAAAAGTCACAGAGACCCAGGACCTGGCCCTTTCTCTTACACTTGGTACAAAGCCTCAGAAGTGCTCTTTAACCCAGCACAGCACTAACTTGTCAGAACAGAGGTCTAGAGCCATCTGAGGGCTACAACAGGAAGCTCCTGAGAGGCACAGCTGGTGTTAATATTGAACTTAGTCTGAACATACCTCAAACGGTGGGCACTTCTGCAGCGGCTGCCCAGTCCTCCTGCCCAGCTAACTGTACCTTGCCTCAGACATGATCTTCTAGAACATCTTCTCACGAAGGAGCAAACTCCGGCCATACAGACAGGTCCATTCTTAACTCATAAATGTCCTTTATGTATAGTAAAATCATCCTGAGAAATTGGGCTTAAGTCACCAAGGATACTCACTTTTTTCTCTTTTTACCTTTGGTTTTTATATATATAATGTGCACTGAGATAGATAAAGTGAAATGCTTAAGCGTCACATTCCTAATTAGGCCAGGTTTTCTAGATTTAAGCCTAAAAGATAAATACAGAGCTTCTACGCTGAAGAGCAGAATTACATTATTGTTTTTAAAAATTATTATATGCTTACCAAGTTTATATAAGCATATATTGTATAATGTATTTCCTGGTGTTTTGAGGTGGGCTCTCATGTAGCCCAGGCTGGCCTCGAACTCAGACTAGTCAAAGACCTTCAATTCCCAATGCTCCTGCCTCGGCCTTCCAAGTGCTAGGATTATAGGACTATGCTAGTACACCTTCCACACAGGAGGTGGTAGACTGCTGGGGTCGTCTAAGTTCCAGTCCGTCTTCTCCATCTACACTGTGTCCTGCTGGGCCCCAAATTCAAAGTAGATTCTCTATGGCCATTGAAAGATAATTATGCATTTAATGTATTTCTTTTTTAAATTATTTTAAGCTGGGTGGTGGTGGCGCACACCTTTAATCCCAGCACTTGGGAGGCAGAGGCAGGCGGATTTCTGAGTTCAAGGCCAGCCTGGTCTAGAGTGAGTTCCAGAACAGCTGGAACTATACAGAGAAACCCTGTCTCAAAAAACCAAAAAAAAAAAAAAAAAAAAAAAAATATTTTATTTTATATGAGTACACTGTTCCTCTCTTCAGACACACCAGTAGAGGGCATCAAATCCTATTACAGATGGTTGTGAGCCACCAGGTGGTTGCTGGGAATTGAACTCAGGACCTCTGGAAGAGCTCTCAATGGCTGAGTCATTTCTCCAGACCCCAAATTAAATGTATTTCTAATAAGTAATCTGCTCAACATTGAGTCTGGAATTAACTGTGGCAGTGGCTTTTATTTTACTAATGCTAAAATAACAGTAATGGGATTTTTAAGTCTTATTCATAGACTGCTGCCGTCCATCTTGGGGGCCAGAGAAGGAAAAACCTAGAACTCAGCAGGTACATGCTTCCTGTCTGCCAGTCCAAGCCCAGCTAGGTTGTTTTATACTCACAACAGCTGACCTCACTTAGTGCCAAGATCTTGTAGGGAATGCCACAGACCTGTGGGGGGAAAGCCTAAATAACCAGGAGCGGGACCATACAGATTTTAGAGTGTTGCTTCAGAAGGAAAAGCCACAAATCTATTTCCTGACTTTAAAATAAACTCTATTGTTTAGTTCAGTAATTCAAATGGACATGCAGCGCAATATTTAAAAAAGGATCTCTGTTGTGCCTGGTTCAGTTATATCTGTGAATAATGTTTGGTGACTGTGGTTGATCAAGTCTTACAAAACAAGGCTTTATGCAGGCCCCTCCCCCAGCCATGCATTCCTTGGTTACAACAAAGACCTTTTAAGAACCTCAGTCTCCCTGTCCAGTGGGTGGCTTGGTCACCTCCCTCAGTCTTGAGGTTGTTTTTCAGTAAGCAGAACAATAAAGTGGACCTACAGGGATTGAGTTGTAAAGGGAAATCCTTGAAGTTCAAGGAAACGAGAACATTTTCAGCAGGGGGCAAAATGAGAAATGCTAGGTCTAACTGGGATCTCTGAGAATCACCCCAGGGACTCTTCAGTTCAGCTGAGTCAGATCAAACTGTAAGGAAATACAGCAGGATCAAAACCTCCTCAAGTCCTCCCGCTCTGCTCTAGGTCCCTTAATGAAGGCCAAGACCCTTTCATTCCAAATTACTGCTTGACACATGTGAATAGAACTGTTAAGTCTCTTACATATGAAAGATTGAGAGCTCACATTGGGAGCTCTCAATCACTAAGATTGGCCAGAGAGTTGTGGGACATCACTTGTATGCAGTTTCTGCCATGTTAACCACAAACGATTCTGATACGCTCTTAAGTACAAGGAAGCAAGGTCCAGCCCCGTTATCTCCTACAGTCAGAAAAGTCCATCCTGGGCTACCTCTGCAACAGTGTGGTGACTGGCAGCTGAAGCATTTCCTTCTGTAGAGCCTTCGCAACTCATTTCGAGGAAGCCAGGCGTGGTGGCACATGCTCACGCCTGTAATCCCAACATGAGGAAGGCTGACGCAGGTGGATTGCTGGGAGTTAAAGCCAGCCTAGGACAGAGTGAGACCGTGCCTCATACAACCAAAACAACAGAATAAAGATAAATCTGGAGGAATACTTTGTTGAGATTAATGCTTTAAAATGGGAAAGAGTTGGGATGCTTATTTTTTAAAAATCTAAAATAACATTTGTGAATATTAACTGTTGCCAACTATCTGACCCTTCCTTTCTACTCATTTACCACAAAAGCTGTACCGCTCAGACAAACAGGGAGTAGCCAGGTGATCAGTCACTGGCACGCCTGCTCAGAAGAGTGCACAGGTGCAGTGACTATATGGTATTACTACTTCAGCTTTTAAAGGGACAGGGAAGCTTGGTGTGGTGCTCGCGCCTTTAATCCCAGCACCCAGGAGACAGAGGCGGGTGGATCTCTGATTCGAAGCCAGCCTGGTCTACAGTTTTAGGACTGCCAGGGCTATTACATAGAGAAACCCTGTCTATAAATAAATAAATAAGGTGACAGCAGGGCATTTTGAAGACTTTGATAGTTAAATTAACACTGTTCAGAGTATAAAGTCCTTAGAAGTGAATTGGATCTAGTTTTAAAATAAAGACGGCTACATAAAAATGGTAAGATTTTTCTTTTTCTTTTTTTTTTCCACCCCAATTAACAGTCTTTCATCTTAGTACATGGACCAAACCAAAGACAACTTCCCCTTACTTCCCACCAATAGTACCAAAGTAACGTTCCTGTTCCCGAGTCCTCTGGGAAGCAGAAAGTGCAGCAGCTGTCAGGAACAAAGGCACAGGCGGGGGAAGCAGCTGAGCAGGACAGCCTGCCTTTGGCCAGCTGGAGTCACGGAATCCTTTCCTCCTACAGAGAATGTCCCGATCACCCTCAAGCTCCCCCATCCCTTACAGTTACATCTTTAAAAGGCACATCCAGAAATGGTGCAAATGGGGGCTGGGATAAGCTGTACATAATTACTATGCAGAGGTTATGGGACAACAGGGTTCTATGGCACAGAGCAATGGGGGATCCTTGTCTTCACCCACACTCGGGGTGAGCGGCTGTTCTGAACTTCTAAGATGCGGCCTGCTTCCATGAAGGCCCAGGAGAGGCAGCACGAGCAAAGCCCAAGCCACGGTTAGTTAACAGGTCTTTGGTGCGTGTAGCAGCATCTCTCACGTACAAAGGCTCTTGCAGCCAGCACAGCTGGGTCAGTGAGCTGGTACCAAGGATGTCCACCTCACAAGGCAAAAGCACAAAGGAAACCACATTTAAAAAAAAAATCTGAAAACAGTTAACCTTGAAAAGCTCCCTTCCTGCCCCAAGTCTTCTGAGGAACTTTAGAAACAACCCACAAGCACTTCCCAACACTTTTGCATTTAGTCTCCTTTAGATGGGAGAAAATCAAATGCTTTCTCACCAGAAATGGGTGAAAGGGAGCTTTAGCAGGGTGGCCTACCTTCTCACAGGCCCCTAGGCTCCAGGACCAGCCAGTTCTCAGTGACCATCTGCACGTCCTGGCTGCTCAGGGGCTCCCGAAGCCGCACCTTCACCTCCAGCTTCCCCCCAGTGGGCTTTCTTCCATCCAGAACCTGTGACATACAGACAAGACAGTAATTGAGAGGATAGGCTGGAGCAGATAGGTTCTCAGAGCAGCTAAAGTATGCTGGGTGTCAGCTTCAGGATAGCCCGGCCTTCTTCCTGCAATCTGGAAAGTGGTGGACTGCCTACTCTCAATATGTCTTATAAATAACCTAGAAATCTGGGTAAGTGTCAGTGCTCTGGCTAAGGATGAGAAACCATTACTCTATCCTGGTTCTATCCTGGTTTTCGCTTGATCTTCATAACTCCTAGAACTAACACTGGCTTCGAGGAACAGCCTGAAGCCCACACACTCACACATGGCCAGCAGAGAAATAGATGGGTAGCAATCACGAGCACAACCCAGGCCATGGCCTCCTCTAGAGCAGATAAGGAACTGTGAGTACACTGTAGCTGTACTCAGACACACCAGAAGAGGGCATCAAGTCCCATTACAGATGGTTATAAGCTACCATGTGGTTGCTGGGAATTGAACTCTGGACTGGAATTGAACTGGACGAGCAGTCAGTGCCCTTAACTGCTGAGCCATTTCTCCAGCCTCACCATTAAAGCTCCTCATCTTATATTTCCCTGTGAGGCCATGGGAGCAATTTGCATATGTCACCGATCTAGAAATACTATTGCCATTTCCTGTTGGGAGCTTGTTCTCTGTCCACCGACCCAAGCTCAGCACAGCCTTAGAACAGAAATCTATACCATGCTTAGCATTGGTCAGAATCCTCAAGGGCCTTTTCCCAACTTCAACTCCTAATTCCCACCTGGTTGACTCTCAAGGTTGCTCAGACTTTCTTTACTTCTTCCATCCATGACACGGGGATAAGAGTTCCAAGAATATTATTAGTTCATCTTGGGCCCTACCTCCATGATCTCCCTGATCTCACACTCCTTCTCCAGCCTTTCCAATTTCAGGTGAGCTGTGCCAACCAGCTTGTCACTTCTGAAAAAGGATCTGGGAAGGCAAGCAGCAGCAGGTTAGACTGGGAGAGAGGGCAGGAGTGGACTGAGTTCAGCCAAGCAAACAGTGGTATGCAGAACAACAGGCACAGGTCTGCCACTTCTCCCCCCCAGCCTTGCTGGTAAGGATGATTACCCTTTGTGGAAGATCTCAAATTTGATTCCTTTGCTTTGGATCACCCTCCTAAAGCCTCGGTGATTTCGATTGATGTTTAGTTTGAAAACTTGTTCAAATTCTGCAAGGAGGAGAGCAGGCAAGGACAGGGTTAGAATTCTTGGGGAAGTGGAAATGGAAGCCCAGGGTGGGCTTCCTCTGTGGATCTCACTGCCTTAAATTCAGGCTGTCAGCTGCCAAAGACAGACAGAGCATGCAGGATCTGGCCTTGTAAACAGTTTGGTGCCCTGAGACACAGATTACATACTGGAAAGAACTTGGAGTCTGGAGTGTGAATTCCTGGACTTAAATACATACCCCCGCCCAACACGTACACATTGAAGATAGGGTCTTACTGTCTAGCCCTCGCTGGCCTAAAACCTACCCTGTTGACCACACTGGCATTAAGCTTGCTGTGATCCTCTTCCTATGCCTTCAAAATGGTGGGACTGCAACACACCCGGCCTTCACGTCTATTTTTAACACTTCTTTGCTGTGAATCCCCAGACAAATCCCTTTACTCAACTAACCTGAAGCCTCAGGATTTGTATTGCTTTTTCCTACAGTCTTCATATTTTTTTTTCAGGTGTGGTAGCACACAACTTTAATCCTAGCACTCAAGAAACAGAGATATATGCATCTCTGTGAGTTTCATGCCAGGCAGAGCTAAAAGCTACATACTGAGATCCTGTTTCAAAAAAAAACTTTAAAAAGACCTGTATTATTTTGAATCGTGTATATGTATGCACATGTGTGTGCATGTGCCCATGAAAGCCAGAGGAATGGTACCCCTCTGGGCTAGAGTTACAGGTGGGTGTGTACCCCTGATGTAGGTGCTAGGAACCAAGAGCAGATCCTCTGCAGAACCATTAGGCTGTTAACCACTGAGCCCTCTCCAAGCCCGAGAACTCGGCTTTCACAACTATGTAAGACAACTATTAATAATAACCTGCCTTTATTTTTGAGTTGTGTGAACCAAATAAGACAGTAAATTTTAGATATTAGAAACTGGGCTATCCAGACTGGAAGTGAGAGCAGAAATGGGCTTTATAGTCCACTCACCTGGAGAGTTGGTATTTTTTACCACAGCTGTTTTGCTTTTTTGAGCCTGGTCCTATAGCAGAGAGATAAGAGAAGTTGAGATAGCTCAAAACCCATGTGTTTATGCACAACGCTTTGGCTGAGTCAGAGTGAGGAAAGCAGCCAAGCAGGAAGCGGGCAGAGGGTCTTCAACCTCCCCTATGGCAATGCCTATCAAAGGCGGAGACAAATTAGACAATACTGCGTGTGGTTCAGAGCATCCCAACCCTCAGCAGCTCACCGCGTTAGGGTAGTGAAACTCAAACCGTACAAAAGCATCCAAGTCATCGGGAGTCACTCCTACAAGGAAAACAAGGAATCAGGTCAGAAAGCACTGCCAGAGCTTGGTGCCCGGGCAGCAGTAGAGTCCACGGGCAAGGACATCCTTCCGTAAGGCGGCCTTGTGTTACCTGGTGGGGCTGGGAGGTTCATGCCCCGGACAATAATCAGATGCATTTCTGTGCTGTTGAGTTCTGAGAAGATCCTACAGAGTGCAGAGGATGAGACATAAGACAAGGGCGAGCAAAGCTGCAGCTGGAGCCATGCTGGCTGTCCTCAGTCTCTGACCCCTGCAACCCTGAGCTCTTCTGAAGGCAGCACAGCCACCTCTCCGACTCCAGTACCCAAGATACTGGGATGTCTCACTAAAGTCTGAAGAGTCTCCAGGCTCTGCTCCAGAACGTTTGCCCTCCCTAGCCCTGCAGAGCCAGTTTCCCCTAGGCACTGGCACCTCACAGTCTGGAATGTCTTCAACTCAAAGTGATGACTGGGAGGGTCAAGGCCCTGGGCTTGGGCTAGCTGCAGGATCTCAAGCTGTTTCTTTCGGTCCTCAGCAAGCTTCTCAAACCTGCCAAGGATAGATGATAGAGAACCAGGTCAGCAAGGTAGGATTTGTGATGTGATCCCTACCCAACAGGCCCAGCACAGCCCTGGCACTTACCGAGTAGTCTCAGCCACATTACCCTGGTGCATGAACTGCTTGGAGAACAGCAGGCACTTCTAGAAACAGAAGCCGAGAGTGACTGCACAGCCAGAGCAGAGCCTGCCAAGGATGGCATTCAAGACCTGACCTCTCAAAGCTCCAAACAGTCCTCGTTAGCCTCACCTCCCTTCCAATAAAGCATGTTCCTAGGGCACCTTCTAAAGCTCAGCACACTTTCCTGCTTATGTGTTTTTCAGTGAGAGGGTCTCAGCTGCATGGCCCAGGCAGAACCAGAACTCACGGCAACTCTCCTGCCTTACCCTTCCACGTGCTGCTGGTTATTACAGGCATGTCTCACCCACAATTCCTGGCTCTATCTAGACTTTGCTGCTTGTCTTGAGTATAGCCATTTTCCAAAAAATTCATTTATCAAACTCCTTCCATAAAAACAGTTCTAGAACATTATAGAACAGATCAAGACTCCATTTCAAAGATCAATCACCACTGCCAAAGAAAACAAATTCAAGCTTCTATCTTAGAACACTGTCTTCTCAGAAAGGCAGCATATCAGACCAGTTCCCCCCACAAACACACAAAACTCACTCCCTATCACTCTGTTGAATTTCATAACCACATTTAAAAAGGGGCTGGGGCGATGGCTTACTGGTTCAGAGCACTTTCTCTCTCGTGGAGGACCTGCATTTGGTTCCCAGCACCTGTGTGGTGGCTCACAAGCACCTGTAACTCCTCTTGTTCTGACCCCAGGGCACAAGGAACACATATGATATACTAGGCAAAACATACATGTAAAAAAAAAAGCCTGAAGTAAAATTAAAAAGGATAGCTCCATTTGGTATAGGGGAAAGTAGCTTTGCAGGGTCATACATGCACCAGTGAGAAGAGTTAGCCTCTGAGCCCAGGACAGAGAAGGCAGAGATACAGGCTCCTGACCTCATGCTGCTCCAGGAGCATTTTCTGCAGCTGGGCATACACCTCCTCCGCCTTCTGGGAGAGTCGCAGATCCTCATGGTGAATGAAGATGAAGTCGCCCTCCTCATCTGTCAAGGGCGAAGGCACCTGCCCAGATCATAAGGCCCCTCGGGCCCCGAGAGTCACATCACACCTTTGCTGAGCCCAGCAAACACAAGAATCCAGGCTATACTTTTTGTAACTGGCACTCACCTCCAGTGACACTCACTGCCTCCCATTCTATCCTCGGCACTGCTTCTACTAGACTGGCCCTGCCGTGTTACCTGTGAACATCGGTAACACAGTCCTTTCTCCTCCTATCTCCCTAATGGTCTAGCTGAAGGCTACAAGAGGGAGACAGCAAAAGGTTCCTTCCCTGCTGTCGCCGTTCAATACACATCTTACTTCCACCCACAAGTCACGCTGTTCACCCCCATCACCCAGCCCCCACCCCGCCTCTGTGCTTGAGGCAGCCTCCTGTTTACCTAGGTGGGGCTCACCTTAGAGAGGTCAATGGGTTGACCAGCTCGGGCCTGGGTGATCTGAGCCTCGAGACTTTTAGCTGTTCGTAAATGGGCTTTGGCCTGCTCCAGATCCTGCCTGCGCTTGGCTTGCAGAGCGGCCCGCTGGTATTGCAGTTTCCGAGCCTCCAACAGTGTCACCTGCTCCCGAGCTGAAGGACGAGAGACAATGGTTGGGGCCGTGCCTAGCTCAGCGGACTTCCACTCCTCTGTCTTATGTGTCCCCAAATTACCAGATGGACTCAGTGACTCCTTAGAACTTGAAGCCTTGGGCTCAGTCAGAAGACGGGATGGAGACACCAGAGGCTGTGCTGGCTTCTTGGCCAATGGGGCTTGTGCTGGAGTGTCCTGCTGCAGGTGGCACCCAGTTAGGAGCTGCCAAACAGTTACCAGTCCCCATGCCTACACTCGGGCTCCCTCCTTAAGCTGCGCCATTCACTGAATGACCTCCAGGGCCCTACAACCCAAAGACAGAACCATCAAAAGCTTCCTAGCCTAACTTCCTCAGCAGGAAACATCGTAGTAATAAAGAAAGTTTGAGTTCTGGGGTGTCAGAAATACCCAGGTCTTTATTCTAGTTCTGCCTCTGGAAATGTTTTTCTCTAAAATGTAGGAAAGGGTCTGCTTTATGAAGTTCCTACACAATAGGGTTGGGGTTCACCCCTTATCTGCTGTTGTTCTCCCCCTCTCCCCCCACAACCAAGCCCTGAAGTCCTGGGTCCATAGCCAAACCTCGGCATCCTCATCTACCAGGGCTGCATCTTCTGAGGCCAGCTTCTGGGCAGTTGCCATAGTCGCTGCCACTGAATCCTCCTCAGTCCCTTTACTGGGCTCCAAGCCAGGGATGGGAGGAAATCCTGAGAAGTGACGGAATGGAGAGGGGCGAGGTGGTAGCATTAGGACACAGGAGCCTGCTGGGGGGCTTGCCTGGATCTGGGATGGGTAAGTCTCATAAGATGGAGCCACACAGAGAAACTTCTTTCTCCATTCCTGCTCAGAAACCCCATAAAGTCAGTAATCCAAACATCACCCACCTGGAGGAACAGGTAACACGGCAAAGTCCACTTCCTGCCCCGCTCGATGAGCTCGGATGGCATCCTGATATTGCTACATGGAAAGGAAGGGGTTTCTAGCAGTGGCAGTCTGCAGGCTCTGTGCCCTCCCTGCAGAGAGGCAGGGAGAGGGGCTGGGGAGGACCGCAGCCCTCGAAGAAAAGGAATCCCAAGGCAGCAAGAACTCCATAAACAGACACGGACTAGTGACCTGGGCTCGTAGGGAGAGCGGACAGGCAGGGCGAAGCCAGGCTAGGCTAACACAGGAGAGGGGCTGCGTGGCAATGCGCTTGCCTTGGCAATGCGGTCGTACATCCTGGCCTTGCGCTCATTTCCACTGGCCCGGGCCTGGATGCCTGCCTCCTGGTACCTGTTCAGCCTTTGCTGTAAAGCATCCAGCACTGTTTTTGGCTCTTCAGGGGCCACTATGAAGGTAATAAAGAGAGACTATCAGTTCATCCTGCCCCTTCCCAGGTCCCAACCCCACGTTCCATTGTCAAGTCCTACCTGGAGTGGCTGGGAGGTCAGAGGCCATCACTGGTTGCATTTGCTCTACCGCTGGGGACAGGACTTGGTTTGCTGTGGAGGCCTTAGAAGCCTGAGGAAGGGCCTTCAGATCTAGGAATCCAAAGAGCAGGGTAGGCAGAGTAACTGGCCAACTCCATACCTCACAACCCTCTCTGATCCCAGCCTAGGTAGATACCCCCATTATTTGACTGACCCTCAGGTGCTGGGGGCATGCCACTCAGATCCACGGGCTGCCCTTTTTCCAGGGCCTCTAGGACAGTACCAAATTTCTGAAGAAGAAAAGTTATAGGCATAAGCCAAGGAGCTCCAAGAGTGTGGCCTGAAACAAGTCCACGAGTCCACTCTCGCCCAGCGTTGTTTGGCCTCTGCCTTTGCTTCCCCATCTACTAAACAGAGCAGGATGCCTTACCTTCCCAATCCTCATGAGCTCCCGAGCACGGTCTACATCTCCAGCCCGTTTGGCATTGAGAGCGGCTGCTTTGTACTCCCTCTGTCGGGCTAACAGCAAGGCTTGTGGGGCTGGGTCTGAATCAGGTGGGAGAGCGACGGCAGGGAGACTGGACTCAGCCTGGGAAAGGTTGCCTACATAACACACAAGGTCCCAGAGACCTCAGCTGGTCAAAGGAGGAAGGTTGAGGGCCCCAGTTTCACTAGTCTAGGAACTCTTGGAGCCATGACAGGCAGGCAGGTGGGGTAGGCAGGCTCTGGGAACTAGAAATAGTATGTCTTCAGATACCTGACTCCATGGAGCAGGGACCAGGGGAGTCTGCCTCAGAGTTCTTGTTGGTTCTTTCCTCCTGGGCTGGGGGCCTTTTGCCCAAGGCCACCGGAGGTGGAATCTCATCCTCACAGATCTTCCCACCTTTCCTCACAGTGGCAAGCTGGGACTCCAGGGTCTAAGGGAAGGGATTAGACTTGTAACCCAGGAAGCCACCTGGGCCTGGGCCTTGCTGGAAGAAGCCAGCGATGACAGTGCTTATCATGCCAGTGTGGCTGACCCACAGTCTCCCTCACCTTCAGGCCTCGCTCACAGCGCCGGGCTTTGGCAGCTTCACCAGCCTCCTTGGCACTGGCCGCGGCCTCCCGGTAGTTACGGATCCGTTCCTCCAGCAGAGCCTGCAGCCCCCGAGGCCCTCCAGCCTGCAGATACTTCAGCTCAGGGCTGGGCCACTCCACAGCCAGCTAGGCCCTTGCCATTCTCTCTCTGTGAGGAAGCTACCCCAGAAGATGGATCTCTGGGACTCCAGGAGAAAGAAGCGCCTAAGCCCCCTGAGTATGAGGCAAAGACCCACAAGAGAGGCCAGACGTTATGGCAGGCAAACAGTAGAGGCCAGAAAATGGTTCCAGGAGTGGCCTGGAACAGGAAGGCCTTTGACGTCGGCCAGCTATGGAAGTCTCTCATGCTTGTGTTCTAAGTGGGAGCGGCTAGTTATTTGGCAACCTTGCTGTGAGCCATGCTACATGCACAATGTGCGTGTGCACACAGAAGCAAAGGCACATGACGGCCCTCCTGCAGAACCTACCTGAGCCGCTGCAGGTGACGCCTGTTGGAAGGCTGGCTGTGCTGCAGGCTGCTCAGTGCTCTCCCCAGGCAGGTCTGGGCCTGCTGCCTCACTGCCATCCCACAGCCCAGTTTCTTCATCTTCACCCAAAACCTCCTGCAGTTCTGTCTGGGGAAACAGGCCAAGAACTCTGGGTGCCTCATGGCCACATCATGACTGGAAAAAAGTTAAGGCCCCTCTTCTCATGTAATATTTCTCAATGCCAAATCCTCATTACTAACAGTTCTTTAATCTAACAAAGGAAAACCTTGAAAAAAGTAAATGAAAACTCCAAATTTGAGAATTCCAAACTGCAGAGCTCAGATCCAAAGTCCAAGGAGACAAATCTCTCACTGTAAAGTCATGAGGTCAGGCCTGGGAAGGGACAAGGAGGGACAAACCCCAGTCTCCTTCAATAGCTCTCTCTCTTTGGACAACAGCCTGGCAAAAATACCAGAAGGTCTGCATCCTCCTCCAGCCCCTCCTCTTCCTCCTCCTCTTCCACTTCCCGCATACAGTCTGCTGCCAACTTCTCGATGTGGGCCATGGGCAGTGGAGCTGAGGAGAGAGTCACAGATGATGAGGCGCTGGACATAGCAGCGACCCTTAATTCACCATTCGGTTACTATACCAGGCAGAAATCCCCCTTCCCTTTCAGAGCGAAGTCCGACTCAAAAAGGTGCTCCCCTGACCCAGCGCACATGACCCTGGCTATGTATGGATGCCGCTTTCTTGGGTTCTCCAACAAGTAACAAATCGCTCCTTTTCCTACATTTCTGCTTGTAGGTAAATGTACCTAAACACTGTCCCCACTATGCCTTTCACATTTGTAAATGGTTCTACTCTCAAGTGTCACAATTCTGTAAGATGAGAAACAATGTCCACATTTTCTACACTAAATAAACCAGACACAGCGACATCCATTTCCCCAAACTCACAATCTCAGTCAGTGGTAATATCCAAACTCAGGCTTATCTAAGCCCAAAGCAGGACAAGGGTAGTGAGCCCTTTCCCAGTCATGTCCCTGACTTGGGACATACAGACTGCCTGTAAGGGTTCCTGCTAAGAGGAATATTTAGACCTCTTTTCTGATACCTAAGATTCCATCCTCTTCCAGGCTGTGAAGGGAGAGTTACTCCCTCACTGGATATCATCTCTATTTACTGTACACACAAATCTGTCTGTGCTATTTTGCCTATGTGGGACTAAGGCTAGTGATCTGAGTCAGGCTAACAGATTTGTCCTCACAGGGGAAGGAGCTACAAACACAGGCACATAGCTGAACTCCATGACTGATCTATAGAAGGAATATAATTACCAAAAGAACCAGGGGAACGGGCAGACTCCTCCGGCTGTCAGGTAAGGACCCTCTCCCTCACCGACCTGCGCCAGCCCAGCAGTGAAAGAAAGCTCACCCCGCCCCTTGGGTGCCGGCTTCCTGCTGGTGCTCCCAGACTCCCCAGTGAGCGCCAACAACTCAGCCTCCAGGTCTCCATCATCTTCAGCCTCATCCATCCCCAGGAGCATGTCCTCAGTGTTGAACTCCACAAAGAGCCCCAGCTAAGAACAGAGAAAGGGTTGTTTCTGTTACCTATAAACATTTTATTATTTTATGTATAAGAACGTTTCACTTGCATGTATAGGTTTTACCATATGTGCCTGGTACCCTCAGAGGTCAGAAGGCAGATCCCCTGAAACTGAAGCTATGGATTGTTTTTAAGCTTCTATATGGGTGCTGGGAACCACACCCAAGTACTCTTAACAGAAAGCCATCTCTGCAGAGCCCAGAGAGGGATTCTGCTGAATCATATCAGTGGGAGAGACAGTTCTCTCTCTACAGTAGTAGAGTGCTTCCTCCTCTCCCAGAGGACCCGAGAAGCTCCGAGCACTATAGTATGTGTTTCATAATTATGTATCTCCAGCTCCAGGGGATCTGATGATCTGACCCACATGTGTGGCATGCATTCACACAGACATACAACTAAATAATTGTTTTTAAAATTACACAACAAACCAAAACTTGAGAGAACCATCCCAAGTTTAAGGCCAATCTGGTCTAAATAGTGAGTTCCCTGCTAGAAATTGAGACCATCTCACTAAATAAACAACAACAACAACAAAGAAAAATCACATAATAAAGCCTGGTATTATGGCCCATGCTTGCAATTGCAGCACATGGGAGGTGAGGGCAGGATAACCAGCGGGTCAAGGATAACCTACACTGTGCATGAGACCCTGTCTTTAAAAAAAACACGCATAATGAAATTATGTGTAGTACCACATGGTTATGATCCTAGCACTGGGGAGACAAGGCAGGAAGATTCCAGGTTCAATACCAGCCTGGGATACCTAAAAGTTCAAAGTCAGCCTAGGCAACTTGATTGAACTTATGTCAAAATAAAAAGCAAAACAGAGCTAAGACTACAGCTCAGGGCAAGAGCGGTCACCTGCCATGCACAGCCCTGAGCTCCATCCCTGCTCACTCCGAGGCCCAATGTGCAGAGAAGGAAACAACTAAAATATGGAGATTTTTTTTTTTAAGAAACCAGTAAGACTACAGTGCTACTGTTATAACGACACGAACAGGAACAGCTGACGGGCACACTTAGCATTGCTCACGCTTAGTTAATTCCCACCGTCTTGAGATATTACCATATATGTGCCCAGTCTTCTTTTGTGGGGGAAGAAGGGAGTAATTTGAAAAGTGCTATCATTGTATAAGCTAAGCTAGCCTTGAACTAAGAATCTTCCTGCTTCTGCCTCCTTAGTGCTGGGATTATATACCACATTTAATTTTTTAAAAGATATATTTTTATTTTATGTGCATGGTGTTTTGCCTGAATGCATGTCTGTGTGAGGGTGTTGTATTTCCCTGGTAATGTATTTACAGATGGTTGTAAGTCACCATATGGGACCTCTGGAAGAGCAGCCAGTGCTCTTAACTGCTAAGCCATCTCTCCAGCCTGGCAGATTTAATTGTAGTAAATATATAGCATGAACTCTGCCATTCTAACCTGTGTTCAAGTGTGACGCTAAGGAGCATTACACATTCTCACTGTTTTGCAACCATCACTCCAGTCCACTCAGAGCTCATGCGCAGAGCCTGACCCTGGGCCTCGGAACACTAACCATCCTCCCTTCCCACCTGCTTGCTTTTTTTTTTTTTTTTTTTTTTTTTTTTGGTTTTTGGTTTTTTTTCGAGACAGGGTTTCTCTGTGTAGTCCTGACTGTCCTGGAACTCACTCTGTAGACCAGGTTGGCCTCAAACTCAGAAATCTGCCTGCCTCTGTCTCCCAAGTGCTGGGACTAACGGCGTGTGCCACCACGCCTGGCTCTACCTTATTTCCAATGTCCATTATTTTGACTACTCATAGTCAACCCAACTTTAACTGATTTTTTTTTATTTGTTCTGGTTTGTTTTTCTGTTTTTTTTTTAATTTTAAAATGTATGACAGTTTTGCCCATATATATGTATGTACACCATGTGGCTGCAGTGTCCGTGGAGGCCAAAAGAGGGTGTTGGATCCCCTACAACTGGAGTTACACGTGGTTTTAAGCCACTAAGTGGCAGCCAGCACTCTTAACCAATGAGCCTTTTCTTTAGCTACAAATGTGTAGAGATCCATACTCCACGTGGGCCCAGGGGGAGGAGGCCACGCCCATACCTGCTTGGCAGTTTCAGCGCCCTGGCCACTGGTCTTAGGGCCCTTCCGAGGTCTTGGCCCTGGCATCTTGGCAGGCTAGATACCTATCAGGTGTAAAGTTGAAGAGACTCAGACTGGAGTAGATGACGAGATATGGCCCCCAACAGTGTACCTGTGGTAAAGGAGCTATTCCCGCGGGCTAAAACACCACTTTATAATCAAAGCGCAGAGACAAGGAGAGAGCGGATGGAAGGCAGGGGACCACTGTCAACAGAGGGATATGGGGTGTGTGTACACAATTTCTGAACTGACTGGTGACCATGTACGGCAGATTGATAGAAGCAACTCGTACAATGGTCTTGAAAGGCTTTCAAAGTTCAGTTCCTCTGTTATACCAGACAAATTTCAAGTGCTCAGTAGCTGGATCTGACCAATGGGTACCACTAGGCAGACAGGCATAGATCACTTTCCTCATCAGTTTCCTCCGACACTCTGCGCCCGATTCAAAGATGTTACAAGTGGTCAATGGGAACTGTAGCACAATCTGTCCAATACTGGAAGAAACTCATTTGCTCCTATCTCAGGCTTCAAGGAAACAGACCCACGGGCAGACAACCACCACAGAGCCGCTGCAGGGGCCGTGGGTGTGAGAGGTGGCCCCTTATCGAGGACACAGAAAAGGCATCAAGAAAAGATGATGTGATGCCTGTGCTGAGTCATGTAGTTTGGACACTGAGGAAGAACAGAATTCCAAGCAAATCAAACGAACAGATGATACTAGTTCTGAGGCGAGAAATGGCTTGGCCTACACAAGGAAAAGAAACGCCCGGCATCACGGAGGCATAAACCAAACCGTAAGGCTAGAAATGAAGGCATGAACCAGGGGAGAAAGAGAAACACCTTATGGGCTTTAAAGGCACTTGGGCGTTAACCCTGACAGCAGTGAGAAGCATCAAGGGTTGGTGCAGAAGGTGCACAGGGAAGTGGGAGATGATACAGGGCGGGAAACCTCAGCCCCGAGCATCTTGCAAATCTATTCAGAAGCGTGAGGGGCGTGGGGATTAAGAAACAGACACGATCCCGCGTCTGGAGCTGGAATCAACAGGGCTGTGAGGTTCCCTGGTGTGAGCGCACAGGCATAAGCCACTCCGAGTGTCACATTTCGACTGCAGTCAACAGCGAAGCGTCAGCCGGGGTGGGGTGCGGGAGTGAAGGAGCTCGGGAGAATGAGATGCTCCGCTGCCGCTGGCCGGTCGGGGCTCCGGAGAGGCACGTCCGCGTCGAGGGGCGCCGCCGGGCTCCCCACACCCGCGCGTCCTCCCGCTGCCAGGCTCGGCCGGGCCCGACCCAAGCCGCCTCTATTTCCCCGGCCGCCCCCAGATTCCACACGCCGGGAAGCGGGCACGTGGCATACCTCGCGGCGGACCCGAACCAAAACCGGGCCTTCTCGAGCCCGGAACCGCCTAGCTTCCCGCGGCCCCCGGGCGGCGGCGGAGACAGCCACAGGAAGCACCCGCCCAGGAGGCGGTGGCTCGCGCCCGGCTCGGCACGTGACACCACAGCAGGCGGCTCGCAGTGCGCATGTGCGCGGGGGAGCGGGCAGGGCGCGCCACAGGTGACGCTATGGGTGGGGCTCGCTGTGGGCAGGCTTCTTCGAGCAGGTAACGCGATACCGGCTGACTGCAGCGTCGTGAGGTCTGGCGTCCTTCGCCCTTCACACGGTAGGCGTGCCCCATTCCTGGCGTGGTTTCTCTGCGAGGCCTCCTTCCTGGTTCGCTTCGCGCGCCCCATGTCCTCCTAATGGGTACCAGTAGGCAGCCGGGCCGCGTCCCTGTGTTGAGATCCTGGAGGATGCGGCTTCCTCGCTGCCCATCCTGTGCATCCTTGCACGGAAAACCAGCTCTCCCGGAAATAGAGCTCCTTTCTAGACAGAGAGCAGGACAAAACTTCAGATTAGAGGAACCAAAGGCCTCGATAAACTGAGGCAGGAGCATCGCTGCAAGCTGAAGGGCGGCCTCTACCACAAGGAGCCCTGTTATATCGGGATTGATGGAACTGACCTGCAGGTGGACCGAACCCCAAGATTCCCCACACTACAGGCGCGGTCATGGAGAGACTGCAGGCTTCAGTTCTGATTGAAAGAACAGTTCTTCAGCCCCCGTAGTGGTGCATGCGTTAAGTCTCAGCGCTCGGGAGGCAGAGGCAGTCGGATCCTTTAGTTTTCCACCAGCTTAGTCTAGTTCTAGGCCAGCCAGGGCTACATAGTGAGAACTCTGTATCATAAACAAACTGCCTCACTAAGGCAACTCCCCAAAAGTTGTCCTCACACCCTACACAGATGCAGGCCTGCCTGCACTCCGACATTCAAATTAACATACCCAAATAATACACAGTAGATATTGATTCCTACAGGTTTAGGGTTTTTCATTTGTTTGGCTTTTGTAAGACAACTTTCTCTCTAACAGCCCTGGCTGTCATAGAACTTGCTTTGTAGATCTGGCTTGCCTTGAACTCACAGAGACCCACTTGCCTCTACTTCCTGAGTGCACCACCAGCACCTGGCTGGTTTGTTGAAGACAGTCTCCTGTACTCAGTCCTGACCTTTAATTTGATTTGTAGTGAAGGATGACACCTGCACTTGTGATCTTCCTGTCTGCATGTCCCAGTGCAGGCACTACCCCTATGGGACTTCAGGGGTGCTAGCGAGGAGACCCAGAGATTTGTTCCTGCTAGAAGCACCCTACCAGTTCAGCTACCTCCCAGTCCTAGTAATTCTTGTGTATGTAAATTAATGTGAGGTGGCTACCAACTCCGTCTCCCATTCTGCAACAGTTCCTTTTCAGTGACTATCTATCCTCTTGCTGGACTCTTACTCTGGCCTACCACAGGCTCTCAGCTCTTGTACTTCCCACATAACAGACTCAAATGAGACCTAGAGTGTAATGTAGAAGATAGTGTATAACAACAGAGCAAGGAGGGATACAAGTGGACGATGGCCAGAGGGACCCGTGCAGAAGGAAAACAACTCACCGAAAGTGTGTGACGGCAGAGAATCACCTTTGTGCCAGTTCACATGTTAAAATAAACTTTAGTCTTTTCTTAGGTCTCTACACATAGTTTTCCTGGAGGCTCTTGTCTTGTTCAGATGATAGGAAAATGGGTTTGGAGTTGTGTTTGCGAGCGTGTGTTGTATCCGTGTGATGCCTAAAGGTGTGCTCATTGAGGACCTCGTATTTTCATCTGCAGCTTTCCATTCCCCTCCTTAGTTCCTTGAGACAAGGTCTCTCACGAACTGGAAGCTGGTTCAGCTTAGTCTCACTGATTAGTGAGCTCTTGGAGTCCCGTCTCTTCTTCCCAATGCTGGGGTTACAAACTCATGCAATCATGCCCAGCTTTTATTTGTGTGCTGGTTTTAATGTGCTCTGTCTGCATGTACACCTACACACCACAAGAGGGCATCAGATCTCCTTCCTTTTAAATGTGTGTATATATATTGAAGTGATTGGGAGGTGGAGGTAGAGGCATGTGGATCTCTGAGTTCAATGCCAGCCTGGTCTACAGAGGGAATTCTAGGATAGCCAAGGCTGAGAATCCTGAGAATCCCTGTCTCAAGAAAACTAACACAATATTAGACTCTCGTGAGCTACCCTATGTGCTGAACCATCTCTGCAGTCTCCGTTTTTTGTTTTTTTTTTTTAAATTTACGTGTATGTATGTGTTTCTGAGTGTTTTGTTGCATTCATGTAAGTATACCATATATGCTCAGTGCCCATGGAGGCCAAGAGGAATCAGATCCCCTGAAGCCAGTTAAAGATGGTAGCAAGCTGCCACACGGGGGGTGGGATTGGCCCTGGATCCTCTGCAAGAGCTGCAGGTGTCTGTAACACTGACCCACCTCCTCAGTCCCTGTGAACCCAGTTCTTTATGTAGGTTCTGGGGGTTCAAAAAGTAAGCAGCAACTCTTATTCCGAGCCATACTCCACTCCCCAAGTTATAGGCTATTTTTGATGTCAAAGTTTTTTGTTTTGGGAGTTGTTTTTTTGTTTTTGTTGTGAGTTTCACTATGTAATAATATGAATAAATAATTAACTTGTTTGGGTGCATACCCAGGAGCAATATGTTGGGTCATGTGACAGTTCTATTATAATTATTTTAGAAACTTCTGTCAGTGGATGTTCCCAGAAAAAAATTGTATGTACATTTAAGATTCTAAAAAGTAAATCCAAACTCAGGCTCGTATGCTTTTGCAGTAAACATTGTCTGCTGAGCTATCTACCCATTTAAGTTTCATGATTTTAAAAAATTTTTAAAATGTTGATGTGTTTATGTGTGGGTCTATGTTTAGGTGTACATGCATAGAAGTGCAAGTGCCCTCGGAGTCCAGAGGATGGTGTCCGTACCCTGGAGCTGCAGTTACGAGCTGACAGGTGTAGGTGCAAGGGATTCAACTCCAGTTCCCTGCAAAGGCACGTGCTCTACCACGGAGCCATCTCTTCAGCCTGTTTTTTCTTTTGGCAATTAAAACATTTATGTTTATATGTGTGCATGCAGTGACTGATGGAGGTATGTGTGTTAAATCGCCCGGAGCTGGAGTTACAAGCTGCTGGACTTCAGTTCTAGAAACTAAATTGTTCATCTGAGCGAACCCCCATCTGAGCCTTTACACGCTGTCTTTGATCCATTTCGACAGCTTCCTTTGTCATTCACTTTCTTCTATAAAGGACATCTTCACTCTTCCTTTTGGTTAATTGTGGACATTTTAACAGTATTCGGATACGGGGTGAAGGGTGCTCAACAGTTGAGAGCACTTGCTTTTTTTGCAGCTTTAAGTTACCAGCACCCTCATGGCTGCTCACAGCCATTTGTAACTAGCTGTAGGGATAGGCGGTACATACTCACTGACGCAGACAGAACATTATACATATAGTCATTCTTAGAAATGTCCTGATGGGGATTCTCAATTCAGTTTTTTTGTTTTTTTATTTGTTTTTCCGAGAGAGGGTTTCTCTGTGTAGCCCTGGCTGTCCTGGAACTCACTCTGTAGACCAGGCTGGCCTCCAACTCAGAAATCTGCCTGCCTCTGCCTCCCAAGTACTAGGATTAAAGCCATGTGCCACCACTGCCTGGCTCCTCAACTATTAGGATTCGTGTGTAATAAAAGGGATATGGACTAGGGCTTTTAGTATGCCAGGTCAGTTTCTCTACCACAGAACTATATATCCCCAGCCCTCTTATATTTTCTTGAGCCAGGGTCTCAGTAAGATGCTTGAGCTGACCTTGAGCTCACTCTGTTAATAGTCTAGGTCTTATCTTTATAATCCTGTCTTAGCCTTTTGAGTAGCTGGGATTACAGGCCTTTGTCATCAAGTCTGGCTACAAATTTCTAAACTATTTGAAGATTAATTGCAGACATTATCGCAGTTCGCTCATTTCCTGATGATCCTAAGCAGCACTCTTCTGTGTACCACTACACAGTAATGTGTAGTATGCACAAGGCTCAGAACCGTATAATTATTTAGTGATGTGGAACGAACCCAGCACATCTTACTTTTCAACAAGCCCTCTTCCACTGAGCTACCTTTTTAAATTTTTTTTGTTTGGTCAAGGAATGACACATGCCTTCAATCCCCACTTGAGAGACAGCAACAGGTGGAGCTCTGAGTTCTGAAGCTAGTCTGGTCTACATAGCTAGTTCCAAGGCATCCAGCGATACTCAAGACACCATCTTCAGTTTTAGTTTAAGACAGGGTATTGCTAATCTACCCAGGTTGCCTTAAACATGCTTTGTATGTAACCCGGTCCTCCCTACCATTTTTTCTTAACACAGGGTCTAGGTTGGTGGGTTTTTTTTTGTTTGTTTGTTGGTTTGTTTTTGTTTTTGTTTTTTGTTTTTTTTGGATAAGACTATGACCAGAATATGTAAGCCAAGTTAAAGCTTTTCCCTGAAGCTGCTTTTGGTCATAATGTCTTTGTTGCAGCAACAGAAAGCAAACAGCTAGCCTCAAACTTGCTTTGCTAAGGACAGCTTTGAATTCCTAATTGTTCTGTGTCTAACTCCCAAGTTTTGGGATTGCAGGTTTGTACCACCTTATCCAATTTATTGCAGTGTGGGGATGAACAAGATTTCAACTCACCAATGAGTGATATCTGCAGTCCGTAGCACATCTTTAATAAACTTATTATTTAATAAGCTTCTACTTTTTGTCAGCAAGATTTGTTTTTATAAGTGGCAACTTTGTTTTAAAAATAAGTGTTTGCTTGCCTGCCTGCATGTATTTGTGTGATGTACATACTGGAGACAAAAGGAAGGTGTCAGGGACCCAGGAACTGGAGTTAGACGGCTGTGAGCTGCTACTGGGTGCTGGGATCTCAACACAGGTTCTCTGCACGAGCGAGTCCCTTTAGCCACTCAGGCATGCATGTGCCTCTGTAAGTGTCAGGTTTCTTTGAAATAGTATCTTGTAGGTAGCCCAGGCTGGCATCAAACCAGCAGGATACTTCTGCCTCTGCCTCCCAAATCTGAGATTCCATGATGTCCCCCCAGGAAGTGAACCCAGTGCCACCTGCATGCAAGGGGCATTGTCAGTGTGATGCACCCAACCATACCAGTTATTTTCTATAAAATCAACTTTACTTTGTATTAATTAAAATCTATTACATCATAGCATATAGTGAAGTATTCCTCTAACCCCTGACCAGCCACCAGGTATTTCCCAGAGGCAACCAGTATACCTAATTCATATAAATTCTCCCAGAACTGTTTTATACAGATACAAGTATATTGTATACATATCTTTATATACATAGTATGTTACCATAAACTTCTCCAACTCTTTGGAAAAAGCAAAATAAATAATGGAAAATAATAAATCTACAACAACAATTTTCATCCTGTATATTTTGCTATAATTCCATGTTTTGAAGAAAAATAAAGCTCTTTGAGAAAAAGCCGAAGTGTGTGAAGTCCTTCACTCTTTGAGAGCATATAGCACATCATTCTGGCTAACATTGAGTCTCACTCGAAGGAGGAGGTCATTTCTGCTGGACTCCACCAGAAGAATGCGGCAAGAACCCAGCCGTAAACACACAGCCATAGTCTCTGACATGGTTGGATATGGCAGTCCCTCCATTCTGCACAGAGCCACATGCTGACTGTATATCTGGATAGCAAAGTGAAGCAAAGGTTAGGAAAAACAATAATCCTGGGCTTTTATCTAATCACCTTTTGCAAAAATTTAGCACCTGTGGTGTGATGGGTGATACGAGTCCACACACTTGGGGGGCAGAGACTTTGTGAGTCTCAGGACAACCAAGGCCACATAGCAAGACCCAGTGCCAACCAGTTACTCATGCCCTGGGTACCAAATGCTTCATCAGTAGATGCCCTCGCACAAATGCAAGCGAGTGGAAAACAGGCTGGAGAGTAGGACGTGGCTCATCTGAACCATTCTATCATTTATGTGACAACAGGCAGGTTATGTCACTTTTTTTCTAGTCTTTTAAAGGCAAGGTCTTGTACTCTGTAGCTCCCGCAGACTTTAGCTCACTCTGTAGACCAATTACTATGAAGACAACTATGCCTCATCTTCCAAGCGCTGAGATTACAGGTGTGAGCCACCACACATGCCTATTTAGCTTTTTAAAGCTTCAGTGTTATAAGATGTACTGCACCTACCTTATCAGTTGATCAGTATGAAATGATTATTAACTGTTAGAGAAATAGTCATGTGGTCACAGGCTGAGTTTACGGATTAAAAATGTTAATCCCCCAGAGCAACATCTGGAATATAGTACTCCAACCGTCACTCCTGGGTTTTGTTGTTTAAAGGACAAGGTCTTATATATTCCAGGCTCGTCTTAAAGTGTGTACAAGCCAAGAATGACTCAATTCATAAACCCCCCTCCTCTACCTCAAAGTCCCAGGATTATAAACCAGCATGCCTGGCTTATGTGGTATTGGAGAACCGAACAGTGGGCCAACATTCTAGTTACTAAAGAATAACCTGAGTCCCTATTCACTTCTCCCCTATTCTAAGAACTCCGGACCCACCCATATCTACAAGGATCAGAAAAAACAGCTTTCAACCGATTACCTGTTGAAACGTTGCTTCCTCTAGTCCTGATCGACGGAACTCCGCAATAATGGCTCTCAGGAAGCTCTGTTCCAGGACAGAAGAGTTTCTTAAAGGAAACCAAGAGATGTGAATTCTAGAGGCTACATGTACCACTGGCCTCAAGGAGGAGATAAAAACCAGGAAATATTTTCTGTATCACCTGACAAAGTTCCACACTTTCTCCAAAATATCAAACAGACAGAAAATGCTCTTTGGAAATGAGGGAATGCAGGAACTACTTCTAGAATTATGCCTGCATCTCAAATCAAAATAAATGAACAAATGAATAAAAGAATCAATGGAAATAAATAAAAACAAAAAAAAAACCATTTATGAATTTTGGGAGTAGAGCATGCCTCAGTAAGAAACGTAACTGCTTCTTGTTATGTAGCCTTTAAAAGAAAAGAATTTTGTGTGTATGCAGGACAGAAAAGGGTGCCAGCTCGCCCGAACTGAAGGTACAGGCAGCGGGGAGCTGGCACGGCAATGCGGGAGCTAAATGAGTTTTCCGTAAAGAACACGTGCTCTCACCCACCAGCTTCCTACCAATTTGTTGTTGTTTTCTTTATTGAGAGTTTTCATTGTGTAGCTCAGACTTCCCTGGAAGCATCACTATCTAACTCAGGCTGATCTTAAACTTGTGACAGTCCTGCTGCCTTAGGCTCCCAAGTGCTAGGATTATAGGCATAAAAAACAAAACAAAACCCAGCCTGTTCCTATAGTGTTTGTACTCAATAAATGCCCCAATAAAAGTTATAAGCATTCAGTCCTTACCCAAGGATTGTTTTGCCTTCCTGATTGCCCCTAAGAACTTTCTGCAGCTAACTAAATGTGGTTAGAATGAGTTAAATCTGAGAAACAAGCCAGTTGCTAAAGCCCCTAAGCTGGGACCTCTCCTTAGATCCTCCCAGCAGTGCAGGCAGCAAAGCATATATCTTACTTGATGGCAGTAATATAGGACGAGGAGAACATTTCATCGATAGCTTCCATTAAGTGGGCCACAGTCACCAGGCTCAGAGAGTCTCCACGTGGACGGGAAAGCTCACAGATCTCTGTGGCACGCCTGCAGATGTCCAGGCAGCGCCGAGCATCTCCAGAGAGGGCTGCTACCTACACGAAGAGACATTTTATTTCTAATGTCCACTTACCATCTCAAGTACACAACCACTGGCTATGTTGGGGTGATATCTGTGTACTGTGAAGAATGTCTTTGTAATATTCAAATGCTGATTTCTGTGCCAACAGAGCTACGTGCAGACAGACTTTGGTATTCTTATTCATATGGCTACATCATATTTTATAAACACTCCCTCTCTTATCTTCTGATTGGTTTAATAAAAAGCTGATGGCCAAGAGCAAAGGAGGAGAATAGGTAGGACTTCTGGTGGAGATGGTGTGGGGGTAGGGGTGTTAACCAGCCAGACACAGAAGAAGCAAGCCAGAACTAAAGGAGAGGAAACTAATGAGCCAAATAGCAGAACACAGATTAATATATATGGGCTAATATCAGTTAGAAAGCTAGTCTGGAACAAGAGTTAAGCTAGGCTTAAAGCTGTAATAATAAATATAACTCTCCATTCAGAGCTGGGGTGGGCATAGGAAGTCCTAAAGGTTATAGGGTCTATGCACAGCTAGAAGCATAAGGTGGTGCTTGCTGAGAATGGTCTTATGCCAGAGTTAGGACAGCCTGGGAACCTTATGAACGCCTGGAATAAATCACTATATCATGTCTGGAATATAATTACTCCACCCCAGACTACTACCCCACAATTTTATAGGTAACACCAGTGGAAAGGGTAGAAATCCCATTTTTATTATTCATTTGTTTTTGAGGAGATGGAAAAGGTGCTTACTGTTATGAGAACTTGTTAGTTCTTTTCTCAGTATCCACCTAGTGGTTCATAAACACCTATAAGCCCAGTTTCTAGGGAATCTAAAGTCCTAATCCGACCTGTGTGGAAGCTGGGAATGGTGATAAAGAAGCAGGTAAATCTATGAACTCAAGGCCAGTCTGGTCTATATAGTGAGTTCCAGAGTAGCAAAGGCTACACAGAGACCCAATCTCAAAAACAAACAAAACACAGCAGTTGTTATTCTGTGTGCCCTTAGAAGCAGTTACCAGAAGCTAGAGGGAGAGCAAATTTGGAGGTAAACTCCCTCAATATGTAGCAAATTTGAGAGAACGGCCTGATCATTGCCCAAGAGAATTAAAATCAAGATTGGGAAGGGAGAGAAGTCAAATTTTGCCAGACATGCAGGAGGAGCTACAGTAGGCAGGTGAGCTTCCTGGAGACAGCACACTGTTTCACACAACTCCAATGGAAAGGCACAGGATTGCTGTTTGATGCAGATGTGCCTTCCTGTGTTTGTCATCGCTATATTCTTCATATATCTAGTCTTGTATGGCTGGGCATGGCAAGACCCCCCACTCTATGGTGCAATTTTAATGGAGACCAGTATGGAGATGAATTTTCATAGGTCACTGTTTGGCTGAATTAATGAATTATGGAACTCCCGATTTGATTTAAATAGTTTTAGGAAGTTAAGGTAGTTGGTAGAAAGTTCAATGAGATGGTTTAAGTTGTTTTGCCAAAAAAATAAAGTTAAAATTAAGAGTAGAATGTTCCCCGTCCCTTGTAGAATAGTGAGGGCTGCATAGGTTAGAAAAGGAGCACAGTGAGCTTTCATGCATTGTAAGCACTCTAGTACTAGGAGGAAAAACAGGCTCTGGACAAGTTTGAACACATTTATTCTATCCAAGAACACATTCCCTCTAGGTTGGGTCCGAGTTCCTGGATCTCATGGGTATGGCCATGGGTTACAGTGTGTATAATGAAAAAAAAAAACAGGGTTATGAATAAAGACTAAATAATTCTATTATAAGACTAGAGGACAGATGATTAGCCAGTTTATCTGAACAAGACTTCAAAAATAAAGGACACGGGGCTGAAGAGATGGCTCAGCGGTTAAGAGCACTCACTGCTCTTCCAGAGGTCCTGAATTCAATTCCCAGCAACCACATGGTGGCTCACAACCATCTGTAATGGGATCTGATGCCCTCTTTTGATGTATCTGAAAACAGCTACAGTGTACTCATATAAGGAAAAATAAATAAATCTTAAAAAAAAAGATGGACGTTTCTTGGTAAATTCATTGTCTTCAGCTAAGTATAGGAAAAACTTGCTACTATGGACAGGCTTGCTGAAACTTTTTCTCAATGATGTGGGAAAACTGCTAATTAAGGCATAAGTCTGCCATTGGCCGGATAGCCTTCTGAGGCTCAGCTCATAATGGAGGACCCCCCCATAAGCAGAGTTTCTCCTTCTTTGACCTTGGGAATTCTAAGCCCCCACACTTGCCTCTAACAGAGGAATGTTACAAAGCCTCAATTAGTTTATGGGATCAATTTCCTTTCTTCTGACAAGACTCATTCAGCCTGCACCTGAGATTCCTAAAATGCTTGCCCATACTAATGAAGGATTCCAGGTACCAATGACCCTTGCTCATCCTGGATGTCTCCATCCTCCATCCCCTAAACTTTACTTAGGGTGATTGACGGCCGATAGAGTTTATCTGGTACTGACAAATGGTCCCAGTGTGGTCATTCACCATACATAGTCACAGGGCTTGTGAACCCCCTGTTTGGGTCTCTATTCCCACTGCCCTTGTGGATAGAATCAGCTGAGGCTTCTGGAGGGCAGGAAGACCCACAAATATATAACAAAATATCATTGCTTTGTGGTTATGTTGAACTTGTGGAGAAAAAGATAGATGGGAAATGTTAGTTAGGTTTGAGTTTCAAAAGAAAAATACATAATCAATAATCCTGTTGTAATTTCCTCTTGTGTAATGACTTTAATCTGTTTTTTTGTAGTGATTGCTTTTATCAAATATGTAACTTGTAGCTATGAGGTAATCCTTTTCTCACACAGAGAACTCTGTTTTAAATGGTATAAAAAGGCTGAGAAAAGCATTAAGTTGTTGGAGCCTGCTTGTGAGAGCTTTGCTTCGTTCACTCAATGTGTAAATGTGTGTTTGTTAACATGTATGCATATATGCTTGCATGTATGTATGCATGCATGTATGCATGATCCCCCCCTTTTCTCTCTGCCTTCTAGCTGGCCCCCAAACAAAAAGTTCAAAGAGTTTATGACTTATTGCCCTTCACAGGGAGTGCCGGTCCCAGTAAATCAAGCTTTATTCACTCAGAGAAAAGTCTACTGAGTGATCACAGTCACCCACTCCACATTCAGCCCTCCTCAGTTTACCTTGTGGGGTCAAACCTAGCCTTTGACAAAATTTGGGAGAAGCCCTGGGTTGAGACAGGTGAATGGAACCAGTGCACAATGCCGACAGCCATTGCTGCGCCTTCTATGGCTTCCATGCCCTTCCCTCAAGGAACTCTCCACTTTTCCCCAAGCCAACTTTGAAAAGAAAAAAGCTTGAATTTTTTATTGCAATTTGCATGTTAGTTTTGATAGGATATCCCCCATGTAGCTCAGGCTAGCCTTGACCTGACAACCCTCCTATCACTATCCCAAGTGCTTACATGGATGCCCTGCTATACCTACCCAGATCACTTGAATTTTAATTCTTTTTAGACTACAAAGACCTCCTTCTCAGTTCTTATATATTCCCAGTACTCATTAGCAAACAGAAACTCACCTGTCACTGGACCACACCAGATTATCTCTAAAAGGATCCATTCCTTCCAAAATTATGGCACATAAACCAAGAAAACTATAAAGTATGTGTATATATTAGGCTAAGTCATTAAAAGTAGTCATCTTTGCCAAGAGTGATGGTGCATGCCTTTAAAGCAAACAAAATACTCATCTCTGTAAAGTGGAATTATAAGCAATTTAAAAAAAAGTTTGGGATTTATTTAATGTATGAATTCTTTACTTCATGTACATACACCCACATGCCATAAGAGGGCATCAGATTTCAGATGGTCATGAGACACACCATGTGGTTCCTGGGAATTGAACTCAGGACCTCTGGACGTGCAGCCAGTACTGTAAATGGCTGAACCATCTCATCAGCCCCCATAAGTAATTTTTAATGTTTTGAGAATACCAAAGCCACTCTTCTAATAAGTAACACAAGTATCATGATTTCCCTTTCTTTAGGTTGCTCCATCCTATGGGTAGAGGTGTCATGTAAACATTTCCTCATTAGCACCATCCTCACCCTGTAAAACAGCACCCTAGTGGTGAACTGCATGAATTCAAAAGCTTATGCTGAGACATAAACAAAATGAAAGAGAACACTGAGGATAGGAAAGTACCCAAAGCAGGTCTGTATATATAGGTCTATATACCTTGTCTGTAGACTAGATCATTTGATATAAACAAGTCTTAACACTGGCCAGTTTCTAAGGGTCACCTCATTATTTAGGAGTTTTGGTCCTTCCTACATTAAAGGATCCTCTTTAGTTACACAAAACAGTTTGTTCCTTGTATCAATTAAGGTTAGCTCTTGCATAAGCCCATAATCCTGTGGCTGTCTAAAGAATCATACAATAGTCTACCATAACTGTTTCTTCATTTTTATCCACCCACCCACCCATTCATTCATCCATCCATCCATCCATCCATCCATCCATCCATCCATCCATTTAAACAGTAGTTCACAAATGTAGCCCTGGCTGACCCAGAACTTCCTATACAGACCAGAACAGGCTCAAACTCAATCCTGGAATTGCCAGACATGGGATTGAAGGCAAGTGCCACCACCCTCAACCCTTTGGTATTTATTTTACAGTACTTCCTAAAGCTTTCTGTATTCAGAGCACACAGCACAGGACACACACAGTGGGTGCTCAGGAGGGACTTGTTGAATGGCTTGAAGGGACAGCAAGGAGCTTCCTGAGGATGGCATACCTTTCTAGCTACCAACTGGATGGCATCCTCCTCAAAGGCCTTTAAATGCTTCAGTCGGGACACTAAGATCTGTTTCAGTTGGCTGTGAGAATAGGGCTGGAAAGACATCCTGGTGAGGCCCTGAGGAATCAAGAAGACAGATTGGAGGGGGAAATCACTTGTAGGTCCTCAAGCTTGGTTCTCAAGTCCCACATAACAGTCTATTAAGTTCATCCCATTTCTCCATTCAGTTGCTGCCTAGTTGACTTGGGTACCCTGCAGGACAGAAGATACCCAACTATTCTGTTTTATATTATAAGATTTTGTTTTCTTAGAATCTCTCAAGGAGGCAGAGGTTCTCTAAGGAAATGCATAGCTCCCTCCTTCCCTCCCCTCCCCTCTCCTTCCCTTCCTCTTCCCTTCCCTCCCATGTACTTCACATCTGATGTTGGTGTTTCCTGACAAACCACAATCCTATGAAGGCAGAGACAGTCTGGCTGGCTCTCTGCTTTATTCTAAGTACCTAAGAGGTGGCAGGTTTAAATATGTTTTATTTTTAAAAAGTAATTAAACTTCCAGTACTTTGTGGGACCAGAAAGCGTATTTATAGAAAAGGACAATCAATGTTTTTCATTCCAGCATAAAGATTATAATTATAGCAGAAATCATATTTCTTGGTCCTTTATATTTTCATTTTTGCAGAACACGCTGGACTTACCAGTCGGCTAGACACACGGTTCATCATGATCCTCTCTGGAAGGTCCATGGTGTTGGCAATGGTCAGCACTACCAACTGGGCTCCTTTGTGCGTAGGCCAATCAAAGAGGTTGTACATTACATCTTGTTTGTGAGTCCAAAGAAGGTCAAGCTACCAAAGATGATATACATACTCAGAGATAGAGCCAGGGACCATAAGTGATAGCCTATCCCGTCGACATTGCATGTTCTAATCAGTAAGGGAATCAATGGACAGGTTTCAGTTGATATAGAAGGAGTCAGCACTTTTGCCCGTACACTATTTGCTCCCAGGTGAGCGAATCTGTGCAGCCATTCCTTTTCTTGTACTCCCAGGGCACCTCACAGCAGGACAAGTAGACAGTGCCACCAGACAGAAGAACTGAGTAAAGTCAAACAGGCTCAGACTCCAGAGAATCTCAGAAGAGAGAACTGCAGAAGTGGAGCTAGCTCCCCGCCAAACTCTACCTGTTCTGGAGCAGGTAACCATGACACCCCAGTGAGAAGACCATAGCAATCAGTACATAGCATAAAAACCTGGAGTTGAGGTATCTAGATAGGCCCCAACTGTTCACCAATGAGCTCCCGTTCCTGGGCACTTGTTCCTGCAAAGGCATTTAATGCCTGGTTCACCCTGAGTAAGGTGTATGCATTCACATCCATCATCAAATAAAACGGTTTGGACAAGCAAAGACCATTCTTCAAGGATTGCCACAGTAGAGACCTTTTTTGTAACACTCACTCAGAACCAAACCAGGTTCCACTGCAGTCCTGGGCTCAGCCTTATTCCTGCACTGCACACAGACAACCTAAGGGGAAGCTTGAACCAAGTTCCCAACTCCCAGAGGTACCCAGCAGCCCCTGGGTACACAGGAGGCTGGGAACCACTGCAGTCATCCCAGACTCCAGTTTCCCATCCAAGAAAACATGGACTGAGGACCCCCATTATGCACTGTGCCCTGCCTCCCCGAGCTGCTTGCCAGCTCCCAGCATCGAGGCAGACGTGTACCCCGGGGCCTCACCTCATCCACAAGCAGCACGGTGGTTTCCTTCTGGGACCCTTGGCTGCAGAATTGCTTCGTCAGCAGTTCTGCTGCATGACTAGCTGTGGCCTTCTGGCCTGTCAGTTTCTGCACAAGGGACAAGCAACTGCTGTAGTAAATAGTAATGACTCCATTCCCCTGACCCTGAAGTGGGATACGTAAAAGATTTTTCTTTTTCTTTCTTTTTCTTTCTTTTTTTTTGAGACAGGGTTTCTCTGTGTGGCCCTGGCTGTCTTGGAACTCACTCTGTAGACCAGGCTGGCCTCAAACTCAGAAATCCACCTGCCTCTGCCTCCCGAGTGCTGGGATTACAGGCGTGCACCACCACCGCCCGGCTGTGGAATACATAAAGAAGCTACTCATTTCTGTACTTTGCCTCTAACTCCAGTCCCTTTACCTAGAGGGATATTAGCTGTTCAAAGGCAACAGGGGAGAAAAGAACAAGGTTCACATCCAATTCCAGGACGCTCCACACCGTCCAGGAGCTAGGGGCTCCTTCCATGTTGGCATGTCATCAATCAATATCTAACCTCCTAGACCAAGATCTCTGACTCTAAAAATCCTGCCTGTCTCACCCTTGCCACCTCTGGATAAACTTGTGAAGTACACATAGAATTAAGTAATTTTTTCCTTTTCCATGTGTTTCTAAGAACCATTTCCCCAAACCCCAAACAACTCAGCCTACCTGTAAAATCTGTACATAGACTTGGTGGGGTTCCGTCAGCTTCATCCCATTAACCTCAATGTATCGAAAGGAAGGGACATCATTTGTTTGTGCTGCCTGCTGCAGACAGCGTATGACCTCATGCACGGTGGCTGTCTTCCCTGTCCCAGGGACCCCAGAAATGTACATACACCTAGAACAAGAAAACAATATTCACAGGATGGGTCCATGCCATCCACAAGTTAAGAAAGAGCAATACCCCTGAGATGAAAGCAAGAACATGTCAGGACATTCATTCTACAGTGAAGGCTATATATGAGCAAACTTACTACCCAAAGGTCACCCCCCACCTTAAAATTGAGACAAAAATCCCACATAGCCCAAGCAAGCCTCAGCCTCACTGTGTAGTCAAGGAGGACTTTGAACTCCTGATCGTCCTGCTTCTACCTCACCACATACATCTTCTGTAGTGCTGGGGACCAAACCCAGTACCTTATCAACTGCACTGCAGCCTTAGGGGTCTCACTGTGCCAAAAGGCAGAATTGTACTCTGCTAGGCTTAGTGATGGCTCTGCTTACCAAGCACCTGGGAGGGCAATCTTACTAAACCCACCTGTCTACTCAGCATTACTCACCCTCCAGTCCCATCAAGAAGTTTACTTTCCACAAAGTTGTAGATGTCTTGGAATTCCTGCTCTCGACAGGGAAGAGAATCAGGCACAGCAGAAACATGCAACCTACAGGTGGGGGTCGATGAAGAACAGAAAGTGAAAGTCTGTCACTGTCTACCTGATAGAATTTAAAGGCCCTTATATCTCCTCAGGGGAAGCTGTATGATGAAAGGGAATGCTTCACTTCTCCCCTCTCCGTGCTGCCCCACCCAACTCCCCTTTCTACAGCAGAACTACTTGGGTAGACTCAAACCTACTTTCCAAAGCTCTTGATCTCTGACAGGACCTAGGTTCCTGCATTTTAAAAGAATTCTTACTTAGGGTCCTGAAACTAAGAGGCACCACCTATAGAAACACCTCCCATCCCAGAGCTGGCAGCAGCACTCAAGGCATTGCCTTCCTCTGCCTGTGCCAGCCAGAGGCTATTTAAAAGGGTTTTGTTTAAGTGCTTGTCGTACTGCCCTCCACCTGCATGTGTAACACTGCCAGCTCAACCAACCTCCAATTTATGGGAAGAGGAGGCCCCGTCGCTCCCCTGAGCACCATTACCTCAGCCGGGCCTCTTCCAGCACACTAGCTGGCTCCTGGACAGCCAAGTTTCTGTCTCGGATCTGAGGAGTGGCACGATGAGGTGTTCTAGGTCTAGACTATATTTAAAGAGAATATCAATTGTAAACAAAACAAAACAAAACAAAACAAAACAAAACAAAACAAAAAACCAAACAACCTACCTGGAAAAAAAGTTAAACTGGTAAAAGACAAAAGGTAGCCTTACCTCCTACACGCATAAAATAAAAATTATTCATCACCTATCCCTGCCCTCTCACATCAAACATGTTCATACTCCAAGCCATGATCCTTTCATTCTAATATATATATATATATAATTAGGATTAAAATAGTTAATTTGAGGAAATGAAAAAATATAGATTATTCAGTCAGGAATGGTGGTGCGCACAAATGCCAGAACCCAGGGTAAAGATATACAATTAGACAGTCCCCCAAACAAACAAAATCCCCAGGGCTTCATATGTATTGTGCAGGTGTTCTGTCACTGAGTTATATTCTTGGCCTTTCTCTAAACATTTCAAAGCAAAATAATAATATCTCAAGCTACTGTGCGGGTGGCGTGGGGGGGGTGTGTGTGTGAGCCATTAGTCATGTGTGATTCCTGAAATTTTCTTCATTTGAAAATATGGATAAGCTTTGACTAAGGAATTCTTCAATCTATAAACTGGCACTTTGCAAAGAAAACAACAACAACAACAAAAAAAGCCTCACTGGATTTTTCTACTACAAATCCCTGTCACTGTGCTCACTCATAGACCTATTCTTCATAAACAAAAAAAAAAGTTTATTTCATGTGCCAGGGTGGGGCAGTATGTATGTATGTATGTATGTATGTGCACCACGTGCATGCTTGGTGTCCAAAGATACCAGAAAATAACACTTAAGTTTGCAAACAATGGAATTACAGACAATTGTGAATTGGCATTGGGTGTTAGGAATTAAACTCAAGTCTTCTGGGAAAACAAAGTCCTTTAAACACTGAGTCATTTCCCCAGCTCCATAAATTCTTTCTTGAGGGTTCCTCTATGGAACAGACCAGTCCTTCGTCTCATTTCTCATTTCTAGAAGACTTATGCTCAAAAAGCCAAAAAGCCCCTCCTCCTTTCACGTAAGACCCAGGGTAAAAGAGAAGTTTTTGCATCCTTACTGCAGTAAATGTGGCCTCTAGTTCAGGTGGGATCTACTAGACTTCTTTCTCTAGAGGCTGTTCTTAGATTTCAGCCTCAGCTCCATCTTTGGAGCTGGAAAATGTTAAAGAATTCTGTAGTGTTTTGCCCTGGTATTTCTCAAACCCACCTCTGTACGAGAAGACTCCAACATCTTTAATGCTATTACAGTCCCACAAGAACTTCCTTCCATTTTGCTACTGCACAGTCACTATCTCACTGAAACAGTACTCCTAGTTTCTCAGCTGCATCAAGTGCAACCGAGGCTTTAATTCCCTCTGCATGCCAAGGGAAATGCAAACACCAGGATATGTCAGTGTCTGTACTTCCCTTAGGAGGCAAGGCTGGGCTCTTGGCCATTTCACTCGGGCGCTTAAAAGAAACTTGAACCCAAATCACATTGAGCTAGCCACATGCAGTAGCACATGCTTGAAGTCTGGGACTAGCCTGGACTACATAGCAATGCACTGTCTAAAATAACACAAGAGTAAAAACGTCATTAAGTAAACTAATCTTCAGTCCTCAAGTTCATGTAGGCCTATTCCTGTTAGGAATAGTCTACTTTTTTAACTATGCTAAGAATCCAACTTTTCCTGTTTGGTCTTGGCATTACCATTCTTTACCATAAAAGAGGGACATGTCACTGAGAAAGAAACCCAGAAGAACCTTACAGTTTTCTTTGGTGACTTGGAGGGGGTCTGCAATGATGGCTTAGAGGCCATTCTCCAGGTCCTGGACTGCCCCAGGGAATTTCTTGTTGGAAGGGAGGGAATAAACTCATCTTCCTCCTCACCATCAGAGGCTGACACTTCTGCTGAGGATATGGACTCTTCCTCTTCTTGGTCACTTTCATCACCATCTAGAAGCCTGAGTGATGGAGATTAATTATTTTCTTTTTCTTTTTCTTTTCTTTTCTTTCTTTCTTTCTTTTCCTGAAACTCACTCTGTAGACCAGGCTGGCCTCGAACTCAGAAATCCACCTACCTCTGCCTCCCAAGTGCTGGGATTAAAGGCGTGCACCACCACTGCCCGGCCGACTATTTCTATTATTTAAGTGTACAGGCCTTCATAACTATATAAAATGTGCTTTAGAGGCATTACAGTCTATTCCACCACTAGGCAATATGGGACTTGTTTCATTTCTAATATAGGCATTACATATTCTACTAAATCCCGCCACAAAATACATTCCCTATTTTATTCATGAGGAAGTTAAGTATTACAAATGTTAATCTTCCCAAATTTCAGTTTCAGAAGCCCAAATTCAAAATGTCTATCAAAATCAAAATTAATGCTTTTAGGCATCCCACATTCCCAGACTTGCTGGAAACATCAGACATGAGCCAAGGAACCACAAGGCCAGGCTAATAGTTTTTCTTTTTTTTCTTTTTTTTTTGGTTTTTCGAGATAGGGTTTCTCTGTATAGCTCTGGCCTTGAACTCAGAAATCCGCCTGGCTCTGCCTCCCAAGTACTGGGATTAAAGGCATGCACCATCACCGCCAGGCCAGGCTAACATTTCTTGACCCTTCCAAGCTATGACACTTGTTACCAAATGCTAGGCAAAAAACGTACCAATGTACTGGCCATTCAAATAGATGGGACATTAAGGGACAAGATGCTGTCACAGAAGGGGGTAAGGTTGTTTTGCTTTTCAATGGGCAGTCTTACCAGAGCTGTTGCCTAATCCTCTTCAAAGTCAAGAGAGAATTCCTTCTGTGGACTCGATGAGAAGTATGGATGGGTTCTTTGTGAGTTTCTTGTTCTTTTGTCTTCCTGCAAGGTATCACATCAGGGTCTGCCAAGGATCCATAGTATGCACTGGAAATAGTCAGGTCTCACTGGCTACTATTCTTTTTATACTAGCCTTTACAGGAGTTCATCACACTTTGCTAATAAGCTTATCAAAGAGATCCAAATTTTTTAAACACATCATTTAAATCAGGCTTATCACAATCCTACCAGAGACTAATCTGGACCAACCCAACAGATTTTGTCCCCTTTTTTTTGTTATGTTTATAGTCTCAAAGTTAGCAAGAATACACTCAATATAAAATATGTATTGAGCAACTTATTATAAGCAAAGTGCTAGAAATTTCTACTTAAGAAACGTTGAAAATTATGCTATTTGTAGTCTGTCAAATTTTTAATATACAACATTATCTGAAGTGGAAATTTCTGGTTTAACAACTCATTTGTAACATGTGATGTTCTGCTGAAAACAGACACTTGAGAAGGGCCCCTGATGTTTAGAAAGAATATAAATGGAACCCACAAACAAGTGAGAGCATACTCCTGCATTACTAATCCATGCAAGGCTTCGACTGGTCTTCATTTTGTAGAGAGAAGAAACTCATCAAAGAACTTGTGGTATTCCAGCTGATTCTGGCAACATCCACTGACTCATATTGCTGCTACTGATTTAGTGTTAGGTGTCTGCTATTGAAGTGGACTGCTGGTATCATGACAAAGAAGAGTGTAGTTCTCCCAAGGAACTACTTCTTTTATTTATTTATTTTTTTCCGAGACAGGGTTTCTCTATGTAGCCCTGGCTGTCCTGGAACTCACTCTGTAGACCAGGCTGGCCTCGAACTCAGAAATCCACCCGTCTCTGCCTCCCAAGTGCTGGGATTACAGGCGTGCGCCACCACCACCCGGCTAAGGAACTACTTCTTAACAGGTCCACAACACCCTTGTCCTATTAACCTTCTTTCCCCCCTACCTCTGGGTCAGTGGGTTAGAAGAGACTTGAAGCATTTATGAACCCTAAAGTTGGTTTTGAAAAATATCTAAGCTTAAAATGATCCACTCAAGTGCCTAACTATAAAGCTTGCCTTAGATTTTTTGTCTTTTTTTTAAAAAACTATATTTAAGAGTAGATGCCAGGTTTAAAAAAAACAAAAAACAAAAAACAAAAAACAAAAATCAAAAACCAACCCGATTGAAAACAAAATGATCATTAAATTGTGGCAAAGAACCACAGAAAACAAATAAAATCGAGGACTGTGACACAGTATAGTTTCAGAAACTCAGTATTTTCAAATGACATTTGAAGAGAAAAGCATTTCCTTCTTTTTGGAGATGTCACTATGTAGCTCAGGCTAACTTTGAACTCACACTAGTACTGCCTATGCCTCCTGATTACAGGAGTAAGTTACTACTCAGAGCACCCCAAATTACAGATTTCTGGGTCCCAAGATATGGAACATAACTTACTAGAGATCTGTTCTGAAGCCTTTACTTAGGAAAGATCCTCAGAGACTCAATCTGGTTAGACAAGACTAGGACGTTTCTCTTTACAACACTCATTTCTTGCCACATAAAGTGTCTCAAGTTGCTCCACGACGGGTAGTGCTCCTGCTTACCTCCCAATGTGCTGTGGTGTCAGACTATCAGAGGGCACCACTGAGGATCTCAACCCGTTCCTTGTAGGGCTAAGTGCATTCTCCACACCTAGCTTTGTGGTCATCACAGCTGGGCCCTGGGCTCTCAGAGTCATGTTACCCTTGGCACAAAAAGGTTGAGCCTGTCCAGTTTTTCCTAGAGTTTCCAAAGCCGAAGAGGTCTTGATTTCACCAGATTTAGACTTTTTAGGTGGTGAGGTGGTTTCAGAGAAGGCTGCTCTTCGTTTAAGTGTTTTTTGAGAATTCAAGGAGTGACACAAGCTCTTATGTGACAGCCTCATGTTAGGCTTCCTGGTAAAACCTAAGCCTAGAGAGACAGACAACATTATAACAATTAAGACAAACCCCCACTCTCATGTCACGATGTAACTGAAGTAACACAGAGAAGTTATTCATAACTTGGAATTAAACCCAGTGTCCTCCTGTAGGCCAAATGGCCTCTTTCCTAAACGATTTTTCTATTTATAAATGTATGTGACTTTTATTTATTATTTTTCTGTTTCTGCACTGTAAATTGAACATAGGAACTTGCTAAGCATGTGCTTCACCACTGAGCTGCATCTGCAGGATGAAGACTTCTAGGTCAGCTTTTATAGATAAATATTCAGTAATTAAGCTTTCCCAAGTCAATACTGCACAGTAACCACCCACAATGCAACAGAATTTGAAGAAATTTTATAGTACATTACTGAGTGTCACCAGACCCAAGTTATGTCTGGTCTTTCTATCTGTCTATATCTGCCAAGTTAAAGGAGGGATTCCTAAAGACAATCTTTACATGTAGATCTGTTCCACACTTGCCAGGACTATAAGAATCAAGAATCGAGCCGGGCGGTGGTGGCGCACGCCTGTAATCCCAGCACTTGGGAGGCAGAGGCAGGCGGATTTCTGAGTTCGAGGCCAGCCTGGTCTACAGAGTGAGTTCCAGGACAGCCAAGGCTACACAGAGAAACCCTGTCTCGAAAAACCAAAAAAAAAAAAAAAAAAAAAAAAAAAAAGAATCAAGAATCACAGTCCATAGATATAGGTAAACTATCAAAGAGGCAAGGTATATGTTAGGCCCTAGCAAGAAACAAAAGATGAATAAGATTCAACCTTGATACTTCCTACAGGACATGCTGATCTAACTGAGGGGGTGGCAGGCAGGAATGTCTAGTCTTAAAGCAAACAGAAAAGCACTCCTTTGATCTCAGCACTCACAGGATCTCTGAGTTTGAGGCCAGCCTGGTTTATAGAGTGAGTTCCAGGAAAGCCAGGGCCACACAGAGAAATTCTGTTTTAAAAAACAAAAAGCATAGAGGAGCCAATTTGAGTTATATATATGGCATGAGGCACACACACACACAGAGCTTGAAGTGGCATCTAGTGTCAGTGTGAATCATTGATTAGGGTGGCTCTATTTACAACTATAAAAAACTAGAAATATCCAGATGTCGTCCATCTATTAAGAATATAAGGTGTAGTTATGGATTCAAGGGAGCACTGCATAAAAAGGAACTCACCAATCTGGTGATAATAGGGATGACTCCCAAATGGATGAAACTAGGGGAAGAGAGCCAGACAAAAGGACACATTGTGATCCCAACAATGACATCCCAGAAAAAGCCAATTATAGAGGCAGTAAACATCACCAGGCAGCAGGTGTTGGGGGAGGAAGAACTGGTTTATTATAAAGGGACATAAGCACACTGAGGTAAAACTATTTTACAACCCCTCTTACCATCAAGTTCCAGCGACTTCTTTGCATTGGGGGTGACAGTATGAGCAGGAGTCTGGTGAGATTTGGAAGTGGAATGACTGGATTCGATCCTTTTGACCTCTTGTTCTGTTGTGTTCCAAGAAGGGCTTTTTACATTCTTAATCTTGGCTTCTGTAGGTGTTTGGCACTCAGGACTATCTTCTAGATTCCTCAATGCTGCAAGTACCTCTGGTGACAGTGGTGCAAATTTCTTTTTATTCCAAGATAGCTTCACGAACAGTGCCTCCTCACTTTTCTGATTCATAGGGATCACCTCTTCTGGGGCTAATACCACTACCTGAAGTTTGGAAGTGATATGAAAAAGAAAATGTGAAGAGTACACAGCCAAGAAAGACCAGCATGGCTGCAGTAAAACCTAGTTAAGCTCGCATCTTTCTATGAAATGCCACCTTTATATCTAAAGAGACAGACACTGCACAGCACGCTGATTGAGAAACTGAGCTTTTAAAAAGCCATGAGGAGGTCAAGGATTTTGATGAAATGTAAATTATTTTGTTTTTGAGACAGTGTCTTTCTTTCCTTCTTTCTTTCTTTCTTTCTTTCTTTCTTTCTTTCTTTCTTTCTTTTCGTTTCTCGAGACAGGGTTTCTCTGTGTAGTCCTGACTGTCCTGGAACTCACTCTGTAGACCAGGCTGGCCTCGAACTCAGAAATCCGCCTGCCTCTGCCTCCCAAGTGCTGGGATTAAAGGCGTGTGCCACCACGCCCGGCCTTGAGACAGTGTCTTTCTATGCAGCCCTGGCCTGCCTCAAACTCAGAGATCTGCCAGCCCCTTCCTTCTGCCTTTCAGTGAGCCGGGGTGGGTATCCTCCTTCACAAGTGACAGCCACATTTTAAGACCATTTGTCCTGGGCTCCTTCCAAACACCCTAAAAAGAACCCACCTCCTCCAGGGACGGTGTGCCTAGGAATGGACGGGTACACGGTGCCCCAAGCTCAGCTACTCTCGAGTTGTCCTTGGCCCCGCACAACCTGCTCAACCCAATTGCTTTTCCACCTTTGAATAATTAAAAAAGCCCAACATTTAAAATATTTAGTATATTTCTATCCCAGATATGTTTCTTTGTTGCTTTAGCTCTTTTTATCTTTTTTTTTTTTTTTTTTTTTTTTTTGATTTGGGTTTTTCGAGACAGGGTTTCTCCTCGGTATAGCTCTGGCTGTCCTGGAACTCACTCTGTAGACCAGGCTGGCCTCGAACTCAGAAATCCACCTGCCTCTGCCTTGCCTCCCAAGTGCTGGGATTAAAGGCGTGTGCCACCACGCCCGGCCTTGAGACAGTGTCTTTCTATGCAGCCCTGGCCTGCCTCAAACTCAGAGATCTGCCAGCCCCTTCCTCCTGTGGAGCCCCATGTCCAGCTATATCCAGAAAAGTCTTTTTCTTTCTCATAGACTTTACTATATTTTGGACCCGGTCTCTTGTAACTTCTGATACTCCTAACGCTACTTCTTGAGTATTGGAATTCCAGGTGTATAACACTACAGCTGGGTATTGAACTGGACTATATCCTCATCCTGCCTGACTTCTTGTCTTCATTCTTGCTGTCGTCTCAGTTCAAGTACATAATAGTCCATTCCTTGTTTGCTCCCCACCCCCAATCTATTCACCTAGGCCGACCTCCCCAAAATGGCTCAACATGCTAAATAGTCAACGGTATCCCCACACAGCTCCAAGATTAGATGACTTAAACTGGTTCTCTTCTCTTCCTCTCCTCTCCCCCCTTACCCCATCTCTCTTTGGTTTTGAGACCTCTGGCTGTCCTGGAACTCATTATGTAGACCAGGCTGGCTTAGGACTCTGAGATCTACCTGCCTTTGCTTCCTGGGACTAAAGGAGTAAGCCACCACCTCCCTGACTTGAACTGTTTTTTTCATTGCCTTCTAAGGTCAAGCTCTACCTCACTTGTTGCTTGGTGTTCCCTAAATGGCCTTGCACACAAGAGGCTGGCTTTAATGACAGTCCTGCTTATAACTCCCAAAAGCCTGTGTTCCTTAAACACCCATTCTCCTCTGACCTTCTGTTGTAGCTACTTTCTACTACTATGATAAAACACTGACTGAAACTAACTGGAGGAGGAAAAGGTTTATTTCACCTTACAGCTTGCAGTCAGGGTAAAAGTTCATCACTGAGGCAGCTGGAGACAGGAACTTAAGCAGAGGTCAAGGAAGAAACGAATGCTGTGTACTGCCCTTGCTTTCTTTTATGACCCAGAAGGTAGCATACACAGTGGCTGGGCCCTTCACATCAGTCATCAATAAAATGCCCCAGAGACCGATTTGCTGGAGGTGTTTCCAAACATCTCGTCATGTAAGGTTGACAAAAGCTAAACAGCACACCTTCCAAATTTACACGCTTCAACGGCTGCATCTATCTTTCCTGCCTTCACTCATTTAACCAAGAAATAAATTTATTTTCTTATTTTCTTTCTTTTCTTTCTGCTTTTTTTCAAGACAAGGTTTCTCTGTGTAGCCCTGGCTGACCTGGAACTCACTTTGTACACCAGGCTGGCCTCAAACTCAGAGATTCGCCTGCCTCTGCCTCCCAAGTGCTGGGACTAAAGGCATGTGCCACCACTGCCTGGCTATGAAATAAATTTCTATAGCCTGGTCGACCAGTCTGACCAGTCTCTGTGGCCAATTGTTAAACCAATTCCCCATCCAAAGCCAAACTTCACAGGAGAGCATAATCCTGCTATTGGGATATGAAAACAGCTCTAGAACTAAAACTCAACAGCTCAGGTCCTGAATCAGAAAATCCTGTAACACAGGGCTGCCTTTAGCAACCAGCACTCTGTACTGAGTTATTCGAGGTGAAGTCCTCATTATATACTCAGCTTTACAACGTTCTGTGCTCATATCACTCAGGGACATTTTCTAATTCCTGCTCCTCTTTCCGGTCATAATCCCATAATCCTCTAGAAAGCCCAGAGCATATGCTCTGTCAGTATCTGTGTGCTGGGGCAAGCAGCCAAATGGAGAGGATTAGAACAATTCAAATTAGAACTAGTAATATTTCTGAAGCCATGCAGTGAGGGTGCTAAAAATAGAAGCCAGGATTTAAGGCACGAACCTGAACAGGGCGAATGATGGTCTCCACATAAATGTTGTTATCACAGTCAGAACAGTCATACCAGAATATCTCCTGTGCAGGAGGCCTCCGGCCTAACAAATGCCTTTTAGAGGTAGGAATCTCAGAGAATCGGACAAACCACTGTACTCGTGCACATTTCCTGGGAGGAACTTCAGATCCTAGGGTGACCGGGTAGAATGGGAAGATTAAATAGTAAGGCAAACAATACATCACTGAATACTGCCTACGTGCCAAATATGACACAATAGACACTTACTCTACAAACCATGTACTATACTTATCTCCTTTCAGACTAAGAAACCAAGCTTCAAGGACCTAATATTAGTTGTCAATGATCAAAGGACCAATCAGCAGCAAAATGACTCCACAAACACTTTTCATGCTGCTCCATTTTTTTTTTTTTTTTTGGCTTTTAGAGGCAGGGCTATGTAGTTCAGGCTGTCCTAGAACTGGCTTTGTAGATCAAGCTGGCCTCAAACTCACAGAGATCCACCTGTCACTGCCTCCTGAGTGCTGGAATTAAAGGCATGTGCCACAGTATCCAGAGAGGCTAAAAAGGGGCATCAGCTCCTCTGGAATTGGAGTTAGACAGGGGTACTAGGAACTAACCCTGGGTCCCCTGTTTCAGGTACTGAGCCCTCTTTCCAGCCCCCCCTCCCCTGCTCTACTTCTTCATAGTGTTTATCAGTACACAAGGGAATTTCCAAAGGGATGAAAATAAAGCTACTATGATCACATAAAATATTAATGATTATTAAGAAGGCTACCAGTTAGGTATGGTGTTTAATACCTATAACCCCAGCACTTGGTAAACAAGGGCAGGAACATCACAACTTAAAGGAACATAGAGTTCAGTTTGGGGTACATGAGACTTAATCTCAAAAACTAAACAAAACCAAAAAATACCGGGATACTAAGAAGAGTCAACAAGTAAGGGTACTGGAGCCAACCCTGACAACCTAGGTTTAATTCCTGGAACCCACACAGTGGAAGGAGTGAACCAACTCTCACTAGCGTCCTCTGATTTCTCTCATGCAGACTATAATGAACTTGTACACACACATACAATAAGAAAGGAGATAAATGTAAAAACAAAATTACAGTCCTCGTGAGAACTCAAGGATAACTACTAGGATGACTTTTGGAAACATAGGCTTTACCTTAGCTTTACTCTCTAATTTACCATTGTGATAACATTCCAAAACAAAAGGGTTTATTTTCAATAGTATGATCATGGGCCTCTATCCTTAACTCTGTAGAGATGCTAAATCATCAACTGAAGTTATACTCAAGAGCTCTTAAGTCTTATACCGGCTCACACTCCTGCTGATCATGCTCCCTCTCTAAGAGATAACAGCTTGATAAAGTTTCTCCCTGTGCTTGTCAAACATTCCTTCCTCCCATCTGTGTTACATAAATCTCTTTAATGCTCTTCCTCATGCCACTTAGGAATATAAACCTCCAGAGACCCTGGCAACTCACACCCCTAGGGAGCCGTGGCTTTATATGGTGTCAAGGTGCTCCCTTGCTTCTTTTTTTGTTGTTGCTCTTCCCTCTGGAGTTCTTACCTTCCGAGACATCAGAAAGTGGCTGTAAGTACAATATCGCTTGCTAGGCAGATCCTGAATCTGCATTATCCCAGCCTCTAATGAAGAGCACCATTTTTTTTTTCTAGCCTGTCAAACTTTGTACAAAAATCCCCATAAGTTAAGCATCTAAAGTGTTTTTTTTCTTTCTTTCTTTCTTTCTTTTTTTTTTTTTTCAAGACAGGGTTTCTCTGTGTAGCTCTGGCTGTCCTGGAACTCTGTAGACCAGGCTGGCCTCGAACTCAGAAATCCGCCTGCCTCTGCCTCCCAAGTGCTGGAATTAAAGGCGTGTGCCACTATCACCTGGCTGTTTTTTTTCTTTCTGAAAGGAATTGTTACACCATTCTAATGCAATTTGCTTCCTCTCTACTTGTAAAAAAAATCATACTTGAAAAATTTCATAGTAACTTCCTCATATTAAAATTAAAAAACATATTACCTAGCAGTACAAATCACCAGTTTTCCTATTGTCTTTCAAAATTCCTACCCCCAAATACTGTACTCAAGAACATTCTTGCCCCTAAAAATATGGAAAGGGTAATCATTCTTGAGCCCGCCCTCTAATTCCATTTTACCACATACCATGCTGCCAAGCACATAAATTCTTGTAGGAGAAAGGAACAGCTAGTACCTGCAGTGATCCACCTCATAGCCCATGCTGTTCTGCAAGTGCCTATGAATAGAGAACTCAGTCCTCCCCTCCTACATACTTTGCAATCATGCCCCATAAGATAAGGCTCCCATTTCAGGCCCATACTCACCATTTTGAAATAATTCAATCAATTTAGCAACATAGGGCTTTTTATTATCTTCCCCTTGAATCAATACAAACTGTCCAACCTTGATGTGAATCTCAGAACAATCATTGATTTTCATACAAATTTCTCTAGAATGTAACAAAGAAACATGGTAATTAATGTGGGAAAAGATTTTTAGTATTTGACACTAAAGACAATATTCTTTTAAAGGACATGTCTGTCCAGCTCCCTCCTAAAATCTTTGAGTTCTTTTTTTTTTTTTTTTTTTTTTTTTTTTGCTTTTTCCAAGACAGGGTTTCTCTGGGTAGCCCTGGCTGTCCTGGAACTCACTCTGTAGACCAGGCTGGCCTCGAATTCAGAAATCCACCTGCCTCTGCCTCCCAAGTGCTGGGATTACAGGCGTGTGCCACTACGCCCGGCCTTCCAGGTGATTCTAAGATTAATTTAGATGCCTTCCTACAATTTTTATCTTCCTCAGTTACTGACAAAGCACAAGAAAGGCTTTCTTGAAGGGGCTGGAAAACTGCTAAGGAGTGCGGACCTCACTCCGTGGATGGAGCACCTGCTGAGCAGGCAAGCACAAGGACTAGAGCTCAGTTTCCCAGCACTCCCATAAAAAGCCAGGTAAGTGTGGCAACCACCCAGAGCCCAGCATTCAGGAAGCAGAACAAGGAATCCCCTGAACAGCTGGCTAGCTACATTAGCTGGGATTAGTGAGCTCTGGGTTCAGCAAAAGGAACCTGCATCAATAGAAAGAATCTAGGGTCTCCATAAGGATCAGCGATCTTCATGGAAGAGGGGACAGACAAGAAGATTCTAAGAGCCAGAGGCAGTTGATAATAACATCAAGAAAAAAAATTTTCCAAATACAACAGGGCAGGTTCACATATGAACTCAAGGCACTTGTGACAGCATGCTCAAGACTTCCACAAGCTCCAGACAGACAAAAATCCTAGCACTGGGAGGAGGGTACAAAATCCCACCAGTAGCTCAGTAGCTATTGTCATTTGATAGCTAGGAAAGGGAGAGTCAGTTTTCTTTAATAAACTGATCCCTATAGAGCAGGCCCACTCCCAAGACTAGCCACACAACACAATCTTAAGTCATCTGGTAAAGAGGAAAAAAAAGGAAAGAAATCTCAAGGTTGGGTAGAAAGGATGAGATAGCAGAGTGGTGATGGGAGGAATGGGGAAGACAATGAAGGAACGGAATGCAGAATGAAATTCTCAAAGGATTCAAACAGTGCAATAAACAAGGAGAGAGCAATCAGGGAAGCATTCAGTTTTCATCGGCTTCTGGCCTCCAGGGAGCAAGCATACCTCACACATATACATCCATACACCACAGACACCCACACAAGCACAAGGTTGAAAAGGACACAGTACCAACATCTCTTTTTATCTTTCAAGTTTCAAATTCACCCTAAGTAGATGACATCATGGTATACATAAAATTTTACTAACAAGCCACAACAGATGTTTGTTGCACAAACACACAAAAAGGCCTTAACAAAAAAATCATATCGATTGTCCCTTGAACCTCAATCCACCCACTATTAACAGTTTAGCCCGAGAGACTACATTTTGCAGTCCAATCAAAGAGCTTCACTACTTACTTGTACATTTGGTGGAGGTGTTTTCGATTCGGCAATGGCCTGCCAACCCATGAGAAAGTTTGTCTTGTCTTCTGTCTTGTGAGATAGGATGGCATGGTTCTGAAGGGTTGTAAGATAGAATCAGTCCCTGCCTTAACTGAGTTCAGCATTTTCCCCTCAATACCCCTGCTCCACTACCACACATTTAACCCGTTAACTTTTTTTTTTTTTAATCTTTTTGTTTATTCTTCAAATCAGTATCTCTTTACACAACCCTGGCAGTTCTGGAACTCACCATGTAGACCAGGCTGGTTTCCAACTCATTAAGAGATGCCCCTGCTTCTACCTCCTGAGTGTTGGGATTAAAGGCATGTGCCACCATGCCTAGCTTGATAACACTGAAAAAGTCAATCTTGTTGGAAATCAAATATAGCCGATTTAGTATATTTTATATAGAAGCTCAATAATGTAAGAAAATAAGTTATAAATTATATATGCCTACAAAGCAGGTGGTGCTGCTGCACACCTTTAATCCCAGCAGGTGGATTTCTGCGAATTTGAGGTCAGCCTGGTCCATAGTGTTCCAGGATAGCTAGGGCTACACAGAAAAACCCTGTCTTGAAAAACCAAGCATAGGGGAGGGCAGGAGGGAGAAAAAAAGTACTTACTGCAAAGCATAATTGTGACAAATGTCCAAGTGACATGTCTTCAGCTAGGGTAAAATATAATGTAGTAAAGAATAACTAATGGTGCAAAGAGTCCAAAGGAACGACTGGATGTTCAAGTGTCAGGTCTTGTGAGTCAGGGAGAAAGAGCTTTGTAAGGATTTATGAGATGAATATACTAGTAATCAGCAGACATTAATAACATGGACTTGAATTACCAGGGCAGTGGCATAAATCTACAAAAGCAACATTTGAGGGAGTAGTGATAAATTTTATCAAATATGTCTTTTCACTTATATCACAGATAGTATTGGCAATTTGTTTTTGTACACAGTGTAAAATCTGTATTATTTGTATTATTTTATTTTTGTTTTTGGTTTTGTTTTTGGTTTTTTCGAGACAGGGTTTCTCTGTGTAGTCCTGGCTGTCCTGGAACTCACTCTGTAGACCAGGCTGGCCTCGAACTCGGAAATCTGCCTACCTCTGCCTCCCAAGTGCTGGGATTACAGGCGTGCGCCACCAATTTGTATTATTTTAAATGCTGATTTTTCTATCCCATTATCTAGTTTCAGTCTAGACATAGTTTTGTTGTGCTTATTCTTAGAAGCTCCTGTCTCAAGTTTGTATAAATATTGCTTCTTATTTATTCTCTACATTGACAATAAAAGTCAATGAACCAATACAGAGCTTTAGAGAGAATATGGTGGGACTCCAATTCTAGGAGAAAAGGACAGGAAGAAAGGAAGGGAGGGAGGGAATGATGGAGGGAGGAAGGGAGAGGGAGAGGGAAGAAGGAGCAACCCACAAGGAGAGGTCAAGGAAGCAACAGAAGAGAATTGGAACAAAAAATAATGCAAGTAATATGGGCATGTTGTCTGGGAGGAGCCTGGCTAACGTGGAGTTAAGAATGGAAGAACTGCTCAGTATCCGGCTCAGGGCAATTTTAGTAAATCTGAGTCTTTCTGTGTGGTTATTTGGGAAACTAGTTGGTTAAAAAATTACTACCCCTGTACTAATTTTATGAATCTATATGAATGTAATAATCATTTTACAGAATAAAGACCCACCTCAATTAACAAAGTGTCATGTAAGCACAACCTAGCTCAGTTAGTAAAGTGTCATGTAAGTACAAGGACCTAAGTTTTATTTCTCAGAAAGTACATGAAAAACTAGGCATGGTGGGATGCTCTTGTTATCTTACTGCAGGGGAAACAAAGACAGGTGAATCCCTGGGACTCGCCGACAAGCCAGGCTAACCTACTTGGCAAGTTCCAGGCCAATAAAAGACATAATCTTTAAAAACAACCGAAAACAAAGTAACAGCTCCTGAGGAATGGCCATTACATATACATAGAAATACACCTATACAAAACCAGTAGCTAACTCTACCTGCTTTGGCCCAATATTTTTCTTTGCATCTGATAGACCCAGACCCAAGTATTGTGAAGAGGTGAAAAGAAATGCTGATATTAACGTATATGGTTGAGAGTTAGCTCAGCACTTACCAGAACCAAGTTCAGCTCCTAGCACCTACATGGAGTCTCACAATGTCTGTAACTCCAGTTCTAAGGGATTTCATGCTCCCTTCTAGCCTCAAAAGCAATTAATGATAGATACATGTATATACATACTGGCAAACAGTTATACATTAAGTAAATCTCTAAAGCAAATTTAGTGATAGAAAACTGGAAAAGTACTGAAAAGTCTAATATTCTCTCTAGAATGGATTTAGATATTATAATCTCTTGTTCCTAATAAAAATATCAACCATACCAATCTTAGAATTAAGTAATTTAATTTGATTAAGCCTTTAATCAAAATGTCATGCTTCTCTTATAGGGTTAACATTTTTCTGAATTACTAATGAGAACAAAGTCTTGTTGGAAAAAAGAATTGTAAAAGCTGTAGAAATCCAAATTAAACAAAGTGATTTCCTCGAATTCTGTGGCATTGTATCTTATATTCTGTTCAGAAACACTTGACCCCTAAAATTTCTCTGCTTTAAAAAAGTATTTTAAATACTCCAATGAGTGAAATGAAGATGCTGGGTTATTAGGGAGTCTGGCTCTGGTTCCTTCTTCCTGCATAGAATCAGGTTTCTCCTTTATTTACTTTGAATGAAGTTTAGCCTGGCAAAAACCTCAGGAGTGGGGAAAGGAAAAGAGATACATGAGTGACAGCCTTAAAACTCCAGCATGTGGGAAGCAGAGACTAATACATTTCCGTTGAGTTCCAGTACAGCCCTGTCTACATGGCAAATTCCAGGCTAGTCAGGACTACACATAGCAAGACTTCGACTCAAAAACAACAAACCAACCACCAAACCAACCAATAGGTGCAGTGCTATGATTATGTAGAGTGTAATCTGAACACATTCACAGTGTCACTAACCTGTACTGCTCTGGCAGCACTACTAAAGTGAATCTTAACCAAATACAAGGTAGATCTAAACAAAGAGCAAAGAAGCCAAGTCCAGTGGCATAGGACATAATCCCAACTATTCAGGCTTCTGAGGTAGGAGGATCACCAACTTCAAGGCCTGTCAGACTAAGTTCAAGGACAGCAAGGACATATTAGATGCTATCTCAAAATGTGGAAAAGGGCTGGGGGTGTGGGTCAGGTGCTGCCCTTGCAGCACACTGTTCAATAATATTTGGGTAAAAATTAGTGAAAGTGCTTGAATCTATACAAATGTTTAAGGAAAATTCCAACACTTTCAACATATATTCTTTTTATTTGCTGATGCAACACACAATTATAAGAAATAAATCTTGTAACTTGCCCCAGCTTTCCATGATGAAGTAAAGCAAATGTCTCTGAAATAAAAAGCAAAGACTCAAGTAAATTGTAGTACTGTAGTACTAAGTATTCATTTAAGTAAAATGGGAATATGAACTGAATTATTTGTAGCAAATTCCTATCTTCCATCAAAGCTTCAATAATCCTCAAATAATCTAACTTTAAGATAAATGGTGTTTAGAGGGCATTTAAAGTGGTAAAGCTACATCCAGGTGGTGGTGGTGCACGCCTTTAATCCCAGCACTTGGGAGGCAGAGGCAGGTAGATTTCTGAGTTCGAGGCCAGCCTGGTTTACAGAGTGAGTTACAGGATAGTGACAGTCAGGGCTATACAGAGAAACCCTGTTTCAAAAAAACAAAAACAAAAAAAAGTGGTAAAGCTGCTAGGCATGACGATCCTTAATCCCAGCAGTTGAGAAACAGAGGTAGGCAAATCTGAGTTCAAGTCCAGCTTGGCCTATATAAAGTTCTAGGGCAGCCAGGGTAACTAACACACTAAAACGCTCAAAAACAAAAACCTTATACAGTCATTTTGGGAAACTAAAAAAACTTTCATACAAATTCTTGGATTTATGCTTACTCTATGCCTCAGCAATTCATATACCTATCAGAAATATGGAACAAAATTTACCAAATTATTAAAACTGCATCATTGTGGCTTGGAACTGTGTTTTCTCAAAAGTCACCGGATAAAGCTGTGGCTGCCATCTGATAGGCTTTTGGGAACTGACTGCTTCACAGAGTATCTGACGCTTCAACCGATTAAAAGCTCATAAAATGATGGGCTATTTTGGGAGTTGATAAGATATACTTAGAAGTCTTAAAATCCAGGAAATGGGCACTGAAGAGGTGACCCAATGGAAAGAGTACTTGTTGCTCTTGTAGAGAAGCTGAACACCCACATGGCAGCTTAAAACCACCTTTAACTCTAGTTCCAAAGAACCAGACACCCTCTTCTGACCTCTGGAGACACCAGGCACACACTTCATGCACAGATTAGGTAAAAGGAGTCGGTCCTTAAGGATAAGCCTTTGAAGGACCCTTATCTTATCCTGACATGACCCTAGACAGAACTATCTAAAATAGTAAGCCAAAGTAAATCTATCCTCTTTTTAGTTTTTTTTTTCAATTATTTTGTCATAGCAACACAAAGTTGGCAAACATGTGCACATAAAATGTAGGTTACCTCACAAATGAAGATGGCAAGCTAGATGCCTACAGTCCAAAAGGCTGCTACCTGCTCTCCTTGGGCCTGCTTTTCAACTTTCCACTGAGGAAGGACACTCATATAGAAGCATGCTGAAGTGCGAATCCACAGTTCAGTCAACTGCTCCCCCCACCCCCACCCTGCCCCAAAAGCTCATCGATTATCAGAGAAGAGTTTGACTTCTAGAGATACCCACTGAAGGTCTTAATGTCAGGTACCACAAATTTGAAATATGCACAGCACCCAGCACGGGAGCCATACTCAATGCAAAAACATAAAGGAACCTTAATAAAAGTCAAGCCCAAACTCTTGACACATGTACCTCACTTAAATCTTTAAAATAATCCCAGAATTGCCGGGCGGTGGTGGCGCACGCCTTTAATCCCAGCACTTGGGAGGCAGAGGCAGGCGGGTTTTTGAGTTCGAGGCCAGCCTGGTCTACAGAATGAGTTCCAGGACAGCCAGGGCTATACAGAGAAACCCTGTCTCGAAAAACAGACACACAAAAAAAAAAAAAACAAAAAAAAAAAAAACAAAAACAAAAACAAAAAAAAAAACCCGGAACAATGTATGTAAATTCATAGAAGTTGCTCAATGATAAGTATTTGCTAATGAAGGGTAGATGTTATCATTAAAAGTTAACTCTGAACAGCCAAAGACTGAGCCCCATCCCCACCCCCGCCGAGGGCGGGCCGCACCCGCTTCCCGGGGGTGTCCTGCAGTGCAGGAAGTGTTCGTGGAGCTCCGCGGAGGCGAGGAAAACGTCTACAGGCTTGCAGAGCGGTGCCGGCACTTAAGGCCCTAGTTGCACGTGTGTGGAGTCTGTGGACCATGACCCGCACTCACCTCGCCGAAGCTGGCCAGGGCTTTCCGTTCCCCTCCGCTTCCAACCACTCGCAGTCCAGGCACTGGGGTAGCTGTACGACGCTCGCTCGTCCAGATTGGGCTCCTCTTGGCGACAACCGCAACACGTAGTAAAAGCTCTCAGCTGACTAGGAATGGAAGTCAGAGGAAAAAACTTTTCGCGCCACTAACCGAAACCCCGCCCATTGCCTGATTCTGATTGGCGTTTCTAACATGTCGCCACGCCCTCCCAAGTTCATGACGTACTTCCGCCAATTTGCTTCACAGCCCACTCAGAGGCGAATTGTGCGTAGTCCTGGGAAACAGTTCTGCGCCACAGCTTCCGGTACAAAGCCTGTGGCTTTCCGCGGTTCGAAGGGATTCCTTTCTGTTTCCCTAGCCTCTGGTAGTCTTTTTTTTTTTTTTTTTTTTTTAAACCTGGATGTGACGTATTAAGCAAGCCGACGGAAATAGAATTGAAAGAGTTCTAAAATGGCGAACCGTACAGTGAAGGATGCCCACAGCATCCATGGCACCAACCCTCAGTATCTGGTGGAGAAGATCATCCGGACGCGAATCTATGAATCAAAGTACTGGAAAGAAGAGTGCTTTGGTCTTACAGGTGAGTAACAGCGCGCAGCCCACGTCTCGGCTTACGGGTGTTTTCTTCTGACTGCGTGAGGAAGGATAGACCCTCTGGGGTGATAATGGAGGAGTACGTCAACCATTCATACCAACTGCTCTGTGCCTGGACTTGTATTAGACAGAACACAGAGAAATCTGACACGATCTTTCTTTTTCTCTTTTTTCTTTTTTTTATTTTCAGTTTTCCGAGACAGGATTTTTCTGTAATAGCCCTGGCTGTCCTGGGACTCGCGTTGTAGAACAGGCTGGCATCGAACTCCTGCCTCTGCCTCCCGAGTGCTGGGATTAAAGGAATACACCACCACCGCAGGGCTGACCGGGTCTCTTGATGCTGAAAGCTTTCTTTAGTTTGTTGTTGTTGTTGTTGCTTTTTTTTGTTTTGTTTTGTTTTGTTTGCCATCCCTTTTTTTTTTTCTTGGATAGTCTGCTGGGTCCTAGACTATCTCAGGAACCGAGAGCAGCTCCTTGAATACAGCTTTCTTAAGATGTTTAAGAAACGTCACCATTTCTATAGTCAAATTCTTGCTCTTCTTAAATGGGTCGGTATTTTCATTCTTGACCTGCTTCCCCAAGCCCTTTAGGTTTCTGTTTTGTTCTTTTGTTTTTTTCCCCCCTGAGACAGGGTCTCACTATGTAGCCTTGGATAGCCTGGAACTCTCTATGTAGATGAGGCTGGTCTTGAACACACAGATTCATCTGCCTCCACCTTCTGAACCCTAGGATTAAAGGCATGAGCCACCTTGCTGGCTCCTGTTTGTTCTTGAGAGTAACTCTCTGGTCAGGTTTCCTAGCTTTGTGCAAAGTCACCTGGTGTGACTCTGGCTGTGGCTCTTGAGCATGTAAATCACTTTATTTATTTATTTATTTATTTATTTATTTATTCTTTGTTCTTAGCTGGAAGTCAGGATACTGTTTATTTGGTTTTTTGTTTTTGTTTTAGACAGGGTTTCTCTGCGTAGTTCTGACTGTCCTGGATAGGTCACTCTATAGACCAGGATGGCCTAGAACTCACAGATATGTGCCTGCTTCTGTCTCCCAAGATCTGGCATTAATGTTGTACACCACCCCCAACCAGCATCTGGTAGTAATAAAAGGACTTTCCCCCCACCATGATTTGTTGTATAAAGATTGAGGACTCATGATTCTCACCCTTCCTTGATGGACTAAACAATTAGTGGAGGCTGGGATGAGGGGTCTGTCTTCTGTAGTGGTGTAGTTCCAGGCATATGTAGCCCCAGCTGTCCCGAAAGTCACTCTGCAGATTAGTCTGCCTCAAACTCGCCACCTCTGTCTCCTGAGTGCTTGGGTTGTAAGCCAGCGCCACCATGCTCAGAGTTTCTTGTTTCTTTTCTTTTTAAGGCTGTCATTTTTATTAATAAGTTGTTATTCTCTTAATATTAAATTCTTACTATTTAGGACCTCTAAACCTTTAGCTATTTAACCTGCCAACCAAGAAAAACTAAGGCCTAGAATGTATCTAAGATGTATGTCATTTTGTTTTTGGCTATTTCAGCTGAACTTGTAGTCGACAAAGCCATGGAATTAAAGTTCGTGGGTGGTGTGTATGGTGGAAACATAAAGCCAACTCCTTTTTTGTGTTTAACCTTGAAGATGCTTCAAATTCAACCTGAGAAGGATATCATTGTTGAGTTCATAAAAAATGAAGATTTCAAGTGAGTATGTTAACTAGTACAAAAATTTTAGTGGTTCAGAATTGGCTTCGTTGTGTGATTCACTTCCACAGGCTTTTGCCCTTGAATTTGTATTTTGTCTGCTGTGGTTATGTAGACCCAATTACCTCTTCCCCAAAACAGATTTCACAAGTTAAATACATACACACACATATTTGTACATATGCCTACATACACATGTACACACAAAGTCTCATCAAAGTGATATGTTGATAGAGATCAGATGTGGGAGTCTTACAACACAGGATGTTAGTTGAAAGGTTAGATCGGTATCTTATTATTTAGACTTTGGTACCTATTGACTGTGACCCCACAGAATTTCTTTAATTTTTTAAAGCCTATCAATGTATGGTAAACGTAATCAGCTGTTTCATATTATCCATTCTCTAGGAATGCAGACAGGTGTAGGAGGCAGGTACAATAGCTGATCCTGTGCCAAGCAATATGTACTTTAAGAGCTTCATATATAGTGATTCATATACTTTTCTCACCAGTGCCTAGTGAGTGTTAGATCTGTTGCCAAGATAAAGCCTGGGGTAGAACAACTGGCAGTGGGCTGAGTCTGATCCCCCATTGTGAATTAGAGGGCAAAGCTGGCTTCAGAGTACACTTTAGTTTGATTTGGTTTGGTTGGTTTTTGGAGATATTGCCTCACAGTGTAGTCCTGGGTGGCCTTATATTTATGGTGGTTCTCTGTCATCTGCCTCCTGAGTGCAAGGCTTCCTTAGGATTCCTGTCAGAATCCTTGCTATACTGTTCTTCTCATATGATGAAGCTTGGATTTCAAATGGAGATTTGAGTAAGGAATTGGATATATGAGATAAAGGAGGAGGAGGAGGAATAATACAAAAGAAAAAGAAAAGAATTAGAAATTAACTGGGGCTGGTGAGATGCCTCAGTGATTAAGAGCACTGACTGCTCTTTCAAAGGTCATGAGTTCAAATCCCAGCAACCACATGGGGGCTCACAACCATATATAAGGAGATCTGATGCCCTCTTCTGGGGTGTCTGAAAACAGCTACAGTGTACTTACATAATAAATAAATCTTACCAAAAAAAAAAAAAAAAAAAAAGAAATTAACTAACTTAGTAAGAACATACCGTGTTCATGCTGTTCATACCACTGCAGGGTTTTTGCATTTATTTATGGCACCAAGGTAGTGCATGGTCTCCATTTTACAGGTTGAGAAAACAAGTTCAATGTCTGTTAGTAAAGTTAGTAATTTATGAAATCAAAACTTTAACCTCTATGACTTTGCCTTTTATCCAGAACCTACATTTGTGCCTATATGTGCATCTTCTGGCTTATTATAAAATGCATATTATGCTTTCTGTGTTAGATGTATTACCTTTTTGGAATCTTAGACTAATTCTGTGAAGTTTTACATATGATATATCTGAAAGTTGAGCAACTTGTACCAAGCCCCCACAGCATGTGATTGGTAGATTAGGAAGTTGACTAGGTCTCCATATTTTAGCCATCATCTGTTCTACAATACCTTCAGAATAACAGCTTTTTTTTTTTATCTGATAACAAGAAAGAAAACAATAAACATTTTTACTGACTGTTGTGATGAGAAAAGCCAGTTATAAAACTCAGGACGTCTTAGGATGACCTGTGTTTCACTCTAATCTCTCTGGTAGGTATGTCCGGATGTTGGGGGCACTTTATATGAGGCTGACAGGAACTGCAATTGACTGCTACAAGTACTTGGAGCCGTTATACAATGACTATCGAAAAATCAAGAGCCAGAACCGAAATGGAGGTATGACACCAAGTCTCAAGATTGTTGCTCATCAGCCTTCCTACTCATTTTCACATTCACTCAGTGCTCCTGTACACATATATGATCACTGTCTTCCTCAGTGAAAGCATTAGCCTTGGTTGGCCTTAACCCCTGGGAAACATGGCTGCCGCCCTTCCTGCTGCATTTTATGTTAAACACTGACTTAGGTCAGATGTATTTTCCATATATGTTCCATCCACAAGACATAGAAGCTTCAAAATGGTTTCTTTATAAAACCTGCTGTAGCTGCCCAGTTTGTTTCCAAATCCTACAGCTTCACATTCTTCCCCCTGTAGGCTGCTTCTCTAGCATGGTTTCCTTGCTATGCTGCTTTGTAGACCAAGTGAACCTTTGTTACTCATGGAGGGACTCCACTGAAAAACACTACACATATCCAAGGAGATGCATCTGTCTTTTATAGCAACATCTTTGCTTTGTTTTGTCTTGTTTTGAGGGCATGTGGCTTTACACTGTAGCTGAGGATGACTTCGAACTTCTGATTCTCTGGCCTCTGCCTCTCAAATATGGGAATTACAGGAGTGCATGTCTTGGGAGGGAATAGTATTGGAGAATTGAACCTAGGGAGGGCAGCATGCGTGTGAGGTCAGTGCTCTGCCACTGAGATACTGGCCTTGTCCTCAGAGATACACCTATGCTGAGGCAGGGTTCTAGTGATATAATCAGAAACTCTCAAGTGGAGAGACACATATCTTTTTGGGGATATAGAAAATTAACATTTTAGTGTAAGTTGAGTATCCCACTATTCAAATATCTTAGATGAAGAGTATTGCAGATTTCAGGGCATCTTAGATTTTAGAATGGTTGTACATTGAGCATCTCTATCCAGAAACCTCAAATACTCCTTAGGAATTCCTGATTTGTATTATATTTTAATCTTTTATTTATTTCTTCACTGAAATCTAAATATTGAGAGTTGGTAATATGCCATGTACTATGTCATGAACTAGAAGCAACATGGTGAACAGGTAGATATGGCTGTGGTATCTAAGACATTCGGTGGAAGTCCTGTACGTATGTGACAATGTGTTGAGTAGCATCCCTGCGCACTCACTAAGAGACTTAAGTAGCACTTTCTTTAAATAGGGGGTGATAGAGGTATGCAAAGTCACTTGTAGTTCAGAACCATATATTAAGTTAATATTAGTATGGAGATTCTAATAGATTGTCATTTTATATTATAAAAAATAAATATTTTTATTTTGCTATGTTGTCTGTATTGTGATTGTAAGCACATATATGCTATGGTGCATGTGTAGACGTCAAAAGACAAATCTGAGAATTGTTGGGTTGGTTTTTGTTGTTTTTTTTTTTGTTTTTTCCTATTATGAGTTCAAGGGATCAAACTCAAATCATCAGGCATGTGTAACAAGTGCTTTTACCTACTGAGTTATCTCACCACAGGCCCCTAAAAGAGAAATAGAGTATATTCGGAGACATTATGGATTAATGTGAGAAATTACTATTAAGTGACCTATTACAATTAACTTGAGTGATATATTCTTGAGTTATCTAATCTAGTCAAGATTATATGACATAATTCAGGACTATTTGTGTCTACTTTTATGCTTGTGTCTCCCGTTTTCTGCTTCTGCTACCTGGAACAGCCTCATTCATCTCTTAGTCTCTTTCTGAAGAGGCTTAACTGGGCCTGATACCTCCTGTCAAGCTGGATGTAAGCCTGAGACCCATATGCTAGGAGAGGGCAGATCTGGAAAGTCCTCTGACCTCTACACATATACTGTGGCAGAGACATGTGTATGTAAATAATAAATGTGATTAAACAGTTTTAAAGAGGTAAGGCACAGGGTTGGGGATTTAGCCTACTGGTAAGGTAAGGTTGGGGATTTAGCTTAGTGACAAAGCACTAGGTAGGCACAAGGCCCTACCTTCAGTTCTTGTCTCTAAAAAGGAAGGAAGGAAGGAAGGAAGGAAGGAAGGAAGGAAGGAAGGAAGGAAGGAAAGGTGTGGCATGTAGGGAGCTTCATATAAAACTTCATGATTCTTTTACTCTTTGGGTAACTAAGTTATTTCCAGGTTACTTAATCTAATTGTTTTCTCTTCCAGAGTTTGTACTGATGCATGTAGATGAGTTCATTTATGAACTACTGCACAGTGAAAGAGTCTGTGATATCATTTTGCCCCGGCTACAGGTAAAGGTCACCTTTTACCTCCCACGTAAACACATTCTGAAACACTGAAGTTTTAAGAGTTGCCTAAAGTCCTTACATCAAAATTTATAGAGGATAGGGAATGATAGAAGCAGGTAATGTTTCATGGGTAGGTTTTGAAAATGAATAGAGGAAAGGTTCTTTAGGATGTTTTATCCCAAAGGAATATTGTTTTTTCAAATTGGTAAGCTAGACTATGAAACAGGAAAAGGATCACTCAGAACGTGAAAGAAAACACTCAGTCCCTTAAACTTCTTGTTTGTCATCTTGCTTCACACCCAAAGTGATAACTGTTCATGAAGCAACAAAAAGGAGAATCTTTAGGCCTGAGAAAATGGTTTAGTGCGTAAAACACTTGCTGTAGAAGCCTGACACCTTGTTCATATCCTCAACCCACATACAGAGCTGATGCTTGCCAGCAGTGAGGTGAGCAGGCCATTACTGGCTGATGGAATACAGAAAAAGCATAATTGCAGGAGCTTACAGGTCAGCTAGCCTAGCACCCACAGCAGTGAACGAGAGACCTCCACCAAGCAAAGTGGAAGGCATGAAATGACACCCAGACTGTCCTCTGACTTCATATGCATACTCTGACACATGTTCACACTCACAGATAAAGTTGTAAAATATTGAAAGAACTAAACAACCTTACTGAAAGTTTATTGTGCCAAGCATTGCAGTGCAGGACTTTACTCCTAGCACTTGGGACCTGCTCTTCTAGTTCTAGGACAACTAAGTCTTCATAGTGAAACCATCTCAAAAACAAACAATAAACTCCACCACCACAAAAAAAAAAAAAAAAAAAAAAAAAAAAAAACAAAACCTCCAAAAAACAAAACCGAAAAATGCCCAGTGCACCATGTAAAAAAGCATGGCTGCTAAGTACTTATAACCCAAGCTTGGCAGGCAGAGACAGACAAATGCTTAGAACTTGCTGGCCAGGTAGTATAGCCAAAATGGGAAGCTTCCAGCTCAGGTAGACTTGTCTCATTGAAGTAAAGTGGAGAGCAACAGAAGACACTGAGGTCCTATTCTGGCTGTCCATAGGTAAGCTGGCACATATATTTGCAGATTCATGTACTTGTGTCACACACACAAATGAGCAAATATGCCTTTATAAAATTAAAGCATTGCTTTTTATGTTATTTTTATTAATCATTATTAATGCTGGGTGTGTGTAAATTTGCCAGGGCATATAGGGGCCAGAGGACAATCAGTTTTCACCTTCCACCAGAGAATGCCAGAACAGGGCATTGGATCCTTTGGAACTAGTAAGCTACCATGTGGGTACTGGTTGCTGAACTCAAGTCCTTTCCAAGTATAGCAAGTGTTCTTAATAACTGAATCATCTCTTCAGTCCTAAAGTTAACATTTTTGACAACACACAAATTTAATGAGGATGTATTACCTTACGTATAAAGAACACAGGAAATAGAAACAATTGAAAATGAACTTGTTCTCTTTATTGATCTGTTTATGTTTGTAGAGGAACTTTAAAAAGCATATGGATTCCATGTATATTAATATCATGCTGGAGCTGTGGCTCTTAAGGCTTTTCTATTAACCCCAGAGGCTCAGTGTTAGGATCAGGATATGGAAGAAATGACAATGAGTTTTAACTTTATGTTCTCTGTAGAAACGGTATGTGCTGGAAGAAGCAGAGCAGCTGGAGCCTCGAGTTAGTGCTCTTGAAGAGGACATGGATGACGTGGAGTCTAGTGAGGAAGAAGAGGAGGAAGACGAGAAGGTAAGGCATACATGACAAGTTTAAGGGCTGGGAAGGAAGGAGATAGCTCTTATTTTATTTTGTAAGCTTTAGTTTTTAAATTAATAACCTTTTCTTTTTACATTCTTTATGGATTAATGAATTACTTTTGGGGTCCTTTTGGACAAGGAGAGCTCTGTTATGTGGCTAAAGCTATGAAGACATATTTCAGTTCTGCCGCAGGAATAGTAGGATCACAGGCCTGTGCCTAAAACATAAGGGTGCTGTATTCCTACTAAAATTATGAACTTGGGCATCAAATACCCCTTGATTTGAATACCTCTTCTCTGTCATAGTAGTGACATGGTCTTAATAGTCCTGATTTTTTTTTCCTTTGAGTTAAGGATTGCAACCACAGTCTCACCTATACTAAATGCATATTCTATCCCTGAGGTACACTCCACCTCTACTGCTGTGTTAGATTACTTCTCTTCTGTAAAGCAAGGATTACAGTACTTTTCTCTTAAGACTGTTGTGTGTTCATGAAGGACTTAGTGTATTCCTACATAATTGGTAAATGAATGATAACTATCAAAAACTTGGACAAAACACTTGTCATGCTTGAATATACTCTTAAGGAGAGAAGTTGCCTGCTCACAGTCATATTTTGTCAGAATTAATAATTATAGTGCTGAAAACTTGAAAACAATCCACCTCCTCAGCTGTCAGTGTGTAGTCAGGTGGAGTGTTGACATGATTTTTAAGCAGCCATTAAAATGATGGAAATGTGGGAGTGCTTATAGCAACAGCTCTAAAGCATTTGCAATTACATTCCAAGAAACACTGCAAGAAACAGGAGAACATACAAGAGATACTTGGCCTGTGACACGCCTTTAATTTTGAACCCTCTAGAGATGCACAAACAGGTAGAGCTCTGTGATTTTGAGACCAGCTAGAGTTGCAAAGTGAGACCTTGTCTCTTAAACTAAAAGGTTAACCTCAAATTGGGTTTTACATTGATAAAACAGTAATTAATTTTCCTCAACATGGAGTTATCTGTTCCTGTCCCTTGAGGTATTATTTTTTTAATCTTCATTTTCTTCCACTTATGTTTTGACATCTTTACCACAATTCCAAGTTGTAAATGTTGTATGTAGATAACACTCTGGGTATTGCTACACTTTGCTTCTCTTTGTTGTTTATTTTTCAAGATAGAGTATATACTTCTGACTGTCCTGGAACTATATAGACCTGAATGGTCTCAAATTCATTAAAAGATCCACCTGCTTCAGTGTCCCCAGCTGGGATTAAATGCATATACCGCCATACCTAGCCCTGCTGCCACATACACTTTTGGTAGAGCTAGAGGAAATACTCTAGCTCTAGAGTATTTTAAAGATTAAAATCCACTATGGCTTTGGATTTAACAGTACTGAACTTGAATCTATTTCACATTCCTAAGGAAATTTCTTACTGTAGTCAGTCACAGGCAGGTGATACTGTTATAAAAAAAAGGTTATTGAGAACTGTATATCGTTAATTCTCCTTTTTTTTTTTTTCACCAGAACTACCAACCTCTGTAGTCAAAAATCACTGTTGTAAAGTCACTTGAGAGATTTACACTGGACAGAATAGTAAGGGGACTATAACCATGTTCTTCATGGCTGCATTAATGAAAACCAGTATTCATCTGTTTCTTTGCAAGCTGGAAAGAGTGCCATCACCTGACCACAGACGAAGAAGCTACCGAGACTTGGACAAGCCAAGGCGTTCACCTGCACTGCGCTACAGGAGGAGCCGAAGTCGTTCTCCCAGAAGGTAGGGCTGGAGCACTGCCAGTGCTTATGCTTCTCTGTTCTACTGAACCATCACCCTTAAAACCTCATGGCTAGGATGGATAGCTAAGTATGTAAGAGCACTGGCTGCTCTTCTGGAAGACCTGGGTTCAGTTCCCTTGCAACCAGATGCCAGCTCACAACTGTAACTCCAGATCCAGGGGCTCCCACACCCTCACACCTATGTACATAAAAACAAACAAAAACAACAACAACAACAGAAACCCCATTTCTTTACTTAGTTTGTCGTCAGTGAATTAAGCTGGACTTGGATATACAGTTCAGTTATATTTGCTCACCTGTTTTCTGAGTATGTATTTCCCAGAGAGTATAATGTGTCCGTAATATGAATGGCTAGAGAAGCTCCCCCGCACCTCTTATCCTCCTTAGGTATTCAAAAGGCAATAGGTCCTTTCATGCAAATGTTTTTCTAGCATTTATTTATGGCCCGTTTATTATTATCTCACTGCTCAAAATAAGTTGCATGGTCAGAGTGTTAGAAGTAGAAGTATGTTACATATAAGACAAAGAACAAGTAAGAATCAAAAGCCACTGTGTTCAATCTCCAACACTTCTCCCTCTTAAGAAAAAAAAAGGAGGGGGTGGTTTTATTTTCTTTTTAATGTACAATATCCAGTACACTAACCTGCTCTTCCTCTTGCCACAGGCGGAGTAGATCCCCTAAAAGAAGAAGGTAGGTCCTTAGTCATTTCTGACAAGACAGTTTTGAAAGAAGTGGTGGTAATTTTTTAAATCATGTGCTGAGTTAACTGTTCTTTTTCCATAGTCCTTCTCCCCGACGAGAAAGGCATAGGAGCAAGAGTCCCAGACGCCATCGAAGTAGGTCCAGAGACAGACGACACAGATCTCGCTCTAAATCCCCAGGTGTAGTATTTGGGTCTTTTACTACTTGTCTTAGTAACTAAATCTAAAAGGAGCATTAAGATTCCTGCAACATAAAATGCCAAGCTGCCCTACTGCCTAGCAGAAAAGGAGAAGGAAATGGAATTCAAAGGTTCACACTAGACATCTGGCCATCATTATATAGACAAGGGATTTCAGTTTTCTATCCAAATTGCACAAATAAGGACCAGTATAATAGAGACTAAAGTGTAAGGTAATTAATGTTATGTTAAATTAGCCATAATGCTTTGGTGTAGGATTTCATTACTGCATTCCCTGCCACAACTAACAGTTTAGAGAGATGTGATTAGTAAGTAGTGTCCTCAGAATAGGCCAAAAAGGTAATAAGAGGAGAGGAGGGTTGGAGGAGGGGAGAATGATGGCCTCAGAATGGGAGAACAGAAATGACCCAATGATGGGAGGCAGAGGCAGGCGGATTTCTGAGTTCGAGGCCAGCCTGGTCTACAGAGTGAGTTCCAGGACAGCCAGGGCTACACAGAGAAACCCTGTCTCGTAAAAACCAAAAAAAAAAAAAAAAAAAAAAAAAAAAAGACCCAATGACCTTTTCTTTTCTTTCCTAGGTCACCACCGTAGTCACAGACATAGAAGCCACTCAAAGTCTCCTGAAAGGTAGGGGTTGAACCTATTTTAAGAATTTAGTACTTGGCTGGGAAGGTGACTAATTGGTTAAATAAAGTACTTGTTATGAAAGCATGAGGACTAGAATTCAGTCTTTAGCAACTGTGTTAAAAGCCAAGTGCACCTGAAATTTTTAGTCCTAGAGAGACAGGAAGACCCCTTCACCTTGCTGGCCAACCAGTCTAGCCAATCTTAAGGCTTCAAATAAAGTGAGAGACCCTGTCTCATAAAGTGGAGAGCATTTTAGGAAGGAAGACATTCGATGTTTACCTCTGGCTTCCGTGTTTGTGTGTGTGTTTCAAATACATCTAAGATGAGAAATTTTGTTGTTTTGATGTATTTGCAATTATCACAAGACATAAAATAGGGGTTTTTTTTTTTTCTTTGCTCTGAAAATTCCTAGAATTTATTTTCTTTTGTACCTTGCTTTCCTTTATAGAATTAAAGCTTTGGACAGCAGGGGAGCTATAGTTTCAGTGGTTCTGGGCTTTAAGGACTAATTTTTTTTTCTTTAAATTCCCACCTCTACCTACTCCCCAACCCCGAGACAGGGTTTCTCTGTTTAATAGTCCTGGCTGTCCTGGAACTCACTTTGTAAACCAGCCTGGACTAGAACATACAGATTTGTCTGCCTCTGCTGGGATTAAGGGCATGCGCCATCACACCCTACTTAAGATTTTATTTCATTTTTAATTGTATATATGTGGGTATCGGAAGTGAGTGCAGATGTCCGTGGAGGTCAAAGGTATGAAATCCCCAGGTACTGCAGTTATTGTGAGCCACCAAATGTGAATGCTAAGAACTGAACCAACTTTTAAAACTTAACAGCAGAGTGCCTAGAAAACAAAAACAAAAAACTTCTTGTATCTCAGTGGTTCTAAGGATAAAGTACTTGCTATGCAAAGTGGTCCAAATCTTTAGAAACCACTTTTTAAAAGCCAGGCAGGTGATTTACTTCATTGAAATCCAACACTGAAGGCAGAGACAGGATCCTCAAGGTAGGCTGGTTATCTAGACTAGCTTTAGTTTTCTGTTGCTAGGATAAATGGCATGACCCAAAGCAACAGATTTCTTTCAGATTGTAACAGTCCTTGATTGAGGAAAGTCAGGGTAGAAACTCAAGCAGGAACCATGGAAGAGAACTGCTTATTGTTTTGCTTTCGGGCTAGCTTTCTTACATAGCCTAGACCCAACTACCTTGGGATGATGCTGTCCTCAGTGGGCTGGGCCCTTCCACCTCAATTGAGACAGTCTCTCAGAGACATGACCAAGGCCAGTCTACTGTAGGCAAATCCTCAGTTGAGATTCCTTTTTCCTAGGTGATTGGGTTGTGTCAACTGGACAACTGCCTCAATATATAAAATGAAGACATGAGTGTCACAGCTTCTAGCCTGCATATGCACACAAGTCTATGTGCACATTCAGCATCATACAACACACACAAATCCAAATAAAATTGCACTAGGTATGGTGATACACCTGTAATCCCAGCACTGGGAAGGAAAAAGTGGGAGACTGGCAACAACCCCCCCCCCCCCACACACACACACAGTGTATCTACTGTCCATGTCATCTATACTCAGTGTCAGCATACTATGTTCATCTGATTTGTTACTTAATTGAATGATTTCACCTATTCCATTTCAGGTCTAAGAAAAGCCACAAGAAGAGCCGAAGAGGAAATGAGTAAAGGATTCATCTTGATTTTAGTCCAAATGGCCTCCTGTGGATAGGAGAGGATCTGTCTAAGTGCAGTGATCAAGTTCTCCTCTTCAGGCAGCTATGAGCGTTTTGGTTTTTTCAAAATCAGCATCTTGTTTTGTTGGGTTTTATTTTTCATATTACAGAGGTGCTAAGTTTTGTATCTCTTTGGATTATAACCAACAGCTTTGAAGAGTGTTTTGACCAAATCAAGGACAGGTTTTGGCCTAACCAATAGGGTGAAGAAGACCTGGGAACTGGAGAGGTTCCTCAGTAAAAAGATGTGATCCTTTTATTTGTAATTAAACCTGCCGCAGTTCTCATTTTCTCTGGTTTTTTGTTTCTTCACTAAGATTAACTGGTTTAAGAATTCTCTGGTTTATGCTGCTATCTAAACACCCAGCTAGTAAAATACAGTAATTCCTAACTTCTAAGTACAGACAGCTTTAGTGGCAATAAACATGCAAAATATCTAGTTAGTAGTTTTGTAAGAACAGAATACATTCAAACATAAAAGTTTTTTTCTGGATTTTAATTCAGGTTCATTAAACAATTCACATGATTGCACTTAACATCCTTTATACAAGCCAGGTATCATGGTTCACACCTGTAATAGCAACACAGGCTGAAGCAGAATACTGTTTCTGGTTATGACCTAAGTTGCTAGCTAACAAGAGAGACTGCTTTTAGAGGGTGTGGGAGTAAGAGGACTGTGGTAGGAATGAGAATACACATTCATTTAGTAAGTTGAAGACAGTTGTGGTGTTTCTATGTGGCTGAAAGTGGGGACTAGTGGAGTTCCACATAGTGATCTAGGCTAGACCTGACAACCGTGGAAGATTTAGATGCCTAGAGTATGGGTAGATGTAAGAAGAAACAGCGGTGCCATAGGCAATGCCAATACTTGTGACTAGTAATACAGATCACCTAGTAAATATTGGAATTAGCAATTCACAAAGAGAAGTCAATAGGTCAAAGACACAAGTCCATAGGCACTGATACTTGAGAATATTAAATCCTAACTAGAACTCTCCTTTTTGCCTTTAACTAGAACTTACCTTTTCTCCCTTAAGATGGGAGAAATGATTGACTTGCAAATCTAATCCTAGGAGGAATTGTAAATATCAGCAGCCTTTAGGATCTAGCTTCTCAGGAAATCATATCTGGTTATAGAATAAATATTTCTATTGTTTTCTGTTGACTGGGGTATTTTGTAGCAATGTTAAAGCAATATTGAAAAAATTATGCTCTCATATTCTTCAGTGATTCTTCTAATCTTGATACATAAATTAATAAAGTTTTTATTAGACCTGTTATGGCTTATAGATAGAATTACATCGTACGACTTTTAAAATTAAATACAAGCATCCTCACTCAGGTCTAGTTGAAATTCATTCCTAGAAGCTTATTTCTTATTTACTGAGGTGATTTAGGTGGGAAATACCTCTTGCTACATGACCCATGCCATAATCCAACCATATACCATCAGTATTGTGCTAAAATTTTTTTTTACTATTTAGGTAGATTTAAGTAACAAACCTATAAAAATCCCCCAACAATATTTTAAGAGAAACCTTCCCCAATTTTAAAGCATACATTCAATTTAGTAGACACTGGATTAATGGGCAGCAGGAAGTATAATATCCTTGTTATTTAATACAAAGAAATGAAGTAACGGGGAATATGCGTGTTTGCTATGAAGCAACACGCTTCATAGCAATCTTTTTAGAAAATCTTTTTTAAAAGATTTTGGCAAACCACAGATTTGAAGAGAGTTTAGGGACATAATTTCTGTCATCTGTTTTACATATTAAATGAGGCCTTTGAATAGTAGCTTTAAAATACTTTGGTTATCATATAGACTTTGTGCTGATGCACAATTAAGAAAATAATTAACAGGATGAGCAGTGGTAGCACACGCCTTTAATCCCAACACTCAAGAAGCAGAGATAGGTAGGTAGCTTTGAAGCCAGCCTAGTCTACAGAGTAACACAGGACAACCAGGGCTATACAAAAAAACCTTGTCTTGAAGAAGAAAAAAGTTCATGTAAAATGCAATATTAGTTTTATTATTGAGATTTTCTAAAAAGATTGTTGAGTGTATATGCATGTCTCTGAGTATGTATATGTAGTGACAGGGGCCAGAAAAAGGTGTGGGATCCCTTGATGCTGGCTAAGTTAACAGGTGTTTGTGAGTCACCGAACATGGATTCTGGGGTCCAATCACCACTCATAATTGAACAGCAAATGTTTTAACCACGGAGCTCTGGTTCCAGCCCCAATAATTTGATTTTAAAACAATTGATGGATTTCACTTTCTACCATTTGAAGTCCTGTTCCTTAAACCTCACACAAGAAATTGTTTTCATAGGGGAAGGAAATGCCAGGCTTTCACTAGTAGGTTTTAATTAGAACAACCCATGTTAAACCTCATTAATTTCCTTTTGTTACTCTTTAGTAGTTAGTATAATCTAAGTTTAAACGGAAATCAGAAAATAGCACCAAGCTTAATGACTTGAATTTTTTTTTTGTTTTGTTTCTTTCGAGACAGGGTTTCTCTGTATAGCCCTGGCAGTCCTGGATCTCACTCTGTAGACCAGGCTGGCCTCGAACTCAGAAATCCGCCTGCCTCTGCCTCCCAGAGTGCTGGGATTACAGGTGTGCGCCTCCACGCCCGGCTATGACCTGAATTTGATGCCTCGGTACGGTGAAGGGGGAATGAGAAGCCACTCCAGTCCTTGGATCTTCACCTGCATCCACATGCATCATGCATACACATACACAATAATAAAAATGAAAGGCAGGAATATTTTTATTTCTTTTTTTTATATTAAGCATAGTGATGTCTAAGAGAAACATGAAACTAGAAAAATGAAAGTTCCCTCTTCAGTGGTTTACATAATTGTTTAGTTTTGTAACAATGTTTAAATTAAGATTTCTGTATGGAAAAGTTATTTCAATCTCCTAGTTTTCTTTCAAATCTAGTGTAGTTAGTTTCCTATATTCAAGTGCCTCGCTAGCCTAGCAGACAGGCATCGGTTCTCTCCCTAACTTGCTGTATTTGTGAAAACAGCACATAAGCACATTTTTTTTTAAAATCTTGTACACATATACTTGAGATAACTGGATGGAATGAATGAAGTTCACCAGATAATAATAGGATTCTTAATGGATGGACTTATTGTTTTGCGTTTTATTTATTTTATGTGTATAGTGACCTCCATCGACAGGAAGGCAAGCACAGTAGCCGCTCAGCCATCGCGCAGGCTTTACCTTCAGACCCTCTCCTTCAACAGACGCATCCCGATATTTAGAAAAGTGAACTGGGAGTTTCAAGTTTGACTGGAAATCATTTTATGGAAGGTGCTTAGGCAAAAACTTTAGAATTTTCCTCTGGGCTCAGTGGTGAAGTGACTCCTCCTCCAGAAGCTGTGCATTCAGTTCCTTGCACCTGCACCGACTTCAAGTGGCTCATTTTCACCAGTAACTACAGCTGCAGAGGACTCAGGGGACCTGTACACATGCATATATAGTCCTAACATATAGACACAATTAAAAATTTTAAAAACTTTTATCCTTTTTCTCATTTCCATTAACCCTAGCAGAATAAAATCTACAAATGGCATTATTTTGCCATCATTGCGCATATATTTTATTTATAGGAGAAAAGTAACAGACAAGCAAAAAATATCTGTGTGGAGACTAAATAAATTATATATTTTGTTAATCTTTTTTTGTTTTGGTGTTTTGCGATAGGCTAAACTATATAGCCTTCACTGGCCTGGAATTGGGTATGTAGACCAGGCTGGCTATGAAAGAGATCTACCTACAAGTCTCCTGAGTGCTGAGATTAAAGTTATGTACCGCCACATACAGCTTATTAGTATGATTTTTTTAATAATTGTAATGGGCCACAGTAAAACCACCTCCATTATCAAGTGATACACAAATTGTATAGCAAAAAATGATTACGGTTTTCAGAGTGTGTATGTGTTCCCTAGGGATGATCATTTTTGTACCATTAACTGCTTTTTCAAACAAAACTGAGCTATTCAGTATATTACGAATAGACTTTCTGTCCCTCAGCTTAGTTTTATAAACTATGAAGGAGAGGCATATTATGTCCAATATTAGTGAATAACACTATCATTGATGTAAAACCCAGATTAATAACATGCTGTGGTCAGGAAAGGGGGTAGAGCTCCTAGCATGCTTCCTTGTTACATTTTTTAAAAGGTTTCTTTGGGTTTTGCTTCAGCGAAAACCTCAATTATATACAGAAGCAGAACAGTGAAAAGAATAGCATCCTCTTAATCCCCAGGTGAAATATTGAATGTTGAAATAAAATATGTGGACTTTTTTTTTTTTTTTTGAGAGTCTTCTGTAGCTCAGGCTAGCTTCAAACTCTATGTAGTTGAGGATAACCTTCAATTTCTTGGTGGTTTTTTGACCAAGATCTGAACTATCCTGGCTAGCTTGGACCTTGTTCTGTATATCAGGCTGACCTCAAACTCGAGATCTGCCTGCCTCTGCCTCCCAAGCACTAGGATTAAAGTTCTGGGCCTACGTGCCAAACAGACCTTAAATTTCTTGATACTTCAGCATCTACCTACAATGCTGGTGAATATAGGATGTTCCAACTTTTTTAACACAAAAGTACGTGGGGATCAGGTATGCATTTTGGGAGGGGGGGGGTCGGTTTGAAACAGGGTTTCTCTGTATAACCCTGGCTAACCTGGAACTCACTCTATAGACCAGGCTGGCCTCGAACTCGGAAATCCACCTGCCTCTGCCTCCCAAGTGCAGGGATTAAAGGCGTGCGCCACCACCTCCAGGCCAGGTATGCATTTACAAAAGAGCTGACTTCACTATTTTTTAAGAATCTATAGAATACTGTATCTATAATGTGAAAAACCAATGGTAAATACACCTATCCTTAACATGGGGCTGTAAATATGACAGGGATATTCTCAAACACCTGTATTTCAGTAATATTTCAAACATCTTCCAAGTGGAAAATATGGCAAGAGCACAGTCTCCTATTTAATAAACACAACAAAAATAATACACAGTAAAAGGAAGTTAAAAGAAATATGCCACCACCATCTCAAGCCTCATTTTCAATACACTATACACTTTATAGTAGCATTTTGCTTGATGACCAACTTCATGGCCTGTAATATGGGGCTGAAAATGCCTACTAGAGGCTTCCTAATCTCAGCATTACCTATACACTACAAGTTTTAGTGAAGCTGGTGTTTCAAACATATAGGACTACCAGTTATACAGCTAATGCATATTTCTATAACTATAAAAGTCTGTTCCACCAGCAGCCATATGTACACATCTCATGTTTATTTTATCTGTTAATTGTAAAATGAAGCCAAATAAACTGAATGATAGTATCATCTAAATTTAAGCCAACTCTGATGTTTCAGCATTAGACATTGCCCTATGATTTATTTCTTGAAATCCATCCCAATAGCTACAGGGCTCATGACTGATCACAAGGGTGACAGTTGCCATCCTGGCAGGCATCTTTCCAGGTACGACAGGACTACGAAGGGCTACTCTGGCACTTACTAGCTCTTCACTAAAGAATTATTTTTCCTCTACTTTTACTTGGTAAACTTTCCTTTTAAAAATAAAAAATTGGAGATGTGGGCTGGAGGGAGGGCATTGCTACAAACTGAACCCAGTGCCTTGCACACAACAGGAAAGCTCTCTGCAAATCAACTACAACCCAGCCCTCAAAGGATCTATTTTGAGTCAAACTGCAGCGTATAACTGCTACCTTTGGAATTCACTCCACTGCTCTGCTCTTCAGTTTCCACTTTCATTGACAACATGGACAGCATTTGCTTCTATCACCTTCACACAGCGGCTGTGAAAATCCAGTAAAATGGGGAAAAGATCTTTGAATCTCTAAAACTAAGTCTGACTTGAACAGTCACTGAAAGTTACTTCTTTCAATTATTACAATGTATTCCTAACATCTACACCACATGAATTAACCAAATATGACTCTTGTCAAAAAGATTTATTAACTTAAAATAGAACTTCAAATACAGACAAAAGCAACTTTCCATTCAAGTTTGAATATATTCAATATACAAGTATGTAAAAGAAAAAATTTTTTGAATCTTTATGTTGTAATTTTATTTATTTTTTTAACCTTTTAAAAAGTTTTTGGCACTACAAGGTTTTGTAAAGAATAGAAGTGACAAATTTAAAACACATGAAATCCTTTCCTAATCCTTAAGAACAATATATATAAAGTCTGAAGCAACCAAAGTATGAATACAGCTAATAGAAAATAAAGAATGTAATTTTTTAAATTCTCTCTTTATACAATTCATCAAGGTTAAACAAAACATAAAATTCCCTTAAAAATAGGGTAATAAAATAGATGAAATTTGTATCACTCAATTTAGTGATACCAGTAAAAACTATAGTTCATATTTATATACAAATAATACAGTGTTTAAAAACAGTCTTGGAATTTAAATAAGCTATCTAAACGTGTGTTAAAATTTTAAATCAGGACCTGATTTGTTTTGCTTTCCTTAAATGTCACTTTTTCTGCTGAGTGTAACTGACACTGAGGTACGGATACCCTTGAGACAGCAGGATTGGCTGGTTGCTGTGGGCTGGCATTACTCTGACACGTTTCCTCGTGGTGGGTGGGGACAACGCTCTCTACAGCGACGCGTGGCACATCTGTCTGCTGGAAACAACACAGAGAGCAGACTGAAGAGTTTGTGTCCACTTACCTTAATCCTCTCCCACCTAAAATAAATTTGTTAACTAGTGTTTTAAAAATCCACATAATTATAAAACATTTGGAGGGGAAACAAATATAGATGTATGAAGACAGGAAACACAAAAGGGCAAGAAAGAAAAAAAACCCACACGCAGGAAAACTGCAACTTCTTCTATAACTGACAGGGCTTTCTCAGCTTTAGATTTCTGCTTGAGAGACAAACACAGCGATGGTCAGGGTCCGGCCATTCATTTTACACCAGTGATTCCCAACACTTCCGCTGCTGGGACCCTTTAATACTGTTCCTCATGTGGTGGTGACCCCAATCATATTATTTTCATTGCTACTTCATAACTGTAATTTTATGACTGTTCTGAGTTAAAATGTAAATATATATTTTCTAACGGCATTAGGAGACCCATGTGAAAGGGTCCTGTGAAAGGGGTTACAACCTGCAACTTGAGAACCACTGCTGTATGCTATCCAAGTGTCCAGCAGTTCAGAGATCAGGAAGATTACTTCCCCCCCCCCCCACCTCCCCAGACAGGGTTTCTCTGTGTAGCCCTGGCTGTCCTGGAACTCACTCTGTAGACCAGGCTGGTCTCGAACTCAGAAATCTGCCTACCTCTGCCTCCCAAGTGCTCGGATTACAAGCATGCGCCACCACTGCCCAGCTAAGATTACTCCCTTTTAAGACTGATAATTTTGAAGTACGAACTTACATAAAATGGTCTTAGTCGTTAAAATGTATGGTCTAACCTTCAATACACAGTCACAGCTGTTAGCAGCAGGTGGCTATGGCAGGTCCTCCTGTCACTCCTGCACTACTTTTACCAATCTGACTCAAGCTCAAACTCCTTTACAGAATTTTCAGCCTACCTTCCCTATCTAGCATGACCATTCACATATCTTTGATACCTACCTCCTTCCTCTAGAGTTATTTTTTCTTTTTTTTTAATGTCAGAAAAAACTCAGTTACATTTTACAAGTATTCCCTTAACTAAGAACACCTTCCTGCTTTCTAAATTCTAGGGTAATAAATAATTCTTATAAGATGAAATTCAGATGCAATCTTTGATACCTAAAGCAGACAACTAGAATACTGTTAACTTATTCTTGAAAACTGTTTTTGGCTGTTTTTACATGCTTTGCTCTCTTATTAAAATATGCATTAAGTATGGGCATTGTGCTTTACCTAGTATTTAAGTAACAAATAGTAAATATAGTCTGACATACAGTATGCTGTCTCAGTAACTCTTTACCGAATGCATGGATGTTACTCCTACATCATGGCCTCCACTGAGATTCCCAGCTCAGAAGAACACCCACCCAGCCTGATACTGAGTCATAAGCACTGGTACCTTGAGCGTAGAAGGGTTTGGGCTGAAATCTTGGATTTCCCTGATGCATGAAGTTTTGATGCAAACCATAAGGCCACGAAGCTGGGACAAGGGGGAAATGGGGACGTGGTGCATGTTCCCATGGAATTGGAGGAGTTAGTCCTCGAAAGCGTGGCTCTGCAGTCCAACAAGACAAAACAAAACAAAAAAACAAAAAACAAAAAACACCACATTTTAAAATGTAATTCAAATATTACTTTATTCTAGAGATATAATAAGTACCTAACATCAACTGTGTATTATGCTAAATCCAGATGCCAAATTTCTTTTAAAGAATCAAGCATTATTATTTGTTCAAAAAATATACACATGCTATAAAAACCTGATATACCGAAGATGGCTAATCTAGAATTCAAAGGCTCTTGAGAGGTTTCCTTATAGTGGCTAATGAGAATTGTAAAGGACAGACAGAAGTGAAAAGATGAACTCAAGATGATTGCCACCTCAAGTTTTCTTGAAGCAGCAATCAGAAAAGGATGGTTTACAAAGTTAAAAAAGCCATATTGTAATTAAGAGAGATGAAACTTAAGGGCTCAGAGCTTGAAAAATAAATGAGAATAGGAAAGGTATCATCATGACCATAATAAAATCCTAATTTTCAGAATCTTCCATTGTACTTGGCATGTGCTGACCCCTGCAATTTCCCTAAAATTTTCCTAAAATGAGAACCTTGGCTGCATAATTGAGGAACTGGGCAACTGTATTTGTGATCTCCCCTTTAAAAAATAAAAACCTGCCAGGCGGTGGTGGCGCACACCTGTAATCCCAGCACTCTGGGAGGCAGAGGCAGGCGGATTTCTGAGTTCAAGGCCATCCTGGTCTACAGATGAGTTCCAGGACAACCAGGGCTACACAGAGAAACCCTATCTCAAAATAATAATAATAATAATAATAATAATAATAATAATAATAATAATTAAAAAAATTTAAAAAATCCAAAAAACAAAACAAAACAAAAAGATAAAAACCTAACTTTCAATTTAATATAGTCCCACTTAGTCCTACTTTATTACGAGTTGTACACCTAGACCTACCTACATAATAACACTTGGGTTATTATGTAGTATTAGTATAAAACATAAATAATGCATTAACATTGTAAGACACTAATGTAGATATTATAGAGGCACAGAGGAAAAAAAATCCTAATGTCAGAAGCCATCAGAAAAGGCTAAGGCAACCAAGCGAGTGTTCTGGAGACGGCCCACCATTTTGCATGGCTATGATGGGTGAGCTCTGAGAATGCAGGGTCTTAGAGACTCCATCCCAGGACTGCTTCTTATATGCTGATATGCCTAATCTGTCACTATGGCATAACCTAATGATTCCTGGACATTAGCCAACCCCTACTGGGCAGATTTCCTGCAGAATCAATATAAACATGTACTTTCATACAGTAATGCAATGTAGACAACTTGATGATTTCACAATTTCTGATTATGATTTTATAGACTGCTTAAACTGATACAAGTATTTTCAAGCTCCCTATAGAATAAAAGCTGCAAATAGAGCTCTGTAAACCTTCATATGTCATGGGCTAATTGAACTAGTAAAAAGAAACAGGCTTAGAACAAATTACAATCATGGAAAACATTCCTTCTAAGTAGGTATAACACTATTTGGTAGCTAAAGGTCATAAACTAGTATGCACAATTTATTTTAGGTGCAAAGACAGAAAATGAATGGAAGGAAGGAAGGAAGGAAGGAAGGAAGGAAGGAAGGAAGGAAGGAAGGAAGGGAGTTTATATAAAATCAAAATTAGTAAGACACAAAGTACATGACTTGTTTCTTGACTAAACCATACTAACTTGTGACATAAAAATTATTGCTTTAAACTTATAATGAACTTGTAGATGTAGAAGATAATGTCTATCAAGTACAAGTCTCTATGGAAAGACATGTAAACATTTCTGTTGTAAGTCCTCAAACCTATGACACAAACTATATTGCCTTAAACTTACTATGAAGTTATGGGATGTAAGAGTGTTTAGAAAATCAATTATCCTGCTGTAACAGTTCTACCTGTTATATAAGGTAATTTTTAGAGAAAACATAAATACTGAGAACAGAAAGAAAGGTTTGTTGGACCTTCTTTTCTCTCCCTCCCTCCCTGCTTTTTTCTGGCTCAAAAAGAGTTAATTCCCAGCTTTTTACATGCCCAGCTAGGAACTCTTGAACTAGAGAGAAAAGAGCCAAGTAACTAAACCTTTCTTTCTTCTTAATCCCATGCAGCTACCAACAGGATTCAATTATCAGAAACCAGCAGCTTTTAGCCACAGAACAGTTAAACTGCCCGAGGCCACAGAAGAGTAAGAGAGTTACAAGGCCAGAGATCATTAACCTTTGGCCTTCATCTGATTGTGTCTCAACTCAGTACCTGTGATGTACCCCTCCCCCCAACATCTTTAGTGGTTCTCAACCTGCCAGTCAAAACCCTTTTGGGGGTGAGTGATCCATTCACAGGGGTTGCATATCAGATATTTACATTATGATTCATAACAGTAGCAAAATTATAGTTATGAAATAGCAACAAAAATAATTTTATAGTTGAGGGTCACCACAAAATGAGGAACTATATTAAAGGGTCATAACATTAGGAAGGTTGGGAACTACTGGTTTAGAAATTCATTCTAAGGTATATCACTTTAACGCAATTAGACAAATCCTATGATATTGAAACTAAGGAAACAAGCACACAGCAAGACTCAAAGGTTTTTTGAGGGCAGTGATGCTAATTAAGAAATCTTTAGGACAAGGCAGAAGGTATGAAAATTGCTATTAGAGATAATGGAGAAAACTTCCTATGTAGAAGCAACCACTTTAAAAAGCAAAGTAAGACAGTATGATAGAATTCCATGATGTTTTGTTAATTATTAGTTCACTATGACTGAAACAAAGATACACCAATGGCATGTTGGAGAAAGTACATGAACATATAAAAAGTGAACTAATCTATAAAAGGAAACATATAGGGTCTGTCTTTAGAACTCATTGGAACCATAGCATATACATGATAAATGTTTATTGACAGATTTAAGCACAGAAACTACATATACCCTATTTTCTTTGGTCTTAGAAACCACACACCTACCCCACTTGAGTACGCCTCATTTTCTAGAACTCTGCTTAGGTTCTGCTTTGTTCTTCATGCTTTTCTTTCTCCTAACCCTTGTGTTTAAGCCTACATTAAAACATTTTTACTACCTGCCTCCCAATTAAAAAAAGAGGAAGAGAAGGGAAGGAATGAATAAATGAACTGTTCCACACTCTAGTGCACAGGTTTAGTAAAAACAAAACCAAACGGACCTCACTAGGTTAAGCCTTCAATCTACTATGATCAACTGATAACAGTTAAGTTACTTATTTCTTCAATTTCACTACTCCAAACGGGGGAAGGGATCTCATGTAGTTCAAACTGGCCTCAATACACTACCACACCTGGCTTTCTGTCAGGCTTTTGTTCTTGGGGAGAGGGCTTCATTTAGCGTAGGCTAGTCTCGATCATTCTAGGTGGAAAAACTGCAAATGTGCAGTATCATATACTCTCTCTCAATTTGATCATTTATGAGATGAGTGTTAATAATCCCTACGCCAAGTGAAGTGAAGGGGAAAAGAAAACCAGTAATTAAAGTAATATTTTTGAGTATTACCTCACTTAATATTCTCAACATTCTTCTAAGAGGCTATTCATATCCTTATTTTAGAGATCAAGGAAATGCATAGAGACATAATGTCAAGACATTGTAAGAAATGGAAAACAAGATTCAAATATTGATTAGTCTGTATTTAAAGCTCATATGGTTTAATTTCATACACTATCTTCATAAATACAGCTTGTCTTCTTTTCTTCTTATTGTTACTCCATGTTCAACAAATAATACTAACCACCCAACCTTTCCACAACCAAATATAAAAGAAAAAAAAAGGTAAATTACCCGAATTACCCACTGCACCGTTGTTCACGAGGGAACTGGGAGCCACGGTACGAGGCCAGTGTCCATCATGAGAAGAGCTAGGAATTGCCATCGGCCTGGCAGCAGGCTGTGCAAAGATGATGCTGGGATCATTCAAGCCAATATTGCTGGGGGTACTGCCAGGTGCAGAATGTAGCATTGGGCCGTGGATGGGCCATGACGGGGCAGGAATCTGGAGGGGGTGCATTGGCAATAAACCCATACTGTGCATGGGTGAATAATGAGTTGGAGGTGACTGAGGGAAGTTATACAAGGGCATCTGAACCTGATGAGGGGGCTGGCCTCCCTGCTGGGGTGGGCCAAGCTTAGGCTGGGATCCTGGCTGGGATGGAGGTGGGGGAAGGGCAGATGGTTGGGGAGAAGTCTGTGGAAAAGGCTGAGGCTGAGGAGAATAAGATGGTGAATCAGACTGCAAGAAAAACAAAAAGATAATTTTATTAAGATTATTAAAACATAATAGTTATTTCATTAGAACATCAGAAACAGAACTATATGATATATGCAACAACAAATAATAAAATCTATTAAATGAAGGTAAAATTTTTCCCAGATGCTCAAATTCTCTCATGAGTAATGGTTCATAAGCCTTTTTTTGTTGCCGTTTAAGAAAAAGAAAACCTAGCGTCATAAACAACATATACCTCCTCTGTAAACTACAAGTTAACACATAGCTTGCTCACAGCCACATCACTTAGCCCTAAACAACAGTGTACACTGGGCATTGTTACTAGGTACTGAAGATACAACTATGCCTTCATGAAGTTTAAAACTTTACCGCACATGGAAATCAGGGAGCAGAAGAAACTTACACAAGTACTTACAATGAAGTATGACAATTCTTACTATGATAAAGACTGTGTAATTAGACAGGCAGGCACAGTAGTGTATTATATCTGTTGTCTGAGCAGGCAGAAGAATAAACCCTGGCAAAATTGGGCTACTTATTGAGAATAATCCTTCCTACACAAAAAGTCCCATTTATAGTATACTATAATAAACAGAAAGACCTAACTTCCACTTTTGAAGGAATGTAGGGATCGAGGATTAAGTAACATTTAAACTGAAACTAAAAAATAAACAAAAGCAAATCTGGTAAAAGAAGATACAGAGAAAGAAAGAATATTTAGCAACAGAAAAAAGTCATGTCTGAAGGTCTATGAGTGTGGTGATTTGAAGAGGTTCGCCCCCACCCCCACCCCCAGATTAATTTGTTTTAATGCCTGGTCAGAGGGAATGGCATTATTAGGTGTAACCTTATTAGAGTACATGTGGCCTTGTTAAAGGAAGTGAGTCACAGCTGGGTGGTGGTGGCGCACGCCTGTAATCCCAGCACTTGGGAGGCAGAGGCAGGTGGATTTCTGAGTTCGAGGCCAGCCTGGTCTACAAAGTGAGTTCCAGGACAGCCAGGACTACACAGAGAAACCCTGTCTCAAAAAAAATTTTTTTTAAAAAAAAAAGGAAGTGAGTTACTGTGTTAGGTAGGCTTTGAGGGTTTCTATGCTCAGGCTCTGCCCAGTGTGTAGAATGTAGAATCCAGTCTCCTCCTGGCAAAATTGGGCTACTTATTGAGAATAATCCTTCCTACACAAAAAGTCTCATTTATAGTGCGTGCTGCGTTCAGATCAGATGTAGAGCTTCTGCAGCACTATGTCTGCCTGCCTGGATGCTGCCCTGCTTTCTGCTAGGCTGATGATGGACTGACCCTCTGAAACTGTAAGGTTTCCTTTAAAAGAGTTGAAACACTTAAGTGTTGAAGGTAACTAAACTCTAAAAGAAGTTTAATAGTAAAGTCCACAGCCAAGAGAATAACATATCTGAGGCTTAAGAACTAAACAGACATAATGCCAGGAGTCAGAGGCGGGTGGATCTTGGTGAGCTCAATGCCAGTCTGATCTACAGATCAGGGCTACCCAGAGAAACCATGACGAAAGACAGAAAGAAAGCAAGAAAGCAAGAAAGAAAGCAAGAAAGCAAGAAAGAAAGCAAGAAAGCAAGAAAGCAAGAAAGCAAGAAAGAAAGCAAGAAGGAAAGCAAGAAAGAAAGAAAGAAAGAAAGCAAGAAAGCAAGAAAGAAAGCAAGAAAGCAAGAAAGCAAGAAAGAAAGAAAGAAAGCAAGAAAGCAAGAAAGAAAGAAAGAAAGAAAGAAAGCAAGAAAGCAAGAAAGAAAGCAAGAAAGCAAGAAAGCAAGAAAGAAAGCAAGAAAGCAAGAAAGCAAGAAAGCAAGAAAGCAAGAAAGCAAGAAAGCAAGAAAGCAAGAAAGAAAGAAAGAAAGAAAGAAAGCAAGAAAGAAAGAAAGCAAGAAAGAAAGCAAGAAAGAAAGCAAGAAAGCAAGAAAGAAAGAAAGCAAGAAAGAAAGAAAGCAAGAAAGAAAGAAAGCAAGAAAGAAAGAAAGAAAGAAAGAAAGAAAGCAAGAAAGCAAGAAAGAAAGCAAGCAAGAAAGAAAGAAAGCAAGAAAGCAAGCAAGAAAGAAAGCAAGAAAGCAAGCAAGAAAGAAAGCAAGAAAGCAAGAAAGCAAGAAAGCAAGAAAGCAAGAAAGAAAGAAAGCAAGAAAGCAAGAAAGAAAGAAAGCAAGAAAGAAAGCAAGAAAGAAAGCAAGAAAGAAAGAAAGAAAGAAAGAAAGAAAGCAAGAAAGCAAGAAAGAAAGCAAGAAAGCAAGAAAGCAAGAAAGCAAGAAAGAAAGCAAGAAAGCAAGAAAGAAAGCAAGAAAGCAAGAAAGAAAGCAAGAAAGCAAGAAAGAAAGCAAGAAAGCAAGAAAGCAAGAAAGCAAGAAAGCAAGAAAGCAAGAAAGCAAGAAAGCAAGAAAGAAAGAAAGAAAGAAAGAAAGAAAGAAAGCAAAGAAAGAAAGCAAGAAAGAAAGCAAGAAAGAAAGAAAGCAAGAAAGCAAGCAAGAAAGCAAGCAAGAAAGCAAGCAAGAAAGCAAGCAAGAAAGCAAGAAAGAAAGAAAGCAAGAAAGAAAGAAAGCAAGAAAGAAAGCAAGAAAGAAAGCAAGAAAGAAAGCAAGCAAGCAAGAAAGAAAGCAAGAAAGCAAGCAAGAAAGAAAGCAAGAAAGCAAGAAAGCAAGAAAGCAAGAAAGCAAGCAAGAAAGCAAGAAAGCAAGAAAGCAAGAAAGCAAGAAAGCAAGAAAGAAAGAAAGAAAGAAAGAAAGAAAGAAAGAAAGAAAGAAAGCAAGCAAGAAAGAAAGCAAAGAAAGAAAGCAAGAAAGAAAGCAAGAAAGAAAGCAAGAAAGCAAGAAAGCAAGAAAGCAAGAAAGAAAGCAAGAAAGCAAGAAAGCAAGAAAGCAAGAAAGCAAGAAAGCAAGAAAGCAAGAAAGCAAGAAAGAAAGAAAGAAAGAAAGAAAGAAAGAAAGAAAGAAAGAAAGCAAGCAAGAAAGAAAGCAAAGAAAGAAAGCAAGAAAGAAAGCAAGAAAGCAAGAAAGCAAGAAAGCAAGAAAGAAAGAAAGAAAGAAAGAAAGAAAGCAAGAAAGAAAGAAAGAAAGAAAGCAAGAAAGAAAGCAAGAAAGAAAGCAAGAAAGAAAGCAAGAAAGCAAGAAAGCAAGAAAGCAAGAAAGCAAGAAAGCAAGAAAGAAAGAAAGAAAGAAAGAAAGAAAGAAAGAAAGAAAGAAAGAAAGAAAGAAAGAAACAGAGCTGAAGAGATGGCACAGCTGCTTAGGAGCACTGGCTGTTCTTTCAGAGGACCTGGGTTCAATTCCCAGCCACCACATGGCAGCTCATAACTGTCAGTAAGTCTAGTTCCTGGGGTTCTGACAAAATTACACAGAGGGAGAAAGAAGTTAAACTACAGGCAAATAAAGGACTATGAAGCTACTGCCCTAATAGCAATGACTTCCAAGCATTATTAAAAAACAAGAAAAATGACTATGTTATGACTGACTTTGGTTATCGACTTAACTACCTATTGGGATTGTTTTCTGCTTGCCCTCAATCTCACTAGCAGGTTCACCTATCCTGAACCATTTCTTTTCTGGTGCTAGGATCTACTTCTTTGAAATTTCAATGTGAATTGAAAACTGGCTGATCTCCAGGACCTCCTTAGAGCTCTAGCACCAGAGTGAGACAGTTGAGGACTACATAGTCCCGAGGACTCAACAACTACCAGATCCTTGACCTTTCTGTCAAAAGACAGTCATTACTGGACTACGCAGACCACAGGCTGTAAGCCACTCTTAATAAACACACACACACACACACACACACACACTCACACACTCACACACTCATATTCATTCTATCAATACTGTTCCAAAGACAACCTTGACTAATACACTATATGTACAAAGAAACCCAAAACAGTAGGAAAATTCAAATAAATGTTCTGAAAAAAAAATAAAGCTGTTAACTAAAGAGCATATACTGAGTAAATGAAAAATTGATTGCAATAAATAACTAGCCTTACAATTTAGTAGATGTATCAATCCCCGCTTTTGAGATAGGGTCTGGGTACCCAGACCAGGCTAGCTTACAGCTTAAGATGTTCCTGCTTTGGTCTTCCAGGAATCTCTATCACTATCCCCAGCTCCCAACCTCTCTTTTGGTAAAAAAATCAACAAAATATATCACAGTGGTATAATTTTATCTTTTTAAACATTATACATAAAAAATATGTTTCCTTTCCTACATTTAGTCATTAGTAGTCTCTAAAAGAGGAAAATAAAATTGAATTCATGTTAGCAAATGAAAGCATAAATTTTCACAGCTATGTTCAGCAACAAATGAAGAGTATGAAATGTGAACAGGAACAATGCTCATCATCTTTTGTTAACAGTAATAATTTACTACTACGCAAAGTTAATGCCTAATCCTCTATAAAGTAAGCAGCTTCAACATTAATATTAATAGGAACACAAATGCTACTTTAACTTATGAGCCTAGCAAGGACAACTCTGCAAATTATCATGTGAACTTCAACATTACATATGATTAGATGGTTGGTATTAACTGTTGTGGTAGTTTAAATAGGAATGCCCCCCCCCCAACCCTGCCCCATAAACTCATGTGTGTGAATGTTTGGCCTATAGGGAGTGGCACTAATAGGAGATATGGCCTTCTTGGAGAAAGAATGTCTCTGTGGAGTGGTCTCTGAGGTCTCATATGTTCAAGCTAAGCCTAACATGGCAGTCTCCTTCTGCTGCCTGGAGATCAAGATGCAGAACTCTCAGGTCCTTCTCCACAATGCCTGCCTACATGCTACCACGTTTCCCACCAAGGCAATAATGGACTAAACCTCTGAAACTATAAACTAGTCACAATTAGATATTTTCCTTTATAGGAAATTTTCTATGTGAAGCCATAATCATGGTGTCTTTTGACAGCAATAAAACCCTAAGACAAGTGTCAACTTGGCAGAGTCTAAGGATCTGGGGGAGGTGTGTCTCTTTCTGGGCATGTCTACTGACTTGGAACCCTCTTCTTGGCCAGGACTCTGGACTGTATAAAATGTAAAGAGAAAGGTGAGTGTGCATTCATGCTTTTCTATTTCCTTTCTTTGGATGTGATGTGACAGCTGCTTCAAGCTCCTGCTGCCTTAACAGACTGGACTTAGAACTGTGAACTAAAATAAATTCTCGCTTAAGTTGCTTTTCATGGAATATTTTACTATAGCAACAGAAAAAGAAAACTGTATTCTCTTCCTGTCAAACTCATTCATAGGCAGAGTACTTACACATTCTGAAGGCTGTCTAGTCCTTATGGACTGGTCACTCTGCTGCTGGGCTGCACCAGCCACCTGCTGAGCATTGACAAGGTTACGGACCAGCTGGGCTGCTGAGAGAATACATCACAGAAAAAAAAATCAAGATTCAGAAAAAGCAGGCAGGCACATTGCTTCACATCTATAATCTCAATGTTTGAAGCACTAAGGCAGAAGATTTCTGTAAGACCTGCCCTGCCTAGGGAGTTCATGCCAGCACTAGGTAGAGTATGACACTCTCTCAAACAAACAAACCTCACAGGAAAGTAATAGCAATGAATAAACAGAAATCAATAAAATTAAAGAATATTGATTTAAATGGCGTTTGTTTTTGTGGTACTGTGGCTGAACATCATATGTAAGGAAAGCACTCTACACTGAGCTACAACCCTAAATTCCAGTGTCTTAACAATTTCTTATCTATAAATTATCTAGTTATTTATCTAGCTATACTTTTTGAAATAAGGCTGGCACTGATTACTGAAAGTACAGTAGTATACACATAAGCAATAGATATAGATTTCTACAAAGAGCAGACTAAAGCAAACTTTAAACAATAATTAATTTAGAGAAAAATGTGTACCATTGCTCTCTAACCCAGTCACATGCTGAGATCAAAGCCAGGGCATTGCATACAAGGGGAAGAAGATACAGGTAGAGGACTTTACCACTGACCTGTATCATCTTCCCCTTGTTTTTTGTTTTTAAATTTTTATTTTTATTATATTTATTTCATGTGTATAATTTTTTTGCTGACATGTATACTTATGCACCAAATGCAGGAAGGCAAGAAGGCGATACTAGATCGATCCCCTGCAGCTAAAGTTGTAGGTAGTTGTCCATTGCCTATCCAGGATGCTGGAAACTGACCAGGTGCCCCAGCAGAGTAGCAAGTAACAGCTGAGTCTTCTCTCCAGGTTCTTAACCTGGTTTGAAGCACAGTCTTGTTATATAGCCTATGCCAGCTGTTTGTTTCTCAGGGATAGTGGTCTTAAAAGATATTTTCCAATCTCTCATATAAATTGGTTTTTTTTTCTTTTTTCTGAATTTACTTTTTTTTTTTTTAATTTGACACTGTAGAGCATCAAATCCAGAGCCGTGTACATGGGAAATTTGTACTCTACTGAACTAAATCCCTACCCCAGATCACCTTACAATTAATACCTAAAGCCAGGTATTGCATATCTGTAATTCCAGGGAAGCTGATGCAGGAAGACCACAAATTTGAGGTCAGCCTGTACTATATATAGCAAAAGTGTCCCCAAACTGAAGTGTATTAGTATTGCAGCTGTAGCTCAGTAGTAAAACATGTGTTCAGTGTGTACAACAGCCTTGGTTTGATCCGGAGCAACAAGCAAATTAACATTTGCAACTGTGGTTTTTATCTTCTCTTACCTGCCACACTACTATTCCTCTGGCGGGCCATCTTGACCTCTGGGCATTCCCGGCGAACATGTCCGGCATCTCCACATATGAAACACCTAAGGTCTCGGGAATCAAGAAGGTCTCGGGAGTCTTTTTCCTCTTCATTTCCTTCCTTTTCTTCTTCACTGTCTTTCTTCTTTAGTCTAAACAGTAAACTGCTGATACCAATAATGTGGAGCCAGGAACTTACCAACTGATGATTCACAGAACACACTAAACCATATATAATGAAAAGTGGACTAACATACACAATTCTATGCTGTTATCTAAGAAAGTGGCTTCTATTTATAGCATACCTAAATCATATGACAAATTTAAGTATTGTAGTCATTTTATGACATTATTTGTTTGTCTATTTATTTAATTTTTGAGACAGGCTCTCACTATACAGCTTGCTATATAGACTCCACCAGCCTCAAGGTCAAAGATTTTCCTATCTCTACCTTTCAAGTACTGGGATTAAAGGAGTTTTCCACCATGCTCAGCCACATGAAAAAAAATCACCATCAAATTTTAACTTCTAAGATATATATATATATTGGTTTTTACGAGACAGGGTTTCTCTGTGTAGCCCTGGCTATCCTAGAAATCACTCTGTAGACCAGGCTGGCCTCCAACTCAGAAATCTGCCTCGGCCTCCCAAGCGCTGGGATTAAAGGCGTGCGCCACCACTACCCAGCAACTTCTAAGATATCTAGAGACTTTTACTTATTGTGACTTTAAAGATGAGAGTTTAGAGAAAATAAGCACACTGCCTAAATTTAATAACTAACAGTGATAGAAGATAGTTTATTCTGTTTAAAAACTTCCAAATGCCTGAATCACATACATATATTTTCTTTATTCTTCTCTTTTTTTAGATTTGTTGTTGATGCTGCTGTTTTGAGGCAGGATCTTACTATAACATAGATCTGGAATTCCCAGAGGATATTTCCCTGCCTCTGCCTCCCAAGTGTTGAGATTAAAGGTGTGTGGCACTATGTCCGGACCAACAGATATATCTTGAGGTGGTATAGAGGACATGTATTTCTCAATTCACATAATATACAGGTACAGTCCAACGTGTATCTCTAGAATTCAGTTTATTGTACTTATAAACTTGTGTAACATCGAAGTGCTTCTTTTTCTTGCTCCTAACAGTTCCAAACACATAGCATGTTTCAATAAACATTTCTATTAAAAAAAAACTAAATCATGTTATAAAAATACCATTAACATAAATTCCACTCAGATAAACATTTACTTAAGATACAATTAAAAACCTTGAACTTGAACAGGGTGTGGTGGTGAACGCCTGTAATCCCAGCACTTGGGAGGCAGAGGCAGGCAGATTTCTGAGTTCGAGGCCAGCCTGGTCTACAGAGTGAGTTCCAGGACAGCCAGGGCTACACAGAGAAACCCTGTCTCGGAAAAACAAAACAGAAAAACAAACAAACAAAAAACCCAAAACAAACAACAACAACAACAAAAAACCTTGAACTTAAAACAAACTTTCATACTCAAGACATTTCTGAATAAAATTATAAATACAAACTAGTCTCACATTTACTTTCTCTATAATATTGATAGAAAATGACATGCCAACCTTTTCCTTTTGGGACAGTCCTTCATGTAGTGACCTATTTTTCCACACACACGGCAACAACGATCATTAGGAGCCAATTCTCCATCTGTTAATACTCTTGAATCAAAGAAGTACTCCTGCAGTAATAACACAATTTTACTATTAAAAAATGTAAATTTTCCCAAGTACAGAGATCAATATGAAAAAAAGCCCCAACTTTAATGAATATTTCACTATAATTGAAATTGTGGGTAAAAAAAAAAAAAAAATAGAATTATGCCAAGTGGTGGAGGCACATATCTTTACCTAGTACATGGAAGACAGAGGCAGTAGGCAAGTAAGTTTAAGGCCAGCCTGGTCAACAGATCAAGTTCTAGGAAAGTCAGACATACACAGAAAAACACTGGATTAAAACCAAAATAACTAATTAATTTTAAAAATTAGAATTATTATAACATCATAGGTAGTAACAGAACTAATACTTTGTATCCACAACATTATATAGTACAATACAGAGAGGCTTCTGGTAAGTGGAACCCCAATAAAGGAAATGTTATTTTCAATTACAACTTATGGAAAAAGAAACTGCACCTCAGAGATTCAAATCATTTGCACATGGTAATGAAATTTCAGGTTTCACATGAAAGATTTAAAGTTGTCTCCCTAATGATTACAAACCTCATGCTTTCTGTTAAACCACACTACTTCTACAAAGAATTTCAAGTCCAGGAAAGCCAGGGCTCTGTCACAGAAAAACTGTCTCAAAAAAAAACAAAATCAAAAAAAGATATCCCTCCACCACAGAAACAAAAGGAATTGCTCTCCTTTCAAATGACTATAGATAAATCATCTAGCTTATTTAAAATTGGATTTGCAATTTCAAAAAAGTATGGATATCTGACCATGAGGTTACATGAACCATGTTCAGGCAGAAGCCCAGGAGGCAAGCGGAGGAGGGCATCAACTCTGCTGAAGATGGAGTAACATGTGGCTGTAAGCTGTCTATGTGGGTGCTAGGTGCTGAATTATGAAGTGCTCTTAATTACAGGGCCATCTCTCTCCCTCTGCAAATAGCCTTTAAAGAATATGTAATAATTACCATATATATAAATAAAACGTGGAATGTATCTGAGAAGGCTAGAAAACCTTTTCTAAGTCTCAGTACTAAGTTCATTTCTCTTTTTTCCTATCACCTTGCTTAACCTTGTCAATGCTTGGTTTTTAAGAAACACTAGTTTATCCTAACAATAGCTATACTTCTCGAAGCCAGGAGAGCAAATTTGCTGCCTATAAAATCATGTGAAACCTAGGATAAAAGTAAGAGATACCAAAATAAAATGGTAATAGAAATAATTAAAAATAAAACAATGGTCAGTGAAGAAAAACTGAAAACCATACATATTTCTGGTAAGACTATAAAATAGCAAAGCTAAGTTAAACACACACACACACACACACAAGCACATGAATATTCAAACAAATCAGTAATTCTACTTCTTGGTATAGTATAATGAAAACATAATCATGTAAAAATATACCCATATATTCATAGAAACACTGCTCATAACAGCTACAGCACAGAAGCAACCCAATTAAACAACTAACAAATGGATGGTTAATATAGTATATTTATATAATGGAACATTATTCAGCCATAAGAAGAAATAAAGTATTGACACAAGCTACAACATGTATGAAATATAACAATGTTTAGTGGAGAAAAAAAAAAGCACCAAAAAGACTCCAAATTGCATGACTCTAACTGAGCAAAAAGACAAAAAATCTAGAAAAAAAGTCTAATGGATTAAGAAAAACTGGAGCTCTCTTGGAGCCTGTCCTATGCTCAGGAGTTTTTTCCTTTCCTTAATGAACCTCTGCTTCCTATTCTTGGAGGAGGAGGAGGGAGGAGGAGGAGGAGGAGGAGGAGGAGGAGGAGGAGGAGGAGGAGGAGGAAAAGCAAGGGGAAGATGAGGAAGGGGAGCGTGAATAGCTATGTGAATGAGGTGGGAGAGGAACAACTAGAGACGACCCCGTAACTAAGAACAATTCCTGCTTTTCCAGGGGACCAAAATTTAATCTCAAGCATCTACATGAAGTAGTTCACAACTGTCTGTATCTTCAACTACAAGTGGACTTAATGTTGCTGTTCTCCGAAGAAATGGATACTCAAGTGTACATAGCCAGACATCAATCAGCATGCATCCAAATAACTAATGTGCAAAATAAATCTTTTTTTTTTTTTTTTTAGTGTTTTGAGACAGGGTTTCTCTGTGTAGCCCTGGCTGTCCTGGAACTCACTCTGTAGACCAGGCTGGCCTCGAACTCAGAAATCCGCCTGCCTCTGCCTCCCAAGTGCTGGGATTACAGGCGTGTGCCACCACGCCCAGCTCAAAATAAATCTTAAAAAAAAAAAAAAAAAAAAAAAAAAAACTCAGGCTGGGTGGTGGTGGCACACACCAGTAATCCCAGCACTGTGGGAGGCAGATGCATGCAGGATTTCTGAGTTAGAGCCCAGCCTGGTCTACAGAGTGAGTTCCAGAATAGCCAGTGCTATACAGAGAAACCCTGTCTCGAAAACACCAAATCCAAATACCAAAAAAAAAAAAAAAAAAAAAAAAAAAAGGATAAGCAGGCTGAGAAAGAAATTAGGGAAATGACACCCTTCACAATAGCCACAAACAATATAAAGTATATTGGTGTGACTCTAACCAAATAAGTGAAAGATTTATATGGCAAAAACTTCAGGTCTCTGAAGAAGGAAATTGAACAAGACCTCAGAAAATGGAAAAATCTTCCATGCTCGTGGGTTGGCAGGATTAATATAGTTAAAATGGCAATCTTGCCAAAAGCAATATACAGATTCAACACAATTCCCATCAAAATCCCAACTCAGTTCTTCATAGAGTTAGAAAGAGCAATTCTCAAATTCATCTGGAATAACAAAAAACCCAGGATAGCTAAAACTATCATCAACAGTAAAAGAACTTCTGGGGGAAACAATATCCCGGACCTCAAGTAATATTACAGAGCAGTAGTGTTAAAAACTGCATGGTATTGGTACAATGACAGGGAGGTGGATCAATGGAATAGGATTGAAGACCCAGAATTGAACCCACACATCTATGGACAATTGATCTTCGACGAAGGAGCTGAAAACATCCAGTGGAAAAAACATAGCCTTTTCAACAAATGGTGCTGGCTCAACTGGAGGTCAACATGCAGAAGAATAAGAATTGATCCACTCTTATCTCCTTGCACTAAGCTCAACTCCAAGTGGATCAAGGACCTCCACATAAAACCAGACACACTGTCGGGCGGTGGTGGCACACGCCTGTGATCCCAGCACTCTGGGAGGCAGAGGCAGGCGGATTTCTAAGTTTGAGGCCAGCCTGGTCTACAGAGTGAGTTCCAGGACTGCCAGGGCTATACAGAAAAACCCAGTCTCGAAAAAAACAAACAAACAAACAAACAAAAAAACAAAACAAACAAAAAAACAAACAAAAAGCCCAGACACACTAAAACTAATAGAAAAGAAACTAGGGAAGACCCTTGAGGACATTGGCTCGGGGGAAAATTCCAGAACAGAACACCAATTGCTTATGCTCTAAGATCAAGAAAGGACAAATGAGACCTCATAAAATCACAAAGTTTCTGTAAGGCAAAAGACACTGTCAAAAGGACAAATCGGCAACCAACAAATTGGGAAAAGATCTTCACCAACCCCACATCCGACAGAGGGCTAATATCCAAGGTATACAAAGAACTCAAGAAGTTAGACCCCAGAAAACCAAATAACCCTATCCAAAAATGGGGTACAGAGCTAAACAAAGACTTTTCACCTGAAGAAATTCGGATGGCTGAGAAACACCTTAAAAAATGTTCAACATCATTAGTCATTAGAGAAATCCAAATCACAATAACCCTGAGATTTCACCTCACACCAAGTCAGAATGGCTAAGATTAAAAACTCTGGAGACATCAGGTGTTGGCGAGGATGTGGAGAAAGAGGAACACTCCTTCACTGCTGGTGGGACTGCAAGCTGGTACAACCACTCTGGAAATCAGTCTGGTGGTTCCTCAGAAAACTGGACATGATACTTCCACAGGACCCAGTCATACCACTCCTGGGCATATACCCAGAAGATTCCCCAGCATGCAATAAGGATACATGCTCCACTACGTTCATAGCAGCCTTATTTATAATAGCCAGAAGCTGGAAAGAACCCAGATGTCCCTCAACGGAGGAATGGATACAAAAAATGTGGTATATATACACAATGAAGTACTATTCAGCCATTAGAAACAATGAACTCATGAAATTCTTAGAGAAATGGATGGAGCTGGAGAACATCATACTAAGTGAGGTGACCCAGTCTCAAAAGAATATCAGCCTAGACTCTTGGGAAACCAAAGACACAATCAACATATCAAATGATATCCGACAAGAAAGAAGGAGTGGACACTGGTGCTGGAAAGGATCAAAACATCAGTGTAGGGGAATACCAGAACATGAAAGTGGGAAGGGGTGGATGGGGGAACAGGGGGAGGGAAAAGGGCATGTGGGACATTTGGGGGATGGGGAACTAGAAAAAGGGAAATGAAATGTAAATATAGAATATATCCAATAAAAAAAATTTTTAAAAAAACCCAACAACTCAGAAATAAAAATAATACATTTTGGTGATATAGCTGCCAAATATTCAGAATAGCGAAAAGCTCTGAATTATACATTATCAGAATTAAACCTCAACAAAAATGTTTAAGCTAGCATGTATATGGGAGCAAGCAGCCAAAGGGCAGAGAGAGTCTAGAAAATAGGCAGAGGCAGGTGGATTTCTGAGTTCGAGGCCAGTCTGGTCTACAGAGTGAATTACAGGACAGCCAGGGCTATACAGAAAAACCCTGTCTCAAAAAAAAAAAAAAAGAAGTATTCAGAATATAAACACTTTAAGACATCTAGGTAATAGGCAAACATGAAATGTAATACAAGAATTTATATAATAAAGAAGCAAATATTTGCAAAAATGTATATATTTAAGAAAGTCAAAAGAATGTAATTTTATGAATGTATGTGTAGAGAGAGAGTAATTTACTTGACAAGAGTGGTTTCTATCATGATTCATGAAAAAAATTCATCAGTAATCCATCTCTAACAAGAAGAAAAAAGAGAAAGAAAATAAAATAAAGTGAGTGAGTCACCAACAACTTGAGTGGAGGCTGTCTCTGACGTGAACCCTGGTGCCTGCCTTTGGATCCCTTTCTGCTACCTGGGCAGCCTTGTCGGGCCTCGGTGGGAGAGGAGAATGCACTTAGTCCTAATGAGGCTTGATGTGCCAGGGTGGGTTTATAAGAGGCAGTGGGGGGGAGGGGGGGAGAAGGAGCTCCCTCCCCTTCTCCTCTAAGGAAGGGGAGTAGGGGAGTTGGAGACTGGGAATGGTAGGAGAGGAGGGAGAAAGGGAGGGAGGCTTCAACTGGGATGCAAAGTGAATAAATAATGGGGAAAAAAAGGATAAAATGCTGAAATTTGATTAAAACAAAACTTAAAATACTTACAAAAAAACCTTAATTATTTCTTTATGTGAGTATCTATCTGTATGTGCATGTGCACACCATATGTATGCTGCCTAGTGCCCACGGAGGCCAGAGCCCTAGAACTGTAGTTAAAACAGCTGTAAGCTGATATGGGTGATGAACTCAGTTCATCTACAGGAGCTACTAACCATTGAGTCATCTCTCCAACCCTTTAAAATAAAGTTTACTGAGAGAATACAAGTAACTAAAGATATAATAAGACCATCAAACTGTACTGAGAGTCCAGTTGAGGGTGGCAAGTACTAATGTATAGTTATACCAAACTCTGGAAACTGTCTAGGTTTATGACTTTTTTCCCATTAGTGTTATTCAAACACACAGACAAATAATTCCTGGAGTTAGTATAAGGTTGAACATATATGGATACCAAAGAATAGTATATATAATATACTATATAATAAGGTAAAGTATAAAACAGAAAGTAGACAAGTCAAAAGGGGAAAGATAATAGAGACAAAAGACAGCTGATGAATGAGGGAAAAAGTAGATTAGTACAGAGTGGAGAACCAAATGGCAGAGAAAAGAAAGCAGGAATGAAAAGATAAGAGTGTGTGTGTATGTGTGTGTGTACATGTTGGCTTTTTGAGATACGGTCTCATGATAAAGCCTATGTTAGCCTTATATTCACCAACTGACCCTGATCCCCCTGTCTCCACCTCCAAAGGGCTGAAATTATAAGTGTGAGCCTCCTAATCCAGCATAATTTATCTTACTGGACATTCTTATACATATACAACATATTTAGTAGTAAAAAAGATATTAAGTGTAAGCATGGAAGTGAATGAATAGTTCCTATAAGATATAATGCTGACATAATAAAGACAAAGGCCCCCCCAAAAAAAATAAATGACAATAAGTGATGAAATACCATATACTAAAAATTGAAAGAGAACACAAAGATTTTAAAAACAATTAGTGAGTTCATAGAATCCTCTTTCTAAGCATCAAAATAACATTTAGTTTTCATGCTAAATAAAAGGTAGATATAAAAATTTTTATATCTACATATAACTAGGGACTAGTTGCAATGAATTAAATTACAAAAGATTAGTAAAACTTTTATTAATACAATGAAATAAGTACATTTAAGTTAACTAAGGTTTCTTATATAGTCTTCTATACTGTGCCCTTCCATTGTCAATTTCCTATTGAACATGCACATATTCAAAATTATCATAATTTCCAGGTAAGATGTCACTAAATGTGTACTGCTATGTCAATTAATGGATTAATGAAAGTACTAATGTTTTTTCTACATCATTTTGTGTTTCAAAACTTTTGTGTTTTGAAATTTCCTATTTAATTATTGCCAATGTAATTATTATTAACTACTAAGGGGCAGTCCAAGAGGAAAAGTGTCCTGCTATTCTTACCCTACCATAAAAACGACCAAGTTTCAAGGGACATTCATATGCAAGGACAAAACATGGGTATTCTCAAGATTTTTTTCTGTTCAAAATCTCTTTCTCTAAAACTGAAACCTCCTCTGGTCTCCTAAGCAATAGAAAGCAAGCAAAAGCTGCATGGGACCAAACGGCAGTGTGAAAACAGCAACCAGAGTTGGAAGAAGAAAGTCTCAGTCTCTGCTCTCTAATCCAGCACACTACAGCTACAGCAGACTTTAAGCAGCAGTCATGGGAAATTAATACTTCATATTTCTCTTTTATGTGAATTTCAGAATGGGAAAATCTGCATCAAAGATTTTGCTCCCTTTTACTCTGCCATCTGTAAAAACTGCAATGACAATGAAGTTCTAGAAGAAAAAGGAAGAAAATTAAATTTTCAAATGATGTAAACTTACAGCTTCTCTGCCAATGAGTGGATAAAAGGGGGTTCCAAAAAGTTTCCTTCCATTGATAAACGCCTTCATAATAAAATTGGTCACTGTTGAAGAAAGAAGACAAAGATTTAGCTATCGCTCACCAGAAATTCGAATGCACATATTCTCTACATTTAAAACTTACTTTTTCTAGAAACACCAGCACCAAGGTTATGATTCAAGTCAAAAGGATCTAGAAAAGAAATATTTGTAAATTAATGCTTATAAGTATTATAACATAAGATGGACTGTGCCAGAACAGGAGTCTAATACTATATATTCTCAAACTGTTCAAGTCAGTAAATTATCCTTACAATTATTAAGTGACAGAAAACAAGAGGTTGACTCTTTTAGATCAGCTTTGTTTCATTTTTGTTTTCTTGAATGAACAATGAAGTAAACAGTCACCTTCAATTGCGATGCATTTAGATGTCCACTGCTTTTCAAAAGTGGTCAGCAGCTTTTTCTGCCTAATACTGATTACATACTCCTTGAAATCAAACTCTTCCGTATAGAAGCGAAGCAGTCCTAACCAAAGCTCTCCTAGTGATTCCGTGTTCTTTCCAAGTGAAGGTAAACGCTTTTTCTTCAGTTAATGAAATGGGAAGGAAAAGAGAAATATGGGAAGAGGAGGGTGAGGAAAAAGAAGAGAAAGGATACATATAATTAAAAATGTAAAAAATAAAAACAAGAAAAATTATTAAAGTATGAAAATGCTAATACCATCAAGCATTCTATAATGTAGTAGTTATACAAAAATTACCAGTTCTTCTGTTTTATCAAAGAAAAAGGCATTCCATCCATCAACCATTCTCTGTGGAATCTGTTTCCCATCAAAGATCTGCATAAAAAATAGTATTATTAGATTTTAAGTTATCGAACCTAAAGACCTACAAGACTTCGGATCATTTTAGAATTTTGTTTCAAAAAACATTAATGAATTACATCCCAAGGAAAAACATTAGAATGTTATAGCTTGATGCCAAGTAAGTGGTTAATGAAATATACCTAAACCAAGCTGAGATTCTCCATACACATTTAATATTATTTACTGCTGTTTGGCCCATCAAAATATATTTTGTATGCATGTGTATGGATATCTACAGCTCAAGATTAAGTAAAATAAAAGTAAAAATAAAAACCAAGTTTAATTAAGGGATTATGTAGGTATACAAAAGATAATATTGATTCTATACTCAAAGAAAGCTAATATCACCGGCCCTTAGTACCTTTAATCACTAACTAATATAAGGCTAAAAAGTGCTTAAATATTAGGTATGTTTAATGGAAAATTAGGTAGCTTTCCCTGACAGCTTTATAACAAATTATGAATCCTTCTCATTAAGTTGCATATTGTAGCCTCAAACTTGAAATCCTCCTGCCTCAGAATCCAGAACACTGGATAATAGACATATGTCACTATGTCTGATTAAAAAATATTATTTTATTAGGAAAAAAAAGCATGCAATATAAAGTGATTGTTTTAGATACAATTGACTTCCATAAGTAATTTCATAATCTTCTTTCTTTTTTATGAGACAGGGTCTCATTAAGTAGCCCAGGCTGGCCTTGAATTTGTTATGTAGCCAAGTACAACACTGCATTTCTGTTCTTGCCTCTAGCTTCTGAGTACTGAGATTATAGGCATATAACACAATGGCTAGTTTACAATATTAGGAATCAAACCTATGCAAGCTAGACAAACATGCTACACCCAGCCCTTGTGACTTGCTTTTCTAAAAGAGGATTAATAAAATGACCCAAAAAAAGTAAAAATGTATACAGTATTGTTTTAGTGTCCGCAAAACTAAGTTTTAGTCTCAGGCCTATACATAGATTCTGAATAAGATAATTATCCCCATAAGCCTCCAAAAAGTTAACTCAGTAAAAATAAAAGTTTACACAAGTAGCTTATAAACTGACTTTTTTAAAAAAAAAAAAAAAACTACTTATTTTATATTTACTAATGTGGATATGCGTGTATGCACGTTATGCTAGGAGTTGAATTTGGGTTCTCTGCAAGAGCAGTAGTACTCTTCACTGCTGAAGCTATCTCTCGAGTCCCCAAATTTATTTTTAAAAAGAGATTTATTCATTTTTATTTTTTTATGTGTGCTGCTGGCATGTTGTCTGTGTACCACGTGTGCCCAGTACCTATGGGGACCCAAAGGATGTCTGCTCCCCTGAAACTCAAGTTAGAGATGGTTGTTAGGTATCCTGTGGTTGCTGGAAATTGAACCCAGGTCCTCTAGAAGAGCAACCAGAGCTCTTAACCACTGAGCCATATCTCCATCCCCTAAAATGTACTTTAAAAAATAATTATTTACTTATTATGCATATATGTGCACAGAAGACAGCTTGTCCTAGGAGTCAGTTCTCTTCTTCCACCTTTTTAAGTCCAAAAGATAGAACTCAGGTCATTAGGTTTTGGGACAAGGGCCTTCACCTGCTGAGCCATCTTCTTGGGTTCCCTAAAACGTAGCCTTCTTAAAAACTCAAATATGAAGCAAATAAAAAACAGAACTGTCTTATTAATTTTAATATCTATTAGTTTTTATATATTTTCATATATATTGCGGTTTTTAAAGACAGAATCTGCCTATATAGCTCTCAATGACCTAGAACTCACTATGTAGATCAGGCTGAACTTGAACTTATATCTACTTGCCTCTGCTTTTTAGTGCTAGAATTAAAGGCATGTGCTACCACTCCTGCCTCCAGTACAGAAGTGTTTTAAACATACATCTCCAAACATACATCTAATTAAACCCAAGAGTGTTTCAAATCAATTAATAAGTTAATCCATGGAGCCCTTATCATATGTCTGGCATTTCAAATTTCGTTCTCATATTTAAATTTCTTGCAGTTAAGACAACCATAGCCTAAACATGAAGCACAAAAATCCTCACTAAACCAAAGCTTACCATAAACAGATTGTTGACTGAATACATTCTATATGTTAAAGATCAAATTTGCAAAGATTAAAACTAATAAAGAATCTTGGGGACACTTAATTTAAATAAATACAGTCACCTAAAATTGTTCAGTGTACATTCTGTTTTTTTTCTAAAACAAAAACAGCAAAGACTTGGAGAGATGGCTCAGTTGGTGAAGCACTGGCCTCACAGACTCACATAAAAAGCTGGGCATGATGGTATATGCTCCTGTAATCCTAGTGACGGTGTAACAGAATGCAGATAAGACAGTGACTCTAGAACTGGAACTGTAAACCAGTGGTAGAGTATTTGCCTAACATGTTCAAGGCTTGGGTTTATGCTCTCAAAAAAAGTGAAAGTTTTCAGAGGCTGAACTAGAAATTTTTTTTTTTTTTTTTTTGGTTTTTCGAGACAGGGTTTCTCTGTGTAGCCCTGGCTGTCCTGGAACTCACTCTGTAGACCAGGCTGGCCTCGAACTCAGAAATCCGCCTGCCTCTACCTCCCAAGTGCTGGGATTAAAGGCGTGCGCCACCACGCCCGGCTGAACTAGAAATTTTATCATCTAAGATTTAAATGTCAAGGATAGGGATGTAGTACTGTGGTTGGTGCAGCTTGCTTAACATGTAGGAAACCCAACTTCAATCCCTAGTACAAAGGAATCCCCCCCCCAAAAAAAAACCCCTAAAAAATCATATTTGTATAAGAAACTTGAAAATTTCCATGTCTACTTTGTTGTAATAGCTATAATCTACTCACATACCAAAATTATATCTTTTTTTAGTTGTGTTAAAGCAAAATTTACTATCATAAATATTTGGATCGTTGGTATTAAGTGCTGAGATACCATCACCAACCATTTAGTAATTTTTTTCATTTTCTTTTAAAACTACAACCCTGTGGGTGTTAAACTGTTATTTTCCATGCATCACTTCCCCAGTGGTGGCAACCACCATCCACCATTCTACTTCGTGTATCTATGAATTTTATTATTCTAAGAACCTAATTGGAATCAAATACTATGGTCTCTTTATTAACTGGCTTACCTCATTTGGTATAATGTCCTCAAGGTTCTTTGATTAAATTTAATTTTCCAGTTGATATAGTTTAAGAAAGCATAAATTTTCATGTAATCAACTAAGAACAACACTCCTAAATCTCTTTTACTGTTAATTTTTATGTAAAGAATGTTCTTGGACTTACGATTTGCTGGAACAGAAAAAAAAACTCTGCTTAAGAAAGTTCCTTTTGACCTGAATGTATTATCGATCAACAACAAAAACCCTCCAAGGGTTAGGAACTCAGTTTGGTGGGAGAGCCCTAGCCTAAAGGTTCAATTCCCAGTACTACAAAAACAAAACAACACTCCAAAAGCCAGAATATAGTGTGATGTTATACCTGAAACCCCAACTACTCAGGAGATAGCGGCAGAATAATGACAGGCCAGTCTGAGCAATTTAGCAAGGTTGACATAAAATATAATCTGTAATATAACATAAAAATTATAAATTTATAAAATATCTAACATTATAAGGGAACTTGAGAATATAGTTCATAGTATAGTATAGTATTTGCTTAGCATGAAAAAAGCCCAAAGATCAATAAATACTCAGTACCATAAAACAAAACCTTAACTAAACCTGAATAACTAGCTATTTAAAGTTAAATTTAATTGCACATGAAGCCAGAGATAATTAGTTATTAAATAAACCATTAACAGTAAAAAAACAAAAAACAAAAACTGATCTGTATCCAATACTTAAATAATATCAGAAAATACAAACCCATGTGACAACCAAAAAGATCTAGAAGCAAAAATGTACGTATCATCAGTCTAAAAGTATCAGTCTCCACACAATCAGAACTCACTGTGTTGGGTCCACTGATTGCCTGTCATTTTAACTAGTCTGTTAAAAAGATAATGGGGTGTTCACTTTCAAGAGCACATATACTTAAACTGAATTGACACAGGGAAGATTAGCATAGCCTCTGCACAAGAATGCATGAAGCATTCTATATTTTTAAGAGGCTATAAATCTGAGAGGGAGCAAAGAAGTTAAAGGGGATAGTTTGGAGGGAGAGAGGGGAAGGGAAAAATAATGTAACTATAGTATAATCTTAAAAAAATAAAAGAAAGCCGGGCAGTGGTGGTGCATGCCTTTAATCCCAGCACTTGGGAGGCAGAGGCAGGCGGATTTCTGAGTTCGAGGCCAGCCTGGTCTACAGGACAGCCAGGGCTACACAGAGAAAACCTGTCTCAAAAAAACAAACAAAAATTTTTAAAAACACATCATGGGCAATTTTCAGTTGATTAAAAGAATCCTATTATATTTATCTCAACAGTGATAATATATTTTGGTAACAAACACAAAAATATGGTAGAACACAACCATCACTATGAACACCTATTTTAGTATCTATTGTTTAAAAAGCATTCAATTTCTGGGTTTCGTTTATTAGGTTTTTTAAGACAGGGTCTCAGAACACTTCTCCACTGCTGGTGGGATTGCAAGCTGGTACAACCACTCTGGAAATCAGTCTGGCAGTTCCTCAGAAAACTGAACATGACACTTCAGGAGGACCCTGTTATACCACTCCTGGGCATATATCCAGAGGATTCCCCTGCATGCAATAAGGACACATGTTCCACTATGTTCATAGCAGCCTTATTTATAATAGCCAGAAGCTGGAAAGAACCCAGATGTCCCTCAATTGAGGAATGGATGCAGAAAATGTGGTATATACACATAATGGAATACTACTCAGCAATTAAAAACAATGAATTCATGAAATTTTTAGGCAAATGGTTGGAAGTGGAAAACATCATCCTAAGTGAGGTAACTCAATCACAAAAGAATACACATGGAATGCTGTCACTGATAAGTGGATATTAATTAGCCCAGAAGCTCTGAATACTCAAGACACAATTAACATATCAAATGATTGCCAAGAAGGAAGGAGGGGTTCCTGGTCCTGGAAAGACTTGATCCAGCATTGTAGGGGAGTACCAGGACAGAGAAATGGGAGGGGGGTGATTGGGGAGGGCTTATGGGACTTATGGGGAGGGGGGAACCGGGAAAGGGAAAAGCATTTGGAATGTAAACAAAGAATATAGAAAAAGCTGGGCGGTGATGGTGGTGATGATGGTGGTGGTGGTGGTGGTGGTGGTGGTGGTGGTGGTGGTGGTGGTGGTAGTGGTGGTACACGCCTTTAATCCCAGCACTTGGGAGGCAGAGGCAAGCAGATTTCTGAGTTCGAGGCCAGCCTGGTCTACAGAGTGAGTTCCAGGACAGCCAGGGTTACACAGAGAAACCCTGTGTCAAAAACAAAAACAAAAACAAAAGAATATAGAGAAAAAAAATATGTTTAAAAAAAAAGACAGGGTCTCACTATGTATCCCTGATTGGTCTGGGCTCTCCATGTAGACCGGGCTGGCTTAGTACTCCCAGAGGTCCCTTGCCTCTACCTTTTTGAGGACTGGCATTAAAGGTGAGTGAGTATATGCCCAGTTTCCTTTTTTTTTTTTTTTTTTTTTTTTTAAACTTTTGAAGAAAGGTGTTACTATGTAGCTAGGTTAGTTTGAAACTGCTTGCTATATCCCAGTCTGGAACCTCTTGCTAATTATAATTATGGTCATGAACAAACCCATGAACCACTACAGTGTCTACTAAGACAGAATCTTGCTATGAAATCATTCTCCTATACCACATCTGTCCATAGTATTATAGCTTTTACTGATAATGAAACTCAGATTCATGCAAGTTAGGCAGCTTGTTAAAGCCCATACGATCACAATTATGGGTTTGACTAAATTCTGAGCCCAAATAAAACACCTTCATATATTAGCCAATGCTGCCTCAATGATTACTAATCCATGAGAAATCACAGAAAATACTCTGAAAACAAAATCTGTGGCCCAGTCATGTTAATTATATACCATCAAAAAAAAAAAAGTATAAAACACAGAGAGTGATAAAATTGGCTTTGGCAGGCCTAGTTTAATTTATGGAAAAATTTAAATATTCTTTAGTGAAAGCTAGGCATATTGCTACATACCTTTAATAGCAGCATTCAAGAGGTAGAGGAAGGCAGATCTCTGTTAAATTCAAGGATATGCTGATCTACATAATGAGTTCCAGAGTTATATAAGGCAATACTATCTTTAAAAAAACAAACCAATTCTATAATAATTATAATTTTTTAAAAAAAGTTACCATCAGAATATGATATGGGTTTTCTCCTTAAAGAGAGATTTGCTCAACATTGTTTTGTTGTTGTTGTTGTTGTTTAGTTGGTTGGTGGGTTGGTTTTGGTTTTTTTGAGACAGGGTTTCTCGATATAGTCCTGACTGTCCTGGAACTCACTCTATAGACCAAGCTGGCCTCAAACTCAGAAATCTACCTGCCTCTGCCTCCCAAGTGCTGGAATTAAAGGCGTGTGCCACCACTGCCCAGCTCAACATTGTTTTAAGGTCATGGATACAATGAAATACCCCAAGACCAGCTTCTTTGCTGCTAGTGTGTGCCTTAACTGTCTCAGACACAGTGTCTATAACCTGGAGCCTAGACTCTTGTTGGCAAGAAATAAGGAAAGGTTACTTCTGGGCACTAAGAAATGTAAATCAATCCAAGCTCTGTGGTTGTATGTCTTAAATCTTAGCACTTGGGAAGCAAAGGCAGGAAGATATGCCTCAGCCTCCCAAAGTGCTTCAATGACAAACATGAGACATACACCAAGCTAAAACCATTTTTAAAGGTACATTCTACCAAAAGGAACAAGAAAAAAAGGCTTGTATAAGTCAAAGAAACTAAATCAATAGCTAGTAATAGTTTTAACACAATGAAAAAATGCATCAAAATAATTATACATCAAGACCAAGGGAGATATATCCCAACTATTCAAGACTAGCTCAACATATGAAAATCAAATTCATCAATCACATTAATAAAAAGAAAAAAAGTCAGACTTCTATTATCAATAGATTTACAAGAAAAGCATTTAGTAAAACTCAATACCCATGCATGAAATTAAAGTAAAACCACTACTTCCAAGTTAAAGAAGAATCAAACTTAGGAGTTCAAGAAAAGCCTGAGCGATGCAACACACACACACACACACACACACACACATACACATACACATACACATATATATATATATATATATATATATATATATCCCCAAAATATAAAAATAGCTAGGCATGGTGGTACAATACTATAAAACCCTAGCACTCAGGGAGAAGTAGAAGGATCACCAAAAACTCAAGACCAGTATGGTGTATATATCAAGTACTAAGCCAGCCAAAGGCTATAAAGAAAACCTTTATAAACTTAAAAAAAAAAAAAAAAGCAAAAACCACAATGACTAAAAGAAAGAAATCCTCCATAAACTGGGGGAAGTGACACTTTTTTAAACTTGATGAGAAAAACAAAATCTGTCGGCTTCTCCCTTTAGCTAAACTAAGCAGTGGCACTATGAATGGCGCCTCTGCATAGGCAAGAAGTCTTTCTCTGCTTCTTCTTAGAGTTAATTTGTATTTTCTGTCCAATCCTTGTCAGAACTCACTGAATCTAGTTTTCTTATGCTATCCCTTTGTGATACATGCCACTTTAAACATTTAAAAGACCAAATTAAATGCCAAAGACCAGGGCTACAGAAATGGTTAAGTGGTTAAAATCTTGAGTTATTCTCAGAGAGGACCAAAGTTTTGTTCCAAATACACATATGGTATACATCCATGTAGACACACACATACACACACACACACACACACACACACTTATAAATATTGAAGAAGATATTGGTCAGACTTTACACATCTAATAGAATGGCCAAAGTGAAGAACACAGATAACACCCAGTTCTGGAAAGGATGTGGAACAAGAGGAACTTTACCTCTTTTTGGAAATACAAAATGATACAGCCACTTTGGAAGAGTGCAGCAATTTTACTTTAAAAAACTAAATATTCAATTACATGCTTCACTAGTCCTGCTTAATAATATTTGCTTGGAAGACTTGAAAAACACACCCAACATGAAAACCTGCAACTGAGTCTTTTTGTCAGTTTCAGATAGGGTCTCACTTTGTCCTCGAACTTAGTATGTAGATGAAAATAACCTTGATCTCTTCCTGATCCTCTGCTTCCATATCCAAAAGCTAAGGTAACAGGCACCTCTATATCTCCTTTATTTGGGGCTGGGAATCAAATCCACGGTCTCATGCATGCTATGTAAACACTTGTAACTACTTCCCCTAGCCTTGCTATTTTTATTGTTTGATTTTGATTTTGAGACAAGTTCTTGCTCCATAGCCCAAGCTGGCCTTGGACTTGCAATCCTTCTGCCTTAACACCCCAACTGCTGGGATTGTATGAGTACACCAAGCCAAACTCATTCATGTGGATCTCTGAATCATTTGTACTGTAACTGTCAAAGTTTAAAAGCAATTAAGATGTCCTTCAGTGGGTAACTAGATAAAGAAACTAACATAGAGTAAAGAAGCCTATCAATAAAAAGACATGAAGAAAATGTAAATGCAAATTACTTAATTTGAATATGTGTAAGTCTGCTCAACCCTCAAGGTACATGTGTGTGAGAGTAATTTTAAACATTTGTTTTATGTGTATGTGTGTTTTACCTGAAAAAATGCCTGTGTACCATGTGTGTGCCCAGTGTCCAGGAAGGCCAGAAGAGGATATTGCTACAGACAGGTATTGTAAGCAATTGTGAGCTGCCATGTGAGTTCTGGGAACAGAATCTGAATGCTTAAAAAAAGCAGCTAGTGCTCTTAATTGCTGAGCTATCTCTCGAAGCGTCAGATACTTAACTGTCAGTCTGTCAAAACATAGAATCATCTGATAAAGAACATGAATAAAGGATTGCCTAAATCAAGGACTGGCCAGTACACATGTCTGGGGAGGACTGTCTTAACTTCTAATTGATGCAGAAGGCATTATGGACAGTCTGTTTCCTAGATGTTGAGAAAGAAAAGACTATTTATATTAGGAAACAGCTATCAGAAAGCATAAAAGTATGCAATTTTCTCTGCTCTTCTCTGTGGATTTGCCATGACCACCTTAAGCTCCTGATGCTGTGACTTCCCTGAAATTATGGACAGATGCTAAAATTGTTTAAACCAACTAAACCCTTTCCTTCTTAAGCTATACTTTTTTGGTAGAACATTTTATCATAGCATAGAAATGAAACTGGGACAATCTGTTAAAGACTTGGTCCTCAAGATGATGCTATGGAGATCTTACTAGCTGTTTTGTTTTGTTTTGTTAGGGGAAATTATTAGGATTTTGAGAACAGGTCCAACAAGCAGACTGTGGTACCTCAGTTTCACAGTGTTGCTGTTTCCTGGTTCATAATATAAGTAGCATCCTCCACCACATACATGAAACATGATATGGTTTCAAAGAAGAGGGCCAACTAACCTTAAACTATCCTCTCTAGAATCACAAGCTTAAATATAGCAATTATTAGAGGCTGTTATAGTTCATTGCATTAATATGAAGCTAACTTATACAATGAGAAAAAGAAAAGCCAAAAAAAAAAAAAAAGATAGTGGGTATGACTGATTTCAACTACTTCATATTTTACACAAAGAAAAAATTATGGAGTAAAAAGACTAAAAATAAAAAATCAGTGATTACCAAGAATTGGCAGGAAGGCTGCTCTCTAGAAAAACCAAAGACTTACAAGTTCAGAAGAAAAACTGTACTGTATAATAACAATGAGCATACAATTATGTATTATTTAAATATATAAGATATACAACCCCCAATGTAAATTATGGATTTGGTATGACTATGATATGTCACTGGAGATTCACCAATTTTAACAATGTATTACTCTAGCTGGAGAGCTGGCTCAGTGGTTAAGAGCACTGACTGCTCTTCCAGAGTTCAATTCCAAGCAACAACCTGGTGGCTCACAACCATTTGTAATGGAATCTGATGCTCTCTTCTGGTGTGTCTGAACACAGTGATAGTATACTCATATAAATAAATCTTTAAAAAAAAACAATGTACTCAAGTGAGGCTAATAAGGGTGAGGTGCTTGCCAAGATGAGGGTAATATGAAAAATCTCTACCTGTTCCTCAATTTTGCTTTGATCTTAAATTAATCAAAATACAGACTTTGGGGGAAACTATGTCTCAGTTCTATGTATTTGCCTAGGAAAAATATTTAGTTTTTATTTCCCCACTGATTGTTTAAAATGGGAAGGAGGCATTGCTAAAACCATGTCAATCATGAGACTATTTGAAAATTTAAGATGGCTATCAGATATTTAAACCACATGGCTTAGTATTTTTGTCTTTTTTTTTTTTTTTTTTTTTTTTTTTTTGTCATCTACAATTTAGGTGAGAACAGAATATGTGGTTTTCCAACCAGGCATAAAAGCACACAATTTTAATGCCAAAGGAGGCAGAAGTAGACAGATCTCTGTGAGTTCAAGGACAATTAGAGCTACACGAACAAACCCTGATTAAAAAAAGAATATGTGGTTTTCCAGATGTATCTCTCCCATCTATAAACACTTATGGTTCTAAGAATACAGAACCGGATCTTCTTTAATGCCAACAAATCCACTCTACCAGAAACTGCAGAAGCAAATACAAGAATTAAGAATTGTACCTCTTCCAGAGAGGAGAGCATAAACTGGCTACTGAAACTGACTCTGAGTCACTAATTTATAAGCATAATGATCTCCTTTCAATGTGCATTCTTATGCCTAATTAATATGACTTGAGAAGAAATAAGAAAAATCTTCCTGCATATTCTTGACCACACTACTCAAGACTGTCAAGTATATGCAGGAATATATGATTTCATTATCAAGCAGAAGGGGAAAATTTCTAGAGAGAAGAAACATATGTGCTTCCATGTAAGAGCCTATAATTATATATATGAGTTTGTGCTGAGCTACAGGAATTTGGTTATACATATCTGCAATAAGTTGGTTTTTTGAGACAGGGTCTCTTTGTGTAGCCCTGGCTGTCCTAGACTCACTCTGTAAAGCAAATATGCCTGCCTCTGCCTCATGGGTGGTAAGATTTTGGCATGTGCCACCACTGCCAAGCTTATCTTCAGTATTCTAAGACTACAAAATTTTAAAATATTACAGAAGATACTCAACAATTCCTATGGTAGTCAATATGATCCAATAAAAAATTATCCCAAATGGATCACTATTTTAATTATAGCATTAATTTTAACAAAAAAACTTGGAACATTCATGACAGAAAAATCCATCATAAACTCAGCAAGCTCTCCTGTTTAAATCCATGATTTGCTTAAAAGCACCTGTAACAGTTCTTTTTGAGACAGGTTCTCACTCAGTTGCTTAGTGTGTTCTGAAACACACTATATAACACAGGCTAACCTTAAACTCCTAATGATCACACTTCTTTCTTTTGTTTCCCAAGTGTTGGGATTATAGGCATCAGCCACTATGCTTTGGACTTTACAATATTCTTAAACACTCACTTCTTGTAGGACTGGGATAACAGGTGGCTTTCTTTGCTGCAGAAAGTACAGCACCATAAGGATATAAGCATATGAAGATAAACTTCCCCGAGATGCATCTCCAATGTCACAGCGCTAAAAAATACAATGATTACAAATAAAAATTAAACTCATTCCACAAACCATTGACTACTCTGATATTTTATTTTTTAAAACTCACTGAACTAAAACATATCCAGAAGTTCTGTAACAATAAATTACAAAAGTGTGAGAAAAGAGGCATTTTTATATATTACAACTAAATGTAGAAATTAGTAATAACAAGGGGATGGAGAGATGACTAAGGATTAAAAGCAACTGTTGCCAGCTGCAGAGATGGCTCAGTGGTTAAAAACACTGACTGCCCTTTAGAGGTCCCGAGTTCAATTCCCAGCAACCACATAGAGGTTCAAAACCATCTGTGCAAAAAAATAAATAATTCTTTAAAGAAAAAAAAGAGAAACTGTTGCTATTTCAGAATGCAGGTTACCCACCTGGTGATTCACAACCATCCTTAATTCTAGTGGCAAGATAGTTACAACCTGTCTTCTAACTTCTAAAGATACCATTCAGACAAATGTTGCACATACATACATACAGGCAAAACATTCATATATATTAATTTATTTAAAATACTTTGTTAAAGACAATGACTCTCCATGGAGCCATGGCTGATTTGGAACTCACTATGTAGACCAGACTGATCTATTAACAGGGATTCACCTGCTTCTGCTTCCCTGAGATTAAAGGTACATTACCATGCCCCACAATTCTTTAAAAATCAGTTTAATACAAACTCTATGAAGAATAGTTATGCTATATCAAAATAACAAAAGCAAAACAAACTTAATGCCCTAATATTTCTATTGCAAAAATTATCTTTTAAAATGTGTAAAATAGCTGGGCGGTGGTGGCGCACACCTTTAATCTCAGCACTTGGGAGGCAGAGGCAGGTGGATTTCTGAGTTCAAGGCCAGCCTGGTCTACAGAGTGAGTTCCAGGACGGTCAGGGCTACACAGAGAATCCCTGTCTTGAAAAAACAAAAACAAACAAACAAAAAAAAAACAAAAAGTGTAAAATAACTAAGAAATTGGATTTTAAAATTGGAATAGCTATAATAACAAGACATCAGGAAAAGATAAGTTCATCAGTAAAGTTAGGGAGAAAAGTACTAGAGCTATCCATACAAAGGAATACATATCCACTAAAACTTAAAAAAAAAAAAAAAAAAAAGACTGGGAAACTGGTTCAGTGGCTGAGAAAGAGCAAGAGGACTCAAGTTCAAAGCCCCCAACTTCCACATAAAAACTCAGAAGGCCTGCATGTGCCTATAAATCCAGCACTGAGGAGCAGAGACAAGAAAATCCTGTGAGCTTGTGTATCAGCTTAAAAAAAAAAAAAAAGCTCAGATAGCAGCCAGACTTGGTAGTATATGCCTTTAATCCCAGCACTTGAGAAGCAGAGGCAGAAGGATCTCTCTTGAGTTTGAGGCCAGCCTAGTTTACACAGCAAGTTCCAGGATCCTATAACATGAATAAATTTAAAAACATAAATAAATAAATTAAATAATTACATAGTAAAAGCTCAGATATAACTCAAGATATTAAAACAGGAGAATACCTAAATCAAAGAAACTCAGTAAGACCATAGAAGAGAAAAAAAAAAAAAAAAAGATACAAAAAAAAGAGAGAAAAATTAAGTAATAAAAATCACAAGGCTACTATCACTAAGTTTCACTTTAGCTATCATAAGTATTATAACAAGACAAATGATTTAACTTCTTCATAAATACCTTAGCAAACACTTTCATTGTATATCCCAAGTACTGTACTCTAGGATCAATAGCTGCATAAGTAGCTAGCATTCTTGTGTTATGTTGAGCCTGAAAAAAATTACATATTTGAAATCATTTAATATGCAATAATTAAACTTACAAATCAGGTAAAAAAAATCAGGTAAAAAGATACTGTAAATAGTATATCGAAATTTCAAAATTCCTAACAATTAGTCAAAAATAACAATTTCACTCTGAAACCAATATCAAAACTCTTTTCATTACATTGCTCACGGTTGAAAAATATAAACAAATCAATAATCTGTCAACATTTTTTTAGTTAATAAGGGAAAATTGGAATGTACTGCCCCTACTATCACAAGTTAATTATTCTGTGAAGTTTCCCACCTTTGTGGAAAATGCAAGGGTACAGTCAGCATATTCAGTGCAAGCCACTTAACATGATCAAGGTATCTTCCCTACCAGGGAAATGTATCTGTCAACTTTTAAAATGAAAAGTATAAACCAACAACAAATACTACATTCTTCTGTTTACAATAGACTCAAGAAAAATAAATTATCTAGGAATAAACTTAACCAAGGAGGTGAAAAGATTTCTTTTATGTGTGTGTGTGTGTGTGTGTGTGTGTGTGTGTGTGTATTTTTTAAAGATTTCTAAATTGTAAATTTTTAGGTTTCTAAAGAACAAGATAATGCACCAGATATACTATCATCAGAGATTGGTAGAATCAATATTGTGGAAATGACTTTCTACCAAAAACTCATTTACAGACTCAATGAAACCCAATAAAAGATTCTTTATAAATATAAACTATTCTAATGTGCATACGGAAACACAAAAGAGCACAGATAGCCAAAAAAAAAAAAAAAAAAAAAAAAAAAAATCCTCAACAAAAGAAGTGATACTGGAGGGATTACAATTCCAGATCTTTGGGGGTTTTTTGTTTGTTTTTTGTTTTTTGTTTTTTCCGAGACAGGGTTTCTCTGTATAGCCCTGGCTGTCCTGGAACTCACTCTGTAAACCAGGCTGGCCTCAAACTCAGAAATCCGCCTGCCTCTGCCTCCCAGAGTGCTGGGATTACAGGCGTGCGCCACCACCACCCAGCTACAATTCCAGATCTTAAGATACATTATAGAGTCATAATAAAAACAATGTGGTACTAGAATGAAAAAAGACACATAGACAATAGAACAAAAACTGAAGATCCAAACCTGAGAATTCCTAAATACAACAGTCTAACAGTTGCCAAAATTATAAACTGGAGAAAAGACAGCATCTTCAACAAATGGTGCTGGGAAAACTGGATGTCCATATGCAGAAGATTGACGCTAAACCAGTACCTAGCACCTTTCACAAAAACCCCAAATGGATCAAAGACCTAGCTGTGGACCTCAACTACTAGAAGAAAATGTAAGCAGTACCCTACAGGATGCAGGTATAGGAGAGGACTTTCTTAATTATGACCCCACTTGCCCAGGAATTAATCCAACAATTGAGAACCTCATAAAACTAAAAAGCTTCTGTGCAATTAAGAAACAATCAACTGGGGCTGGAGAGATGGCTCAGCGGTTAAGAGCACCAACTGCTCTTCCGAAGGTCCTGAGTTCAAATCCCAGCAACCACATGGTGGCTCACAACCATCTGTAATGAAATCTGACGCCCTCTTCCAGTGTGTCTAAAGACAGGTCCAGTGTACTCATATAAATAAATAAATTAAAAAAAAAAAAAAGAAAGAAACAATCAACTGAGGAGAAAGTCCACAGAATGGGAGAATCTTTGTCATCTGTAAATATGACAAAGGATTAATATTCAAAATATAGAAAGAATTCAAAATGCAGTAAGAACAAAGCAAAAAACAATACACTCAGAAATGGGCCTGGGATCTGTTTTTGTTTTGTTTTTTTGTTTGTTTCTCAAGACATGACTGTCCTCAAACTTGCTTTGTAGACCAGACTGGCCTCAAACTCAGAAATCCAACCTGCCTCTGCCTTCCAAGAAAATAACCCAGATCTAGAAAAACAAATGTTCCCACCAGTGTGAAGTTTCCTAGGCTCAAATCTTCAGATGTGAATATATAACCTGAAGTAACTCCAGAAGCCAGGGAAGTTAAAAGGCATCATGGGGAGAAGAGAACAGCAAAAGAGAGAAATAACAGTGTACAAGTGGGAGTAGGAATTTTAATTACAGAATGGGAGGGAGAATAGTTTAGAAGGAGGAGAAAGAATAAACTAACATTAAGGATGTATGAAAAAGTCATAGGAATCATGTCATTATCAATCTAATGACATCAATCTTCCTAAAACTACATATAATATATATATATATATATATATATATATTATATGTAGGGAGCACTTAAGCTATATATATATATATATATATATATATATATATATATATATATATATATAGCTTAAGTGCTTCCTATTGAGTTGCAAGTCAGGGTTATACAAGAGATGTCCAAAGCACATTCCTTTTTTTTTTTTTTTTTTTTTGGTTTTTTGAGACAGGGTTTCTCTGTGTAGTCCTGGCTGTCCTGGGACTCACTCTGTAGACCAGGCTGGCCTTGAACTCAGAAATCCGCCTGGCTCTGACTCCCAAGTGCTAGGATTACAGGCATGCACCACCACGCTCGGCAGCATAGTCTATTATTAATGCCGCCATTGGTTATCACCCAGAGGCTGCCATTAACTTCCTACTACTTAAAACATTATGTTCTTTTGACTCAGGACCTGGAAATCAACTCCAGTTTTGGCCAGAAAACTCCGTGCAAGCTTCCATGGCAGGGAAGCAGGCAATATTCCTGTTCAGCTATGGATGCCTATGAACTAATATAGTGACCAGCATGTCACCTTATCAAGGGTGCAACAGCATACCTTGACAGTAACCAATGTTTCTCTAATCAAACTGAAGGCCAGCTCAACAAGAAAGAAACCACACCTGATACTGGAAACTGAGCCAACTAAAGATGGCAAGTGAATTCATGGATCTTGGAGAATGCATTCACTAAACATGCATAGTTCCTAACTACATTCTAAATACCCTTCTACCCAGAAAAGATATAGATAGGACTTACTCATCAAAGGAATATCTCTTTGTAACAGATGGAGATCAATAAAGAAAACCACAACCAATCAAATACAAAGAGCAAGTAACATTGTGAATGAAGTCCAATCCTAACTGATCCACCTACAACACAACTCCTGAACCTAAGGCTCAGAAATCATAGCAGAAGAGAAGACAAGAAGATTTTAGGATTCAAAGACCAGAATACTTCCTAGAAATGTGAGAGAAGAGATACCCATAAAATCTCATCAACATGGATGCCGAAATAAGACCTAAACAAGGACTATAAGGGGGAAATTTCATGGGGCTGTAACCCCAGAAGGAGGACTACTGGCAACTAAGGAATACTAAGAACAGGAGAAATAGTCTTCCCTAGAGAACAGTCCCCAGAATGGTTATCTAATCAACTGATCAGTTCTGAAATCATACACATAAAAGTAACTTTATATAAACTGAGTAGGTTGTATTTATATATTTAGGAATATAGGTACATACAAACATACACATATATAAAAACAAGAATCAAATAGATATCACCAATTTGTGGGAAGAACATGGGAAGAGTGAGAATAAAGGATGAAAAGGATGTAGTTATATTTTAATATAAATATGTATATACTTAAAATATAAAAATAAATTTTATTGGTTTATTTTCATTTTGGGTTTTTTTTTTTTGGGGGGGGGGGAGACAGGGTTTCTCTGTGTGGCCCTAGCTGTCCTGGAACTCACTCTGTAGACCATGCTGGCCTCGAACTCAGAAATCCGCCTGCCTCTGCCTCCCAAGTGCTAGGATTACAGGCATGCGCCACCACTGCCCGGCAAAAATAAATTTTAAGTAAAAAATTAAAAATATATTTATAGCTGGCTGGGTCTGAAGAAAAAAACTTACCAATGTGTTATATAAACTGATATCACCTTCTAGTCCACTTCTCCTGTGTTCAAATTTTACAATAGGCACTTTGGCAGTAGTTATAGGCAGAATGTTTCTTAAACCTAAAGGTTGGGGAAAAAAAAAGTTAATAAAGTTAAATAACTTTTATAATGCTAGAAAGTCTTTTTTTTTTTTTTTTTTTTTTTTGTAATAAACATATGAAATTTTACCTGGATGCCTCTTAAGAATTTTGGCCAAATTTTCAATTATTTCCTTACAGTTTAATTTCTGTAAATAAATACATAAATAAATACATAAATAAATACATAAATAAAATTAATAGTAAGAGTGTTGTATCAGACATATAATCCAGCAGAAACTATCAGAGAAGGTAGGGTAACCAAAACAACAAGACCTTTTGAAAAGAGAATCCCAGGCAGAACATTTAGTCAGTTTACTTATTGGTTTATTGCTTTAGTCCTGTCCTATATATTCAATAAACTCTATCATTCAAAACAAAACAACAACAACAAAAAGGACAGCTATTATAAGTTATTCTCTATATAAAACATAGCTGGTATAATTGTGAGATTTATAAGATGCTATTCTGCTGAAAGTTACAAAACAAAATTAAAGATAGGTTTAGTGAGAGCAAAAGACCATAACAATTAAAGAATACAAGCACTGAATTTAGACAAACCTATATCCAAATTTTGTAGTATTAACTGTCTGCACGACTGATCCTTGACATCCCCCAGCATCACACTACTTCTCTATAAAACCAAGATAAGACTCTGCTCTGCAGGGTTGCTGGAGAAGTACATAAAACCTGTTATAAAGCATTCAGTAGTGCAGATGGTGGTGGCACAGGCTTTAAATTTTAATACCAGAGAAACAGAGGCAGACAGATCTCTGAGTTTGAGGCTAGACTGATCTACATGGCTCCAGAACAGCAGGGCTACTGAGAAACCCTGTGTTGAAAAACAAAAAACAAAACAACATTCAACAGCAAGAAAGTTTGATGCTAGATAAGCACTTCAAGTTTTTTAGCTGTTTTATCATCATCGTCATTGTTGTCGTCTTCGTCATCATTATATACTCTGTGGGTTTTGCTAAATTTTGTATTTTTGAGACAGGGTCTCTCAATGTAGTCCTGGCTATCCTGAAAAACTCTTGTAAACCAGGCTAGCCTCAAACTTAGAAATTGTTCTGCCTCTCCCCTCCTCCCTACAAGTGCTGGAATTAAAAACATGTACTCTACATCAAGTTCCTAGTATTATTTTGTTGATGAAGTATATAAACATAATCCTACTACTACTGTACCAACTTACTCTAGGAAATTCATCCCTCTGCAAATTTATTATTTTTTTTAAAGCAGACAGCAAAATTGATATGACAATGAAAAACAAAATAGAGCATAGAGATTAATGTCTTTATAAATTAGCTGTATTAAGCTAATGATTATTAAAATAAAACAATCCCAATCATCATTATCAAACTACTTTTGTACATATTCAACATATAGCCCTTCATTACAAGAGAGAGTATATGCAGCTAAATCTGGGGATTTCAAAGGAATCACTAGTTACTAATTCACATACACTTAAACAAGAGGTAATTGCTCTTTACTGTGTAAAATATGCAACTCTGATAAAGTTTTAAAGATTTACTAATAGCTCATACAGAATAAAATATTTTATTCTTTATAATTGTCTTCAACTTCCCAACACATATACAATTAAAGTATAAACGTTAAAGTTAATAAAGATATCAATTTTTCTTATTCCAATAGTTTTTGTTCTCAGACACATGTGCACCCATAACAATAATAATAATAATTTTTAAAATGACAATCAAAGATTAGAGTCAGAAAAAGGATATACAAGACATCACTGCCATCTTTACTCTAGGCCTAGTAATTTTAAAATCACCTTCTGGAAGAACTGCCTCAGAAACACACAGCTGTACTATTCTGCTGGATTCTTTCCTTTAAAAGATTTCTTTTAATAAATGCATATGAATATGAATCGGTGAGTATGCATGTGCAGGCACATGTGCTACATGTTTGGGTGACTAAGGAAGCTCAAGGTCTTCAATCCCCTGGAACTGGAGTTACAAATGGTTTCTGAGCTGCCTGACTTGGTGCTAAGATACAAACTTTGGTCCTTTGGAAGAGTAAGTAATATATACTTTTTTTTTTTTTTTTTTTTTTTTTTTTTTGAGACAGGGTTTCTCTATGTAGCCCTGGCTGTCCTGGAACTCACTCTGTAGACCAGGCTGTCCTGGAACTCAGAAATCCGCCTGCCTCTGCCTCCCAAGTGCTGGGATTACAGGCATGCGTCACCACGCCCAGCAGTAATATATACTTTTAACAGCTGAGCAATCTCTCCAGTTTATGAATTATTTTCTAACAATAGGTATATTGATACTACGACAGATGACAAAAAGGCTTGGGCTTTTTCCAATCTTACAAATGGTACCCAATTTTGAAATATAAATAACAACAGCAGGACTGGGAATATGGCTCAGGTACAAAATGCTCAACTAGCATACACACAATTCTGGGTTCAATCTATAGGAATATGCAGGATTAGGAGTCAGGAGGGTAAGACGTTGTAGGCCAGACTGGTCTGTATGATACCCTATTATAATGTAGCAGAGCAATAGCATAGTAGATTACAGTACAGCACAGCATAGCATAGCATAGATAAAAATGAAACCAAAATAAATAGCTTAATGCACTGGCACTATTGTAGCCATCTGAGACACACACGATTGATCAAATAAAGCCAACAGATGCATTAGAAAAAGATCTCTACAAGGGTCCACTCCTTTTCTAATTGCTCCAACAATGGCCAGAGACACTTATTCCCCACATTAGTCCCTTCCTTCACTGGAGCTTAGACATTCTCATTCACATAACCAAAGTCTGGAATCAGAAGAGCAAAGTTTGCCCAACCCCACTGCTGAGACTCTTGCACTGAAGAAAATGGCTGCTCCCATCTCAAGGTTATTCGTAGAGCTTTCAACATCAGAAAGTAGTGGTTAGGTTCTATATTACTATTAATACTATATCCAGTTATATTATGGGCTAAAAAAAAAATGACAAAGAGGTAGTGAGATATAATAGGAAGAGCATAAATCCGTGATTACACAGCCCTAGATACAAATGCTGGCCCAACATTTGCAAGGTGAGTAATGTGAAGTTAAACTAGTTTGCCTTTTCTCTCTTTTTTCATTTCTTTCTTCCTTTCTTCATTTCTTTCTTCTCTTTGCTGGTATTCATGTTTATAAATTTACTCGTGTGGAAGAAGAGGGAACATCACAGTGCACATGGAGGTCAGAGTACAACCTACTAAAGCCACTTCCCTTCTATTATGTGGATCCCAGGATGAAATACCGATTGTCAGGCTTAGAAACAAGCATCTTTACCTGCTGTACCATTTCTACAGCCCCCAGTTTGTCTTTCAAAGCTTCAGTTTCCTTAACACAGTGATACCCTGAGAAAATGAGGTAATTATATCTACCTCAGAGTGGATGAAAAATGAAAAAAGGCATATATAAGTGTGTATAGCAACTCAACAAATGTTACTTTCCCACCCCACCCAAAATAACGTTTCTAACACTCAATCATTAGAATATTTCTTCTATGGAAAAGATGTCAGTGCTTCAAAATTATAATTAATTTTTAGATAGAACCTATTTATGTTAGATGACTGCCTGTATTTTCTACTTACAGAGTACATAACAGTGAGGGGGGAACAGTATAATCCATTTATAAATTGGATGACTACCTGTATTTTTTACTTACAGAGTACATAACACAGAGAAAGAAAAACAGTAGATAACGCGGACAACTTCTATGTGCTTACTACCAAACAGAAGTACCAGTTTCTCATTGGCTCATACTATGTATAATAAATATCACACATGAAACTAAAACAAATTTATTATTAGATGAAAACAAACGTTCAAATTCTTTCCAAATACTACTTACCTCTGCATTTTCATGGCCTTCCAGAGTCATACAAATATCCAGATCACTATCTCGGAATCCAAATCCATTCTTAGAAGAACCAAATAAGCACAATCTTGCTTTTTCTAAGCTCAGGAAAATAAGTTAATGAGTAGGTTAGAGGAGTTATCAAACTAATAGCTTAACATAAAATGAAACTAAGAAATTCCAAAACATCCAACCCCAGCTAGGATCTTTTACTTAGGGTTTTATACCCAAGCAGCTAACTGCTTTTTCTTTTCAACATATCATAAATTGTACAGGTGTAAACTATGTTCTACATTCAGACCTACTATTATTCCCAGTTGTGATTGATAAAGTTGGTATAATAGTCAGTTTTATGAGGGATCGCTAAACATGTTTATGAGAAATTATCTAGATTATGATGCCTGAAGTAAAGTACCCATCCTTAATGTGGTTGATATGATTACATGGACTCAATAAAAAGGAGAAATTGTACTGGACACAAATATTCACCATTTCCTGCTTCCTACCTGGACACACTGTGCCCTGCTCCTGCTGCCATGAGAGACTATAATCTCTGAAACTGTAAGCCAAAATATGTCCTTCCATCCTTCCTTAAAAGTGCTTTTCTCAGGTATTTTGTCAAAGCAAGGAAACAAGTAATTAATACACCAACTCTCAGCAAAGAGTACTACTTTCTATTAGATACTCACCAGAAAGGTATGACATCTTTTAATACCTTGCTCAACCTGCACAAGTCATTCATAAGACCTTCAGCTTCTTCCGACTCAACTATCTACCATCTAATACTGTTCTTCAACTCTAGTACCAAAGGTTAATAAGCTCAATATTTGATAACTCATCTCTTTAAAGTAAACTAGTTCTTTCAGTATACAATTCAAGTTCTTTTAGATTATCACCTTAATATATAGGGTCAATTTTCCTCACATATTTAGTTCAATTCACTAGACATAAATCCTGTTAGAGTTGTTCCTTCTCATTTAAGAGTTCTCCAATAACACTCTCTCAAACAAGCTGTAACTTACAAGTTTAATTACACATTTAAATGTATGTATTTATTAGTGGAGGCATGCAATATGCACATCTAGACAAAGGACAACTTATGTAGCTTCCAGAGACTGAACTGAGACTGTCAAACTTGGGGGTAAGCGCCTTCACTTGCTGAGCCATCGAGCCATTAAAGGCCACCTGTTGGCCTTTAATTACATAGGTAGACAACAAATCCCATGCTCTGAAACCAATCCTTCCACACAGTACTGATTAAATTTCAATCATAACAAAGGATAAAAGAAGCTATAGTGTCCACTTCAGCAGCACATATAACAAAACTGGAACAATATAGAGATTAGCAAGCCCTCTATGCAAAGATGACATATAAGTTTGTGATGCAGTCCATGTATGTTTTAATTTTTAAAACTTTATTTCTACATGTGCATGTGTGTGCCACAATACATATGTATGGAGGGGAGAGGAAAATTCAGAAGTTGGTTGTCTCCATCCACCTCCTGGGTCTAAGGGATTAAATTCAGGTCAGTAGGCTGAGCACTTTTACAGTGAGCCATCTCACCAGCCTAAGAGGTCGAGACTTTTAGGAGTTTTACTTTGAAGTCTACTAAAACAAAATATTCTTTAAAGTATTTTCAATATAAATTACTACAAAGCATGAGACTTTAATTTTCAAATATATAATATATTCATAAAAAAGAGACTATGATGATCAAATAAAATTGAGTTTTATTTAAAAGGGAATGAAGAGACTTAAGCTTAGCCTGCCCCTCATCAATTAGGCTAGGACAGCTGATTAGTGAGCACTAGGAACAAGACCTCATATTGCCTCTCCAGTACTCCAATTACAAATGTGTGCACACATGAGTACATGTATGCACACAAGAATGCAAGTCCTCATAGAGACCAAAAGAGAGTGTTGAATCTCCTAAAGCTAGAGTTACAATCTACTGAATACTAGTACTAAGAACCAAACTCAGGTTCTCTGGAAGAACAAGTGTTCTCAACCACTGAGCCATCGCTCCAGACCCTACACCCTATGTTTTTATATTGATTCTGGGAATAAAACTCAGCTCCTCATGCTTACAAACACTGTTTAGTAAGGCATTTCTCCAGCGCTAAATAAATTACTATAAATATCCTTTACAAAAATATTTAATCATAAAATTCTTGATTCTTGCCGGGCAGTGGTGGCGCATGCCCACCAGCCCGGGGGAGGCAGCTCTTGGGAGGCAGAGGCAGGCAGATTTCTGAGTTCAAGGCCAGCCTGGTGTACAGAGTTGAGTTCCAGGACAGCCAGGGCTACACAGAGAAACCCTGTCTCAAAAAAACCAAAACAAACAAACAAAAAAATCACCAAAAAGTATCTTAAAAAAAATCTTGATTCTTCATTCTTATTCAAAAAAAGAAAGGAAGAAAGGAAGGAAGGAAGGAAGGAAGGAAGGAAGGAAGAAAGAAAACCCTGTCTATTCTGATATTTTGGAGCAAAGGCCTTCATGCATGGATTCTTTCTTTCCTTTACATCAGACATGCTTCTGCAGTTCCTGTTAGTTCTATCTTCAAACATACCCCGATTCTGACCACTTATCTCCAGCACTACTGTGTTTTATCTGTACTTATGTTGAAATTCTCTGCAATGTTCTTGCTTGTACTCTCATAGTACTACAATCAGTTCACTGGGATTGTTTCATTTAATGCTACAAATTCTACAAGGCTTTCATTAAAAGAAAAGTCCTTCTATCAATGTCCAAAAGGTTCTAATAATCTAGTCCTTAAAATATCTCTATGACCTCATCTTTCTATTTACAACCTATCTTATATATTCCACTCTAAACATACTGGACTTCCCAGTTGGTTTCTAAACATGTCAAATATAATCTAAGTCTTAGTATCTACCCTTTCTTTACATAATGTTCTCTCTGGGAATTTGTATAATTTGTTCCTTCATATTATTCAGACTCAACTCAAATGCTACCTCGTGAGGGATTTACTACCCAACCTATCACTTCTTTTATCACTATACTTTTAATATCATTTAATATTTACTGAAATATTTACATTTATGTCTTAACTTGACTACTATCCTGTCTTAAATATACTCCTCATGACAGCAGTTTTTACCTCTTTTATTAGTAATACAGCCACAGAAACTAGAATACATAAAAGTTAAACATTTTTAAGCCAATCAAATACAAAACTATGTGATTACAGTAGCAATAACAACCAACTTTTAGCCTATGACATACCATCATATTCTTTTTGAATAAACTTTTCCAAGCCAATTAAAATTTGTTCCCTGTTGTGTTGTTCAGAGCAAGGCGGTGATAATTCATCTATATTAAAAAGAGAAAGAAATGTGAGAACAGAATATAAAAATTTTTGACTCTCAATATTTTTACTGTTCATTTACTTTTATGACTTTAAGCCCATAAATCAAACTAGAGAACAGGCAAAAACACAGAGAAAAAAAAAACTTCAGTATAAGTTTTAAATATAAGTATATTTATATTTATATTTTATATAATTTACCCTATATTCTACATATGTATTTACCTTTTGAAAACTAATTAATTCTTTTCTTCAGATATTTAGCTCTCTCCCATATTTTCCTCCATCTCAATGCGTTCAGTTACCAAAGCACCCATTTAATTCTTGCCAAGATTTCCATTTTCCCTACAATCCAATCTACCTCCCTGCAACCTTGACACTTCACCTTGACTTACTTTACCTACTATTTCAAATTGCCTGTCACAAACTAGCAAATGATTTTCTAGTGTTCTTGCAGTTTTCCAGTCTTCATTTATATTACTTTTTCCTTCCCAATGGGATCATACAAATATCATAAGAACATGTGTCCCTCACCCCTCTCCAAAGACACATCCTCAACTCTCTATATCGTAATGAAAATAATGTAAGAATCTACTTAAAAGTCTGTTATAATTAATTAAAACAGCAATTACTTTTATGAATGGAAATGTATCAGGCTGGAGTGAGGGCACCATGGTTAAGAGCACTAGCTACTATTCCAGAGGACCCAGGTTCAATCCCTGGAATCCGATGGTGGCTCACAACTGTTTGTAACTCCAGTTCCAGGGTATCCTTTCTTTCTTTTGTTGGTATTAATGTTTGTTTATTTATTTATTCATATGGAAGAAGAGGGAACAGCACAGCACATATGGACCCTCTTCTAGCCTCTGAGGTTTCTGCACAAATTTGGAATACAGATATACTTGCAGGCAAAATACCCATATACAGAAAATAATTTTAAAATAAAAATAACAATAAAAAGAAAATATATGAATATTTACAGTGGAGAGAAAAAATGAAATAGTTTCAGGTTTTTGTTTTGTTTTGTTGGTTTGGGGCTGTGAAACTATTCTATATAATAGACATGAATGTTATGATTTAGTTAACTACTTGTGTTAAAAAGAGACTGTCCTAGACCAGAATGCTACTGGGACTAATATAGATAGTATTAAAATGAAACAATTAAGTAAAATTTAATAGTAGATTGTAAAAAGCGGGTTTCTCCTTACTGGAGAACAGAAAAAAATGAAAACTGTAATGGTTCAGAAAAGGAGAATCTGTGAAAACATGTTTAGGCTACCATGAGTGCATGAAAAACAATCTGTAGGTAAAGTACTAACATAACTATTTTCGTGCTGAGAGAGCTTATAAGTGACGATATTGCAGTGATAAGAACACGTGATGGGCATGGTAGCACAGACCACTAAGGCCAGCACTCAGGAGGCAGAGGCACTCAAATGTTAAGAGTTGGGCTAAGACAAGACTATATAGGGAGACTTCGTCTCAAAAACAAAACAACAAAAAAATAGAATACCTTGTATTTACATCTTGAATCCTAATACTATTCTCCAATGAAAGAAATTAGCATACCTTGGAGAAAAGTCCAACTCTAATACTAAGTCAGAAAATATACACAATGAGCTTGGAGTATCTTATAGTCCCCAAAAAAAGAAACATAAAAAACTACTAAAAACCCACACACTAATGAGGTTGTGTCAGAGACACAAGCTCCAACAAGTTATACTGGGTTACACCCACAAGTATAAGGTTTACATGAGTAAATAATAAAACAAAGAAGTGTCCACTTACAGAGGCAGTGCCCTACAGTGTGATAAAGCCAATTTTAGAGCACATGTCATCAACTGGGTTTGGAGGCACAGGACATTAATACTAGCACTGACCAAACAAAACTGAAATGTTTTAAATGAAAATTAAATATTCAATATCTAATAATGTACTTCAACTAACTAGTTATAGTACCAAACACTTACCAAAACATCTTTTACATACTAAATCAAGTATTTCTCGAAATCTGTTTGTCATTGGTGGTAGAGGTTTTAGATCAATTTTCCTGAAATCCTCTGGGCAATCATTTTTTGAATGGCCATCTTTTTTGCAGATGCTGCATACTATTGTTGGCGGCTAAATAATGGATAAAAAAAACTAATGAACTTTTAAGTTATTTTATCACTTAGAAAGCAGATCCAAAAATATAGCAGCAACAAATACTATGTAGTTAACACAATTCGGATAACCTACTCAATTCAGGAGATTTTTGTAAAAAGTTATGAAATGCAATTAATATAAAAATTTGTTTTAACTGCTTTCCTGTCCCATTATGATTACATAATAAACAGTTTACTCAGAAATTAGTAGGCAATACAAAAGGTTTGTATTATTCAAACAACTTGATCAACTCCCAAAAGAAAGCATATCCAATATATTTATTTATTTGTCTGGGTTTTCCCCCAACACGATCATTATCTTTATTTTATGTGTATGTGTGTTTTGCCTACAGGTGTACTTGTGCACGATTTTCACGGTAGTTCCCTGAGTTAGAAGTAATTGAATCCACAGAAACCAGAGTTACAGATGACGGTGAGGTACTGCATAGGTGCTGGGAATGGAACCCAAGTCCTCTGAAAGAGGACAACACCAGACAGGTGAGTTAAATAGTAAACACTTTAGCCAACAAGATACAAAAAGCACACGTTTAAGGAACATTCCTGTACCCTCATTGTTATTATGTGTACCTAAAGTTTCCCTCCAATATTAGCTTGGACATTTACATAGCCATAAACTCTGATTCAAACTATACATAGGGGACTGGAGAGGTGGCTTAGGATTAAAAGAGTCTTGCAGAGAACCTGGACTTGATTCCTAGAACCCACAAAACAGCTCAAAACCATCTGTAACTCCAGTCCCAGGGAAACAGACAGACCTTTTCTGGCTTCTTAGGCACCAAGCACACCAGTGGTTCATATACAAACATGCAGGCAAATACTCATACACATAAAATTTAAGAAAAAAACTAAACAACAGATTATATACAGAAATTTCTAGAGAAACTACAATACCATAAACAATTAAAATTATGTAGATATGTAATTAAGAGTATCACAGAAATTTCTATTAGCTTTTCTTTTCTATTTTTTGAGGCAAAGCCCCACTATAGAGCTCTGAGTGTTCTAGGACTATGTAGACGAAGCTGGCCTCCAACTCACAGAGATCCACCTGGAGCTGTCTCCCAAGTGCTAGGATTAAAGACATGCACAACTATATCCAGCTATCAATTTTTCAAAGCACACTGTTGTTTTAAAAATGAAAGTCTTTCCTATTGAAAAACTGTTATTTTGTAAAAAAGGCTGGATTCAAAATACACCTAGCCACAATAGATTTAAGGTACAGATATTAGTAAAGCACAATTAGAAGATATAGGACTTACCTTAGCATAAATTTAGGGAAAGGATACTAAATTATAAGGAATGTAAACTGTAATTCTCTAAGAAGTTCTTCTAAAAATCTGCCATTTTATTTACTCTTTCCAACAGTCTATATAACTAAATACTGTGACCTGAATAATATGCAAAATGCATGTATATGTACATGGAATAAAGAAATATTGCTTGGGTGGAGGAGAAAAAAGGAGGAAGTATGAGGGGAAAGATATACTATTTCATTTATGCAAAACAAGCAAGTTCTGGAAATCCACTGTTGTCTAGGTCTACGATTAATTCTGTAATATAGTCTTAAAACTTTGTTAGAAGATTATATGTACCACAAAAGGAAAAATGATAGATATCATTTCTTGAAATGATAGCTATAGTTACAGCATTATCGGTGGTCATGATTTCATAGATGTTGACTTATCTCTAACACATTAAGGCAGCGTGCGCGCGTGCATGTACATGTGTGTGTGCATATGTGCGTGTGCAGTATGTATACCTTTTAAAATATCAATCTGAGCTAGAGTAATTATTCAGCAGTTTGGAGCACTAGGTGCTGTTGCAAAGTGTCCTAGACTCAATATTCTCTTTTGGCCTCTCCGGGTACCTGGCATGCAAATGGTGAGCAGATGCACATGTAGGCAAAATACCCATACACATAAAATAAAAAGGTTTTTTTGTTTTTTTGTTTTTTGTTTTTTGTTTTTTTTTTTGGATTTTTTTGTTTCCCCCGAGACAGAGTTTCTCTGTATAGCCCTGGATGTCCTGGAACTCACTCTATAGACCAGACTGGCCTTGAACTCAGAAATCCGCCAGTCTCTGCCTCCCAGAGTGCTGGGATTACAGGCGTGCGCCACCACTGCCCAAAATAAAAAGTTTTTAAAAATTCAATCTTATCTCAATAGTTTTTCAACCTTTATTTTATGTATATGACTGCACCTGGGTGTATGTGTACATACATGTGTGCAGTGTCCAGCAAAGGCAAAAGAGAAAGTTATCCCCTGAAACTAGAGCTATGAGGTGAGCTAACAAGTGGATCCTCTACAAAAGCAGCCACTACTCTTAACCACTGGGCTGGCTAGTTTTGTATGTTGACTTGACACAGGCTGGAGTTATCACAGAGAAAGGAGCCTCCCTTGAGGATAAATGCCTCCATGAGATCCAGCTCTAAGGCATTTTCTCAATTAGTGATCAAAAAGGGAGGGCCCATTGTGGATGGTGCCATCACTGGACTGGAAGTCTTAGGTTTCTCAGGAGAGCAGGCTGAGCAAGCCAAGGGAAGCAAGCCAGTAAGGAACATCCCTCTCCATGACATCTGCATCAGCTCCTGCTTCCTGACTGGCTTGAGTTCCAGTCCTGACTTCCTTTGGTAATGAACAGCAATGTGCAAGTGTAAACTGAATAATCCCTTTCCTCCCCAACTTGCTTCTTGGTCATGATGTTTGTGCAGGAATAGAAACCCTGACTAAGACAACTACCTAGTCATCTTTCCAGTCCCAACTAAACAGATTAAAAAAAAAAAGAAAGAAATACTGCTCAGTCAGTAATTATGAATAAAACAATAAAATAAAGTGATTTTCTGGCTCATCTCCACACTACCTTCCAATAATCTACTATGCTTATAATTAAGTATAATGATCATTTCCCAGTTCTGGGTACAGGTATTTAGTTATGTACACAGCACTTAAAGAAATGCAATTTAGCTAAAACTTTCATTAGCAAAAGTTATTGCTCATCATACCATTCACTGCAGTACCTTGTACTTTATGTTGAGATTCTTTCACTTTAAAAGAACCAAACTCTTAGGGGCTGGAGAGATGGCTCAGTATTAAGAGCACTGACTGCTCTTCCAGAGGTCCTGAGTTCAATTCCCAGCAACCACATGGTGGCTCACAACCATCTGTAATGGGATCCGATGCCCTCTTCTCTGGTGTGTCTGAAGACAGCACCAGTACACTAACATATATGAAATAAATAAATCTTTAACAAATAATAAAAAAAACCCAAACTAGTACTCTTGTAGTTTATAAAGAATATTAAAAAGTTCAGAAAATTTCATTTATCAGTTTATCAGAACATAATCTAGATTCTCCACTTCTTGACTCTTGTTCATAGTTTTTCCTACAACTTTCCAATATACATTCCCACCACAAAGAGAAAAAAATTTGTTTTCTTTTTAAAAGGAAAAATAACTCCACATGTGTATGTGTGTGTGCCCAGAACTTTAATATATATATATTGCTTTGTTGTTGTTTTTGTGCATACCTTTAATCCCAGCACTCAGGAGGCAGAGGCAGGAAAAACAAACAAAACAAATAAAACAACAACAACAAAAAAAAAACCAAACCATTTACACACACACACACACACACACACACACACACACACAAACGTACTCTTCTGCTAGTCTAAATTTCATAATAGCAGAAAAATCATTCTATGTACAAAGAAATAGAGTGCCAACTACTAGCAGAGCACTGATGCATTCCTTTTTTTTTTTTTTATATATGCCCTATTTAACTGTAACTACAGGGCTAGAGAGATGTCTCAGTAGTTAAGAACATGGGCTGCTCTTCCAAGAAATTCAATTCTTCAATTCTCAGCACCCACATGGCAGCTGACAACTGTCTATAACTCTTCTTTGAGGAGATGACACTCTCACATAGACATACATGTAGACAAAACACCAATGTAAATAAAATAAAAATAAATTAACTGCAATTATAGGAGAAAATGTAAATAAAAAATACATACATACTAAAATATCATTCCAAAACAAGCACAGAAGCTATTTTATGTTACTATTTATAAATCTAAAAACTATCAATAGTCATACAGTAACCATAAAGTTTTACAAATTGTTTACTATATCCTACCTTGCCAGAGGTTAAAATAAACTTATCAAACACATAATATAATTCCTGGGAGGGGAGGTTATCATCATCAATAAGGTCAGAAGCAACTTCTGTAGCTTTGCAGTTGCAAGAGGTAGCAGATATGTTGTTGCACACAATCTGATGTGAACTCTCCATTTCTAAATTTGATCTGCAGTCTGTTCCAGCAGATTCAGCTCCATCAGGGGTCCCAATGCAATTACACTGGCTGAGTTCCTTCTTTAAAGAAGTTTCTGAAGGTGTTAATTCACCTTGTTTCTCAGCTGATTTTTGCTGTAATTCACTGCCTCCACTGGCAGTAGAAAGAGATGAAGAATCTTGCCCATGGTCAGCCAAGCCTAGTTCATTTACCAAGAAACTGTCATTATCAACAATACATCTCTGTGATGTAAACTCCATTTCATCATGTTTAGCAGGTTGGCCTCTTTCCGTATTTACTTTTTCTGTACTTTCCTCATGAAGAATGCAACAATTGGTTGCCGAACAATCAGACTTCACTGGTTTCTTATTGCTTAGCTTCCCCTTCTCTTTTTTCTTAAGATCCACTGTAGATTTATTTCCACCCTTCTTTTGAGGACAGGCAAAATATCGATAAGCTGCCCTGAATCTCTCCACAACATATTCGTATACAAGCTGGCTGTTTAAGCTCCGGGCAACATTCCTCTTGACTGAGAACGGATCTAAGTTTGTTTTGGTTTTTGGTTTTATTTTTTAAAAAAAGAAAAAAAGATCAATAGTTAAGTCTCCATTAGCAAATTATATTTCCATAGTTATACAAACAGATCTTAACTGCTAGACTATCAACAGAATACACTTTCCCAAAGTTTTCTAGCCTAGGATCCTAGTAATATCTTGAAAACAGAGCAGAAGTAAAACAAATGTGGTGTCTTTTTTCTTCCATAAAATTAAAAGGGGAAAAGAAAATATTAATTTTAAGAAATTAGCTACAGTCAATAATTACAATTTCAAGCAAGAAATTACGAGAAGCTGCAAAACTCTGCATCCCTGATATACTGTCACTAAATGAAACAATTTCAAATTACAGTACACACATTAACAATTTCATTTATTTTTATAGTGCCTTTGTGAACCAGAATCTCACTCTTATAGTCCAGGCCGAACTGAAACTCATTATGGAAATTCTCCTGCCTAAGCAAACCAAGTGCTGTGATGTCATAGCATAATTATATGCTTGGAATTTGATGCTAAACCTAGTCAACATCAATCATCATTTTCTTTAGCTTACCCAAGGAAGAAAGCTTAGGATTCAGGGTTAAATGATGGGGAACACACACAAATAGTTGACACGTGTATAGCATATTATTATCTCACCTTCAATGGCTATCCGTCTCTTAGGCCAGTTTTTGTTCTCTCTCGTTAGAATATCTTGTATCCGTACACATATGACATATTCCTCCAAAGCAAAATCCAGTGTGTAAAATTTTAGCAGCTCCAACCACAACTGTCCCAGGGGTACCTGATTTGGTGCTTCTAATGTTAAAGGAGACTGGAAAAGAAAATTTCCATTTTCATTCAAGTTTCTCAAAACTATAAAATGTACAAATTGTTAATTAGAAAAAAGTTAAGTGTATATATTTTCAAAAATAGGCATAAAGAAAGCATTTTTTAAAAAAAGTAATCAATCAGTTTGAATTACAGAAATCCAAGGAATTCTGTGTTCTTTTCATTAAGCCAGTGATTATCAAGTTTGATACTTGTTACAATCACCAGGTGAGCATGAAACTGTATCACTTCCAAGAATCTGATTTAACTGATCTGGGATATTCAGACTGAGGACTGGGGTTTTGTATGTGTGAGTGTATGGGATGAGAACACTGAACCAAACCCAGGATGCTCTGCCACTGAGGTGCATCACCAGTTCTTGTAGATTTTTATGTTTCTTTGAGTAGATGTGTGGTCTTGAGGCAGGGTTTCATGCTGTAACAAACACTAGATTCTAATCCAAGATACAACCTTCCAAATATTAATATTACATGCACCACACTAGTCCTTTAAAGTTCATAAAGTTCTTTACAGTGAACCTCAAGCACAGTCAAGGCTGTAAACTACTGGATAGCTATTACAATTTCTTGTTGCAAAATTTATTTTCAAAAACAAAAAAAAATTGTTATTCAGCAAACCTTTCTTTAGAACCGACTGTGTTCCTAGATTTGTGCTAGGCATATAATAAAGAAAACTCATATTTACAACACATAATGGCTTCCATCCTTATTCATGTTTCTGAAACCTAAACCTACATTCTACATTTGAAACGCATACTACCGAGCAAGGTTCTGTCTGAAGATAACCTAGCTACTTTGTCTGTGTTTTGAATCATCACGTTATACTGCCACCCAAATAAGGTGGAGTCCTATTCTACAGACACAGAAGTGATTGTGACAATTGCAATCAAAGTTAAACACTGGTGGAATTTGGGATACTCTTTGGAAAGAAGCCAAGGTCCTTGCCTTCATGAAGCTTACTTCCTAAAAAAAAATAAACACACTGATAAGTAAATTAAATAGTAAGTCAGAAGCAGCCAAGTGCCATGGGGAAGAAAGGTGAACATAACAAAGAAGGTGGGAATCTAAGAACAGAAAAAAAATTTACAGTGTTAAACTCAGTGTCAGAAATCAGTTTTGTTCAAAAATCCTGACCTGATTGAAAAAGAAAGAATTATAAGAATGGGGAACAGATGAACATATATAATACAAATGGGTGATTAGCTTTAAAAAGAAAACCAGATGATTCTCAGCATCACAGCAAGGAAAGGGGAGAAAAAGCACTGAGAGCTAGTATAATAGAAGAAGCAAAGAGCGAGCCAATGACTACTGGCTTTTTTTAATACTAAATGAGATGAAAAACAACTAAACCATGTTTGTGTAAGGACAAACAAGGGCAATATCTGACTTAACTTTTTAACAATCACGCAGATCGTTGTGTTGTTGAATACAGATAAAGGCTAAGAGTACATGAAGGAATTATCTATTAGAAGACTACAGCAAAAATGATAGTGGCTAGGACCAGGATGGTTAACTATATGTGGTGAAAAGTGATGGAATTTTGGATATATTTTGAAGTAAAGATAACAAAGAGTCAAAATGTCTGAATTATTTGATAAAGGGTTTTCATGAAAGAAAGGGATAAAGAATGCTTCTGAAATTTTAAACTGGATGCTTTAAAGGACAGAATACTATCAACTGATGAAACATGAAAACCTTCCAAGTTTGACAGTAAGACCCAAAGTTTTATCCTACAGAAGGCACTTAACCTATCAAAAGAAAGTAGACAAATCAAAAAAGATCATAAACTAAGTCTGTAGCACTTCAACATTAACTGACTGGAGGAAAAGAACAAATCAGCAAAGAAAACTGAGAAAGACTAAGCAGCAACAACTGTGGAATACTGAAATTATTCCAAGGAAATAATCAACTGGAAATGTTACTATGTCAAAAGAGATAATCTTAAGTGCCCATGAAATTTAACAAAAAAGAAGCTGATAATATGTTGTGACAAACTGATAATGTGTAAGACAGAGAAAAATAAAAAATAGATACTATAAACAATTTTGTTAGTTTTACTACAAAGGGAAACCAAGCAATAGCTGGAAGGAAGAGCACCTAACATTTTCCTTTAAAATAGGAGAAATAGCAAAATGTTTGAGTCAATAAAGAACAAAAAACTGATAACTTAGGAAGGAAAGAAAACTGCTAGAGTAATAAATATTCAGGATTAATTCAAAAGGCAGTGAAGAAGATGCCTGTAGATTACAAAATGGAAGTTCCTTTAGAAAAACAAGTAACAAGTATAAATGACAGCAGATGATGGTGAGCCCTCTCTCAAGTGCTTCAGTATTCTTAGTAAACTAAAAATCAAGATCATTAACTGGGATTACTGAAGAAAATCAAGGAAGTACAACAATTCAGGATTGAACAGAGCAATCATTTCCAACACAAGACAGAATTGTTCAGGCTTCTGAGGGACAAAATCCATGTGTATTTGCCTATGGTTATCTAGCACTCAAGAAAACCCTTGGAAAAGGGGGGAGGGGGGCCTGGAGAGATGGCTCAGCGGATAAGAGCACTGACTACTTTTCCCAAGGTCCTGAGTTCAATTCCCAGCAACCATATGGTGGCTCACAACCATCCGAAATGAGATCTGACGCCCTCTTCTGGTGTGTCTGAAGACAACTACAGTGTACTCACACATAATAATAAATCAAAAAAAAAAAAAAGAATAAGAAAATACTTAGAACACAGCAGGGCATTAGTAAGTGTGTGTTGAACTAATTAAATAAACAATACATCCTCTCATAGAGAAAAAGGCGTCTATTTCTCCACACAATCTGTCTACAAAATCCATAATATGCTTAAGCGTTAATGAAAACCTAATTCATAAAAGGAATTTTACTGGTTTAAATGAATAAGGAAACAGAATTACCTTGAGAAGATTCAAACAATACATGAAATAAATTTATTAGATAATCTCATTACCAAAAACTAAACCAGATCAACCCCTCACTTTATAGATGAGGAAATGAGGCCAAGAGGTCACTCTACTGCTACTCAAGTAGTTCACTGAAGGTATCATAAATTCTAAATATAGAAAAAGCAAAACAGAAAACAAAAACAAAAGCTTACTTTGCCATGTTTTGCCTTAATGGCATTATTTTGGTTGTCTGTTTCTGTCTTCTTGGTATCATCTTTTGGTTGGTCTGCCTTAGCTTTGTTTTCATCAGCAGTTAAGTTTTTCTCAGTTGCACTATTTGAATTATATTCCCACTTCACAAACTTCTCTTCTACTATGCCCTTCAGCTGAAAGTCATCCATTCTTTTTGGGTCAAAGCCTTCAATCTATATAAAAAGGCATTCCAAATTGGCAACAAAAAAAATTATTAAAAAAAAAAAAAAGAAAAAGAAAACATAGAGAAACTAGAATTCCACCTTAAAATGTTTGAGCACAATACTCAATAAGAATTACATACGCAAACATACACACACAGCAAGCTCATGCTTACCCAACTCCCAAGTAAGCAGGGAAGAAGAGGGGGTTTTCTTTGTTGAAGAAAAAACATCACCATTAAAGCAAAGCAGTAAGAAGGGATTCCACCATCTGTTTGGGAGTCAATATAGCACAACTGCAAAATAAAATAAAATAAAGTCCTAGCATTGAGCTTTCTTCACTCAAGTGAAACACAGTAGCTTGTTCTTCACTGTTTAAAAAAAAAAAAAAAAAAAAAAAAAAAAAAAAAAAACAAGCCAAACAATGATGAAACCTAAGAAATAATCTGAAATCTCACCATTCAGAATATAATACCCATTGTTAGCCATCCCCTGCACACATCCCCACTTTTGGAATCAAGATGTTACTGTGTAGCCGAGTCTTGAACCTGCAAGTACCTTGCCGCAATTGCTTTACATGCCCAGGTGTTATATAGGGGGCTGGCCCTGCTCAGCTCTTATCTCTGGGAATATCAACTGCCATAAAGAACTGGTCCCTGCCGGGCGGTGGTGGCGCGCACCTGTAATCCCAGCACTTGGGAGGCAGAGGCAGGCAGATTTCTGAGTTCGAGGCCAGCCTGGTGTACAAAGTGAGTTCCAGGACAGCCAGGGCTACACAGAGAAACCCTGTCTCGAAAAAAAACAAAAAGAGAAAGAGAGAGAGAGAGAGAGAGAGAGAGAGAGAGAGAGAGAGAGAGAGAGAGAGAGAGAACTGGTCCCTATGGACAATTTTTTCAAAACTATAAGATTCAGTATCTGATGACCTAAATTTCTCCCAGTGAAGAATCTTGTTCAAATTCCCCTCTCTAAGTGAGCAGGTAAGGCCACTGCCAAATTCCTCCCCAACTACTAAGTCTTTTATTTATGACAATTTTATTTATAATAGAACCATTTTTTAGTATTTATGTGTACTGAGCCATTTGCTTCCCTTCTGGAATGAGAACGATAGTGTAACAATTAAAAGTCCAATGTAAGCTGGGCGGTGGTGGCACACGACTGTAATCCCAGCACTTTGGGAGGCAGAAGCAGGCGGATTTCTGAGTTCAAGGCCAGCCTGGTCTACAGAGTGAGTTCCAGGACAGCCAGGGCTATACAGAGAAACCCTGTCTTTAAAAAAAAAAACAAATCCAAAAAACCAAAAAAAATAATAATAATAATAATAAATAAATAAATAAAAGTAACCTGGTTTGGTGATGTATGCCTTTTATCCCAGCACTGGGGAGGCAGAGACAGGTGGAAAGTTCAAGCCAGCCTGGTGTAAAGAGTGAGTTCCACGACACAGAAAAACTGTCTTGAAACAAAAACAAAAACAAAAAAAAAACCCCAACTCCCGCAATATAATAATTCATTATCATAGTGCCCGTTATATATAGATCTACATTCTAAACTTTTAGTTCCCCTTAGTCAACTATAGTTCAAAAATATTTAAAAGAAGGCTCAAGTTGTAGATCCGTGCAGAACCCTTGCCTAGGTGAATGAGACTGTGGGTCTGACATGAATCAAAAATAAAGTGTTTTTAAAAATTAGTAATGGCTAGCAGGGCAGTGGTGGTACACACTTTTAATCCCAGCACTCAGAAGACAGGCAAGAGGATCTCTGCGAATCAGAGCCCATCCTGATCTACAGATGAGTTCTGTGGCAGCCAGAGCTATACAGAGAAACCCTGTCTCAAAAGGCAAAATAAAGGAGGGGGAGGATGGAGAGAGAGAGGGAGGGGAGGATGGAAGGAAGGAAGGAAGGAAGGAAGGAAGGAAGGAAGGAAGGAAGGAAGGAAGGAAGATTAGCAGTACGTGTACTTGTAGAGGACCTCAATTCAATTCCTAGCACCCACATGGCAGTGCACAATTGTCTGTAACTCCAGTACCAGAGGCTCCAACACCCTCTTCTCACCTCCTCCCCAGGACCCAGACACCCAACATATACATTTGAGAAAAGCACCTATACACATAAAATAAATAAATTTGAAAGAGAAATGTATATAAGTTAAATGGAAAATTCCAAAAATGAACAATTTGCAAGATTAATGCACTGCGGTGTCATAAATGTTCTATTATTCTCTTGTAAATTAAACTTCACCACAAATGTGAATAAAGAAAACAATAGTATTATAATGGTTCAGTGTCATCTACAGTTTCAAGCATCAACTGAGGGATAAAGGTACTTTTTACATACACATGAAACCTTATTTTAATGTCCACGATGAAATCTGCCAAACTTTTTCCATGTGGGGCACAAAACTACTTTCCCCTACACATTATAATTTATACATCAAAACAAGAAAAAGCTTGACTTATTTTCTTCTGTTCCACTTACCTTAGCCCAATAGCGAAAAGCTAACACTAAGGGAGTGAAGACCGGTTCCACTTTGCCAAGAGCAGCAAGTAAGTCAGTTGTGAGACACGCCATATCATTTCCTGCACTTACTCTACATAGTAAACCACTGCAAATGAGAAACAATTTCTTTAATGCCTTTAAAAGAAGAATGCTTCAAATCCCAGAAGTCATTCTTTCTGATCATTATATTTCAATAACCGAAACATTTTACTACAGGGACTGGAGAAATGGCTCAGTAGTTAAGTAAGACCTCTTCTAGAGGACACCAGTTTCATTCCTAGCACCCACAACAGATATACATATAAATAAAAAATAATTGTTTTAAGTCATAGTAAAGTCAAGTTTAAGTACAGGATACAAAAGCATGCACCACCATAACTGGCTAATTTTTCTCTTTCAAAGGTACTTTTACCCTCTCAGGCCTACAGACATCTGACTAGAAAGACAATGAGTCATGGTAATTGAACAAAAACTACATCGAAAAAAGTATTTCTTACACTATTAATTTTGTATATGTGTGTGCACATGGACGCACATCTTTAAATGCATGTCAGAAGACAACTTTCAGGAATTGGTTCTCTCTTTTAACTGTGTATGTATGTCTCAGGATAAGCTCAGTTTTTCAGGCTTAACAGTAAGTGCTCTTACCCACTAAGCCACCTCACTAGCACCTTGATTATAATAGGCAGTAAAACCTTACTGAGAGTGGCTATTTCTTAATTTACATTTATATGTCCAGAGCAACATAATACATAAAAGTAAATGCTCTTAGCATTGTTGAGTAAATGAATTTAGACAAAAAAGTTTTACCTAGAGTGTTTTATTTTTAAATCTCTACTAGCTCAAACTTCTTGATCATACACATTTGGCATGCTTTAATAAATGACAACTATTATAGTCATATAACCTAGTAAGAGACCTAAGACACAAATTTCTTCTCTTGAAGTTGTTTACCACAAATCTGGTTCTTTGTATGTTTTTTTTATTTGGGGTGGGGGTAACTACTGTGTATGTATGAGCAATGACTTATATGGAATCCACGGAATAGAACTCAGTTTGTCAGGTTTATGTGGCAAATGAGCAATCTTGCTGACTCTGGGGTGGATGTACTTGTGTATGAATATGTGTATATGTATGTGAATACATGTGCATGCATACATACATGTGTATGTATATACTCACAAACATGGACAGATACAGTCATATATGTATGTAATAATCAGAGGAACACTTTGACTATTGTTCCCTTCCTGTTTTTTCCAGACATTAGATTATCCAGCTTGTTATCTCAGTTTTGGGGATCCAAATCCAAGTCCTCATGTCTCATGTTTGTGCAGCAAGCACTTTACCACTGAGCCATTTCCTGAGCACAAGGTTTGTTTGTTTTTATAAATACCTTATGTTCTTCATTACCAACCTTTTCTGATCTTTGCACACCACAACAGGAACCTTAGCATGAAAATCGGATTCCACATCTACATATAATGCTAATAAGAGAGGGCAAAGTAAGTTAATGTCAATATTTCTAAGTAAACAGTAAGTAATAATTTCATTCTAAAATTCACTCCCATTAGTTCTCTGGAATAACTCACTCTTCTCATTACGAAAATGAACCCAAAAGAATTTCATACCTCTCCTGGTTATGAGAAATCAGAAGCACCCTAAAAGTTTGACTATTTCCATATAGATATGGAAACTTCACGGATATACAGCAGAGAGCACGTCACTTACTTTTGAGGGCTACAGCCATGGCAAAAGTATGCTTTGCTTTCAAGTATAACTCTTGACGCCCACCTAATTAATATTTCCAAAATCTGCCTAATGGAAGCTTCTAAGGAGACATTAACAGGGGGAGAGCATATGTCTACCTTGAAATCTACCACCAACATAGATCTCATGGCATAAATACCTACTTCAGGGTCTGGAGAGATAGTCCAGCAGGACAATTTCAGTCCCCAGCACCCATGTGATGGAAGGAGAAAACAAACATGCACAGGTATATAAAATAAATTTAACTTAAAAATTAAATATAAATATCTACTTTATATTTTATAAACACATGGATTGACATTCCATTTGGGGAAAAAAAAAGCTCAAAGAAAAATCTCTCAGTATTACCTGATGAGATGATTTATGATTAAAAATATATACTAGAAATCTGTTATGTCAAAAATATCTTTATATACAGTAAATATGGCAGTAACTTAACACAAAAATTAATGAGAGGTTTAAATACAAATATGGAAAAAATCTTATAGATAGCAGGTTTTTACAGGAAACAATGAGAATTTTAAATAGAACATAATTTAAGATGCTTTTAAACCTACATATGACTTAAGATGATCTCTCATGTTTTAAAGTTATAATAGACTGAACACTTTCTATAATTCTCAAGAAGCAAAAACATGTTTACTTCATATTTGTAATATGCTTTTACATTTTTGTATATTTAAAAATAAGCATTTATTAGCAAATGCAACTCAGATAAAATATCTCTACATTATTTCTTATATAAAGTAGCATCCCAGGACAATGGTAACAAGCAGATAATCTCATATTATCTGCTAATAGCAGATAATAGCAGATAAAGGTCCATGTTTCCACACCTGACAACCTGAGTTTGAATCTAGGGACACAATGGCATAAAAGAACAACTATCATGCATACACCACACCACCACCATCAATGGCACACACACCACACATACACATGCACACAAACATACCTAAATAATTTAAAAAAAAATGAGTCAACTAATTACTAGGATGTAATATAGAGACTGGGGCTTGTCTTGAAATATTATACTCTTATTTTTATTTTGCTTGAAAGTTTTTACCTATGTAAATATGTTTTTTTCTTAGAAAAAAAATTCCAGACAAGTAATATATGAAAAAATTACTTGGTATGATTCAGTTGACCTAACACAATGATTACGTTAGGCTACTATTATTGTTTTAAGTAGAAAGTAAATGGCCAGGCATGGTGGGCAAACTTTTTTTTTTTTTTTTGGTTTTTCGAGACAGGGTTTCTCTATGTAGCTCTGGCTGTCCTAGAACTCACTCTGTAGACCAGGCTGGCCTCGAACTCAGAAATCCGCCTGCCTCTGCCTCCCAAGTGCTGGGATTAAAGGCGTGCGCCACCACCACCTGGTGGTGGGCAAACATTTTTAATCCCAGCACCCAGCACTCAGGGGACAGAAGCATGTGGAACTCAGTGACTTTTAAGCCAGCCTGGTCTACATAAGGAGTTCCAGGATGGCCAGGACTCTGTAGAAACCCTGTCTCAAACAAATAACAACGAACAAATGAACAAACAAGACAAGTGGAAACAAAGCATGTACACACATCTTTATTCTGAATCTCCCTCTAATTTTCTTCAATAGTGACTTTTCAATAAAATGAAAACAGGCCTATTTGTCTTCATTTACATGAAATGCCGATAACATAGTAGTTACCCCTTTTACCTACTGAGATAGTTTCTAAAATGGCAGTAAATATCTGTAATCCAAGGTAATATCAAACCCCGTAAATACTAGACTTTTTCATAATCGTACATGCATATGACAAATTTTAATATGTAAATTAGACACTGTAAAGGATTATCAGGAATAACCACACAGAACAGAACAATTACAACATAGAACAATTACATACATGAATGTGGACTCTTTTCTGTGCATGATATTGCAGAACATCTAATAAGGTATAACTAAATAGCTACTAAAAGTCTAGTAGGTATAGCTAATAAGAATAGAATGCAATTTAAAAATGAGAAAGGGCGAAGCCGGGCGTGGTGGCGCACGCCTGTAATCCCAGCACTTGGGAGGCAGAGGCAGGCGGATTTCTGAGTTCGAGGCCAGCCTGGTCTACAGAGTGAGTTCCAGGACAGCCAGGGCTAAACAGAGAAACCCTGTCTCGAAAAAAACCAAAAAAAAAAAAAAAGAGAGAGAGAGAGAAAGGGCTGGAGAGATGGCTGAATGGTTTTTAACAAGGACCAAGGTTCAGTTCACAACAGCTACATGACAGCTCATATTCATCCATAATTCTAGTTCTTTAAGATTGGACACCCTCTTCTGACCTCTGCAGGCATACACACACACACACACACACACACACACACAGGTTACACACTCATACACCTAAAATAAGTAGCTATTTTTTAACAAGGAATTAATTGTTTTTAAAATATGCCACTTAATTTTCAGATTGTGGTTGGATACAGGTTAACTGAAAACACAGAAAGCAAAACTGAGAAAGTGACTGTAGCTCACTGACAGAACACATGGGTAGTGCAAGGCCCTGGGTTCTATCCTGTGATTTGAATATGCTTGGCCCAGGGAGTGGTATTACTAGGAGGTGTGGCCTTGTTGGAATAAATGTGGAAGTGCATCACTGTGGGTGTGTGCTTTGAGATCCTCATTCTAACAACTTGGAAGCCAGTCTTCTCCTAGCAGCCTTTAGATAAAGATGTAGAACTCACAGCTCCTCCTGAACCATGCCTACCTGGGTGCTGCCATGCTCCTACCTTGATGATAATGGACTGAACCTCTGAACCTGTAAGCCAGCCCCAACTAAATGTTGTCCTTTATAGACTTGCCTCGATCATGTTATTTGTTCAGAGCAGTATACTCTAAGACACATGCCTAGCACTAAAATAAATATATAAATAAGTAAATACTGCAGAGAAACATTAAAAGCTACTTTTCAAGAGCATTAAAAGCTACTTTTAAATTAGATGAAGCACTTATTTTTTTTAATTATCAACTTAGATAGTTTATTTAACTTAACCAACATTTAAATTATATTTCAAGGTACCCTACTAAATACACACACACACACACACACACACACACGTGTATGTATGTATTCTTATACATGGTAGCAATTTTAATTTTGCTAGCCATATGTAAACAACACAATGCATATGGTGTTAAAAAATAGATTTTTATAAAAGAAGAAAAACTGAGGACCTTACCACTTTTTTTCAAAATTCCAAGCACTTGTATCAGAAGATCTGGATGATTCATCTAAACAGTTTCATTAAAACAAAGGATAAGCAGAAAGACAGTGAGAATTCAATTTGATTAAAAAATAATATTAAAAACTCATGCTCTGGATTTTAAACTATTACCACCAGAATAATATTTTTACTTTTATTTCAACAAATCTAATCTAGAATGCAACAAATGCAGAACTATTATTCAGAGGAAAATAAAAAACTTTACTAAATGACTAGAGATTTGAATGCCAAGCTTACATTCAAATCAAACATCATTGAGTACAAAGTATTTTAAAAAGAAAACTTTAAGCATTGTTTTGGCTAGTTTTATGTTAACTTGGCATAAGCTCAACTCACATGGGAGGAGGAAACCTTGATTAAGAAAATTAGCACTAGATGGTCCTATAGGTAAGCCTGAAGGAATTTTTCCCCCTTGATTAATGTGGGAGGGCCCAGCTTACTACTGCAGGGTGGTTCCACCCCTGGGCTGTGGTCCTTGGTGCTAAAGAAAGCAGATCAAGTAAACCATGAGGTATGAGCTATTAAGCAGTATCCCTCTATGGCCTCTGCTTTAGTTCCTGCCTGCTTTGAGTTCCTACACTGATTTCCCTGGAGAATGGACTACAAACTATTAAATGAAATAAACTCTTTTCTCCCCAAGTTGCTTTGGTCATTATGTTTTATCACAGCAACAGAAACCCTAACTATGACAAACATAAAATTCTGCCTTGTAACTTTATAAAAACTGTATTGTGTGTAATGGGGCAGGGTGCATGCTACATATGTGGAGGCCAGAAGAAACCATGTAAGAGTTGACTCTCTTTTTCCAACTTGCTATGGGTTCCAATAATGTGGGTTCATCAGACTTGTTTGGTAAATAAGTGCTTTACTCACTGAGACATCTTGCCAACCCTTGACTGATTTAAGTGTTTTATTTGACAAAAATAAGCAAAGCTATTGCTAAATATGATTGATATTGTTGCTAATAACACTGTTACTAATAATAACCTGCTACTAATAACTAATAACTGCTAATAACCTAACTACTACTTCTTATATAAGTATTTATCATTTATTAGGCTATGTGCTTGAGTTCATCTCATGTAACCTAAAATCTGGGCCAGATGTGATTGAGCACACTTTAAATGCAAGCACAGGGGACACAGAAGCAGGGGATCTCTGTCTCAAAATCAGATACATTACACCTCATTTGGAACCAAGTGATTATATACTCCAAAATGTGACCCAGGTTCTTAGAAACCATTTTATGGCCCAATGTGGTATTGCATTCCTATAATAGCATCATTCAAGAGGTACAGGCATGAAGATCACTGTAAATTCAAGGACAGCATGAACTATACACTGAGTAGATTGAGAAATCCTGTCTCAAATAACCAAAAACAATTAAAAACTTCTTTTAGCCCTGTTTTTAAATTCAGGAAAACAAAAAGGTCAACTAATCTGTTTATACTCAGCCAAGTTTTTTTGTTTGCTTCCCATCCCCAAAGTCAAGACAGAGTTTCTCTTTGTATCAAAACTCTTTGCCGTCCTGTACTGGTCCTGTACTCACTTCGTAGACCAGGTTGACCTCAAACTCACAGAGACCGCCTGCCTCTGCCTCCTGAGTGCTGGGATTAAAGGTATGTGCCTCCATTTCCAGCTTTACTCAGTCAGGTTTTAAACCCAGTTTTCTTGTTTCAATCTTTCTACTTTTCAACTCTGCTTACCAGAAGTACTAACTAGTCAACACAAGCTCAAATACACTCTCCCTTTTACTACTTTTCTCTGTTGGCTTTTTTCTCCCTCATTTGGAATGCAACAGTAACTTTAAAAACTATTTAGTCTTCATAGTAATACTCCATGGGCCAAAGGTTTTTTCTTTGCTCCTTCCCTTCTGTGAAAAGATAAACCATTAAAATTATCAAGTACTAATTAAGTACTATGAAGAGAAGGCTCTTTTTTAATTACTTACCTTGGGAGGAAATTTTATATCTATATTAACATCACTGCTTTTCAGAGCAAACTTTGTCAGAGATGAACCATACAACCTCAGTGAACATTCTGGAATAAAGAAAAAAATCACAAAAAGCATGAAACTACAAATAGGAGTATTAAAACAAAACAAACAAAGCACTGGAAACCATAAAGATGGCTCAGCAGTGAGGAGCACTTGCTGCTTTTGTAGAAGACCAGAGTTCAATTCTAGCACCCAATGGCAATTCACAACCATCTGTAATCCAGTTCCAGAGTATCAAGTGTCCTCATCTAACCTACTAGGCATTCTCACACATATACTATACACAAACTCATGCTTATGGCCGGGAGGTGGTGGTGCATGCCTGTAATCCCAGCACTCTGGGAGGCAGAGGCAGGCTGATTTCTGAGTTCGAGGCCAGCCTGGTCTACAGAGTGAGTTCCAGGACAGCCAGGGCTAAACAGAGAAACCCTGTCTCGAAAAAAACCAAATCCAAAACAAAAAACAAAACAAAGCAAAAAAAAAAAAAAAACAAAAAACAAAAAAAAAACAAAAAAAAAACTCATGCTTAGCCCCCATACATATACATCAAAATGAATAAAGAAAAACATATGGAAAGTATACATTACTTCAATCCCATATCTTTAAGTTCTGGCATAATGATTTTCACAAAACCGAAATCCTTTCTAACTGATCTATAAAATAATAACAAATTGTACCATAATAACAATTATGGGTACCAGAACAAAGAACAACAGAAAAAAAAATACAAGTTCAGTGTTTAAATTCAAACAGTTCATTTAGATACAGTCTAAAAATATTTAGCAAGCAAATGTACTCATCTAGCAATGTTGTTGTCACATAATGTATTCTATTGAATACTTATATAAGAACTAACTTTAAGGAGAGGATCAAACATTCAATATAAACCCCTTTTTCAAAATACAAAGTAACTCCATTCAACTGATGCTGCAAACTTAAAGAAAACTTTATGAAAAACTTTGTGGCTATCAAGATAAACAGAAGCTACCTACATCTTTCTCAGACTACCACACATGTTATTACAAAAGCAAGGCATACTTTAACATGTGGAGCAGGTTCTGATGGGGCAGAGTCAGTTTCTTAGAAAATTAACATTCATATTCAGTTGTACACTTTTCAAACTCAAAACTATCTAAGCATCACTATATTATTAAAAATCATAAAAATTTAAGTCCTGTTTTAAAATAATACGGAATTACTTCTTAACAGTTATAATCAGTATTCAATGCATTATTTAGGTAGAAAAATATTATTAGAAATAACAGGAAGTGAAATTCCATTTTTACACTTAACATTTCTTATGAATCTCACAGTAGGACTTTATGTATCTATAACTGATCAAATGTCCAACATCTCTTTGGATGGTATGAAATTAAGTCTTACTTAAGATACATTTACCTAAACACTAAAAAGTAAATAAAATGCTGGGCAGTGGTGGCACACGCCTTTAATCCTAGCACTTGGGAGGCAAAGGCAGGCGGATTTCTGAGTTTGAGGCCAGCCTGGTCTACAGAGTGAGTTCCAGGATAGCCAGGGCTATACAAAGAAACCCTGTCTCGAAAAACATAAATAAATAAATAAATAAATAAATAAATAAATAAGAAATATAGACACCAACCTATACACATACATGTATATAATAATTAACCTGCATTCATAACACCCTGAACCCAGAAATAAATTTTCTCTAAAGTCTTTACACTAATTTTTCCCTAACATTAAGCATTAAGATTTTTTGGGGGGTGGATTGTTTTTGTTTTTTTGTTTTTCAAGATAGGGTTTCTCTGTGTAGCTCTGGCTGTCCAGAAACTCACTCTGTAGACGAGCCTGGCCTTAAACTCAGAAATCCGCCTGCCTCTGCCTCCCAAGTGCTGGGATTACAGGCGTGCGCCACCATTGCCCAGCAGGCAATAAGAATTTTATTTCGTGATATTAGAATGTCTATAGTGAAAGGAATGGACACTAGTGCTGGAAAGGATCAAAGCATCAGTGTAGGGGAATACCAGAACAGGGAAGTGGGAAGGGGTGGATGAGGGAGCAGGGGGAGGGAAAAGGGCATGTGGGACCTTAGGGGGGTGGGGAAACAAAAAAAGGGAAATGAAATGTAAATATAGAATATATCCAATAAAAAAATACACACAAAAAAAAGAAATATAAAAATATAAAAAAAGAATGTCTATAATCAAAATAATATTTTTTTAAAAAACACTATAATCCACTCAAAAATCAATGGTACTCAGGAACTCAAGAGGGCTCATTGGTAAAGAGCTGCTCTTACAGTGGATCCAAGTTCAGTTCCCAACACCCCCCTAGGAGGCTCACAACCATCTGTAACTCAGCTCTGAAGGATCTAACACCTTCTGGCTTCTGAAGGCACCTGGCACATGTATAGCAAACATACACACATACATATTTTTATAATAAATAGACCAAAGTAGAATATATCTGACTAGTAAGAAATTACCTATGTTTTCTCATACAACAAAATTATACAATTTTCTTTTTTTTTTATTAAAAGGAGGTACTTTAATAGAAGCAATTCCTAAAGAGTGAGATGGTAAAGGTACTTGCTGCCTAAGGACCAGAGGTACATCCCAGATCTCAAACAGTAGAAGGGAAGAACCTACCCTCTGATTCTACACTTGCATGCCCAGGCATAAGCATTCACATAAACACTCAAACAAACAAAAAATTAATGTACAAAAGGTCATTCCTAAGGCACTTAGATTTATCTACTTTTAAGAAGCAAGCAAAAGAAATGGAGGATAGACAGTAAATTTACCCTAGTTCAAGAAGTAAAAGAATATTTTTGATTCTATGAATTAAATATATAAAATGAATCTGGTACCTGGTAAAAATGTCACTATAACCTTTGACATTTCCTCCACGATGTCCTGGCGGGTTCTGAGGTCATCATCTGTTATTCCTTGTTCCTTTGCTAACTCAACAACTGCAGCACTTAACGCAGCCAAGTGAGCAGGGGAAGGGGATGGAAGAGATCGAAGTTCACTCTCTTCTTGTTTTTCCTGTTAGTATAATGTTTCACAACAATAACAAAGTTTCCACTTTAATGTCCTTATACTTAAGAAAGATTAGAAATAACAAATATCTGCCTTCTGCACATGAGAAATAAATCACACAATAAGTAAGTAAACCAAAGAAAAACAGTTGCTTTTAGGACACAGGATTCAAGGAATAAAAGGCACAGCAAGGGAGTTTACTAGTATGCTTTTTGTAAATAATATTAATTTTTTGAGACTATAATTACATCATCTTATTAAATTTTAAAATCTGCTCTATAGCAAATGGAGAGAGAGATCAGTGTTTAAAAGTGTGGTCTGCAGTCAGGTGGTACATGCCTTTAATCCCAGCACTTGGCAGACAAAAGCAGGTGGATCTCTAGTTTGAAGCTAGGCTGGTCTACTACAAAGTGAGTTCCAAGATAGCCAGCTCTACACAGAGAAACCCTGTCTTCAAAAAAAAAAGAAAAAAAAAAAAAAAAAAAAAAGCCAAGCAAACAAACAACAGATTTTGTGAAGGGCCCCATTTCAGTGCCCTAGTACCCACATCCAGGTGGCTCACAAGTACTTTTATAACTTAATCTCCACGAGATCTAAAGCCCTCTCCTGGACTCTGCTGGCTCCCATAGGCATCACTCAACCACTCACATAGAATTAAATAAGTAAATGAATAAATATCAAAAATAACAATTTTAGAAGAAAAACATTTTTAAAATTTTTCTACTATACTATGAAGTATAATAAATTCTGAAGAACCTACATCAAAACTAACACAAAGGCTGATGATTCTGTAGCAGCTCTTAGGTATATCAGAAAGTCATCAATCATATCTAATCAATGCAGGCAGTATCAAGTTAAATAAATGGTTGTTAAGAGTACTCTCTAATACACACACACACACACACACACACACACACACACAAATAGATTAAGTTTTACCATCAAACTATGAAAAAGCTTCTATGAGAATGCAGAGGACTACAACCCAGACTTTCTAAATCAGGCAAGAGGATTCTTCCCAGTGAAGTTATCTGAGCTGAGACTTAGGCAATACATTAGTTGTACTGTAAATTTTTTGTTTGTTTTTTTCAAGACAGGGTTTCTCTGTGTAGCCCTGGCTGTCCTGGAACTCACTCTGTAGACCAGGCTGGCCTCGAACTCAGAAATCCACCTGCCTCTACCTCAAAGTGCTGGGATTAAAGGCGTGCGCCACCACTGCCCGGCTGTATTGTAATTTTTAAGAGAAAATTAAATAATATACCAATATACTTAGAAAGTACTCTATACAAATCTTTTTTGAGATACTTACTAAAAATAATTTTAAAATTACAAGTTCTGAAGTGGAAAGTTGAAGAGGAGTTCTATGGTCTATACGTCTCAGCCTCACGCCATGCCATTTTCCTTCTAGTTCTTTCCCTCAGTCTTCCCAGATATATTCATCTCCTTACACATGTCCACTCTTCTCTAGAGTCCTTTCCTTATGATGTTTTAATGTTTCACACTTCCTGTTTTGCTTTTTAAACTGCTATGTTAAAGTTCAACACAAAGGTCATTTTCCAGGTATACTTCCCTGTTCTAGACCAAGAAAAATATCCTTGTACATTTCCTTAGCACATTTCTCCCTCTAATAAGACACACTATACCTAAGCCCTTATTTACCAACTATCTGGAACTCCAAGGACAGAAACCATGATTATCATATTCACCACTACTTATAACTAGTAAGTGAACAATAAATATCAGGTGGATATGTGAAACAAGGTAGAAAGATAAGAAAAATTACACGAATGTAGGAAATGGAAAGGGCTCCTCAGCCCAGAGTCCAACACAACAAATGTTTGCTATGAAAGCTACAGAGATAATATTCCTTTCATATATATTTATGTTGAAATAGCAAGGAACAAGGCTAAAGCCTGAAGGCCTGATCTTGTTCTTCACTGCTGTCAAGACATTTTCTGGAAATCTCAAGAAATAAAATAAGAGACATTAACTTTAAGGCTTTTACCATATCAATTTTAATCCTGTCAGGTACCCCACAGGAACCACCCTATAATCACATTTAGTTTCCACTAGCAACCTTCTGAAGACACAAAAGTTAAGATTCCTTCTAACCACAGGAGATAAAGAAATTAATCACACTTTTAAGGCTATCACTTTAGTTATTTATATAAGACCCAAAGCGTGCTTCTTTATTAGGTTCATAGGTTTGAAAACTGCCTAATATGCTTTTACAATGCAAATACTAAAGATCATTTTTAAAAGTAACTTACCAAAATATTTTTCTTATGTCGTTTTTCTTTTATATGTTTATGTGCTCCTTGGATGTTTTCAATGTGAATTAAGCAAAGTTTGCATAGATAACGGCAATTGGTATATTCTGGTGATCGCTGAAATAAGTTTAAAAACACACATTTTCAGTAATCAAAAAAGTGATAGATTAGTGAGCGAGTGATGTGATCATATAGCTGCAACAGACTGGAAAAGGCACTGAGGCACTGCAGCTCAGTGGTACAACACATGCCTAGCATCTACTAGGAGGACTTCAGGTTAGATACCCACTAGCACCACAAGAAAAAAAACAAGTGAGCACTGCAAGAACAAATGTTTTAATACGTAACCAGAAGTAATATACTCAAGAGATAGTTAACTTTTTGAAAAGTCATTATAGGATATTAAATACTAACTTCAAACTGTATCACAAAATGCTAAATAGGCTTACTACTTATCTAATATCATCTTGCTCTTTAAATCTTATTGCAATGTTGTCCTCAAAATCAATTTAAAACTTAACTTTTGGTCTTTCTGAGTACTCTGAAAAATAAATTGTACCCTTATGTTGGGATATGAAATGAATAGTTCACAATATTGAAGACAATTTCAAAGGCTGAGTTCTAAAAATGTTCCAATCAATCACAGTATCATGAGAATAAACAGATATTCTCTTGAGGTAAATACTCTAAAGGAACAACAATTGAGCATGTTAAAATACATGTACTTCACTCATGATTTTGTTTTTTCAAAATAATAAAATTAGTATAATAATTGATTGAAGGTACCAGACACTATGCCAAATGCTTCATATATAATATGCTTCATATATAATATCATTTTTATTCTTTTTTTAAAGATTTATTACTATATCTAAGTACACTGTAGCTGTCTTCAGATGCACCAGAAGAGGATGTCAGATCTCATTACAGATGGTTGTGAGCCACCATGTGGCTGTTAGAGCTTGAACTCAGGACCTTTGGAAGAGCAATCAGTGCTCTTACCGCTGAGCCATCTCTCCAGCCACTGTCGTTTTAATTCTTAATGATCCAGTAAGAATATTTTTATTTTACAGATATAAAAACTATGGAGCTTGGGACTTCACACCAATTCAACAGTACTGAGGACATAATGAATTTCAGTTCATATGTATCTAAGTCCAAAGTCAACACTCTTTTACAATAAAAATAACAAAACACCTATATGCATTAAGTAAAAATAAAGCTTTAAAATGCTAATTTTAAATCACTGTTTCTGTTGTCTTTCACTAAAATATTACTACAGTAATATTTAGGAGTTTATTTCAGATTAATCTTCAATATTCAACGGAACTCATGACAAAAGGGTTTTCTCATCTGGGGATATATATTATTTTTTGGAGGGGGTAATAAAGATTTATTTATTTATTTCCTACATTGTAGCTGTCTTCAGATATACCAGAAGAGGGTGTTGGATCCCATTCTAGATGGTTGGAAGTTACCATGTGGTTGAAAGAAATTGAATTCAGAACCGCAGGAAGAGCAGTCTTAACCACTAAGCCATCTCTCTAGCCCTATATATTCTTTTTAAAAAGATTTATTCCAGCCGGGCATGGTGGTGCACGCCTGTAATCCCAGCACTCTGGGAGGCAGAGGCAGGCAGATTTCTGAGTTCGAGGCCAGCCTGGTCTACAGAGTGAGTTCCAGGATAGCCAGGACTATACAGAGAAACCCTGTCTCGAAAAAACCAAAAAAAAAAAAAAAAGAAGAAGAAAAAAGATTTATTCCTATTTCATGTGTGTTAGAATTTGGCTTTCAAGTATTTAAGTGCACTACATGTGTATGATGGCCCCAGAAGACAGTGTCACGATCCTCTATAACTGAGGTTACAGGACATTGTAAGCCACAACATGGGTGCTAAGAATTGAACTCAGGTCCTCTGTAAGAACAGCAATTGCTCTTAAAACGCTAAGCCATCTCTCCATCCTTAATAAATATCCTTTAAATAAGAAACTTGGATCAAATTTAGAAACAGTCCTACCATAGACTACTAGAAGCAAACTCAACAATTATAAAGTACTATTAACTTTTAAGACTATCAAGTTTCTCCATTACTGAAAAAGATTTCAACCTTAAGTATTAAACTATTTCCCAGAAGCAACAAGCAAATAAATATACAGATCTAACCTTTATTTTAAAAGAACCATTAGTTTTCTAAGAACAGGAAAGACTGATTCACAGTCATTAGCATATTATAATAATCCAGAAAAGAGGTTACAAAAGTGGCAGAGTAATAAAAAGAGCTGGATTTGGGAAGTGAAAACTTATATACCTAATACCTAGTAAAGCAATGAGTACTGATGAGATTACTGAAGGAGTCTGTAGTTTGATTTTTGATTTTTTAATATCTAGTGGTGTTTTTATTGCTTAACCTATGAATGTGTTTCTAGGTTAAGAAATTAATTAGCACTACACATGTAGACACAAAACACCAAAAGAATAGTTTCTTATTTATAATATTCAGTAAAAGGGAAAAAGAATTTAGCAATATGTATAATAATGTAAAATAGTATTTATTAATTTATTTTCATCCATTTGAATAACTGAATAAATTGTGGGAGGGAGAATACATCTAAGGCCTTTTGCTTGCTAGGCAAATGCTCTGCTAATGAACTACATTTCCAGCTAGACTTTTAACTTCTAATGGAAAATAACATGCCATTTTTAATCAATATATACCTAATGTCTGACACAGTTGTAGCACATAACAAGATTTCCATATTTACTAAGTGAAGGAGTAAATAATCAGTCAACAACTTATTTTATATCAACCAAAGTAGCATTTTAGTAAATATTTTAAACTTTGAAAAATAGTAGACATAGGAAATGAAGAGATGAGTCAGTAGGTAAGAGTGTGTACTGCTCTTCAAGAAGATCCAAGTTAGTTCCTGGAATCCATATAAGGCACCTCACACCATGTGTAACTCTGGCTCTCTCTGATGCCCTCTTCTGGCTTCCAAGAGTACCAGCACTCGCATGTACATATCCCATACAAATAATACACAAATATACATACATACATACATACACACACACACACACACACACACACACACACACGTGTGTGTGTGTGTGTGTGTGTGTGTATATGTATATATATACACACACACACTGTGTGTGTGTGTAATTAAAAATGTAAATAAATATTTTTAAGGATAAGAGAAACTGTAAACACTAGGAAGGCACAGCCATTCACTCATATCACAATATTCAGGAACCTGTATGAGGTACAACCTAGGCTACAGTCATATAATCACAATATTCAGAAGCCTATATGAGGTCCAGCCTAGGCTACAGTCATAAAAGGGAAACAATAAGAAATGGAAAGGAAGGAAAAAACAAAGGAAAAGGAGAAGCAGAAATAAGAAAAGGAAAATGAAAGCGAAAGAAAGGGGAAAAGAAAGAAAACAGTAAATATTTTAAGTAGGCCAAATGGTCTCCAGTCAACTTTGCCATCACAGCATGGAAGCAGCCATAGATAATATATTAAAAAATTGAGTATGGCCATGTCCCAGTAAATATTTACAAAAAAGGGAAGTAAAATATATCACAGACCACAGTTTGCTAATGCCTACAATAAATACAAGTCAACTTATTCCAGGCGTGATGGCATGCCTTTAATCTTTACACTCAGGAGGCAGTGGTAGGTAGTAGATCTCTGAGCTCATAGCCAGTCTGATCGACATAGTGACTTCCAGACCAGCCAAGACGACACAATAAGACTATCTCTTAAAAAAAGTAAAAAAAAAAAAAAAAAAAAAACCAAAATCAAACAAACAAAAAAAAAGGTGATTTTACAAGTACATTGGCTGAATGGGGATGGAGGGTTGCCTAAGAGACCAGAACACTATGTGTCTCATCAATGAAAGTGACACATTAGGGGGGAGAGGACTTATGGGACGTATTGGGGGGGGGGGGACTGGGAAAGGGGAAAGCCTTTGGAATGTAAACAAAGAATATAGAAAATAAAATTAAAAAAAAAAAAAAGAAAGAAAGTGACACAAAGTGTTAAGTGTTAAGCTCTAGAAAAAGCCATAAAGCATGTACTTCTCCCTCAGTAACTAACATAGCATAGCATACTTTTTCAAGTCGAAAGATGTGATCTCTTTCTAGACGTTCTTCTGCTTGTTTCAAGCCTAGCCTCTGCTCAGGTGTCAAAGCAGATTCATCTATCACAGTGGCATTTTCTAAATAGTCCATCTCAGAAGAATTTTCTTTGTTAGATTCCTCACTCTTCATTTTACCTACAAAAGAAGCAATCAGTTATTACCATTAAATAAATTATCATCATTAAAAATTATAAAATAAACATTTAACTATGGGAGTAAATTCTTTCTGTATACATTATTGGCTGTACAAACTGTTAGTTTATGTTAAATCATATAAGATATATGCATGGTGAGCTCATGAGATGGCTGAGATGTCTTAGCCAGGCCACTAAGCCTGATGACCAAAGTTCAATCCCCAGGATTCACATCCACATATGTATGTCCTGTGCATACCCATACATAAAATAAATGAATAAATGAATAAATGTGATCTTTTTAAAAAGCAGTGTTAGCCAACTGGTAGTGGTGAACACCTTTAATCCCAGTACTCAGGAGGCAGAAGTAGATAGATCTTGGTGAACTAGAGGCCAGCCTGGTCTTCAGAGTAAGTTCTGCTCTGACATCTAGGTCTACAGAGAACCCCTGCTTAAAAAGAAACAAAAACAACAACAAAAAAGAAATGCTACGAAGGAACTGAAGAGATAGATGGCTTAGCAATTAAGCACACTGGTGGTAGGCAAGCATGGTAATATCCCCCTTTAATCTCAGCACTGGGTAGGCCGAAGCAGACAGATCTCTCTGACCTCAAAGCCAATTTTGGTCTACACAGTGAGTTCCAGAACAGCCAGAGCTACATAGAGAGACCCTGTCAAGGAAAAAATAGAAAAATAAGAAAAAGAAAAATAACATAAAATAAAATAAAAGCAACACTGGCTGCTTTTTTCAAGGTTCTATTTCTAGCACCTACATGACAGCTTAAAACTATCTGTAGGGCTGGAGAGATGGCTCAGTGGTTAAGAGAACTGACTGCTCTTCCGAAGGTCCTGAGTTCAAATCCCAGCAACCACATGGTGGCTCACAACCATCTGTAATGAGATCTGATACCCTCTTCTGGTGTATCTGAAGACAGCTACAGTGTACTTACATATAATAAAGAAATCTTTTAAAAAAAAAAAAAAAACCTATCTGTAACTCCAGTTCTACCTTCTTCTGGCCTCTATTAGCACCAGGCCAGCCAGGTCTACATAGCAAGTTCCAAGAGATCCAAGACTACATAGCAAGACCCTACATCAAAAATAGGGTATACGCTAGTCTTGCAGAGAACCAGATTTTGACTCCTATACCTACCACCTTTAAACCAGCTCTAAGAGAGCAAAGATCCCTTGGACACCCATACTCATATGCACATACCAACACACAGACATACACAATTAAAAATAAAAGAGGGATAGAAAAATGGCTCAGTGGTTAAGAGCACTTAAAGCTCTTGTAGAAGATCCAGGTTTGATTACTAGCACCCATACCAGGTAACTCCAAGGTAACTTCCAAGGAATCTGATGCTTTCTGACCTCCACAGATACCTACCTACACAGAGCACACAAAAACTCGGGTAGGCACACATAAATATACTAAATAAATAAATCTGTGAAAAATAAAGTATCTTTTTAAAAAAGATTTATTTTATTTAAATGAGTACACTGACACTGTCTTCAGACACACCAGAAGAGGGCATAGGATCCCATTAGAGATGGTTTTGAGCTACCATGTGTTTGCTGGGAATTGAACTCAAGACCTCTGGAAGGGCAGTCAGTGCTCCTAACTCTCCAGCCCCCATAAAGTATCTTTTTTAAAAGTATGAGTCTCTCTCTCTCTCTCTCTCTCTCTCTCTCTCTCTCTCACACACACACACACACACACACACTCAGGATTCCAATGGAATAAAAAAAATTACAGTAATAGTTCAAGTAAATTTTAACAGTTTATAGCTTAATCTCTGCTGCTACTTTAACTCCTAACAAAAAATCTGGTGTACTGAAGCCAAAAAGATTTTAAAAGACAAATAAAATAGAAAACTTTATATAGAACTATCTTTGAATGTTTCTTAAAATCACACATAATGTTCTGTCACAAGCCAAAAGATTCATTTTCCAAAAGACGCCCTGAAAGATAAAATTGTATCATGCCTTCAAATTCCTGCTCTAATCAATATTGAATCTCATTTATATCAGTCTCACACTTAACAAAATTAAATCATGTACTTTCTCAAGTTTTAACCACTGAAAATCAATTTTGTATCACACCATCAAATAGGAAGCTACCTTGAAATCTAGAATTGGGTTTGTTTTCAGTTTTCCACTGTGAACACATGACTGGACTGCAAATAGGAACCATATATGTGTGTGTGTGTGTGTGTGTGTGTGTGTGTGTATACACACACACACACACACATATATATATATATATATGTTATGTATATACAAATATATATATCTGATGAATAAATGAGAATATATTACTAAGATTACTTTTTTTTAAGATTGGAGAGCTGGGTATAGTGGTAAGATCATGTAACCCCAGCACTTCAGAGATGTCTGAAATAGGAGGATTAAGAATCCAAGGCTAGGGCTAGAGGGATGGTTCAGGAGTTAAAAGTATATACTGTTCTTACAGAGGAGCCAGGTACAAGTCCTAGCACCCATACCAAGTGATTCAAAACCATCTGTAACTTTAGATCCAAGAGATTCAATACTATTGGTCTCCTGAATACACATGTAAAACACACACACACACACACACACACACAAATGCCTATACACACATATATATGTACATAATTAATAATAAATGTAAAAGTTTAGAAAAAGTTCTAGGCCAGTTTGAGTTAACATAGTTCAAGGCCAGTCTGTGATACACAATGAGACCATCTTTTAAAAAAAGCTAAATACTGTAGAATGCCAAAAGTGTAACCCAGTGCTAGAACACATGTCCTTGTCCAGCATAGACAAGATAGACCTCCTACTATCAGTAAGCAGATTACTCATAAACACCTACTAAACTCGTATGTACATATCCTGTAACTAAGACTGACGCATATACACACAAATAATAAGTTATGCTTGTTTTCACCTTTTTGTAATTAAAGTAGGTAAACCAGAAAACACACACACACACACACAGAAGACCATTAACATAGAAAACTCCTGCCCAAAATGGAGCTTGTGGAAAACACTATGTATATTTATACTTACTCAAATCATCTGATGTATCTTCAATCCCTGAAGCACTGTCATCAGAATCAGCAATATTATCTGTCTGTGTCTGTTGCTTCTGAGATAGTGATGAGTTTTCCAGAGTTGATTTTTCTCCCTGTAGAGCTTCACTATTCCTTTTATCCATAGAAACAAAGGAACTTGTAAGTTTCTTCCCAGTCTGTTGTGATTCTGTCTGTTTCACATTTTCTTTCAACAGTAAACTGGGCACATTTTCTGGCTCCAAAGGCGATCTGGATGTCTTTTGTAATTTCATCTGAGAAGTGGGTGAGTTTTCTTCTTTTCTCTGTAAATTAAGTGCTTTTTCTGTTGTTGCTGCTGCTGTTGTACAGGATGTTTTTTCTGCTTTTACTGGTAAATTCGGAGACTTTGGCACTTTTTCTGCTTTCGCCTGTAAACTAGGTGTCTTTTCTAATTTTGTCTGTGAAGATCCCTTCTGGGCTTTCATGGGTGAATTTGGTAACTTTTTCACTTTGCAATGACTTTGATCTCGAAGTACTAACCCCAAATCTTTAGGGCCTGGAGCACTGGCAGCATTTACTTTACATGATTTGACTTCTGTTTTTTCTATACAAATATCATTTTGCTTGGTTTTTTTACTACTATTTCTATTCAGAGAGCTGGTCCCAATTTCTGACTTATCATTTCTAGGCTTCAAGGTTTGATTAGTTATAATTTTAACTGCTTTGCTTTCTTCACAAATAATATTCTTCTTTGGTTCATGATTTTCGTTTTTAGAAGTCTTGGGCTCTTCCATTATTTGAAAATCTGATTCTTTCCAATTTGATACTGTAAAATGGCAGGTCTCAGGTATATGAACTGCTCCAAATCTAGTTTAGGCAAGCAAACTATAGGATTTAAAAATAAAAATAAAAATCTGTTATTTAAATGCAAAACATATTTACTTATTAGGCATTTTTTTAAAACTTAAAATGTGTTCTTGAAACTAAAGAAACATTCTTCAGAAAGCTGTATGAAAAAGGCTTACTCATTTATCAGGAGGCAGAGGCAGGCAGATCTCTCTGAGTTCCAGGCCTGCCTAGTCTACATAACTAGTTCAAAGTCACCTAAAACTATAAAAGACAACAAAACACCCATAAAAACAAAAACAACAACAACAAAAGATTTTTACAAAAACAAAGTTGCTTTATATTGCCTCATAAGATTTCCTCTAATAGAAAAATAAAACCTAAAATAATATGCCTCCATCATTGTAAGGAAATGAAAAACTGAAGAGCTGCAGAATTTCAATCTCTATGCACTATAAGTAAAGTCCTACAATGACTAATGTGCAAGGGGGGGATACCCAGAGGGGAGAATGGGAGGAGGGAATGGGGAAGAAACTGTAAGAGAGAGAACTGGGAGGAGAGGGGGATCTGATATTGATGTAAAGTGAATAAATAAATTTTTAAAAAGTTATAGCATCCTCAGTGTTAAATAAAGTCTTGCACCCACCACAATTTCCTACCAAAAAGGCCTGTTTATACCACAACCTACTTCAAACTGGATTCTCTAAACATGAGAAATATAAACAAATTCAAGTAAATAAACTTTTAAATTCTGTTATTATATATTTACTTAAACCCACAGAATGAACACTCTCAAATACAAATGCTGCTTAAAACTAAGGGCTTTGCAGGATAACACTGTTGGTGTAGAGTCATCAGTTGTACTAAATTTATCACTGTAGTGCCAAGTTTTGATGGTAGGGTCAGGCTACATACAGGGAAGGACAAAATCTGTTCAATTTTGCTGTGAATCCAAGAAAGTGACAGTAAAAGATACATTAAAATTAGAGTCTACTTTTCTCTTAAAAAAATTAATAGAAACAATTATACTGATGAAGAAATATTAAATTTATGGACTATACACAAGGAAAAATGTTGCATTCTGTAAAAGTATTCGTGTATCAGAAATACCTTATATATTGCATATTATAGAAGCTGCATATGAAAAAAACTAGAGTCTTCCACCAACAAAAACAAGTTCTCTGAAATTAAAGTATATTGTTTTCTTTGATTGTACTAGGTAATATTACTCAATTGTAAACCAAAGCAATCAAGGTCTAATCATATAAATACTCATTATATAAACACAAAAGTAGTATCTGAAACAAAAAGCTCAGAACATGAAGTCAATTTACTTGCAACTGTAATATATGCAAAACTATATACACAAAAACTTAAGTCTAAGTATGTCTGCATCTCGTCCAGGTGGAACTGTAATTTGTAACTCTAATTTGTAGGAAAGTCCTCTATACATCCTGCTTTAATTTTAGCCTAGATTACCATTATCTTCTTTTATTTTTTATTATAAAGTCAAGTTTTTCTTTAAGAAACTTCACATGTAATTAATTAATCCACTGTCCACTGGGAAAGCTTAGTTCAAGGATTCTCAATAAAGCCTATTCTCAAACAAGTGATGCTTGATCCAGTTATACTATCAATACCCATAAGTCATTTACTCTTTTATCCCTGCACGAATCAAGAATAGACATAATCACAATGTCAACATTCTTTATTAAAGATCTTTGACATCTAATTTCTTCTACCAATTTACTTTAGAAACCATTTTAGAATGGATTGCTCCTCAGTTATTGGCACCTTATACTTCTCATACCACTCCTGGGCATATAGCCAAAAGATGCTCCAACATATAACAAGGACACATGTTCTACTATGTTTGTAGAAGCCTTATTTATAATAGCCAGAAGCTGGAAACAACGCAGATGTCCCTCAACAGAGGAATGCATACAGAAAATGTGGTACATTTACACAATGGAGTACTACTACTCAGCTATTAAAAACAATGACTTCATGAAAGTCGCAGGCAAATAGATGGAACTAGAAAATATCATCCTCAGTGAGGTAACCCAGTCACAAAAGAACACTCATGATATGTACTCCGTAAGTGGATATCAGGGAAAAAAGCTTGTAATACCCACGATACAACACACAGTCCATATGAAGCTCAAGAAGACCAACATGTGGATGCTTCAGTCCTACTTAGAAGGGGGGACAAAATAATCATGGGAGGTAAAGGGAGGGAAGGAACTGGGAGGGAGAGGGAGAGGGACGAAAAGGGGGAGGGCAGGATCAGGTGTGGGAGGAGGTAGGGGGGAAGTACAGAGGGTAAAGAAATTGAAAGGAGCAGTGGGGGATGGAAAACTAGGGGTAGCCACTAGAAAGCCCCAGACTCGAGGAAAGCAATAGGTTCCCAAGACCCAACAGGGATGGCATTAAGTGAAATACCCAACAAAGGGGAGAGAGAACCTGTAGAGACCATATCCTGATGTTAGGCATGGCCCCCAGTTGAGTGATGGGGCCACCTACCCATCTCAAAAATATTAACACTGGGAGGGCAGTGGTGGCACATGCCTTTAATCCCAGTATTTGGGACACAGAGGAAGGCGAACTTCTGAGTTTGAGGCCAGCCTGATCTACAGAGTGAGTTCCAGGACAGCCAGGGCTATACAGAGAGAATCCCTGTCTAACCCTGTCTCAAAAAAAAAAAAAAAAAAAAAAAAAAAAAAAAGCAAATGGGATTGGGGGTGTGCAGAGGGGATGGGAAGAGGGATAACATGTGAAATGTAAATAAATAAAATAATCAATAAAATAATAATAATAAAAAGGAAAAAAGGAAAAGTTAAGATTATACGCCTTTCTATAATATCACATTCAGGAACACTATGGCTCTGTAGAATATGCCAATACAACACTGAAATGAACATCCATTCACAGTAAGACAAGTATCTTCAACTCTATAACTCATGTTCAAGACAAGCCTCGTTATCACCACCATTATCATCATCACCACCATTATCATTTACAGCTGTCAAACTATCCTCCTTACATGTATCAGAACTCATACTTACAATGAGTTATTGGCTGCACAAGATGATTCATTTTTGCAACTGTCTTTCATGCCTTTCATGTCTAACAGTTGAATAAAAATAAACACCTACCTTTGTTTTTTTACAAGTACTAGGTTCTGGGACTAAAGAGATGGCTTATTGTTAAGAGCACTGACTGAATGGGCATGGTGGCATACGCCTTTAATCCCAGCACTGGAGACAGAGGCAGGTGAAACTCTGTGAGTTCAAGGCCAGTGAGTTCCAGGACAGTCAGAGCTACATAATGAGACTGTCTTAGGGGATAAGAAGGGAACACAAAAGAGAGTACTGGCTGCTACAGAAGACGCAGGTTGAAGTCTTAGAACCTACATGGTCACTCACAACTGTCTGAAACTCAAGTTCCTGGAGATCTATCACCTATTCCTGACCTCTGAGCATACAGGGCATACCAGGCATATACATGGCACACATACATACATACAAGCAAAACACTCCTATACAGAAAAAAATAAATAAATCTTCTCAAATATATTTATTACTTGTGTGTTGGGAAGGGGGCATGCCATAGTATACATGTAGAATCAGGGACAACTCTATAAAGACAGGTCTCTTTTTCTTTATGTGGATTCCAGGGATCAAACTGAGATCAGCAAGCCCCTCTGAGCCATCTCACCAGTGTATATTAACTCTTCTGTTAATATCTTCTGGTAAAATCTACAATAATTTACAACCATAAAAAATGTTTTTGCACCAGGTGGTGGTGGTGGCCTTGGTGCATTAATTCTAGCACTACAGGAGGAGGTCAGTCAGGTCTACACAAAGAAACTGTATCCAAAAAAAGCAAAACAAAACAGTTTCGTCTCCTGGATTTTGTAGTTTTAAATTTTAATAGTAAACACATTTTGCTTTTCCTCTTCTTGATGTTCTATACAACCATTAAAAGGGTTGCCAAGAGCTGGGAAGATGACTCAGAGGTTAAGAGAATGTACTGCCCTTGCAGGACCAAACTACAACTGCCAGCAACTAAGTCATGTGGCTCACAATCACCTATAAATTAGATCCAACTGCTCTAGCCTCCATAGGCACCAGCACTCACATATGCACATACTCACCCAATACACACAAAATGTTTTTAAATAAATGGCTTTTCCTAAAGTCCTACAGAAACAGACACATCTTATTAAAAAAAAAAAAAAAAGAAAAAAAAAAAAAAAAGCAAATGAGATGGCTCATCTTATAAGAGTCTGTCTCAAAGTCTGACAACCTGAATTCAATCCCTAGTACTCAGACAGTACAAGATATAACTAACTCCCCAAGTTATTCTTTGTCCTTTGCACGCACATGCATGACCACATACATACACAAAAACAGACACTCATACAAAATAAATGTAAAATATTTTTGAAGAAAATGGTTTATATTTTTAAAGTTTTATTTTACATCACCTAGTAACTTTTTTTTTTAATTTTCTAGTGGTGTTCTATTAGTCTTTAATATTTTGTAGACAGTATCTTACTGATGTGAACTGAAATTTTTAGGAATAAAGTCATACCTGTGTTAAAGATTCTATAAGGCAAACTAAATTAGAACAACAAAGACTATACAGAAAGCCAAATAATCTATCTATAATCCCTTTAATAACTAATTGTGGTCCAGCACTGTGTTGGACCTAACAGCCTTATACTACCAGGAATGTTCAAAGAGATCCCAAGCTTCTACTACCCATAGCCTAAAGTATCATCAGATAGTATCCGCACCCTATAGCAGAGGTTTCCCTGCTTTACTGTAATCCACCTAACCTGATGTTTCCAACAAACACTGGTTTATAACTTTCTTTGTTCTGTTTTATAAAAACCTCATTAGGGCCAACAAAATGGTTCAGTGGGTAAAGATATTTATCAACAAGCCTGTTAATCTAAGATCAATCTCCAAAACCCACATAGTGGAAAAGAGAAAACTGTCTCCCACAAGTTGTTCTCTGACCTCCACATATTCATGTGCTGTGACATGTGAGAGTGAACACATGCATGCTAAATTAAATGCAAAGACCTTCCTTATTCACCAATTGCCACACTGGAAAATAGGAGGATATAACACTCTCCAGTTGTGCCCACTACTGAACCAGCCAGGCTCCAATGCCTCGCTACAAATCCATACTCAAAAAGCGGTTAAATTCAGTGAGTCCCAAAACAAAAAAATAAAATATCCATAATAAAGAATAAACTTTATATTCTAGCAGTTTTGTGGGTATTTGTTCCTACTTTTTAAACAAGACTCTACATTTTCATTTTGTATTGGGCCCTGAAAATTACACAGCATATATTTTTCTGGCAAATAGATATAAGCAAATCTGGAGTGAAATGTGACAAACATTATTTGTAAACATTCATAAAAAACAATTTAAGAGATACAGATAAAGTGGCCTAAAGAGATAACTACATGGACAAAGTATCTGCTACAAAAGCATGAAGACCTTCCTTCAAACCCCAATCACCACATAAAATCTCAGCCCAGTGGTATATATCTGTAACCCTAGCAGTGGGCAACTGGAGGTGAAAAGGCAGATCCCAGGAGCTAGTCAAGCCTGCCTTCAGGATAAAGTTTTGAACTAAGAGTTATGGTCAAAAAACAAAACAAACAAAACAAAAATGTATTACAGTATAACACTTGTACACTGATGATGGGAATGCACAAATGCTAAAATCATTGTGGTTTTATAAAGGCTCATCAAATATATTAAAACCATAATAACCTATGCTACACAATTTGGAACTTATTTTTTGCAAAAGGCCCATGCTTACTCATCAATAAGTAGCCAATAATTCATGGGCCATTGTAATAAGGGTTCAAAAGACCAGAATGGTGACAGGAATCTGGGCCAGTAAAAGCTATGCTGATGTTTCACATGGAAGGGACTGTGTTGACAACTGAATTACAGGCTACCTTTTGTGAACAGTGGCAAGGAGGATGGCTGACTTTTGTTCAAGTTCTCTTAAAGATGACAGATAAGTTTATATGGAGAGAAATTTCCTAGGTAGCAAAGAACTCAGACAGTGGCCTATGAATTATTAATTATTGGCTGCTTTTATAGCAAATTAGTTCAATTTTACAGAAAACTGAAAGCAAAAAGAAACACAGCGGAAAGATTTGGGGAACCTGAAGTTTAGAAAAACAGGGTTGGGGGATGTTAAGGCTGAAGCCAAGAAAGGTACAATTGCTTCATGAAGAGAGTAGTAGAACCTGTCAAACTTCCATAAGAAATGGTTTGAAGGGAAAAGATTTTGACAGTTTCAAAGATTTCATTCTACAGTCATTTGGTTCTACTATTGTAGGCCTGAGATGAAGTATAGCATCTTACAGAAAAAGATGTTATAGGACTTATGGTGGTCAAGCAGAAAGGGACAGAAGACAGCTAAGGAAAGACGCACCTTCCATAGACATATTCCAAATGACATACTTCCTCTAATCAAGTTCCATCATTCAACTACCCATTCAATATTAACTCATCAATGAATAAACTCATTAATGAAGTTAGGTCACCCATGATCCAACCACCTTTCACCACCAGCTAGGAAACATGCCTTCAATAACAAGTTTTTGGAATTCTAAAAGATGCCACTGAGATTTCAAGGAAAAGTCAAAAAGGCTAGACAACATAAGGCATGCTTAGAGTCACTGTAAGAAGCACCTGACAAGAGAATCATGGAGCTGTTAGTGAAAGCTAAAGTTTCAATGGAAACCCCAAAGTTAAGATGTCAGAGCACAGTGTCTGTCAGGGGAAGCTATGAACATACTCAGAGTCAACCCAAGAAATCTGCCATTTGGACTGCACCTAGCAGAGCTGTACAGAAGAATGGATGGCCCAAACTATCTGAAACCCTGACCCTTCACAATATCCCCAGGCTGCAACATGGGGGGGGGGGTCATGTTTGTTCTACCAGGTTTTTCATCTTGCTTTGGTCCTAAACCCTCCATGCTTTGTTTCTTTTTTAACACTTTAGAAATGGGGATATTTACCCTGCACTATCATATCTTGGCAGTTTCTAACTTATTTTTTTCACAAGTGCTCACACATGAGTTTGCCTAGAATCTCAGAGAGTATGGACTTTTCCTTTTCTGTAATGATGGCCAAATCTCAGGCCTTAAACAAGTTAAGAAGTATCCTACCACTGAGCTTCATCTCCAGACTTGAAATTGAATTTTTTAATAGCATTTTTCTTAGATTTGTTAATTTTTATTTTATGTGTATGAGTGTTCGGTGTGTATGTATATGCAACACCTTTGTGCTTGATGCCACAAGAAGACAGAAGAGGGCATTTTGGTGCTGGCACCATTTTGAACCTAGGTCCTGTGCAAGAAAAGCAAATAATTTAAATGCTGAACCATCTCTCCGGCTCCTCAGACTTGGGATTTTTAATAATGGAATATTTAAGACTTTAAGGATTATGGACATTTTGAATTTTAAGATAAATGTAAGCCTATCTTATTTGTTTTGGTTTTTTGAGAAAGAGTCTTGTGTAGCCCTAGCTGTCATGGAAATAGCTCTGCAGATCAGGCTGGCCTCAAACTTTAGAGATCCACCTGCCTCTGCCTCCCAAGAGTTGGAATTAAATACGTGAAGTATATAAATTTTTCTAAACTGGGAACACAATGGTACAGTTTAGATCTTAAACTTACCCTAAAGGCCGTATGTTAAAGACTTTTTACTCCTTACCTTTATGCTATTGCGAGGTAGTAGAAACAATTCTAAAAGATAGAATCTAATGAGAGGTCTCCTAATCACTGATTGATATGGTTCTTAAAGAAAAGGTCAAGACACCAACACCTTTCTTCTCTTACTATGCAGACTGTAGCATACTACTGATATGGTGTACTGTTTCTCCACAGGCTCAGAAGCAATAGATCAAGAACTGAAACTCTAAAGCTGTGAGCTAAAATATTTCTCCTTCTAAATTAACTATATCAGGTAATACAGAGAAATGACTAACACTATACAAATGTAGCAATTTCACTTCTGGGTATATAACCAAAAAAAAAAAAAAAAAAAAAAAAAAAAAAAGTAAACCCTTAAGGAGATATGTCTGTATTTCCAAGTGGCATTATTATTCACAAGAGCTAAAACATGAGAAGGAAAATGTGTAACTACTTGTGTAATGTTATGTAATTCAGTTTAGAAAACAAAGTGAAATACCATTTTATAGTGTTTTTTGACTACTTCATATGAAAGGAATCGTAAAGTACTTGTGGTTTGTTACTGGTTTATTTAGCTCAGCAGGTGAAGGTGCTTGCCACCAAGAACAATGATCTTGAGTTCAATCCCTAAACCAACATAATGGAGGGAGAGAACAGGCTCCTCCAAGTTATCCTCTGACCTCTACATGCTAGACATGTACAGGGCCCATACACATAGACAACACTAAACAAATGTTCTAAGAACAAGGAAATATACCATAATGTGGATTAACTTTGACAATTTTGTGCTAAATAAAGTAAGCCAGTCATAAACCAAAAGTACACTATGATTCCATTCATATGAAATAGTCAAAAAAAGAAGATAAAATAGTGTAGAAGGAGAAAATGATGCAATGACTAATGACTAAATACCATAAACTATTAACTTTACAAAAACTATTTTACATAAACTATTAAACTATTAATTTTACAAACTTGAAATGTGTGAGTATTTTATTATAATCTCAATTTTTTAAACTGTATTGTTTACCCCAATTTAAAAAATAAATAAATAAGCTGGGCGTGGTGGCGCACGCCTGTAATCCCAGCACTTGGGAGGCAGAGGCAGGCGGATTTCTGAGTTCGAGGCCAGCCTGGTCTACAGAGTGAGTTCCAGTACAGCCAGGACCACACAGAGAAAGAAACCCTGTCTCGAAAAACCAAAAAAAAAAAAAAAAAAAAAAGAAAAAAAAAGAAAGAGAGAGAAAAACAAAAAGATAAAAAAAATAAAAGACAGCAGGGAGATGGTGGTGGTGCACACCTTTAATCCTAGCACTCAGGAGGCAGAACAGGGGATCTCTGAGTTTGAGGATAGCGAGGTCCACAGAGCAAATTCCTGAACAACCAAGGCTATGCAAAGAAACCCTGCCTCAAAAAAAAACAAAGTAAAGATTTGAAAATCACATATCTAAAAACAAAAGTTTAGTAGAGAGTTAATTAGTAGCTGTTAATGAAACTCTTATTGTTCTTACAAAGAACTCAGGTTCAGTTCCTAGAACCCACAGAATGGGTTATAGCCCACTCTAACTTCAGCTTCAGGGACTCTAATATATCCTTCTGACTGACAAAGGTTTCTGCATGCCACTATAAAGTCTGTAACTTGGGCTGGAAAGATAGTTTAGCTGTTAAGAGACTTGTATTTTTTCTAGAGAATTAAGCTCAGTTTTCATCATCCATGTTAGAGAATGCTAACTCCAACTGCAAGAGATCCAACACCCTTTTCTGGATAGACAGGTACACAAAAGGCAGATATACACACACGTGCACACACATAAACACACACAATAAAGTATGTCTTTTTAAAAGCAAGTCTGTATTAAAAGTATTTAAAGCAGGGCTCAATGGTATATCCCTTTAGTCCCAGCACTCAGGACAGAGGCAGGAAGATAGCTGTGAAATCAGCATGGTCTACACAGGCTACTCCAGGCTAACAACAGTAAGACTATCTCAAAAACAAAACAAAACAAAACAAAACAAAAAACAAAACAAAAAAGGCAAAGAGAGAAAAAGGAAAAAAGGGAGGAAATAAAGAAAGAAGGAACAGAGGGAAGGAGGGAGAGGGAGGGAGGGAAGAAACAAGCCCCAGTATCAAATAACAATAAGGATGTAGAGAATCTGGAACCTCACACACATTGTTCCATACAACTTAATATATCAGTCTAGCCAATTTGGAAAACCTAAAAAAATTGAACATAAATATATCAAAACATTCAGAAATTTCACTCTGAAATATACAGGCAAGAAAAACCATACCTACGTTTATTTTTTAAAAAAGAAATTTAAAAAAATCCCTGGAAATCTCCAAAGGCCCATCAAATGATGAATAAATACAATTTGATGTATTTCAGAGACTGCAATACTACATCTCCATAGGAAAGGATGAAGGTACTGGTTACAGTATGAGCAAACCTTAAAAACATTAAGCTTGGGCTGGAGATAGCTCAGCAGTTAAGAGCACTGACTGTTCTTCCAGAGGTCCTGAGTTCAAATCCCAGCAACCACATGGTGGCTCACAACCATCTGTAATAGGATCCAATGCCTTCTTCTGGTGTGTCTGGAAAGAATGACAATATACTCATATATATAAAATAAATAAATCTTTAAAAAGTTTAGTGGACGAGGACAGACACACACTGTATGACTGCAGTTATATAAAATGCCCAGAACAAGTATAATCTCCAGAGGAAGTTTAGTGGTCACCAAAGGTGTAAAAGGCTGAAGTGGGAAGTAATTGTTAATGAATTTTTTCTGGGATAATAAAAATATTAGGGAATTAAATGCTTGTAATGGTTACACAACCTTACAACTACACTAAATTGTGTATACCACTAACCTGTGGTACTTAAAAGATGTGTGTGTGTGTGTGTGTGTGTGTGTGTGTGTGTGTGTACGTACATCTCACATGAGTGCAGGTACTGGAGAAGGCCAGAAGAGGGAGAGGGTTCTGACCTCTAACCTATATTTATATACATGTATATATACATATATATATTCATTCTCTTTCTCTCTCTCTCCCTCTCTCTCTCTCTCTCTCTCTCTCTCTCACTCTCTCTCTCTCTCTCTCTCTCTCACACACACACACACACACACACACACACACATTCTGTAAAAAAATAAAAGCTAGACAGGCATCATGGTGTGGCAAGCACCTTTGACCTAGCACCTGGAGGCATATGCCAGCCTGGTCTACATAGTAAATTCCAGGATAACCAGGACTATAATAAAAAGACCTTGTCTCAAAAAGAAACACATAAATTTTTAAAATGCAAGCTATTGGGGCGGGGGGGGGGGTGTTAGCCAGCAGCAGTGGTGCACACCTTTAATTCTAGCACTGAGGAGGCAGAGGCAGGTGGATCTTAGTTTGAGGCCAGTGTGGTCTACAGAGTGAGTTCCAGGACAGCCAGGCTACACAAAGAAACTCTATCAAAACAACAACAACAAAAAGCTGTGGGACTGAAGTGATAGTTCAATTCCCAGCATCTATGCCACATGGCTTATAACAGCTGTAACACGAGTTCCTGGGAATCTAAAGCCCCTTTGTGGCCTCCTCGGGCAGTCACACTTATGTGCACAAACCCACAGAGATACATATACAATTTAAAATAAAGTAAAACTGCTGGATATGGTGGATCATGCATTTAATCCTAGAACTCTACAGGTAGAGACAAAAGGATCTCTGAATTTGAGGATAACCTACATAGTAAAAGCCAAAAAAAAAAAAAAAAAAAAAAAAAAAAAAGCTTGATTACCACTGAGTACTCTAAATCTACACATGACTGATACCTAAAAGGTAATGACTAGCTGATCTGAATAATCAAAATCATTAAATTACAATGACTAAAAGATAAGTTAAATTAATTTTAATTATTCTGTACAATTCATGCTTTCTGTACTTACAAAATATTTTTCATTGTGACTATACAGAATTAAAACCCTTTTGCACACTACGTTTGTCACTCACAACATGGAGTACTGGTGAGGCACTCTGACTCTAGGATAGTTTCAGATCAAATCCTGACTCTGCTGCCAACTATATGTGATTTTGTACTTAACTTTCTAACATCTCCTTTCCTTACCAGTAAATAAGAATAATATAAAAGACAGTTGTATAGGTTAAGTTAATTTTCTAAGACCTTGCGATAGTTATTTGTATAAAGAACTAGTGGTGGCGCACATCTTTAATCCCAGCACTAGGGAGGCAGAGGCAGGTGGATTTCTGAGTTTGAGGCCAGCCTGGGCTACAGAGTGAGTTCCAGGACAGCCAGGGCTACACAGAGAAACTCTATCTGGGGGGGACTGGGGGGGACGAACAAAACAACTATGAACTCTTACTTTATATCATGTATCAATTTATGTTTTCAATTAGCAATAATCGCACCTCGGATAAACCTCATTGGCTACGATACTGCCACTGTGCAAAGCTCAATTATCAATTTAAAATTAGCCGACTTATGTAATTAATAGGAGATATCTGTTTTTTCCTTCAGTACAAGTTGTTAAACTCAGGGCCTTACATGTGTTTTACACTAACTTCTCCATAGTTTCTTAAAATTGTGTGTGTGTGTGTGTGTGTGTGTGCGCGCGCGCGCGCGCATGTGTGTGTACACATACATGCATGTACCACAGCACAAGAATGGAGCTCAGAAGACAACTTGCAGGAGTTGGTGCTCTCCTTGCATCACATGTGTCCCAGGGATCATTGTCAGAATTAGCAGTAAACACCTCTACCCAATAAACCATCCTGCCAGCCTTCCCTAATTTTTTTTAAGGTACAAAATGTTTGTATATAGTTAGTCTTTGCTCAATTTTATTGGTTTACAGTAAACTTGTATGCTATTTCTTTTCCCAACTACATAAACAATTAAAAATAAAGTAAAACTATACTGGGTATGCTAGTGCATGCATTTAATCCCAGAACTCTGAGGCAGACAGGTGGATCTCTGAATTTGAGGACAGCCTACATAGTCTTCTCAAAGTCCTAACCTACTGCTTTCTGGTATATAAACTAGAAAACTGTATGTTTATCCAAATCAAAAGAATGAAAAACTTCCTTACAAGTCAGAGAAGCTATTAGCAAGGAAGCCAAGTTAGAAAAACAAAAATATTGGACTACAAGTCAGAAAACATTTCTAATCAAAGCTCAAAATATTAATTACCTCACATGGTGATCTCGATTACAATATTTAAAGTTTTTTTCAAAACATGTCTTAGTATAGCATACAAATAGAAATGTTGGTTAGAGTAAATGGTTGAATGAATGCATGAATAAATGACCAACCTTAGGCAGTTTCCTCTAATATAAAATTGAGAAAATATTCACTAGATCTGATTAGCAAGTGACATGTATATACAAGGAATAAAGACCTGCTTTGAAATCTGTCACTCCATGTTCTTCAGCAAATACCTCAACCTATGAGTCACAAATACCTCATTATAAAGTTTTCATAGGGTTTTAGGTAAAACAAGTGAAGAAATGCATAAAAAAGCCTTAGAACCTGGAAAAATAAGTAGTCTAATAATTTTTTTCTCTCCTTCAATACACAGAATTATGAACATATAATGAAAAAAATTATATGAAGATAATATTGAAACTATTAATTCAATGGAGATATCTGAATTGTTAATATTTGCATTTAGGTACCTTTTCCTATTTGGATATTTGAAAAGGGAAGCACTTGGAGACATGCTGGTTTTTAAACTTCCTTGAATTACATGATCACCTACAATTCCAGACCTAAAAGCATGTAAACTATCCTAAGTTCTCTAACATTTTTTAAATCTACATATCCTACTTTTGACAAACCACAATGTCTCTTCCTTTGCTTGTTTTGGGTGTTATACTGAAGACTACACCTAGGACTTCACAAACACTAGACAAGTGCTCTACTACTAAGCTGCATCCTGAATACTCTTTTTTTAAGATTTATTTATTATTTTATATATGTGAGTACACTGTTCCTGTCTTGAGACACACCAGAAGAGGGCATCAGATCCCATTACAGATGGTTGTGAGCCACCATGTGGTTGCTGGGAATTGAACTCAGGACCTCTGGAAGAGCAGTCATTGCTCTTAACCATCTGAGTCATCTCTCCAGCCCCCTATTTTGTTGTTGTTGCTGTTTTTAATAATATACTTCTAACTATAGATGACACCAATTTCTTAACATTATTTTATTAATTAAAATACATGCAGTTCAATCTGGAAAGAAATACTTCTCAATTGTTACATGCAAATATTTACCTTTTGTTTGTGGGTTATAACGGTTTTTTTGTTTGTTTCTGAAACTAGATTCCACTATGCCTCCCTGGCTGGCCTGGAGCTCACTCTGTAAACCAGTTTGTCCTCAAACCCACAGATCTACCTGCCTCTGCCTCCAGGCACTTTGCATGATCGTGTGTCATCCATCATACACAGCTAAAAATTGTGCTAAGCAACACTTACGAGCATCAGTATTTTCAAGTTAAGTGTAGAATGTCTTGTTTCTCTGAAACCAAATCTTTTCATAGTCAGTAAATTCAATTGTTTTCTATACATGGATCCTAATTTGAACACAAACTAGCCAGGTGGTGGTGACTCACCACTTTCATCTCAGCACTCAGGAGGCAGAGGCAGTTGGGTCACTAGGAGTTTGAGTCCAGCAAGGACTACAGATCAAGTTCCAGGACAGCCAAAGCTACATAGAGAAACCCTGCCTCAAAATGCTCCCTGTCCCCCAAAAGAACACAAGGTAATAAGCATTTATGTGTGTCACGGTTCATTCTGAGCTTAAAAAAAAGTTCTCTATTTTTACAAAAATGAATATGCTATAAGAACAAATAAAAATAACCTTTAAGTACTGCCTTATAAAATAAAAATACTTACAATTACAGTCATAAAATTTCATTTTAAAGCCTAAATTTAACATGCAAAGCACTACTCTTAACCAAAGTCACATGTAATCCTAGATAAGTCAGAGTTTACAAATTTGAAGTAAGTTTATTATGTATGTAAATACCTTGTCGACTGTACTAACAGCTTGGCCAAAGCTAATGAAGACTTTCTACGGTTAGATGCTTACAATACTTAAAACATGAAAATGTCACTCACTTTCACTTCCACTTTTAGATTCTTTTAAGGAAGCTTTACTTTTTTAAACCATTTTCTACACTAGCCAAATAAAACTATGCAAAGAAAAGAGCACAGTATCTAAGAGATTTAGGTAACTTTCTTTTGTTTATAATATTTTTAAAACAAAAAACAGCTTAAACTTATCTTCCCCAACATAGAGGGTTTTTAAGCCCTCTGTATGTTTATAAAGGCATCGTAAAGCACACTGTGTCCTAGTGAGCTATCTTAAGAAAAGCTAAATCAAACAGTATTTCATAGTTTTACAAGTTGTGGCTAATCAGTAATAGGATGCACCATATTTCCAAGGGGATACACATGGTCTCTGAGTAAAGAAAATGTTAAAAGCACACATACACAGTCGACATTTGAAACTTCCCACAATTCAACATTTGGGAATGGCATTTTCCCCTATCAGATCCACTTGGGATTACCCTATTTTATCCCTTTTAAAACAGAGTATGTTGTTTCATCAAGTGCTTCAAACCCGTTCCTGCTACAAGGCACACTCAGGAGGGGGAGAGGATAAGTCTATAGATATAAAAGGTTATATGACTCCGTGAGCTAATTATTCAATGCATTCCAACAAAACACAATTCAAATTGCATTTCTGGACACTAAGATTACAAAAGATCGAAGAATGTCAAATGTTTAAGGAATTACTTTTGTATCAAAATAAAGAAACATGGTATACTAAAATCTCACACAAGGTACAAGATTCATCTACTTCGAAGTTTAATAATCTTTTTAAAAATGTTTAACCAACGTTAAGATAACAGTAATTAATCCCATTCAGGTACTGACTAGAAATCCCGCTGCTTCTTTGAGGTGTAACCACCTCATTCTTTTGTAATCCTGATATCAAAAGGATCAGAAACCACTTGCGGAGGCGTGCGACACACTGGGGAAGTGCTGTCTGTTTACAAATACGAATCTCACAGTTACCCACGTCAAAAGCGCGCATTACCACCATTCGACTGGGGGGGGGGGGCGGGGGACAGAGACGGCGGGCGAGCAGGAAACGAAATCCACACAAACCTACCTCTGCTCTCTCCCTACAAGGACAAGCGGGGGGCGGGGGGGAGAGGCACGCTGTTTCTGTGTGTTTACAAGAGTGTGTATATATATGTATATATACATACCACAGAGTGAAAGAAAAGGCACACAATACAGACACACACCCTGGATCTAAGCGAAGGCTAGACCAATCCCGTTAACTCAGATCCTCCCACCCCGTCTACAACAGGTTTCGGTGGCCGGACCGGCGCCCCAGCTTTCTCGAAGGTCGGCCCCCCCAAAGCCCTCCTCAGGCCGCCTTCTCCACTTCCCTCCTTCCCTCGGCTTTCCCCTGGGACACTAGAAGCCCGTTCCAGCGGAGGAGGAAGCGCCAGGCCCCAAGGGGGCGGCGGAGACGCGCTCCGGCGGCCCCGACACCTGCGAGGCGCCGCACCTGAAGGGGACAAGCGGGGGCCTCCGGGCTCGGCCGAGCACACCCCCTCGGCAGCCCGCGCAGCGCGGCGGCCCGAAGCTCCGTACCTGAGAGGCCCGCGAGCTACAGGCGCGCGCGACGCCTCCTCATCTCAGAGGCTCCGGCTCCCCCTCCGCCTCCCGCTGCCGCTGCCGCCCCCGTCGCCGCCGCCGCCGTCGTCGCCGCCGCCGATGGAGGCCAGGACACGACGAGCTCAGGACTCCACCGCCATGTCCGCCGCGCCGCGAACTGCATTGTGGGGGGGGAAGGGACGGGGAGGGGGAGGAGGAGGGAGCGAGAGAAAGAGGAGGACCCGCTGAGGGGAGGGGGCTGAGGGAGAGTGGCGCCGGGAAGAGGGGGAGGGGAGCCAGAGACTCTCCCCAGACTGGGATCCCGGCGGGGATGGGAGGAGACAGCCTCGGAGGCCGAGAGCGGAGCCTGCCAGGGCTGGGTGCAGGGGCTCCCTCTCCTTTAATTCTGGGGATCCCCCAAGCACCCGTCAAACCTCGGCGGAGGAGGGGTAGACCCGGGGGGAGGGGCTTCGCTCCGGGGCTCGTGGCGGTCGCCCGGAAACAATGGGGAGGGGATCGAGGTGGGAGGACGGCGCGCACACACCCGCGCCGAGGAGGGCGAGCGCGCGCGGGCTCTCGTCGGCGCCTGAGCTGGGGGTGGACCCCAAGGAGGGAAAGGGTCGGAGCTGCCCGCCGCTCGCCGGGCGGAGCGGGCCTGCAGGGAGAGGGTCTTGCGGTCCAGCACGCCGACGCCAGGGAGCGGCGCGAGGACGCCAGCGAGCTTAGGGTCGCGTGCACCGTCGCGCAGCTCACGTCAGGCTCCCTGGCTGCGGGCGGCTTTGCTGAGGCCCCCGGGCGGGAAAGGGGGCTGGTTGCCTAGCGGTTCCCCCGGGGGAGGCCGGGGTTGTGCAGGCTCGGGCTTGTCACTGTCCGACAGCCCACGCTTCCTTGAACCCTCCGCAGCCATCCCTGGCAGGCAGCTCGCAGGAGGGAGCCCCCACCCCACCCCACCCCACCCCCGCCCCTTTACCCGTGCAGCCAGTCCAGTTTTGCATCACCTCAGGAATAACAAAGCAGAGAAATCTTGAGAAACATTTCAAAAAACATTTCTTTAGTTTCAGGCGGGCATAGAAACAACTACTACGAACGGTTTCCCTCCTTCCTTCTTTTTAAAAATGTGTTAGCTTCCTCTCATTTAAATTTGCCCTCATCGAAGACTCAAAGGCTTTGTTAGTTTATTTTAATGACGCCCCCCCCCAAAACCTCGAGATTATTATTTGACCAGTCTCCTACTTCACTGAGCTGGACAAATCACAGAACTGCAGTCCTTAAGTTGGATATTTACTAGGCAGAAAAAGTGTATGACACTCTAAACGTGGGGGCTTATAAAGGGAAGCAGCTGAATCTTAAATATTTACAAGGTAATGACAAATTTTCTCCTGACTCAGAGACCGGAGCTGCTAAGAGGCTATAGAGAGGCAATTGTCTCTACATAGTTCATTGACTTGCCACTACATCCCAGAGATGAACACCTCTCACATGATTTGTCCATCTGAATCCCAAAAGCTACTAAACTTAGTGAGAAGGGACCAAGCATTGCCAATTTACTACTAGGCATTGAGCTAAGGAGACTTCATTTGCTTAATCACCTAATCTTCATAATGATCTTGTGACAATAGATACTATGGCTTCCATTTGCAGAAGAGAAAATATGCTCTGAAAATTTGCTTCCCCCTGTCTCTGACTCCAGGAGACCCAGGAGCTGTGGATAGAGGGTTGCCAGTCAACCCTTGCAGCTTGGAGTAGTTATCAACTGGGTGACTTCAAACTAATAAAAATCCAGTTTTCTCATCAGGAACAGAAGAGGAAACGAAAGTGAAAACCTAGTGTTAGGTGTGGTAAATTACTTATGTAATCTCAGCGCTCTGGAAGCGGGGGCAGGAGGATCACCAGTTCAAAGCCAGCATAACAAGATCTGTTTAAAAATAAAAAACGACTTATGGCTTCCACGGAGACATGTTCGTTTTATTGTTTTGGCTTTTTTATTTCTCTTTCTTTCTTTCTTTGAGGTGTTTTGGGGAGATTGCAAGGGCAAAGAACAGATATGAAGGAATGGGGGGACTAATGGGATTGGGACATATGAAATTCACAAAGAATAAAAAGTTTAAATAAATAAATAAACGACTTGCATGACAGAGTACACCCATTAATCCCAGCAGGGGGTAGGAAGACAGGGGTAGGTGGATCTTTTGAGTTTTCTGCCAATATGAAAAGGAGTTCCAGGGCAGAGAGTTTGGGCATACAGCAGCTTAATGTGACAGTGCTTACCTAGGACGTAAAGGGCTCTGAGTCTGATCCTCACTGCTGGAAAAGAGTAATGAAAACTTAAAGCTGATAGACACATTTAAAAGGATTACCAACATGCTCCTCACTAATATTAATGTCCTTGGACCAAATTCAACTCAACTCCTGATTACTTAGTATAAGCAAAACATAGTTCAGTGCCTAGACAAACTACACAGACTGCTGTTCAGAAAGCTCACTGTTGAGCAAGGAAGGTAGTTTTATTAACCTGTAGTCAATAGAGCATATGAACAAAGAGTTAGGCAAACACACAAGAGAATGTGATAAATTCCACATGGGTGAGACTTCAACGGAAGAGATAGACCCTAGACCTTCAAGGATTACCTGTTTTATGCCAAACACATATTTATGATTCAGAAGACAGCATTTAGTCTAGAGTATGAAAATATTGAGTCTACAAGAAAGATTCAGCCAGATGAGAGAGTCCTGTGTCTCCAGATAACTCCCTTTTCCTACTTCTCAAGACCCAACTCTTAACTTAGTTGTTGTTATTGCTTAAGACAGGATCTCTTGTAGCCCAAGCTGGCCTCCAGCTAGCCATGCAGCTGAGGATGACCTTGGACTCCCAAGTCTTAAGATCACAGGCATGTACTACCATACCCCTTTATTCCTGTGTCTGTAACTAAATCTGGTCACACAAACATTACACTCTCTCCGATCTCTGAATCCCAATTATTTTGCCTGTCTGACACCAATAGATTATAATCTTAAACACAGATACTTACATTTGTATTGCAGTGCCTACATATTTGTTGAGTTGAATGCTTGGGCTACCATACTCCTGTTTATCATTACTAGATAATTCTGGTGTTCTGACAAGAAGAATAAGGAAATACAGGGTTTAATTAATGCCAACATTCATAAATAGATCACAGACAGAACCAGAATGCCAGTTTTATGTTCTTTGCTCTGAACTACAGATTACTGAAAAAATGACAAATCCCTGGCTGCCCTGTAAAAATACTCACAGAACTTCTCTTAATACTTTCAGGAACAGCCTCATGGTTGTAGTTAAGGTTTTAAATTTAGATGTTCCAGGAACACTACTTCATCCTAAAAGGTGAAAACTTCTTGCAGCTAAAATTTGATTCCATCCTACAAAATGAGAAATACAATTTCCTAATGGACCGATACTTATATCTGTTATCTTCTTAGATAATAGGACTACATTATTCACCTCTTGTTACCAAAATGACATACCAGAAGTAGCTTACCTATGTAGAAAAGAGGTTTAGGGTTTGGAATATAGTTCAACACCAGACTGTTTGCCTCATATGCTCAAAGTCCCCATGGTTCCTCTCTATCTCTGCGGGAGGGGTTACTCGGCTCACAATTTTGAGGTTCAAAGTACAAGATCTGATGATGGTTGAGGCCTCTGATGAGGAGGGACATGGTGTCACATTGTGGCAGGAAATTATATAAGAGAACAGGCTTGCCTAGCTCCATCCAGGAATGGGGCTTAGGCATTTGTAACAGCCCTAGCAAAAAACCACCTCCGTTAATGCTACTAATATTTCACTAGGCCCGACCTCCTTTTTCAAATTAATTTGTTGGGGGACAAAGGCAGGGAATGCTCAGTCTGCCTGTGTGCATGTTTACATACAGAGGCCAGAGAAGGGTACTGGGAGTCTTCCTCAATCTATCTATCCTATTTTTTGAGACATGATCTCTCACTGAACCTGGCTGGCCAATGAGCCCCCATGATCTCTCTCTCTCTCTCTCTCTCTCTCTCTCTCTCTCTCTCCTCCTTAATGCTAGAGTCACTCGAGGCCTTGTCTGGCTTTCAAACAGCTCTTGGAGATTTGAACTCAGTTCCCTTGCTTTCACATGTAGCACTCTTACCTGTGAGCCATCTTTCAAACCCACCCTCTCCTCCCCAAAGGTTTATCTGGTATTACATTGCCTTACTGAGAGCAAAGCTTCTAAATTTGTGACCCACTGAGGGGCAACCAAATCCTACCCAGAGCAAAATCTTACTAAAATAAAATAAAATAAAATAAGCCCTAATAGTGAATATAAAGTTAATTCGGTGAGTAAGTCAAATCAAAGCAAGAAAGATAAACCTAAAAGATAAGTCTGTCCAAGCAAAGACCTGCTGGTTGATCATAAAGACCCAAGTACATGGTGAGAGGAGAAAACCTCTGACCCTCACACGTGCACTGTGGCACTCATGTGACACACACACACACACACACACACACACGTTTAAAAAAAAATCTTTTAAGAATGCATCACACTAATACAGTAGTCCTAACCTTGTCTTCTTCTGTTTTGTAATCCCAGCACACAATTCTGAAATGTAAGAAGTTGCCAGAACTTGCTGACCTGTAAGTTATCTATGATCAAGAAAACATCTTCAAAATTTAAAATTTGCTTAGTTCTACTAAGACCACAACGAAACCAACATTCAGGGCAGGGGTGTGTGTGCATAATTCAGTGATAGATGACTTTGCCTAACATGCTCAAGGCCCTGGGTTAGAACTTCATGATCAAGAGGGGAGGGGGAGATCCTGAGATATGTCTGCTCACCTAGAAGACAGTGTAAAGAAATATTTGTCTTTGGCTCTTTGCATTCCTAAAACTTAACAAGAGAGAGTATATAAAATAACCGTTTCATACTAAACTTTTTTTCTTAATCCTCTTCTCAAACTTGAGTGTCTCACCTGCCTCAGTTTGGATTTCACGTGCCCTCAGACTCACATTAGCACACGTGTCCACTTACATTGATTCATCGGAGTCTGTCCAGAGGACTCTATGTTTGGAATTTAAAAAACAGAAAACAAAAAACAACACTATACCTTTCACTTATTTAAATTGCCCCAAATGGCAATTTTTTTCTCAAAAACAAATAAGTAGCCTGCTAGATGGCTCAACCAGTACAGGTGCCTGCTGTCAGCATCTGACTACCTGAGTTTGATTCTTGAACACACAATAGAAAGAGAGAACGGACTTCTACAAGTTACTCTTTGACCTCTACCTGCACTGTGGCACACCCACCCCATGCTATACACACACACACACACACACACACACACACACACACACGGAAAAAAAGATGATCTTAAAAAGACATTGGTATTATGGTTCCATGGAGCTAATCTAGAACCACATCTTAAGGGCTAAAATAAAAATAATTTTCTTTAGGGGGCTTGAGAGACAATTCAACAGTTAAGAGCATGTGTTGTTCTCCCAGAGGACCTGAGTTTGATTCCCCACACTCATATGGCGGTTCACAATCGTCCATAACTCCAGTTCCAAGAGATCCAACACCTTCTTCCGACCTCTGAGGGCACCAGGCACATATGCCCTGAGCTTACGCACATGCAGGCAAAACACTCACTGATAAAATAAAACAAATCTTTAAAATATATTTTGTTTTTGTTTTTGTTTTTGCTTTTGTTTTTGTTTTTTACTTCTGGATTTTTAAGACAAATCTTTTTAAAATATATTTTGGGTTTTTTTTGTTTGTTTGTTTTATTTCTGGCTTTTTAAGACGGGGTCTCATTATAGAAATTCTGACTGTCATGGAACTCACTCCTTAGTCCCAAAGGCCTGTACTACCATCACCCAGCTAAAGTTTTAAAATTATTTTTACTTGTGTATATATTTGTGTGTAAGAGTGTGGATATGTGCACAAAAGTACAAGTGCCCATGGAGTTCAATTCCCTGGAGCTGCAGTTATAGGTCATTGTGAATCACCACATGTGGGGGTAGGGAACTGAACTCCGGACGTTTCAAAAGCAGTATGCACGCACTCTTAACCATTGAGCCATCTTCTCCGTTCTTAAAGCTCTTTAGGAAAGGAAAATGCTTTATGGGCTGTGTGCAATGATGTACATCCCAACACTTGGGAGACAGAGGCAGGTGGATCTCTGTGAGTTTGAGGACAGCCTGGTCTACAGAGTGAATTTTAGGACAGCCAGGGCTACACACAGAGAGACCCTGTCTCAAGAAAAGAAAAGAAGAGAAGAGAAGAGAAGAGAAGAGAAGAGAAGAGACAAGAAAAGAAAAGAAGAGAAAAGAAAGAACAAAAGAAAGAAAGAAAGAAAGAAAGAAAGAAAGAAAGAAAGATTGATTTAAGAGCCTTTCTTTACCCTAAATTTATAGGTCAGTTTTAGAAAAAAAAAAAATCTATAAACCTGGGAGATAATCAAATCGAAACTAATTTTGGTACAACAAAACTTACAGGTATCTGGTAGTCAAAGTGCAGGTCTTTTATCACATCACTCAGCAGGCAGAGGCAGATTTGATATCAAATCTACATAGATCTACATAGAGAGCCCAAGCCAGCCAAGAAGACATAGTGAGACCCTGTCTCAAAAACAAAACAACACAATAACAACTTACAGGTGGTCGTCACACTTCTATTTGAATATTTGTACATTTAACAGAGGGTGCATTCCTTCCTAAATCTACCTGTTCTCCATGACAGAAGTTCTTCTTAACAATCTATTAAGATCTTTTCCTTCCTGCCTTCCTTCCTTCCTTTCTTCCTTCCTTCTTCTAATGAGATTGAGAATTCTGTAGCCCAAGCTGATCTCCCGCTTACTAGCTAAGGAAAACCTTGAATTTCCAATTCTCCTGCCTCAACCTCCAGAAATCTGTAGTTATCTCATTCAGAACTGGGGAGTCAGACTTACGGCTCCACCATATGCTGGCTAACTCTAAGCGACTTCTCCAACCCACACATCTTCCTCTCAGTTCATCTGCTGGTAATTCTGGCTTCAAGAATACGATCACTCTTCTTTCTCTTCATATGTAAAAATGAGGATGAATTAGATCAACTACAGCAGGAAAAGGGTCCAAAATTATAAAATTCTGACATGAACTCTCTAAGTGAGCTGTTTTACTTCCCTCTAAATCGATTTTATTCTCCTTTGTCCTTTAAAACAAAAATGAGGGGCTGGAGAGATGACTCAGCAGTTAAGAGCACTGCCTGCTCTACCCAAGGTCCGGAGTTCAAATCCCAGCAACCACATGGTGGCTCGTAACCATCCGTAATGAGACAGCTTCAGTGTATTTACATATAATAAATAAATAAATCTTTAAAACAAAAATGAGATCCAATTCCATTCTACCAGTCTCCCTGCGACTGACCAACTCTAAGTGTTAGGACAATCTGTGCTCTGATTCATCTTTGTGTCTATAAAATGCCATGCCCTCTATCCAGAAATAAACCCTTACATATATGGTCAGATGATTTCAACAAGGATGCTGAGGCATGCATTAAGAATCAGTTATGGTGTTGTTGGTGGTGGGTTTTTTGTTTTGTTTTGTTATTTATTTATTTATTTATTTGGTCCAGAAAAGAGTGCTTGAGAAACCGGATCACTACATGCAAAGAGTGAAGTTAGACCATATATTAAAGCCAACTCAGAATGGATCCATGACCTAGATGTAGGACCTAAAACTATAGAACTCTTAGACAAAAACATAGGGGAGGAGCTCTAAGACACCAAAGGGACAGGGAGCAAAAACTAAGACAGATTGAACTATAAGTAAACTGTAAACTTTTGTTCTTGATCAAAGTCTATTTATTTATGCATTTTTTAAAAACTCTGTGTTTGCATACACATACATAGGCTACAGTATAGGAAGAATGGTCAAAGGACAACTTCTCTCCTTCTACCATGTGGATTCTGGGAATGGAATTCAGGTTGTCAGGCTTAGCAATAAGCACCTTTACCTCCTGAGTCATCTCCCTGACCTATAGACCTTATTTTTGCAAAGACACTATCAACATAGTACAAAGGTAACACAGAGAAAGAAAGAAAATATTTACAAAGTACTTATCTGAAGAAGAAGAACAGATAACTGCAATATACAGAAGACTCCTAAACTCAAGAACAGGGGAACAACCTGATTCAATTCATGCACAGGATTGGAACAGTTTCTCCAAAGAAGATATCCAGATGCCAGTACGCACAGGAAAAGACACCAAAAAGCAAATTGTCATAGAAATGCCAGCCAAAACTACAATGAGATAGTATTTCATTATTCTAGCTACTATTAACGAAAAAGTAAAAATAAGATCAGTAGTCATGGTCCCACAGTTGTACACAAATGTAAATGTAAGCATTCATTGAGTTATACATTTAAGTCTTGTTATTCTATGATTTTAAATGACAAGTAGTCTGACATAACACAGGGTGAAGACGGAAGAAAAAGGTTAGCAGATGTGATGATCAAATCTTGATCATTAAGCTGGGCAGTGGTGGCACATGCCTTTAATCCCAGCATTTGGGAGGCAGAGGCAGGCGGATTTCTGAGTTTGAGGCCAGCCTGGTCTACAGAGTGAGTTCCAGGACAGCCAGGGCTACACAGAGAAACCCTGTCTCAAAAAAAAAAAAAAAAAAAAAGAAAAAGAAAAAAGAAAAAAGAAAACCAAGAAAAAAAACACTTGATCATTAATTTGATGGAATTTAGAATCTTATGAAAACAAACCTCTATGATATTGAGGGTTTTCCAAAGATATGTAACAGAAGTGGAAAGACCCACGTGACTATGGGGCAGCAGGACTCTAAGGTCTGAGGTCCAGACTGAACGTAAAGGAGAAAACATAAGTACCATTATTGCTGTATCTCTGCTTCCGGACTAACCACCATACACTCCTACAAGCATGCCTCCCTGCTATAAGATATAAAACCATCAAACTGTGAGCTGAGGTAAATCCTCCCTCTCTTAAGTCACCTTTGTCAGGTATTTTGTTGCAGCGATGAAGATGGTGGCTAACACAGTAAATTGCTAAGTGAGGTTGGGAAGGTAGAGTTACAAAGAGCCATATTAAAAAGACTAGACTGTGCTCTTTGCCCATCTACTGTGAAGAGCATTCTCATCAGTCAGACTGTCGGCATTCCAGAAGATGTCAACATCACTCGGAAGGGGCACACAGTCATTGTGAAGGAACTCCGCGGAGGGACTTCACTCACATCAATGTAGAGCTGAGTCTCCTTGGAAAGAAAAAGAAAAGGCTCCAGTCGATGCACTGACCACTGTCAGAACCATCTGCAGTCATGTTCAGAACATGGGTGTTACGCTGGGCTTCCATTATGAAATGAGGTCTGTGTAAGCTCCCTTCCCCATCAATGTCATTCAGAAGAATGGGCCTTTCTTTGGTTGAAATCCAAAATTTCTTGGGTGAAAAATATGTCTGCAGGGTTTAGATGAGGACAGGTGTTGTTTGATCTATTTCTTAAGCCCAGAGGGATGAATTAATCCCTAAAGGAAATGATATTGAACTTGTGTCAAATTCAGCAGCTCTGATTCAGCAAGCCATGACAGCTAAAAACAAGGACATCAGAAAGGTTTGGATGGCATCTATGTGTCTGAGAAGGGAACTGTGCAGCAGGCTGACAGGTAAGACCTAAGGGACCCAGATCCAGAAACAAGATCCTGGTTTCAAGTCGGTGTGGGCTCTTTGGGGACAATTAAAGACAAATATTGAAAAGATTTAAAAAAAAAAAAAAAAAGACTGGACTTCATCCTGCAGGTAATATTGAGAAACATTCAAAGTTTACATAGGAGAAGTATGTGCTCACATTTCTGCTTTGGAAAGTAAATTCCAGGGGACATTGCAAAGTCAGCTTAGAGGGAGAAAATGGAGAAAAGGTTTCTCTGATCCAGACAGGATCTCAGCAGCAGCAGCTTAGCCAAAGGGATACTAATTTTATATCCTTCCTTCAAAATAATGAAGGGAAAGGTAATTCAGTTATTGCCTATGAAAAGAATTGATGAGTAATTTTAATTCAAACTTAGTTTTTATTTATGTACGGAATATAACCATATCTTACTTTTTTTTTAAACCTTTTTTTAACCTTTTGAAAATATGGTCTTCCTGCCGCCATTTGCACCAGAGAGCCAGGAAACTCCACAGCCTTCTGTGCATAGCCTGCCAGGACAGAGTGATGTCCCAGCAGTGCTTTCACTTTTGAGCTCAGGCAAGTAAGGACACAGGCTTACAGGCCCACAGGAAGAACAAACTCCAGCCAGAGACAATACCAACTAGCACCAGAGATAACCAGATGGTGAAAGGCAAGCACAAGAACTCTACCAACAGAAACCAAGGCCACATGGCAACATCAGAACCCAGTTCTCCCACCACAGCAAGTCCTGGATACCCCAGCACACTGGAAAAGCAAGAGTTGGATTTAAAATCGTATCTCATGATGCTGATAGAGGACTTCAAGAAAGACTTATATAACTCCCTTAAAGAAATACAGGAGGACATCAGTCAACAGGTAAAAGCCCTTAAAGAGGAAACACAAAAATCACTTAAAGAAATACAGGAGATCATGGGTCATCAGGCAGAAGCCCTTAAAGAAGAAACACAAAAATCCCTTAAAGAATTACAGAAAAACACAAACAATCAAGTGAAGGAACTGAACAAAACCATCCAGGATCTAAAAGTGGAAGTAGAAACAATAAAGAAATCACAAAGTGAGACATCTCTGGAGATAGAAAATCTTAGAAAGAATTCAGGAGTCATAGATGCAAGCATCAACAACAGAATACAAGAGATAGAAGAAAGAACCTCAGGTGCTGAAGATATAGAAAACATTGACTCAACAGTTAAAGAAAATGCAAAATGTATAAAGCTGGTAATCCAAAACATCCAGGAACTCTAGCACACAATGAGAAGACCAAACCTAAGGATTATAGATATAGATGAGAGCGAGGATTCACATCTTAAAGGCCCAGTAAATATTTTCAACAAAATTGTAGAAGAAAACTTCCCTAACCTAGAGAAAGAGATGCCCATGAACATACAAGAAGCCTTCAGAACTTCAAACAGACTGGACCAGAACAGAAAGTCTGGACCAGCACACGATAATCAAAACACCAAATTCACTAAACAAAGAAAGAATATTAAAAGCAGTAAGGGAAAAAGGGCAAGTAACTTATAAAGGCAAACCTATCAGAATTACACCAGACTTCTCACCAGAGACAATGAAAGCTAGAAGATCCTGGGCAGACCTCATACAGACCCTAAGAGAACACAAATGCAAGCCCAGGCTACTATACCCAGCAAAACTCTCAATCATCATAGATGGGGAAACCAAGATATTCCATGATAAAACTAAATTTACACAATATCTCTCCACAAATCCAGCCCTACAAAGGATAATTGATGGAAAATGCCAACATAAGGAGGGAAACTACACCCTAGAAAAGGCAAGAAAGTAATCTTCCAACAAACCCAAAAGAAGATACCCATACAAACATAAAAATATCAAAAATAACAAGAAGCAACAATCACTATTCCTTAATATCTCTTAACAACAATGGATTCAACTCCCCAATAAAAAGACATAGACTAACGAAATATTTCTCATGTAAATCTTCAATTGTATCAGAAAAGTTTGTAATTCCCCCCCCCTTTATTTTTTTGGTTTTTTTGAGACAGTGTTTCTCTGTATAGCCCTGACTGTCCTGAAACTCACTCTGTAGACCAGGCTGGCCTTGAACTCAGAAATCCACCTGCCTCTGCCTCCTAAGTGCTGTGATTAAAGGTGTGCGCCACCACCGCCTGGCCTGTAATTCCCCTTTTAATTAATTTAGTAATGCTTTTTTATGCCTACCATTTTATTTGCATTATTTTTCATGATAATCTTCAATTTTAATGTCTTTCTATATATTTCCTCTATTTTATCAGAAATGTTTTCAATGTAAATCTTTGATTTTATCACAAATGTTTCTAATTCCACCTTCGATTAATTTAGAGTTTTTATATCTACCATCTTATATGTAAAATTTTAACGTGTTTATCTATATATTTCTTGAATTTTACCAGAAATCTTTTCCATGTAAATCCTCAATTTTATCTGAAAATGTTTATAACTCCACCTTCAATCAACTTAGAATTATCTTTATGCATATCATTTTATCTGTATAATTTCCATGATAATCATTAATTTTAACATGTTTTTCTATATATTTCTTCAATTTTATCAGAAGTATTTTCCATGTAAATCTTTCAGTTTATCAGAAAATGTTTATTATTCCACTTTCAATCAACTTAGGAATACTTTTATGCCTACCATTATTATATCTATATAAAATTTTCCGTGATAATCTTCAATTCTATCATGCTTTTCTACATTTTTCTACAATTTCATCAGAAATATTTTCCACATAAATCTTCTATTCTATCATAAAATGTTTCTATTCCATATTTCAATTAATTTAGCAATGTTTTACATGTCTACCACTTTTCAATTTTCCATAAAAATTGTCAATATTAACGTGTTTATCTGAAATATTTTCCATGTAAATCTTTAATTTTATCACAAAGTGTTTTTACTTCCCTTTCCAAGAAAAAAGAAAAAAGAAAAAATAATATGGCATTAAAGTAACCATGGTCCAACCACAGTCCTATTACTATTTTAGTATATTGAATTTTGAATCAGCCTTATATTTTCTTCAAGAAGGGGCAGGCAGGCTATGATATTAGGAGAGCAACATGAGCTAAGTCAGATCTGTAGAGTCAGAACCAAAAGGAACCTCTAAGTATGTTTTGGCAAAAACAAGGCAGGATCTACGTAAAGCCAAGTCACAAATGTGTCAAAAACAAGGAAGCAAGTGGAAGGCGGAGGACAGATGATCACAAGCTCCAGGCTAGTCTGGGCTGAATCATGAGTTCCAGACCATCACGAGCTACACAGCAAGACCTTGTCTCCATAAGACCAAACCAAACAAGCGTAAAGCAAAGAGCAAGACAATAAAGGATGGGCGTGTTAAGATGCGCCGGCTGCAATGTCTGTGTCCCAGCACAATTCCCATGTTGGAGCTTAATACCCAATGAGAGAGTACTAACAGGTAAGGTCTGTTGGTAAATGACTGAATCATGAATTATGATTTTTTTTTTAAGTTTATGGGGCTTTGTTTGTTTTCAAGACAGGCTTTCTCTGTGTATCCCTGGCCATCCTGGAACTAACTCAGTAGATCAGGATGACCTCTGAGATCCACTTGTATCTTGCACCACCACTGCCTGGCCTGGAATTGTGTCTTTATAAAGAGAAATTAAGGGACACTATCCTAGCCCTTCCTTCATATGAAGATTCAGCAAAAGGAGTTTTGAAGCAGAGATCGCCCCTTCAGCACATCACATGGTAGATCTATGAGCAGCTCTCTAGGGGGTTCTTCAAGGGGTGACAGCTACAGCAGATGGGGCATTGCAGCTCTGTCTTTGGTGTGGTTCCATAATCCTTTCCACAGTCTTTATTCCCCCACCCCCACCCCCACCCCACCCCACCCAGGGTGCTCCAGATGCCCACAGTTCAACCTTGAGCCTCTTTCTGTATTTCACCCATGCACTGTTGCCTGCTTGTCTGTCCTAACTACCCCAGTCCACGCTCACCCTCTCCTGCTCAGCTTCTCCCTGCCCTCTTTTCCTCCTCCCTCCTCCTCTTGCAGAGTGTGCCTGTGCCTCTGTTGTGTGTCTTGGCTCCTCTTTTCATTCCAGGCTTCTCGGTCCTTCCTCACTGACCCTCACCCTCCCAACCCTGCCTCACTCAGTCCTTTCCTTGTCTTCAGGCTCATTCTTTCTCTCATTTATCCTCTTCTTAGACTGATCTGTTCTAAACAAATGACACACACATCAACTACAATTTTATAGGGGGTTCTCCTTGTCTGCCTCTCACCTCAGACGGCGATTTTGCATCCTGTTAGCAATGAATACTCTCCGTAGAGTATTGTTATCTCTCTAAACTCATCCTAGACTTCCTCTAAGTGTTTATTACCATACATGCCAAGAAAAGGACAGGAGAACACAACTTTAAGTCTACTACTGTTACAATAGGATCAAATGTTTGAAATCTGGGACTGTCCTCAAAAATCTAGGACATAATGTTGCTAAAAATTCCACCTATCCAGAATCCAACTCCTAAGCAGATTCACAGGAAGAAACCTGAAAACAGCTGCTTAGCAGTTTATGTTCTATATATTGTTCCCAATCCAAAGAGAGGACTCCCCTACTCCATTATACCCCATCTTGCCATTTATAAACACACTTTAGCCTTTGTCTGTACTAAGCAACAAGGTGCTTGCCTGGCCTGATAAGCCTCTCCCGTTTGTGTTTTGTGTTGTTTTTTCCTTCTGTGAAACTGTTCAGTGTGCGTCAATACATTCTCAAAGGCATCCACCCCTCTGAAGCCTCCCTTTGCTTCTTCAAAGGGAATGAGTCACCGACTCTGGTTGGATTCTGCAGAACTTACCAGCTATCACCTCACTTGATTGTAGTGTGTTATCATTTCTTATTTACAAGTCTGTCACTTTGATGATTCTCCTCCAAGCCAGATCTTCTTCTTCCTCCTCCTCCTCCTCCTCCTCCTCCTCCTCCTCCTCCTCCTCCTCCTCTTCTTCTTCTTCTTCTTCTTCTTCTTTTGGTTTTATTGAGACAGGGTTTCTCTGTGTGGCCCTGGCTGCCCTGAAACGCACTCGGTAGACCAGGCTGGCCTCAAACTCAGAAAGCTCTACCTGCTACTACCTCCCGAATACTGGATTAAAGACCTGCGCCAGCACCCCCTGGCTCAGGTCTTATTTTCACAGCATCTATTACAACACCTGGCCCTCAACAAATACTCTCATAAATGGAGGGATGATAAAGCAAATACTCAAAGCTGCCTAGATCTAGGCATTGTTTCAAAAGCTTTACAAATATTAGCTTTGTTTAATCCTCGTGGTGATCCTGTGAGTTCCTGTCATATCTACACAGTGAGATCATGTCACTCAGCTGCTAACTGGCCGAAGTCAGAACTCAACCTAAGTAGCTGGTGTCACAGTGCGGGCTCTTACTACAAATCTAGCCCTTCTAAAATATCTTTAATGTTTATGTTTGTCTGTGTGTCTGTGTCTATGTGAAGTATGCCATGTGTGTGTGAGTGCCCAAGAAGGCCATAAAATGTCACCAGATTCATTGGAGCCAGTGTTCCAGGTGGTTGTGAACCAACCAATGTGGGTACTTAAAACAAAACTGGGTCTTCCGAAAGAGGAATACAGTCTGGACCACTGAGCCATCTCTGCAGTCCCCTTCCCAAGAGTGTTACAATGGCGAATTGTGTATATAACACCTCCCTTCCATTTGCCTTTCTCCTTTTTAAAGACAGAGTCTCACTATGTAGCCCTGGCTATACTGGAACTCACTATGTAGACCAGGCTGGCTTTGAAGGATTAAAGGCGTGAGCCACCAGGCCCAGCTCTTGCTTCCATTCTTATCCCTTTCCTTCCTTCCATTCTTTTTTAAAAAATTTTTTTTCTTAGATTTTATTTATTTGTGTGCATGGGCAGGGTACACATAGAGGTCAGAGGATAAATTTCCTGAGCTGACTTTTTTCTTTCACTCCATGGGTCCTAGGATTGAACTCATGCCACTGGATGTGGTAGCAGGTGTGGTTTTGTTTTTTGTTTTTTTTTTTTTTCCAGCTTTTCGAGACAGGGTTTCTTTGTATAGTCCTGGCTGTATAGGAACTCACTCGGTAGACCAGGCTGGCCTCCAACTCAGAAATCCATCTGCCTCTGTCTCCCAAGTGCTGGGATTAAAGGTGTGTGCTACCAGGCCCCTCACTAGATTTCTTAAGTGTAGTGACTGTGTCTTGCCCATTTTTCAACAAGTATGCATAGTATGTGCATACACAGATTGTGTGCATGGTGTGTGTGTACATGGTATATGTGGGCATATTCACTATGTGTGTGAGTGCACAATGTGTGTGTGAATTGTGTATGTGCACAGTGTATGTGTGCATGCATGGTCTGTGTCTGTGCATGGTATATTTGTGTGTGCACACGGAGTACATGTGTGCATTGTCTGTGTGTGAATGCACAGTGTGTGCATACATGCATGATGTATGCATGCATATGTGGCACTTGCACCACAGTGAGTGTGTAATCACAGGACAACCTCTGGGGAGTCAGTTCTCTTCCTCGACCTTGCTGAGGCCATCTTTCTGTTGCTTATGCTGCATACTCCAAGCCTGCCGACCCACAAGCTTCTGGGTGACTCTCCTGTCTCTGCCTTCAGTTTCTCAGTAGGAATTCTAGGATACAAATTCGTGCCAACCCAGCCAGCTCTTTGATGTGGGTTTCGGGGATCTCACTTGGGTCTTCAGGCTTGTGTGGCAAGTGCTTTTACCCACTGAGCCATCTCACCAGCGCCTGGTGTTTGCTTTTGAGATTTAGCCATGTTGATATAGAATTCTGGTCTGTTCATTTGGAAAATTGTCTTAATAGTAGCCTTTTTTGGTGACTCATTCTCTGTATTATTTCTAAACACTGCCAAGTATTCCTGTTAGTCATTTGTAGTAATTATATGAAGTAGGCAGTATCCTAAAGAAAAGGTACAGTTGATGGCCCACTTCTCACCCTAGGGACATTATAACTGTCACAGTCACATGAGTGCTCTGTCTTTTGAAGAACACAGTAAGAGGGTTTTGTTGCCTGGCCAACCACCCTATGCAATTCTTTGGGGAAGAAACTTCATGTTGTGTTGCTGAATGAACATGGTGAGCTATTGTCTCATTTCCTCATACCTCTTTTATATGTCATCTTTAATCTGTTGTGATGATAATCATCCTTTCCGAATTGTCTTTGGGACTATTTTGTAATCTCTCTCTTTCTCTATTGTATTTTGTATTCTCCAGCTTCATTTGTCATTTGAAAAAAAAAGAGAGAGAGAGCTACGTTTAAGATTAAGTGAATTGTCTGACTATAATAATTATTACATTTATTCATTTATTTTTGTGAGTGTGTGTGTGTGTGTGTGTGTGTGTGAAGCATGCTATAGTATTTGTATGGAGATGAGGGATAATTTTCTGGAGTCAGTTTTTTCTTCCACCCATGTAGGTCTCTGGGATTGAACTCAGGTCATCAGGCTTGGTGGCAAGTGCCCTTACCTGTTAATCCAACTTGCCAGACCTGATTTGGCTGAATTTAGATATTATTCAAGAAATAACTTGGTTAAAACAGCAACTCTAAGATATACTACAGAATTTTAGGTGCAGTAAATTGTATTGTTCTACTATAACTGTCTTATACTCTGCCATTGTGTCATAGATGCAAGGATTTAACACCTCATTCTAACTAAAAATTAATCAACATCAGAGTTAAGGAATGCAAATGAAAAAAGCTTCAAAATAGAAAGATCATCTGGGCATGGTGGCAGCACACACCTTTAAATGCGACATTCTGGAGACAGAAGCAGGTCAACAATTGTGAGTTCCAGACCTGCCAGGGCTACACAGTGAGACTCTGTCTTAAGAAGTTGGAGTGGAGGGGAGAGGAGAAAAACTGAAAGAGAAAGCCAGATTTATTTTTGAAGATCTTATTGGTTGTTTGTCACACTGCACTATAATTGCCTTTATTCCCACACTGGAGCTCCATGAAAATGGACACATGATATATATTAACAATCTTTCACAAAGAAGTTGCCCATTAGATGTTAAGCGGTGGATGGATAGGTGGGTGGATGGATGGATAGATGGATGGATGGATGGATGGATGGATGGATGGATAGATGGATGGATGGGTGGATAGCTGGGTGGGTAGGTGGATGGGTGGATGGATGGGTAGATAGATGGATGGATAGGCGGATGGGTGGATGGGTGAATGGACAGAGAGGAGTGTAGCATCACCTAAAATTCTGATATCAAGGCTTCATAAGAGCTGGTGAGGTGGCTCAGCAGGTAAAGACAGTTGTGAAGCCTGATGACCTAAACAAACTCCTTGGAAGCCACATTAAGTTGGAAGGCGAGAAGTGACTCCACAAAGCTGTCCTCCAAGAACAGGCATGCATGTCCACACCCATCCAAACACAGCCACACACATACATAGTGATAATGAATGAAATTAAATATATTTTGGAAGAAATAAAAGTCTTCATAGAGAATACAGAAACTGAATTTCCAGTCTGGGGATGGGCAGGACACAATGGGAGAGGAGGCCATCCATTCCCTTTATCCCTTCCCTCTGCTCCTACTAGAGATGCTTAGAGGCTCTCACTGCAGGAGTAGACGGCACAGCAGCAGGCATGCAGCCTCATCTTACAGCTGTTTTCAGTCTCCTTAGCCTGGCTATAGAATGGAAATTACAGCATCTGTATTCCCTTCCTCGCTTTGCCTCTAGCTCCCTGTGTGACCTTGAACATGTCACATCTCATGTCTGAGCATCCATCACACAGTGCAGCAGCTGTAGCTTAGCAGGCTTTGTTCTGTAAATGTCTATGGAATAGCAGCAGTGTCTTTGGGTTGGTTTGCTTCCTGTCACTGTGATAAACACCCTGTCCAAAAGCAGCTTGGGGATAAAAGGGTTTATTTTATTTTACACTTCTCAGGGACAGTCCATCACTGAGGGAAGACAGGGCAGGAACTCAAATCTGGAAACTGAGGCAGGAACTGAAACTATGGAGGAGTGCTGCTCCCTGGCTTGCTCCTCCTGAGTTGTCCAGTTTGCTTTCTTAAGCACGCCCAGGATCACCTACTCAGGGATGACACCACCCGCAGTGGACTGGGGCCTTCCACATCAATTAAAAATCCCAAAAACGCCCCCAAAGCCTTGCCTACCAACGAATCTGATGAGGGCATTTTCTCAACTGAGATTCCCTCTTCTCAGATGACTCTAGGTGGATCGAGTTGACCAAAAACGAATTGACACAGTCCTCAATCACACAAACATACCAAAACATCATTATCCTAGAGTCACTTTTCTAATAGGGAAGGGAAAAAAGCCCTATAATTTAGGGTGGTTATATCAGGCTACTCTCTCTCTCTCAATAACTTGAAGCATAGCTACAGACTCCATACACCATTTTATAAATTTTACCCTTTGTTATTGTTTTGTTTTGGTTTGGTTTTTTTGGTTTTGTTTTTTTCGAGACAGGGTTTCTCTGTGTAGCCCTGGTTGTCCTGGAACTCACTCAGGCTGGCCTCGAACTCAGAAATCCGCCTGCCTGTGCCTCCCAAGTGCTGGGATTACAGGCATGTGCCACCACCACCTGGCTTACCTTTTGTTATTGTTGATGGTGGAAATGTTGCTGGGGACAGAGCCTCTCGTATATTAGGCAAGGGTTCTATCATTGAGCTATATTTCAGTCTCTATAAGCTTTAAAATGTTTTCAGTGGGAGGGACATGCCTATGCTATGGCATGTGTGTGAGGTCAGAGGGCAACTTTGTGGAGCTGGTTCTCTCTCCTTTCGCCTTTATATGTAATGTTCAATTTGCAGCACCAACCTGGTTGTGGTATTGCATTCCTGTAATACCAGCACCACTGGAGACAGGACAGGAGGAGCTTGGGAGCTTGCTTGCCAGTCAGTCTAACCAGTCAGTGAATTCCAGTTTCTGTGAAGAGACCCTACCTCAAAAAATAATAAGGTAGAAAATGGCAACTCCTGGCCTCCGCAGGAATGCATACCCCTCCTCCAGTACCCACATCTATATACAGAAAGACACTCATGCCAACCAATCTGCTGGGTCTGTTGATCTGGCTCAGTGGGTAAAAATGCTTTGCTGCCAAAACAGATGCCCTGAGTTCAATCTGTGGAACCCTCACGATGGGAGAGAGAATCCATTTCTGCAAGTTATCCTCTGATCTACACTCATACGCTTCTACACTCACAGGGCAACAGGTGAGAGGAAAAGAGAGAGACTTAAAAGAATGAAAGGTAAAGATAAGAAAAGAGAAAACAGGAAAGAAAAGAAGCTATCATAAGGGATTGTTCATCTGTCAAAGTTCTAAAGGATCCTCTTCTTCCCACTCCGTCCCCACCCCCTCCCTCATCATATTATGACAGTGCTGAATCTGTTTAAGTGTAAAGCTAAGCCTTAATGACTAACAGGATTTTAATTGCAAAACAAAACATAAATACCGAGAATCTTTGGTATTTAAAAGCGAGTACCGGGAGGTAGGAGGTAGGAGAAGACGGTAAGATGGTGGGTGCCTCACCTCAGCACGACAGACAACAGCCAGGCCCGTGGCTCCCAGCGGCTTGCCTTGCATGCCATTCCCTTCTGATTTTGTGAGACGGGGTCACACTGTGCAGCCCCTGTTTCTGTCTTCCTAGTACTGATGTTGTCGCCTCCACACCCAGCCTTCATCATCTCTTTTAATTCTTATCATTAATCTCTCTCTCTCTCTCTCTCTCTCTCTCTCTCTCTCTCTCTCTCTGTGTGTGTGTGTGTGTGTGTGTGTGTGAATACGCTTTGGTTTGAGATGGGGTTTCTTTGTGTAGCTCTGGCTATTGTCTTGGAACACAATCTATAGACCAAGCTAGCCTCAAACTCATAGAGCCTGCCTCTGCCTCCCAAGTGCAGAGATTAAAAGCATATTCTATTCACACCCAGTTGCATTTTTGGTTTTTAATTTGTTAAATTCAATCATTTATTTTATTGAAAATATATAGAGACATATCCAGGACTATTTTCACTATATGTCAAAACTGTTATTTTCCATGTTAGATTTAAGGGTAGAATGTTATCATCTCTTGTTCATATGTGTGTTTATGCACTACTTTAATTTTTATGAGCATTTAACATAATTTTTGGGTGCAAAAAAAGTTGTTTTTTTTCTAAAAAATAAGAGAGGGAGTTTTGTTCTGAGGAAGGGTCCTCTCTCTCACTTTGACAGGCAGATTCCCTTACAGGTGGGCACTTTCACAGAGCCCCAAGGACTTTTCATCTAGCATCTCCACGGCTCACCACAGCTCTGAAAGTCGGAAGGATTATAAAGAGCCCTTTACCCAAAGTCAGTACCTAAGAATGTTAGCATCCAGAAGTAAATTCACTCTAGGCATGATGGCACAGGCCTATAATCTGGGTATTCAGATGGCTGAGGTAAGAGGATCAGGAGATCAAGACCAGCCTGGGTTACATGGTAAGCTTGGTACTGCACTGGGCTATGTGAGACTTTGTCTTTAAAAAAAACATGTGAACTTAGACCTCTCTCATTCTTCCCACTGAACCACTAAGCACTCTCTGAAGGCCATCCACTTTGGATTATTCTTTGGATAATTCTATAGAAAATGGGGTATGGGAAGAACTGAAAATGTCCCTGAAATAAAAATATTTCCATAAATAAAATTAATCCTCTGTAGGGAAGTGAAAGTCCATCTAGGAAAGGCTGTCTGAGAAGTCCGGGCACTCACGTTCTAGTCAGGATGGTCTGGGTCAGATCTCAGAGCTAGTCGGAGTCTCTAACCGCATCATCACAAGTGAGCGTTCCACACTGTGGATCTCATGTGGAAATAGAAGGGAGGGGACTTCCAAACGCCCAGCCCTGAAAAAAAGCCACTAAGGCATCTTTCCAGGCAGTGTCCCAGAGCGAGACTCCTTAGTGAATGCAGACACCTTATTTGGCAAGGTCCACTAGCACTAGCCTCAGTGGCTCTGAAAATGGCATTCCCTTTTGGGGCTTTACTACATCTATAAGCCCACTTGTCTGGACCGTCAGAGAGTGAGTCACAGGAATAAGCACTCCAAACATCCTCCCAGGTGACCCGATTGGGCAATCAGGCTGAGAGACAGACAGAGTGTACAGTACAAACTCACTGCCTGCTCTTTTTTTTTTTTTTTTTTTTTTTTGGCTCACACACCCCTTGCTCTCAGGCCAGACCAACTGCCATGCCACCTTCTGATTTTTGGCTTCCCATATGTCACGTGCTCTGAGGAAGGAAGAAAATGTACAGGTATTCTGAGGTGAATGTTCCAGTCTGCTTCGCAAATTAGAGTGGCTCTGCCGACAATACTTTTCATTTTGCAAATTAATAAACAGGCTTCCGGTTTAGGTAGCAGTCCTAGTGAGGTTACTAATATAAGAGAGATCTTTTCTGAGAGGTGCAGTGCACAAAATCAAGGTTCTATGTCTGCAGACATTGGACCAGGGCAATCTCATGCCTTGGAATGAGTCCAGGTGGACAGCTGACTGTGCCCAGGAACACTTTGATGCCTTTTTATCATATCAACAGCCTAAGTGTAAGTTCCTTAAAAGCATGTCCTTGTCCCTGCTCCCTCATCCTTGATCTCATTCTCTACCACCCCCACCACCCATCCCCCCACCCCCATCCCCCACCCCCACCCCCACCCCCATCCCCCCACCCCCGTTCTTGCTCCCATATTGGCAGTTTTGAAAGCAGGTCCCAGGAAACGTTGGGAGTATAATTTCTGGGTAGCTATCACTCCTTTCTCCTTCAGGTCTTAGCCATTAACGTTATGGAATCTTCCCCCTGATGCCTCCTAATACCCCCTACACATCACCATCAAGGCTGCTAAGTTCCCCTTCTCTGTGATTGTACTACAATTCCTGCTTTCCCCTGTCATGGTCATTATCACAGTCTGCTCAAGTTGCCCACTAACTCATCACACCAGACTTGAAACCAGTGGAGACCAACACTGTATCTTGTTTGTCTTCATATTTGTATATGATAACTAGTGCAATAACTAGCTATTTGGCATAACTCCATATAATCCTCAGTGGCCCATGTCTGAATCTCCTATTTTTTATCTTAAAATATTTTTTTAAAAAAAATTATGTGTACAGATATTTTGCCTGCCTGAGTGTCTGTGCCCCACGGGTGAGCGGCACGCAGGGAGGGCAGAAGAGAGCCCCTGGCTCTGAAGTTAGACAGTTGTAAACGCCAGGTGTGTGGGTTCAGGGAATGGAACAAGCCCAGGTTCTCTGCAAAAGCAGCCAGGGTTCTTAACCACTGAGATGTCTTTCCTCCTGCCTCCTCCCTATTTTGAGAGACTCCTCATGGAGCGAAAGAACACCTAATGTAAAGGCAGAAAACACAAGATGCTTCCCTTGCAGGGATGCTGGAGGCAGATGTGTCCACCCAAACCTGAAGTCAGGAACTTAGAGCCCAGAGAAGCAAGGAGCATGGAGAATCCATTCTTACAACCCAGCGGGCAGAGCAGAGGACCTACATTTCTGAAAATGAGTATCACAGAGGATCCAGAAAGGTCACGGTGTCAGCAGCTGTCTCAGCAGGGCGTGGGGCTCTCTTCCTGACTTGACTTTCTCAGCCCAGTCTGTTTTCAGGTTCCCCTGTGAGTCTGTGAAGTCCTTAAGGCTCTTTTACAGTGCTTCTCCTGGAATAAGCTAGTCATCTTCTGTTGCTTACTACTTTGAACCTTGTTATAGGATGAATTAAACCACCACCCCCAACCCCAACAACATTCCTATGTTGAAACCCTAACCTCTAGTATCTCAAAATGTGACTTCCTCTGAAGTCTGGGCCTTTCAAGAGCTGATCAAGGACAGGCCTTATGGTATCCTTACACATAAAGAAAATCTGCACATAAGGAGACCTCCGTCAGGAACACTCATTGCCAGATGGGGTTCCATAGAAAGAAGCATCCATACAACCATTTCCAGTGCAGGTAAGAGACCCTAAGAAAAGCCAAACCTGAGGCTGGAGGGATGGCTCAGCGGTTAAGAGCACTGCCTGCTCTTCCAGAGGACCCAAGTTCAAATCCCAGCACCCACATGGCAATTCACAATTGTTTATAACTACAGTCCCAGGAAATCCAACACCCTCTTCTGGCTTCTCCGGGCGCCAAGCACGCAAGTGATTCACAGACATGGAAAATAACGTTTAAAAATCTAAAACTTAAGCCGGGCGGCGGTCGTGGCGCATGCCTGTAAAAAGTGAATTCCAGGACAGCCCGAACTACACAGAGAAACCCTGTCTCAAAACAAAACAAAAAAAAACAAAAAAAAACAAAAAAAAAAAAAAAAAAAGGAAAAGAATCCAAACCTGTTGACCACCTTGAGCCTCAAGAACTAGAATAAAATAAATCCCTGTGGTTCAGACTCTCCAGGCCTGTTGCTATGGAGGTCCAAGGTGATGGACTGCACTTAATGATTCAATCAGTGGGTAAATGAACTAGTTCCTTCTCACAGAGTAGGCATGGGAACAAATGCAGCAGGTGAAAGGAGGCAAGAGCAGAAAACAGAGCCAGGGTGTGTGCTCCTCAGGGTCCCCGGAGGGAGGTGAAGCCAAGCAGGAAGAGAACCCAGGACCTCCCTAAAGCCCCAGTGGAAGTGTTTACAGAGGTGCCAAAATTAAGAGTCTTAGCCCCTTACAGGGGTTATCATGGAGCGATATTATCGATTTTTTGTTTTGTTTTGTGTTTTTTCGAGACAGGGTTTCTATGTGTAGCCCTGGCTGTCCTGGAACTCACTCTGTAGACCAGGCTGGCCTCGAACTCAGAAATCCACCTGCCTCTGCCTCCCAAGTGCTGGGATTAAAGGCATGCGCCACCAACGCCCGATATCATCGATTTTGACAGCAGAGATCTGGGTTCAAAAATCTGTCACTTGTTCAATATGTGATTCTAGAACATTATGTAACTAACTAACTTTCTTTCTTTCTTTCCTTCTCTTGTTTTTGTTTTGTTTCCTGAAGTTTTCCCTGTTAGGGTGGGTAGGTGGTTACTGTGTGCTGGCTGGTTTATGTCAGCTTGACACAAGCTAAAATCATCTGAGAGGAGAAAACCTTGATTGAGAAAATACCCTTCATAATATTAGTCTATGGACAAGCCTATAGGGCATTTTCTTAATTAGTGATTAATGGGAACTGGAGAGGGCCCAGTCCACTGTGGGTGGTACACCCCAGGCTATGGTCCTGGATTCTCTAAGAAAGCAGGTTGAGCAAGCCATGAGGAGCAAGCAGCACCCTCCACCCCTCCATGGCTTCTGCATTAGCTCCTGCATCAGGTGCCTGCCCTGTTTGAGCTCCTGCCCTGGCTTCCTTCAATGATGCGCTATGATATGGAAGTAAGACAAATAAACCCTTTCTTCCCCCAACTTACTTTTGGTCATGGTATTTCATCACAGAGATAGTAACTCTGACTAAGACATATGGTGTGCCTCTGTGTGTGTGTGTGTGTGTGTGTGTGTGTGTGTGTGTGAGAGAGAGAGAGAGAGAGAGAGAGAGAGAGAGAGAGAGTATGTGTGCATGCCTATGTGTATGTGTGTGCTTCTGTGAGAGTATGAGTGTGTGTGTGTGTGTGTGTGTGTGTGTGTGTTTTGAATGCAGTTGAGCATACGAGTGCACATACCCCGTGTGCACACATCTGGAAGCCATCCTTTACTGCCTTATTGTCTTTTATTAAACTGGGCTTGCCGTTTCATCTGGGCTGGCTGGCTAACAAGCTCCCTTCTCCATGCTCCCCCACCCCCACCACTGGGGTTACAGGCACATGTAGCCATGTCCAGCTATTTGAGTTGGGCGCTGGGGATTAAAACTTGAGTCTTCAAGACGGGCGTTGGTGGCGCACGCCTTTAATCCCAGCACTTGGGAGGCAGAGGCAGGCGGATTTCTGAGTTCGAGGCCAGCCTGGTCTTCAGAGTGAGCTCCAGGACAGCCAGGACTACACAGAGAAACCCTGTCTCGAAAAACCAAAAAAAAAAAAAAACCTTGAGTCTTCATGCTTGCACAGTCTATGTTTTTATCTACTGAGCCATCTCTCCAGCCTCTTCAGAAAGTTTCCTATCTGTAAAACAAAGATAAAAACTAATACTGATTTCATTAAGTAAGATCTGCCTAGACTCGAATGTCAATTCCTTTTTTCTTAGGCTACGGATAGAGGAGGTGACAACCTCGGGACAAGGATATAGATCTTCTCTGGCCAATGCACAATGCTCAGAGAACATGGGGATGGACATGCTCTGGGTGACTGGCTGTGGTGGCAGCAAGCCAGGCTCTAGGCATCAAGTGATCTGACGGGAGTCTGATGGAAGAGGCGTCATGGCTCCAGGTTATTACTCTGTGCTCAACTGTATGCAGGCTAGTGGCAGAAGGAACAGGGTCCTCTCCACTCCTGTCCTAGGTTAGGATTTAGTAGGACGTAGGTAGGCTCGCAACCGTGAGACATGTGTAGTCAGTGGACTGTTTCAGCTGAAAACCAGTGGTATCAATCTAGTCCCAGTTCACATGTGACATACCTACAATCAATTCTAATTCGTGGACCCAGCTGCTATTAGAGGTGAGAACATCTGCTCCTATGATAGCCTGCACTGGCTCAGACACCAGACAAAGCGGAGCCTTTGATGAACGTGCATAACAGTAATAATAATCATTATTACTATAATTTATCTTTGAGTACCTTGTACTAGGACTTTCATATAACCATATCACAACACTCAGGGGAGTAAACTAGAGTACAAAATTGTTTTAAAAAATGGGAATTGAGAGCATGTCATGACGGTACAAGTCTGTAATCCCAACACCCAGGAGGTAGAGGCAGGAGGATTAAGAGTTCAAGATTCTTAGAAGTTCATTATGTAACTTCAGTTACATAATGAATTCTAGGCTAGCCTGAGGTATATGAAACCCAGTCTCGAAACAACAGGAAAATGACATCCAGAGAAGTTACAGTACTTTTTCAAAACCATAGTCTTAGGCCAGGTAGATGGCTTAGTTGTGAAGCACTTTTCTCTGTAAGCTTTGGGACCAGAATCCAGACCCCAAGAACCCATATAAAATTCAAGTGGGCATGGCAGCTTCCCTGTAGTCCTAATGCGCAGAAGCCAGACACAGGAGCTCCTGGAGCAAGCTGATTAGTCAGGCTAGCCGAATGGCCAGCTCTCCGTCCAGCCATAGGTAAGGTGGAAAACAAGGAGGAAAGACATCTCCACATCCACACAGATGCAACCACACATGGACATGCCACACACATGTGAACGTGCATGTGCACACACATGCACGTGCACACACACACACACACACACACACACAAGCAAAAACCATGATAATAAAAGGTAAAACCAAATTCCAAAATCTGTTTACTGAAAAAGAGGTTAGCTGTTGATAATGAAATTAAATTGCAAAAAGAAAGGAAGGAAGGAAGGAAGAAAAAGAAATCTCTAATCTAACTACAGGTCCCTCAAAAGCGTAATATATACCTCCTAGGCTTTTCATCTGGGTCCAGCCTCAAACCTTTGATACTTCTACCAGAAACCCATAAAACAGAGAGCTGTCCTAGGGAATATTTTCCACAGGAAACATCTGCCTGGATATTTCGAAGTCTGCGAAGTGTCCCACGAGGGAGCGGGGGAGGCAAAGGCCAATCACAAGCATGGCGAACCTTCCAGGTACCAGGTGGACTGGAGCAGAGAAAACACAGGCTTCCTGCCTCCCGCTCCCTGTGGAAGCTTGTCCTGGCTGGTAAAATAAACTCCTTCCAGGGCTCGGGTTCCCAGGTTAGTGATCTGGTTTTCTTCTAATAAGATGTGAGCTGCCTCTCAATAGGGGGAGGGGAGGAAGAAATTATTGCCAATTACTCAAACTCTGTAGGCGGGGAGTTCAGGCATTTCATGTCTTTACAATTAAGGGACCTCCACTTTATTCGCAGAGTGGGATAGACATTCTTTCTTTGAGTGTTTACAAGAGAATCAATTGAAAAAGATTGTTTAAATCCTTTTTTGTTTAAAGAAACTGACATAATAGAAAGAAAGGATTGAGTCCCTGACAAGAAAAGCCTTTCCCAACTTTTCTTTTGCTCAGCTCAACAGCACTTAAAGGTCTCTCAATAAATCAAGTCACTGGCTGAAAGTAGAAAATTGCTACCAGGAAAGAAGACTTTTTTGTTTTAAAACTGAATGTCTCTGGGTAGAAATTAGGCTATATTATTCAGATTAATTATTCTATTTCTTGCTTGAGGCTGGTGAGAACTGCTCCTCATGTCCCAGGCACTGTCCACCCAGGGCTATGAATCCATCCTGGTCCTGGCTCCCCTAGAACTTTTAAGCTAAAGAGGAAATAAACCAGCATTTGCAGATGATATAAAGGATTAAAAAAAAAAAAAAGGCAGGGAAAGTCCTACAGGGGCTGAATGAGCACACAGCATCCGTCAGTGGGCTCCAAGGAGCTTCTTAGTCTTTTGATTAAGAAAGGAAGCAACCTTCCTACCTAAGGACGGAGGAGAGGTCTCTTGCTGCAGCAACACCAGTGGGAGCACCTGGAGCACAAGCTCCGAGCAAGAATCCACTGGTTGTAAGAAAATGGCAGACAAGCAGGACATGGGGGAAATCACCAACTTCAATAATAAGGCTAAGCTGAAGACCACCGAGACGCAGGAGAACACCCTGCCGACCAAAGAGACCACTGACCAGGAAAAGAGGAGTGAAATCTCCTAAAAGCCTAGGAAGATTCCCCTCCCCACCCCACCCCACCCCGTCATCTCCAAGACCCCCTCGTGATGTGGACGAAGAGCCACTTGCAAGATGCACTGTGAACCCGGGTACTCCAAGCCAATGCCACTGGCCAGCGGGTCTCTGAAGGGGACCCCTCCATGAATCAGACTGCCAAATCTCACCGGTTTGCCCTGGGATATTATAGAAAATTATTTGTATGATTGATGAAAATAAAGCACACCTCATGGCAAAAAAAGAAAAAAAGAAGAAAAACAGATGAGGAGAAGTACCCATTGCTCATCCAACCCCTGCCCCCCTTCCTGAACTCACATAGTTTTTTTTAAGCATCCACATATGAGAGAGTATGTGGTATTCGTCCTTTGGTTTCTGACTTATTTCACTTGCTATAACGTCCTCCAGTTGCACCATCTTCTGCAAAAGATAGCATGTCATCTTTTTCTGATCAAATAATATCCCGCTATATATATCTACCACATTTTAAATTATCTATTGATTCACTGACAGACATCTAGATTGTTTCTGTATCTTAGCTGTTGTACTAGTACATAACTAAACCTGTGTATGCCAGCACCTCTTTGGATATAAGGAAATAAAGTTTTTGTTTATTGAACGAGGAAGTTCAGTATGGTTGAAACACAGGGTACATTGATTCATACACACACAAATATAGAAAGAATGAATGAATGTTAGAAAGGAGGAGGAGGAGGAAGAGGAGGAAGAAGAGGAGGAAGAGGAGGAGGAGGAGGAGGAGGAGGAGGAGGAAGAAGAAGAAGAAGAAGAAGAAGAAGAAGAAGAAGAAGAAGAAGAAGAAGAAGAAGAAGAAGAAGAAATCTCAGACCTCTGTTCTTACAGTCTAGGTCCAGGACTCCAGACTCTGTCCTGCCTTTCTGGGATCCCTGAGACTAGGCAGACAGACTCTGGGGGCTAGTGCTGTTGCTTTCCAGATCAAAGCACGTCGGTTGGAAGCCCAAACCCCAGGTTTTGAACTCAGACTTTGGAAGGACCTCTCGGGCCATTTCTTACCCTAGGGAGTTCAGGTGTCCTAGCCCATAGGCATGTTTGCTGCTGGGGCACTCACTCCTTGAGCTTTGACAAGGAGTGTGAACATTTGTCAAGCAATGCTGAATCCAGCTTGCATCTCTCCTCCAGTGGGCAACCCAAATTCAACTTGTCCAAAGCCAAAGTACTGGACAGTTTGGGTGTTGCAACCACAAAAACCTAAGTTTAACTTTGTACTTGTTAACATGGACTTCGAACAGGTTCCTCTAGCTCTTGAACCTTGGATTCCTCCCTCAGAGACAGGAGGTTTTGGAGTGGGGGAGTGCTGGGATTGCTTGCTTGCTTTAAACAATCCCTCCTGCAGCTGAATGGGGGATGGGCCGGAGGGGAGAAAGCAGAGGCAGTTTAAGAGACTGCTGAATAGAAGTGTTTCCAATTACCGGCAAGCTGGCCTCACAGCACACTCTCCACTGTGACCCCAGAGCCAACCTCATGCTGTTGCCTAGCAACTCACCTGCATCACCCAGGGATCTGAAGCTGGGGCCCCTCCAAGGATGGGGAAATGACCAGTTTAATTACAAAGGCTCAGGGGAATCCTACATCAGCTCATTCCTCAAATCCTGGGCTCCCAACAAGAACCAGGCCCAACTGTAGGTACTGGTGATTGAGAAATGAATCAAAACCTTCCCTCTTTCCCCGAGAGAGTTCCCAGTGTAGTGGGATGGACAGAATTTTTCATGACTTAAGACATATTTGAGGGCTGGTGATATAGCTCAGGGGTACAGCATTTGCCTAGCATTGTATTAGGTCGTAGCTTCAGTCCCTAGCGTGAAGGGAGTGGAGCAGAAAATAAAGAAAATATTTCACTGGGGGCTGAGGAAGTACTTCATGCAGTGAAGTGCTGGCCCTCTGAGTTTAGGAATCTCAGACTCGTCCCCAGAACCCACGTAAAAAGCTAGGCATGGTACTGTGCACTTACATTCCCATCACTGAAGAGGCAGACAAGCAAATCCTTGCTGCTCACTGGCCAGCTAGCCAGACTAACCTGCTTAGCAAGCTTGCATCAGGCCATGAAAGACGCTGTCTCAAAAAACAAGGTGAATGGCTTCGAAAGGAAGGATATCCAAGGTTGACATCTGGCCTCCACACACATCTACCTTACACACACACACACACACACACACACACACACATGCGAAAGTGCTTACAAACAAAGTGGACAGACTGTAGAGTATTCAAGAATATTCATGCAGTTTAATAGTCCACACCTGGTGAAAATGAGTAACCTGCAACTATACACAAAAATATGCAATTCTGTGAATGACTGTTGAAGGGGTAAGGGAAGCAGAGGCGGGAAGTGTATCTAGAGTATCTATATGATTCCAGATGGAGGAACAGAGGTAAACTGATCCACAGTGTCAGAGTCGGAGTGGCAGGAGCTAGAAGGTAAACTGAGGAAGGCTTCTGGGAATAACCCCTATACAGGCCTGGAAGCAGGTTACATGCTACGTTCAGTTTTCAAAAGTTTACCTAGGATACACGCTTGGGGTATCCTAACTGTGCTGTGTGTCAATATAAAGTTTTAAGTAAACAATTTATGAATACCTACCACATGCCTCGCACTGTGTGCTGAACAAACATTTAAAGAGCGATGTACGGGGCAGCGCGATAGGTACACAGGCGACGTGGGAGCGCAAAGAATTGGGCGAGGAGCCCAAGCAAGCCTTCCCAGAAGATGAGATTGTTTCAATCAAGTGGCAGTCTATTGGGAAAGAGAAAGCAGGGCTTACTGGACATCAGAAACATGGAGACGGCAGGAAATGAGGCTGGTAGACTGCTTAGAATCTAAAGTGTGAAGAGCCCAGGAGACAGGAATAATAAATTTGTTCTGACCAGCAAAATATTTCTTTTATTAAGTAACCATTTATTTGGCCTACCGACCATACGATGCTATTATTTATCCCCACTTTACAGATTAGGAAATAAGAGGAAAGTGGCATCAATTAACTTGCCAAAAAAAAAAAAAATCCCACAGAAGTTAACAGAACTGTGCTATGTACACAAGTCAGCAATCCCAGTGTGCTTGACCACTGCCCCACCCTACCTAGGCCACTTGGTCATAGACTACATCTCTGATGAGTATTTAAACAAGGGAATAGCAATTTTATTGGTTTTTTTTCTTTTTTTTTTTTTTTTTTTTTTTTTTTTGGACAGGGTCTTACTTTGTAGTCTAGGCTGGACTGGAATTCACTGTGAAGCTGGGGCTAGCCTTATATTTGCAGCAGATCCACTGTCCCTGGAATAGATAATTCCAACCCCAAAATGTGAGTGTGTGTGTGTGTGTGTGTGTGTGTGTTTGAGTATGTGTGTGTGCCTGTGTGTGTATGTGTGTGCACATGCCTGTGTGTGTGTGTGTGTGTGTGTGTGTATGTTTGAGTATGTGTGTGTTTGTGTGTGTTTGAGTATGTGTATGTTTGTGTGTGTGCCTGTGTGTGTATGTGTGCACACACCTGTGTGTGTGTGTGTGTGTGTTTGAGTATGTGTGTGTTTGTATGTGTGTGTGTGTGTTTGAGTATGTGTGTGTTTGTATGTGTGTGTGTTTGAGTATGTGTGTGTTTGTGTGTGTGCCTGTGTGTGTGTATGTGTGTGCACATGCCTGTATGTGTGTGTTTGAGTGTGTGTGTATTTGAGTATGTGTGTGTTTGTGTGTGTGCCTATGTGTGTATATGTGTGTGCACACGCCTGTGTGTGTGTGTGTGTGTGTGTGTGTGTGTGTACAGCTACCTACACAGTTCACGAGCTTTGTTCTTAAAGGTCTCTTGCCTCATCTACCTACTCTTCCCCTCCCATCTGCTCTCCTCCCCTCGTCCCCAGAGGTGACACCTAGTGTGTTTAGTTGTGAGCTCTTTCCTCCTCACATTCCTTTTGTGTGCTGTGTTGCTTGCTCTTCCCAACGCTGTGACAATACCTGACAGAAGAAGCAACTTAAGGGGAGAAAAGTTTTTGGCTCACCATTTTTCAAGGATTGCAGTACACAATGATAGGAAAGACATGGTAGGTGACACAGGGCACAGACAAAGCAAGCCAGAACCAGAATCTGGTGCCAAGGCCTGCCTCTAATGACCATCTTACCCATGGTCCTCCAAATAGCATCACAAGCCAGGGACCAAAATTTCAAAACCCGGGTGTGCTGGGAATAATTCAGATTCAAAGCACGACACATTACACCGGTACTTTGTGTTTCATAAATGATAGCAGGTTGCTAATGTCCAGTTTTAGCTCCACACTCTATTTTCCAAGATCTAGATCCCTGCTGCTAGGTGTAGCTTTGTACTGGATTGGCAACACACCGTTTGCAGAAAGTGTTCTGCGGTGCCTCCGAGACCAGCCCATAACCTCAGTTTGTCTATTAGTTTGTGGTTTGAACTTGGGCAGATACCTTCCTCTATTTGGGGCTCAGCTTCCCATTTTAAAAACCAGAAGTCCTTCTTGCTCTAGCCTTTTGTGCAGCTTCTCTTATTTCCTCACAGGACATTCTGGTCCCAAGAGTGGGAGTGACTTGATCAAGGTCACACAATAGTTCTCAACAATTCAGTTCAAGTTGGCCCATATTTATTGAGTGCCAGGTATGGTGCTAAGTGGTCTAGGTATTTAAGGAACTGAGCCTGCCGTCCTTCTCCACAGGGCTCTGGGCAGAGCTGTGATAATTTTCCAAGAGCAGGTGCATGGAGAAATGGCAGACACTGGTCATGTGCTATGAAGATGGAAACAGGAGTGATCTCGGTTCGAAGGTAAGACCTCCACCACCCAAGCTGGCCTCAAGATAAGAAAGGCCAGACTGGCCCCACTCCTTTTTGTTTGCCAAAGATTGTCTATTGCTATAATATTTACCCCATCTGGTAGATCGGATCGAGTAGCCACCCTTATCTGTGTTTGTGCATGATGTCATGCATTACTTACCACACCATAAATAAAATTTTATATTCTCCCCTGTGAAGAGGCTTTTGTTGTTATACAATATAAACAGCTCCTGCTGATTATTTACTCTGTGCTAGACACCAAGCATTCCATATCTGTCCGCTCATTTATTCTTTATTACAATCCCAGGAGGCAGGAGCTAGTGTTTTTATCCACAGTTTAAAAATAAGTAGCCTGCCGGGCGTGGTGGCACACACCTGTAATCCCAGCACTCGGGAGGCAGAGGCAGGCGGATTTCTGAGTTCGAGGCCAGCCTGGTCTACAGAGTGAGTTCCAGGACAGCCAGGGCTACACAGAGAAACCCTGTCTCAAAAAAAAAAAAAAAAAAAGTAGCCTGAAGTGCAGTTAGTGTTCTTGTCCTCGGTCGGTGGATTTCAAGCATTTTTAAATAAAACCACAACCTGGGCAATGGTGGCACATGCCTTTAATACCAGTACTTGGGAGGCAGAGACAGGCAGATTTCTGAGTTTGAGGCAAGCCCGGTCTACAGAGTGAGTTCCAGGACAGACATGGATATACAGAGAAACTCTGTCTTTAAATAAATAAATAAATAAATAAATAAATCCACAAAACAAAAACAAAGGACTTTCATGATACTTTAAAGTATCATAAGTATCATAAATTTTTCTTTTTTCTTTCGTGTGTGTGTGTGTGTGTGTGTGTGTGTGTGTAAATATGCCAGCACAGATGGAGGTAAGGGGACAATGCATGGGAGTCAGCTCTTGCTTTCCATCCTGTAGATACCTGGGCTCACACTCTGGTGGCCAGGCTTGGCCATAAGCCTGCACAACTCACTGCACCATTTTGCCAGCCCAAAATTTTCTACTTAATTATTTTTCCCTAGGACACTAAATTAATTCTATGACCTATTAATGGGTTGCAATTTGCCATTTGAAAAGCAATGCCCTAGCTGGGTCGTGATGGCACGTGCCTTTGATCCCAGCACTTGGGAGGCAGAGGCAGGTGGATCTCTAAGTTTGAGGCTAGCCTGATCTACAGAGTGAGTCAAAGGTTACACACAGAAACCCCCCAAATTTTTAATTTTTATAAATAAATAAGCAAACAAACAAATGGAATAGTGCCCTAGATACTATATACACCAATATACCAAAAGTATAATGAAATTCTAAATCTTAATACTCTGTTGTTTATGTGGAGCTGAGCATTGAACCCAGTGTGTATGTTTGACAAGCACTCTAACACTATATTCCTAACTCCTAAATCATAACACTCTTTAATGTGAACTTTCATATCCTGAGATCCTCTGTATTGGGTCCTGTGCTGCGGTGCAAAGGCACATAAACAGTGACAGGGTCTCACAGGGACATAAACAGTGACGGGGTCTCATAGGGACATAGTGACAATGTCTCACAGGGACACAGACAGTGACAGAGTCTCACAGGGACATAGGCAGTGACGGGGTCTCACAGGGACACAGTCAGTCTCACTTATGAATGCATCTTAGAATCACCTGGAAGGCTGGGTGTGGTGGCACACGCCTGTAATCCCAGCACTTGGGAGACAGAGGCAGGCAGATTTCTAAGTTTGAGGCCAGCCTGGTCTACAGAGTAAGTTTCAGGACAGCCAGAACTACACAGAGAAACCCTGTCTCAACACCCCCCACCCCCCACCCCCCAAAAAAGAATCACCTGGAAGATTTTAAATATCAGACTTCCTGTTTCAACTGGTCTAGGGTGAAGCCCAGATGTGAGCATTTTTTAAAACTCCTAGGTGAGTCTGTGATGCAGGCAGGCCTGAGGGTTACATGCTAAGTGCCTCATTCTGGGGAAGCATGGGACAGAGGGCTACTTAAAGAAGCTCGGAGGGAAGCTGGTGTTTTATGTTTGGTTCGCTGTTATTGTTATTTATGTACTGATGGACGTATTTTGTTTTTTTTAATTCAGGGTCTCATTTCATTGGGCCTCTCAAATTGGCTTCAAACTCAATATATAGCATAAGATGACTTAGTTTCATTATGTGGGTTCTTTGGGGGACAGTGGTAGTGGAGGAAAGGTCTCCTGTAACTTAGCCTGTCCTTGAACTCAATACTTAGCTAAGACTCCTGATGCTCCCACCTCTACCTCCTGTGTATGATGCCACACCGGGCCTGGCATTTACTTGCAGTGCTGGGATGGAACCGAAGTTTCACGCGCCCTGGGCAAGGGTTTTAGCCCTGGTCTGCTCTGGTCTACTGACCTCGATATGGCCGAAGGTTGTTTTTCTCAGTGGGCTCTTGTGCTGGGTGCCTTCTATTTGTCTACCTCGGTGTCTAGAGAACATGGCCGACCCAAAGCATGAGAGCCATGAGAGGGGAGAGAGGTGGAGAGAACGTGAGAGTAAGAGAAGAGAGAGGAGAGAGGGCCAAGAGGACCAATAGAGAGCCAAGGTAGCCAAGGGGACAAAGAGAATGGGCGGTTGTTCATAGGAATCAGAGGCTGGGGGAAGGGGAAGACGAGAAGACCCCCTACCCCGGACGGACGGGAGAGGTAGGAGGCAGGGGGGGGGGGGGAAGTGCCCAGCGGAGACACAGCTATGCTGAGTGAGACCAAGCAGACACTTTGGTATTCCAGTAGCACAGTTAGCTGTTTGTCCTGGGTTTCTATGGGACCTGACACTATCTAGCGGACTGATTGATAACATAATTGATTTCTCTTCTTCCCGCCTTTCATTTAGGTTCAAGCCAGAGCAGCCTTGAAGGTGATTAGAGGGGGGAGAAGGCACGCTCAGAAATTAATTCTCTGGTTATGTCCCTGCAAGGAGGCCCATGGCTGGCAGCTGGCTGTGAATCTCCTTTATGGTGACTAGCTGCACCAATTTTAGGTCAAGGGTGTTAACAGCTCAGAAAAGTTCCTGAATTATCCCTGCTGCCTACCTACGTGTTTGAAATCAGGTTCTTTGTAAATAAACCTCTTTCACATAAGCTTCCTCCTATCTAGGCTCTGACAAAAAAAAAAAAAAAAAAAAAAAAAAAAAAAAAAGCCTGTAAGCACAGGGTGGAGGAGCATGACATGTGGATAAGGGGCGGAAACCAGGAGTGGTGGCACACAGCTGTGATCTCAGCCAGCACTGGGAGCAGAGACAATTGATCTCTGTGAGTTCAGAACCAACCTGGTCTACAGAGTGAGTTATAAGACAGCCAGGTCTACACTGTGAGACCCTGTTACAAGTCAAAAAACAAAACAAAATGAGCAAACAAAAAAGGAAAGAAAGAAAGTAAGTAAGGGAAGGACAGAAATCTTACCAAGAAGCCAGGCAGTGGTGGCACATGCCTGTAATCCCAGCACTTGGGAGGCAGAGGCAGGTGGATTTTTTGAGTTCAAGGACAGCCTAGTCTATAGAGTGAGTTCTAGGACAGCCAGGGCTCCACAGAGAAATCCTGTCTTGAAAAACCAAAGAAAGAGAGAGACAGACAGAGACAGAGAGAGACAGAGAGACAGAGAGAAAAGTCACTGAGGACCAACCAGTGACCAAACACAATGTTCAGCTTTCAGCCTTAACCCTCCTGGTTTATCGGCAGCGTTTGACTACTCATTGCTCTCCGCCCTGCCTGGCCCCAGCCTCTTCTGGTCCTTCCTCACTTCCCTGGCTTTCATCTTCCTGATGCTCAGTGCGGGAGTCCCCAAGGCTGTCTGTCCCTTGGTTCTTTTGTCTGTCTATACCAACTCTTCATCTTCTTCCAGGTCCCCTGGCTTGAAATGTTCTGCATTCTGTCCACACCCACATTTATAGCTCTGACTCAGGTCTCTTCCAACCCTTCACTCCTGCATCCAGCCTCATGCCATAAGAACGGCTTCTTGAGCCAGCTTTGAACATCAGATATATTTTTAAGGACTTTTGAAAGTCTCCTGCTAACCATAAACATTACTAAAAATTAAATTATATAAATGGAACAAAGATAGTATTCAAATAATATTCAAAGCCTGTGTTGGCTCAGTAGTAGAGAAACATACATGAATTTTCAGTAAGGAGCACTGTACATTTTATTATTTGTGTGATATATATCACTATCAGTAAACTTTTATATATATACATCCACACCCACACCCACATACATATACTCCGTTCCTCTTCCTCGGCAGCTAGCTGTTAAACATTTACTAGCATGCCATTGCTAATGTGTAACTTGAACTTAGTTTGTCCAAAACTGACCTCTTGACCGTCCACTCCTAATCAGTTGTCTCTGTACCCGTTCTACATCTCAATTAAGGGGACTTTATACTTCCTGTTGCTTCACTCGAAAACTTTATCGTTTCTGACTCTTTTCTTTCAGCCTTCTTATCCAACCTATTAAAAATATTTTCCCAAGCTGGGTGGTAGCTAGCATGCACTAAAAGAAGAAATGTCAGTTCCCTGTTCACAAACCCTTTAATGGATCCCATCTCAGAGTCAAAGGCAAAGTCTCCACAGTGGCTGATACACTGGGGGAAGTGGGGGAGAATCAAATGTCCTGGGGTCTATTGAATGCTGGTTCTGAGTTGATACGCATTCCAGGAGACTGGAAGAAACACTGTGCTCCTCCAGTTAAAGGAGGGGCTTCAGGAGATCAAGTGATTAATGGTAGGTCCCCTAACTCATCTTGTGGTTATTTCACCAGTTCTAAAATGTATAAATGAGATATATATGCTTAGAAGTTGGCAGAAATCTCATATTGGTTCCCTGACATGTGGAGTGAGGGCTATTATGGCTGGAAAGACTAAATGGAAGCCTTTAGAGTTGCCTCTTTCAAAGAAAATAGTGAATCAAAAACAGTATCGTATCCCTGCAGGAACTGCAGAAATTAGTGCCACCATCAAGGACTTGAAAGATGCAGGGATGGTGGTTCCCACCACATCTCCCTTTAACTCTCCTGCCTGGACAGTGCAGAAGACAGATAGGTTGTGGAGAATGACAACTGAGTATCAGGAACTCAATTAAGTAGTGACTCTGTGCAGCTGCTGTACCAGATGTGGTATCCTTACTTGAGCAAATTAACACCTCTCCTGGTAGATAGCATATAGCTACTTATCTATAAAATGTCTTTTTCTCAATACTTGCCCATAAAGACTACCAGAAGCAATATGCTTTAAGTTAGCAAGGCCAGAAGTATACCTTTACAGTTTTACCTTAAGGATATATTAACTCTTCTGCTCTGTTATAACTTAATTCAAAGAGATCTTGATTGTTTCTTCCACAAAAATATCATATTGGTTCCTATATTGATGACATTATGCTAGTTAGATCAAGTGAGCAGGAGGTAGTAACCACTTTGGACTTACTGGTAATGCATATGCACATCAGGGCATGGGAAATAAACTCAACCAAATTTCTAGAGCCTTCCAAGGCCCTCTACATCATTAATATTCTTATGAGCCCAGTGTTGTGGAGCATGCAGAGAGATTCCTTCTAAGGTGAAAGGTATGTTATTGTAACTGGCCCCTCCCACCACCAAGAAAGAAGCACAAGTAGTGGGCCTATTTGGATTCTAGAGACAGCACATTCCTCACTTGGGTGTGCTTCTTCAGCCTTGGAAAGCTGCTAGCTTTGAGTGGGGCCTGAGCAAGGGAAGGCTCTTCAGTGGGTCTAGGCTGTTGTATAGGCTGCTCTACCACTTGGACCATATGATCTAGAAGACTTGATAGTATTTGAGGTGTCAGTGGCAGGTCCAAACAGGGATGCTGTTTGGAGTCTTCATCAGGCCCCTATGGATGAATCACAGAAAAGATCTTTGGGTATTTGGAGCCGGGCTCTACCATCAGTTGCAGAAAACTATTTTCCCTTTGAGAGACAGCTTTTGGGCTGCTATTGGGCCTTAGTGGAAACAAACTGAACATTTGACAAGGGGCCATCAAGTTACCATGCAACCTGAACTGGTCATGATCTGGGTGTTATCTGACCCACCAAGCTATAAAGTAGGATGTGCACAGCAGCAGTCTCTTAGCAAATCTAAATGGCATATCATGTATGTGATCAGGTCAGAGCAGGTGCTGAAGGTGCAAGCAAATCACGGGAAAGTTGCCTAAATGCCTGTGGTTTCTGCTCCTGTTACAATGCCATCTGCTAGCAAGCTTCGTGGAGTGTTCTCTATGATCGGGTGACTGAGGAAAAGAAGGCCAGAGCCTGGTTTACTCATGGTTCTGCACATTACACAGGCACCACCCAAAAGTGGACAGCTGCAGCATTACAGCTCTTTCTGAAAGAACCCTGAAAGACATTAGCAAAGGGAAATCTTCACAGTGGGCAAACTTCAGACAGTTCACATGGTCATACATTTTGTTTGGAAGATGGACAGATGTGGGATTGTTCACTGACACATGGGCTGTAGCTAATGAGTCGACTGGATGGTCAGGGACTTGAAAAGGACATGATTGAAAAGTTGATGAGGAAGACATCTGGAGAGGACGTATGAGAATAGCTCTTTCTAAACAGGCAAAGGACGTGAAGGTGCTTGTGTCCCATGTAAACGCTCACCAAAAGGTGACTTCAGCTGAGGAGGGGTCGATAATCAAGTAGATAGGTTGGCCCACTCTGTGGGCAGTCTCATTCCTCAGCTATTCCTGTCATTGCCCAATGGGCCCATATACAAAGTGGACACAGTGGCAGAGAGGGGGGTTATGCGTGGACTCAACATGGACCTCCCCTCATCAAGGTTGACCTGGAACAGCTGCTGCTGAGTGCCAGATCTGACAACAAAATAAACCAACACTGAGCCTCAGATATGGCACCTCGTAGTAGATTGACTTCATTGAAAGGACAATGCTTTATTCTTATGAGAGAAGATACTTATTCTGGGTATGAATTTGCCTTTCCTGCACATAATGTCTCCACCAAAACTACAATCCATGGACTTATAGAATGAGTTATAGTATTCCATTATTATAGTATTCCACACAGTATTACTTCTGGCCAAGGAACTCACTTCACAGCCAGAGAAATGTGATAGTGCACTCACGATCATGAAATCTACTGGTTTTACCATGTTCTCCATCATTCTGAAGCAGCTGGCCTGTTAGAAAGTTGAAATAACCCTTTAAAGACAAAGTTGCAGAGCCAGTTAAATGACAGCAGCCTGGAGGGCTGGAGTAAGGATCTCTAGAATGCAGTATATGCTTTGAATCATCATCTAATATGGTATGGTTTCTCCCATAGCTAGGATCCACGGGTCCAGGAATCGAGGGGTGGAAAATGAAATTATTCCACCCCTAGCAACCCAATAGGAATATTTTTTGCTTTCTGTTTCAATGGCCTTAAGTTTTGCTGGCCTAGAAAGTTTGGTTCCAGACTGGGAAGTACTCCTGTTAGGAGCCACAACATTCCATTGAACTAGAAGCTCAGACATCATCCTGGTCACTTTGGGCTTCTGGCGCCCTTAAATCAACAGGCTAGGAAAAGGAATAACAGTGTAGGAGGGGTGATTGATCCAGATCCAAAGGGAAATCAGATTGCTTTTCCACAATAGGCATAAGAACTATGTCTGGAGTGCAAGAGATCTTTCAGAGCATCTTTTGGTGCTACTATGTCCTGTGATTAAAGTCAATGGGAAGCTACAGCTACTTAATCTAGGCAAGATGACCAAGGGCACAGACCTTTCAGGAATGAAAGTGAGGGTCACTTATCTAGGAAAAGAACCAAGGCCCGATGAGGAGCTAGCTGAGGGTGAAGGAACTACAATAGAGGAAGATTATAAATACCAGATAAGACCATGTGTCCAATTGCAGAAATAAAGATTACAATTGGCATGAGTTTTCTGTTCATATCTTGTTAAGACTATGCTAATAAATATCTATTATTTATTTTCTTTCCTCCATTTCTCATGTAATGTAATGTTAATTTACAATGGGGCAATGTCCCTTGGGAACATTCTTTTAGTATCTAAACTGAAATACAAACTGATGTTAAAGAAATTGGAAGAAAGACAAATGTGTTCTTAACAAAATAAAACAGAAGCATTCATATCGCTTTATAATCCTCATTTCTGCAACTGGTTACATACATGGCCTTAGCTGGTATTTATAATTACCTTCCTGTACTACCCATTCTGTATTTCTTCCACCCTTGTAAAAGGCCTTAGGTCCGGCCGGGCGTGGTGGCGCATGCCTGTAATCCCAGCACTTGGGAGGCAGAGGCAGGCAGATTTCTGAGTTCGAGGCCAGCCTGGTCTACAGAGTGAGTTCCAGGACAGCCAGGACTACACAGAAAAACCCTATCTCAAAAAAACAAAAAACAAAAAACAAAAAACAAAACAAAACAAAACAAAAAAAAAGGCCTTAGGTCCCTCTGGGGAATAACTGGAGAAAGGCTAACAGCAAAACTTTTTTAGGTGTCTTATCGAGATCCTTCCTCATAGCAACCTGGCCACCCCTTCATTCAAGGGGTTCTGGGTCTGCAAACTGGCTAAATTCTGAAAATTGATTCACTGACTAAGATTGCCTTTTGCCATGATCCAATGTAGCCTTTCTTTTATTTGTTTGAGAATTTTTCTGCTTATACAGATTAAACAGATATTCAGTAGGCTTCCTATCTATTTATTTCATACCTGAAAACACCATGACAGATTAGCCAGTACCACAGGTCTGAACGAGTCATGCCATTATAAAATTCACCTTTCCTGTGCTGACCATTACGAACTAGGTCATTATAAACGTTGCTTTGTCTACACTGTCCATTATAATAACTACAATCACCTTGTCTCTGGTGGTTCAATGCTGCCACTTGACCCTTGTTACCTCAGGGCCCAATTAAACCCATTGCATTTAATTCATCTAATTGAGCAGCCACATCTCCAACCCTAAGGTCTGGCACAAAGAAAAGGGCAAGAACAAAACCCTTCAAATGTGCTGGTGCCCTTCTGACCAGTTTGCTTCTTATAGGATTCATGAAGGGCATAGCTTCTGGGCTTTCCTGTTGTAAAGGATTAGGTTTTACACAACTTATCCACTCTAGCATTGCAATTTCCCTGAGCCTTAAAATCCCTTTGTCAACACTAAGCCAAGGGATATCAGGCATCTCCAACTCCTTTACAATAGTCCATCTTTTGATAAACACTTCAGCCAACCATTCAAACAAACTTCTCACACCTTTTAACTATGTGAGCTTCCATATTAAACCCTTCATTCAAGGGGTTCTAGGTCTCCACCCAGAATCTCCACCCAGAGGGTCCATGTCAATAAACTCAGCCTGATCTAGTTTTATGTTCTCGCCACCATTATCCCACACCCTTAAAATCCATTCCCACACATATTCCCCAGACTTCTGCTTGAATGAATTAGCACACTCATTAAGTTCCTTAGTAGTGTAGTGTATTTCCTCATGGACTACACTTTCTACCTCCCCTCTGGGGGCCTGCTTTGCCTTGACTCTGGTTATAGGTCTAGAAGAAACTATTGGTGGGCCCTGAGAAACATCAGTATTGTCTTGTCTGGCATTTTCTTCAGAGAAAGTAACTGCTGGTTTATCAGACCCTGAGGGACTAATTTCCTCAAGTAAAAAAGGCTTTTTTTTTTTTTTTGTTTTGTTTTGTTTTTCGAGACAGGGTTTCTCTGTGTAGCCCTGGCTGTCCTGGAACTCACTCTGTAGACCAGGCTGGCCTCGAACTCAAAAATCCACCTGCCTCTGCCTCCCAAGTGCTGGAATTAAAGGCGTTCGCCACCACCGCCCGGCGAAAAAGGCATTATTTTAAGGGGTGGGGCTGAAGGTACTACTTCCTCGGGTGGGGTAAACCCTTGAGAATACGAAGATTCAAAATTCTCAGCTTCAACAGGGTCCTCCCACACATTCCCATCCCAAGTTATAGGATCCCATTGTTTGCCAATTAATGCTCTTACTTTAACTATTGACACCTTCTGAGGCTGACTTGGATTTTCACTGTAGTTAAGCCAACCTTATAATGAGGGCTTCCGTTTGATTTTCTGCAACTCGAGTTCTATGACTACTGGAGAGAAGATTCTCTTCAAGGGCACACTTAGAAACCTTTAGATTCGGTTCTGCCTGCCCCTTCTGCCACCTGCCCTTTCTGCTGTGGCAGCCCTGGCAAGAATCTGCCACAGTGAAGACACCATCTCCTGATACTTCCTAGAGAACCAGCCACACTCAGGGCATTTAGTAAGAACCCCCTCCCATCTCTGGAGACCCAGAGCTGCTGCTGGGGGAGGGGTATCCAGCAGGACCCAACAAACACCAAAACCCCCATCTTCCCAAATACCACTCCCCTTCCATTCCTTCTGCCCCTTCTACAGCCACCTGCCCTTTCTGCTGGGGCAGATTCTTGCCAGGTCTGCCACAGTGAAGATACCATCTCCTGACTCAACAGTCAAAAAAAAAAAAAAAAAAATTACAAAATGCAAAAAGCTTGTAACCCAAAACATCCAGGAAATCAAGGACACAATGAGAAGACCAAACCTAAGGATTATAGGTATAGAAGAGAGCAAGGATTTACAACTTAAAGGGCCCGTGAAAATCTTCAACAAAATTATAGAAGAAAACTTCCCTAACCTAAAGAAAGAGATGCCCATTAACATACAAGAAGCCTACAGAACTCCAAACAGAATGGACCAGAACAGAGATTCCTCCCATCACATAATAATCAAAACACCAAATGCACTAAACAAAGAAAGATTATTAAAAGCAGTAAGGGAGCTGGGCGTGGTGGCGCACGCCTGTAATCCCAGCACTTGGGAGGTAGAGGCAGGTGGATTTCTGAGTTCGAGGCCAGCCTGGTCTACAGAGTGAGTTCCAGGACAGCCAGGACCACACAGAGAAACCCTGTCTCAAAAAAATAAAATAAAATAAAATAAAATAAAATAAAATAAAATAAAATAAAATAAAATAAAATAATAAAAAAAAGCAGTAAGGGAAAAAGGTCAAGTAACATACAAAGGAAGACCAGACTTCTCACCAGAAACTATGAAAGCTGGAAGATCCTAGGGAGATGTCATACAGATCCTAAGAGAACATAAATGTCAGCCCAGGCTACTATAACCAGCAAAACTCTTAATTACCACAGACGGAAAAAACAAGGCATTCCATGACAAAACCAAATTTACACAATATCTTTCCACAAACCCAGCTCTACAAAAGATAATGGGTGGAAAATACCAACACAAGGCAGGAAACTACACCCTAGAAAAAAACAATAAAGTAATCTTTCAACAAACCCAAAAGAAGATAGCCACACAAATAGAATTCCACCTTTAACAATGAAAATAACAAGACGGGCGGTGGGGGCACATGCCTTTAATTCTAGCACTTGGGAGGTAGAGGCAGGTGGATTTCTGAGTTCGAGGCCAGCCTGGTCTACAGGTGAGTTCCAGGACAGCCAGGGCTATACAGAGAAACCCTGTCTCGAAAAAAACAAAAACAAAAACAAACAAAAAAAAACAGGAATGAATAATCACTTTTCCTTAAAAATCTCTTAATATGGAAGAAGTCAAACTATCACTATTTGCAGATGATATATATGATCAGTTACTTAAGTGACCCCAAAAATTCCACCAGAGAACTCCTAAAGCTGATAAACAACTTTAGCAAAGTGGCTAAACTTCAAGTCTCTGAAAACTCGAAGACGATCTCAGAAGATGGAAAGATCTCATGCTCATGGATTGGCAGGATTAATATAGTAAGAATGGCCATCTTGCCGAAAGCAATCTACAGATTCAGTGCAATCCCCATCAAAAGTCCAAATCAACTCTTCATAGAGCTAGAAAGAGCAATCTGCAAATTCATTTGGGATAACAAAAAACCCAGGATAGCTAAAACTATTCTCCACAACAAAATCTCCTGGGGAAATCACCATCCCTGACCTCAAGCTCTACTACAGAGCAATAGTGATAAAAACTGCATGGTATCGGTACAGAGACAGGCAGAAAGATCAATGAATTAGAATTAAAGACCCACAAATGAACCCACACACCTACAGTCACTTGATATTTGACAAAGGAGCTAAAAACATCCAGTGGAAAAAAAGACAGCATTTTTAAAAATGGTGCTGGATCAACTGGAGGTCAGAATGTAGAAAAATGCAAATCTATCAGAACAGAGAAATGGGGTAGGGGGTGATTGGGGAATGGGTGGAGGGAAAAGGACTTATGGGACATATGGTGAGGGGGGAACTGGGAAAGGGGAAAGCCTTTGGAATGTAAACAAAGAATATAGAAAATTTTAAAAAATGTAAAAAAAAAAAAGAAAAGAAAAATGCAAATCGACCATTCTTTTGCCTTGTCCAAAGCTCAAGTCCAAGTGGATCAAGGACCTCCACATAAAACCAGATACACTGAAGCTTAGAGAGGAGAAAGTGGGGAAGAGCCTTGAACACATGGGCACAGGGGAAATTTTCCTGAATAGAACACCAATAGCTTATGCTTAAAGAACAAGAATCAACAAATGGGACCTCATAAAACTGCAAAGCTTCTGTAAGGCAAAGGACATGGTCAATAGGACAAAACAGCAACCAACAAATTGGGAAAAGATTTTTACTAACCCTACATCTGATAGAGGGTTAATATTCAATGTATACAAAGAACTCAAGAAATCTCCAGAGAGTCAAATAACCCTATTAAAAAATGGGGTACCGAGCTAAACAGGGAATTCTCAACTGAGGAAACTCGAATGGCTCTAAAGCACCTAAAGAAATGTTCAGCATCCTTAGTTATCAGAGGAATGCCTTGTTGGGCATCAGTGGGAGGAGAGGTCCTTGGTCCTATGAAGAATAGATAGGGGGCTGGAGAGATGGCTCAACGGGTAAGAGCACCGACTGCTCTTCTGAAGGTCATGAGTTCAAATCCCAGCACCCATATGGTGGCTCACAACCATCCGTAAGGAGATCTGACGCCCTCTTCTGGTGTGTCTGAAGACAGCTACAGTGTACTTACTTACATATAATATAATAAATAAATCTTTAAAAAAAAAAAAAAGAATAGATAGATGCCCCGGTGTGGGGAAATTGAGGGGGGTAGGTGGAAGTGGGTTGGGTAGAGGGCATATTCTTGGAGGCAGGGAGTGGGAGGATGGGTTGGGGATTTTCTGGGATGGGAAAACGAGGAAAGGGTATTACATTTGAAATGTAAATAAAAATATATTCAATAATAAATAAATAACTATTTTTTAAAACAGAAAGAAACCTTTAGATTGTTTACTTGTGTAGGTCTCCAGCAGAAGGTGTGGCCCAGATTAAAGGCGTATACCACCATGCCTGGATCTGGGACTTGCTTTGTCCCAGAAGACCTTGAACTCAAGAGATTGCTTGCTTTAGTCTTCTGGGATTCATAGTCACTATGAATTTTTTCTTCATTAAATCATTTGAAATGAGAAGAACCACTTTTCATCTGGATCTTTTGAGGTGGGAAGGTACACCCTTAATCTGGGCTACATCTTTTGCTGACATTTCTTTTTTTTTTTTTCTTTTTTTTCTTTTTTTTTTTTTTTTTTGCAAAATTTATTTATTTTATGTATGTGAGTACACTGTAGCTGTACAGATGGTTGTGAGCCACCATGTGGTTGCTGGGATCTGAACTCAGTACCCTCGGAAAAGCAGTCAGTGTTCTTATCCACTGAGCCATCTCTCCAGCCCCCTTTGCTGACATTTCTATAAACAACATGGGAGAAGAAAGTTTGTTCCCTTTCCTTGGCTACTGCCATTCTCACTGGGAAGTCCATTCCTTCACCAGCATTAGAGCCTACAGGATTCCAGCATACACTGACTACTGGACTCTTGGACCTTCCACTGGAAGACAACCATCATTGGACTAGTTGAATCACAGCCTGTAAGCCTTTATAATAAATCATATGTATATGCATATATATCTGTATATATACATATGTATGTATATATACATATATATTCATTCAATCAGTTCTGTTCCTCTAGAGAACCTTACTAATACACACATACACTAATAATAGAAAAAGAACATATACCCTAAATGAGTGAAATCCTGAGTGAGGGTGTATTTTGGCACGAGCAAGGCCTGTTGAAAACTCAGGCCATTTGGCCCGTGGGAAACTGGCAAAGCCATTACTTACTGGCCAGGCTCAAGAGAGGTGACAGTTTTCTTCAGAAGACTGAGTATGAGTGTTTATGAATGATTGACCAGTGTGTGTCAAAGGTGTTGATAGCCTGAAACTGTTTGCCTGCAGAGCCCTAGGAGACTGACTAACCCTTCCCCCTGTGCTGTAGCTAATAGAAACAGTGTGGTTTCAGGTTGCCGTGGTAACAGTAGTGTTAAACCCCCACCACCCAGGTTCATTGTGTCTGTTTGTGTGCCTGTCCTTTCTTCAGTCCCTTGCCACCGCTCTCATTCTAGAGTGCTACAGGTTTTCTGCTATATGTTTTAGTTTTTAGGTCCTTTCTCCTCCTACTAGAATGTAAATTCAATAATTTTATGTTTTTCACTATATTAGAAAGCTCTTAAAATAGTTCCACATTAGATACTCAAGAGTCTGATGAACAAATCGAGCATCTTAAATGTCCATGAATAATGTCTTTGAACGTTCTTGTAGGAAAGAAGAAAACTCGGGATCCCAGAGCAAGCCTCCAAGCCTTCCCAGTGCTCCTCTGAGCTTTAGTGTGATCTGCCTCTGTCTTTGAGTCTCCCAGTTATTAACTGTGCCACCTGGAAATAACTATGCTCCCTTAAAAACATCGGAAATGCGTAGGACTGAAAATAAAAAAAGTTACAGGTTATGTTCTGTTGGCTAAAATCACCTGCATCTCGTATCAGATTCTAGCATGCACACGGGGGCGGGGGCGGGGGAGGGGGCAGAAGTCACCAGAAAGTGTATAAAAAGTTAACATTTTATACACTGAGTATCTCGTGTATGAAGAGCGGACACGGGGATGACCCAGACCCAGGCCCTCCTTGGAGGTCCTCCTGGCCTGGTGAGCAAGGCAGCCGTGGGAATGGACAACTAGACAACTCTGCTGTCAGCTTAACTGTTCATGCTAACAAGACCCACCCTAGGCCTCAAGACTCCCTAAAGAAAGAGATCAGGAGGCAGAAGGGTAGGGAGGCTCGCTCGAGCATTCACCTGGCCTACAGCACCTTCATCCTGTAACTCTGCTGGCCAAGCTGTCTGCTCCTGAAGAGAGAAGCCATCTTGGCAGTGGAGAAAGACAGCATACTCTGAAATCTGAGGGCTGGGAGTTCAAATCCTACCGTGTCACCTTGTGTGCAAAGACTGCTAGCCTTGAGATATGGCCGCTGAAGACTGCTTCAGGCTCATCTGCCCCACCCCTTCTTAATGCAAACAGCCAACCCCTCCCCTCACACTCTGTTCCTGTCACCTCAGAGCCTGCCTGATTTTAACTATCCCTTTCCTCTCTCAGTACCATCTCTGAGGTGACCATCACTGGGCCTCAAAGCTAAAGGTTTCTTCCTCCCCAGCGTCTGCTCTTGCCTTTTCCTGTCTGAGCACAACAGGAATGGGCCTCACCGGGCTGCTTAAACTAACAGAAACAGAAAACAAAACTTCATTTCTTAGTTTAAGGCTTGCCTTTTTTAAAAAAAAAAAATACTATGCCTCGCTATGAAGTCACACACAGTACTATATAGACCAACTTGACCACTAACTCAAGAGATCTGCTTGCCTCTGTCCCCCAAATGCTGGGGTTAAAGCCATTGACTATCACTGCCCCAAAGCCTGTAAACTCTATTGTGGCCCACTAGACTGTGTGACCTCACTCCTACCTCCCCTCCCCCACCCCCACATGTTCTTTCCTGTCCACCAAACTAGCCTTTGTTGCCCAGTGTATCATGTTTCACTCTCCCAGGAGACCTTGCACAAGCTTCCTGCTTTTACCTGAATAATTTCTACCCATCTGTCAGAGTTCAGTTCAACCCTCCTTTCGTTTGCCCACACACACCGTCAGCTTTGTTAGGTTGTACTCTACTTGCCACAGCAGAGGTTTTGGAATTAACTGAATTTTTTTTAGTGTCCTATCTCCCTCTGAATAGGAAGCACACGTCTTGTTCCTCACTGCAGAGGGGGCGCCTAGAGCTGAACTTAGCATACATAGAACATGTACTCCAAATGTGTACTAAATCACCACCCGATGCTTGGCCCTCTATGGGTGTCATAGACGTTTTCTGAGCATGGGAAACGCTGTAGCATAAGGTCCGGATCTCTTGTCACTAACTTGAGAATCCAGCAGCTCACCATGCTAGGGTCCACAAAGAGCCTTTGACTGTCAGCTGCTTGAGATACTGGGCCTTCTTGCCTCCTGCTGCCCTCCAGCCGGGAGACACTAATCCAGTGACTGACTAGATAACTAGCAAGCTCTCCTAACCCCAGGGCACTGCTGGAATCCAAACAGCAGCAGACTTTGGTCTCCCAGACTTGTCTGACTTCTTCCTTTGGGGGAAACACTACACCCATTAACCTAAAGTTTGTACGCATCATTCAGCTATCAAATTGTTTTCCATCACTTTCCTGTTACGGACCAGTACTCCCAATTCTACATTAAGTAGGTGTATTCCCGTGAAGAAACGGCTCAGAGTGGTGGAGAGCGATCCGCCTAAGGCCAGGCACTAAAAGCTAATCCTCGCACACAGATTTTCTCCTCTGTCGTCCCTATTAAGTCTCCACATCCTGAGGTTGAGCTTGAGCGAATTTTGGTCTCAGCCCCAAGAAAACAGGATCCTGCGATCCGAAGCTGACTGGCGGAGAACAGCTAGGGAAACTGAGGTTCAGAGCCAGGACTCTACGCCTGCAGAGGCGACAGCGAAGGGGGCGCGTCCTACCCAGCGGGCCGCCTCCTCCCGCCCCCCACGCCGGGGTCCCCTCCGCCTTGTCTTTGCCCTCGCCAAGTCGCCACCTCGGGAGTGAGCCATGGTTGCGGCTGTGGCAACGGCGTGGCTGCTCCTGTGGGTCGCGGCCTGCGCGGAATCCGAGCAGGACTTCTACGACTTCAAGGCTGTCAACATCCGGGGCAAACTGGTGTCGCTGGAGAAGTACCGAGGCTCGGTGAGTGACGGTCCCTTGCGGGCCTGGTGCTGGGGGTGGGGTGGGGGAGGGGCTTGCAGGGGCCCCCCAAACAGGGGCTCCGTGCGGATGCTACCCTCGGGTGTGCCACGGCTCGGACACCACCCCCGGGCATCCCAGCCGCGCGATCGATCCGTACATCCGGCGCTCCCAAGGCCCTTGCCCACTCAGCCCTGCGGCTACGTGGCACAGCTCAGGAGCCTCCGGCAGGGACTGCGCTCTGCGAGGCTCAGGATCTCACCCGGAAGGTGAATGCCCTCCGCTCTCCGCTTTGCCTCCCCCAAGTGGAAAAGAATCCCTAGCCTTTATGGCCTTTTGCCGGTCCAGTCCAGCTTCTGCGCCTGTAACAGTGGGTCCAGTGAGAACGCAGAGACAAATGTGCAGTGGAGGGAGCTACCATCTAAAATGGACCTTTTCATGATCCTTAGGATCCACCCTCGGGCCTTGAGAGCGAAGACCCAACAGCAGAAAGCAATCCAAGTTGTAAGAGAACCCCATACACCCTTCCCATCATTGATCCTCCCAAGGCCCATCCCTTAGAGGGCAGTTGTGATGGAGTGGGCCAGCCCCTACTTACTGGACCGAATCACAGTAAGGAGGAAGTGTGTCAGGATTGGGTCTTTTAAATAAGACTTGAGCAAGACAGATCAATCCAGACAAAGAGAGCTGGCCAAGTCCAGACACAGAAGCAAAACAAGAAAGGTCGAGGGGAGGCGGGGGCGGGGCCGGGGGGAGAGTACGGGGGTGGGGGGGAACCAGGGATTTCAGCAGCGGGTACTTGAAGGTTACAAACGGCTAGACTGACCCAGTGTTAGATGAGGCTGACTCGGCCAGGGAGACTTTGAACTATAAAGTTCAGAGACTCTGGTGCTACACTGCGATGAAAAATCCTCTCAAGAGAGGAGTATGGTGGCACACACTTTTAATCCCAGCAAGGCGGAAGAAGAGAGAAGCTGACCTCTGTGAGTCTTATCTACATAGGGAGTTCCAGAAAGCCAGGACTACACCATGAGACCCTATCTCGAGGGGGGGAAAAAGTAATTAATTTTTAAAAATCCTTCTAAGACCCTTCTGCCTCTCGAGATGGAGTTGGAGATCCTGGTGTGAAAATGTGGTGTTGGACACTAACGGACATATGATCCTCCAGATTTGGATGGATCACAGGCGAGTGGTTCAGTATGCTTTTCTTGCGAGCAAGGCCTTCTTTAGGGGCAAAACTCTTGTCAATAGTCTTGACCTTCAGGATTACACAGGGAGTCCTTGCCCTGACTAGTGTGCTATAAGTTTCAAGAGAGAAGACATTGTGGAAGCATTAGGAGGCTTTAGGTGCTCTCTGAATGAATGACATCATCAAGACTCCAGGCAAAGGCCTGCAAAGAGCAAGGCCATTACTAGCGGAGGCCTCCCCTCCCCTCTATGCAGCTAGACAGAGACCCCACATTTCTCACCTGAGCAGCTCTGACAGCCATTAATTCATTGTTTATTATTCAGCAACTACTGTATAGTACCTGGAAACCCAAGCCCTGAAGATAAACAGTGGTGTCTTAGTCAGGGTTTCTATTCCTGCACAAACATCATGACCAAGAAGCAAGTTGGGGAGGAAAGGGTTTATTGAGCTTACACTTCCACACAGCTGTTCATTACCAAAGGAAGTCAGGACTGGAACTCAAGCAGGTCAGGAAGCAGGAGCTGATGCAGAGGCCATGGAGGGATGTTCCTTACTGGCTTGCTTCCCCTGGCTTGCTTAGCCTGCTCTCTTATAGAACCTAAGAATACCAGCCCACAGATGGCACCACCCACAAGGGGCCCTCTCCCCTTGATCACTAATTGAGAAAATGCCCCACAGCTGGATCTCATGGAGGCACTTCCCCAACTGAAACTCCTTTTCCTATGATAACTCCAGCCTGTGTCAAGTTGACACACAAAACCAGCCAGTACAAGTGGTGATTAAAACAAGTTCATGTTTTAACCAAGCTTATGGGGAGGAGAGACAATAAATAAGGCACTGAAGACTGAACCAGGCAATCCCAACAGCAACGAAAGGCCAGGGGTGGGTGGTGGTGGTGGTGGTGGTGGTGGAAGGCACACCTTTAATCCCAGCACTCAGGAGGCAGAGGCAGGGGGATCTCTGTGAGTTCCAGGCCAGTCTGATCTAGAGAGTGAGTTTCAGATCAGCCAAGGCTCTTACACAAAGAAAACCTGTCTCAAAAACAAAACAAAACAAAAACAAAACAAAACAAAAAAACCAAACAAGCAAAACCAAAACCAAAAAAACTTTCAAAATACTAAAAGGTGTAGGATATAGAATTAACCCGCACACAATTAATCCCAGCACTTGGGTGGCAGAAGCAGATATTCGTAAGTTCAAAGCCAGTCTGGTCAACATAGCAAGTCGGAGGCCAGCTACAGTTATGTTTGGTAATGAGCTCTTGTCTCAAAAAATTAAAATAAATAAGTAAAGGTAGAGTTAGAGAGCCAGTAAAATCGCTCAGTAGGTATGGCAAGACTAAGGACCTGAGTTGATTCCCAGGACTTATATGGTGGAAGGAGAGAACCACTTTCCACTGATCTCCATACCTACACTCCGTGGCAAGTAGGACCACCCCTCCCATTTTGTTTAGTTTTGTCTTAAAGAGGTAGAGTTAGAATTTAAACCCCAGCAGGTTAAGTCTCGACCCTTAAATGCTAAGCTCAGAGAGAAACCAGGGAGCAGTCGATCCAGGGACGTTGGTCACCCTAAGCTGGGCCACTGCTTGGGCCACACCCTCATTCGTTCATACTGACCACTTGCTGGCTGCCTCCCACATGCCTGATGGTGGATGTAAGGATAACTGGGGCGACGGTCATTTAGGTCGTGTTTGAGCATGAACGTTGAGGTAATCATTTGGAAATGTGCTTATTTCCTGTCATATGTATCTGCATATAGGGTGGAATGTATGGAATATGTGAGAGAGACAGGGACAGAGACAGAGAGACACGGAGATATGGAAATATGTTGTTTTATTTGCTAGCATATATCTATGTATGCATATATATATACAGATGTATATATGTACACACATACATATATTTGGTCATCAAGCCTAGGCATCTAGGCTTGGTGGGTACAGGCTAGGATGATGCTAAATCATCTCCAGTAAACAGGACACTCCCCACAGTGAAAACTCATAGTTTTATTAGTGCTGACTTGAGACTAGCTTGAGCAATTTGTATCCAGCGTTCCAGACTGACCCCAGGAAATGATCTTTTTTGGGTAGCCAGGTAATATTATCCCAACTTGTTTCAAAAGCAGCCATGGAGATGGGCTAGGGTGGCCAGGCAAAGGATTTTAATCTTTTAATAATACAGAGCTAGAAGCTGGATATGTAGTATTCATGCCAAAATTCTAAGTATCTTACAACTCAGTTCCATCAGCTACCTTTGTATTTATTGACTAAAGCCTTTACAAAAATGGAGGCTCAGTGATCAAACTAAGTATCTGTTTGCTGGAAGGGAGCAGATCAAAGGGGATTGTCCTGGGATACATAGTCATTCTGTCTATGTAATCGTGTGCTGGCGGCTCCTTCCAGGGGAGGGTACAGAGAGACACACAGCTCTGCTTCCTTTTTCTTTAGAAACTTCTGGAGCCCATCTGGAATTTCTGAAGTACCCAGCTGACCGAACCAAACTGAACCCAAGTGTACTATCTCCTCCAAAAGATCACCTACTGACCTGTGTGCATGCCTTTCTGTGAATGTACAATGTGTATTTGTGGATATGTTTACTACTAGCTAATGTAGGTGTGAATCATAGAGCATGTCACAGATATTCATGTATATGTGTACATTCATCTAGACCCCTATGTGCTTGCTTTTATGTGTGGGTGTGTTTATATGAACATTATACACTTACTTACATGGTATTCTTGCATGTGTGAAGGAGTCACCTATGTGAACATACCAGAGCAGATACTAGTGCATGCCTTTTTGCTGGATTGTATGCAGCTCTGAGCTTTCTTCTTTTTTTGTTTGATTTTGCCATGCAGGTTTCCCTGGTGGTGAATGTAGCTAGCGAATGTGGCTTCACAGACCAGAACTATCGAGCCTTGCAGCAGCTGCAGCGGGACCTGGGCCCCCACCATTTTAATGTGCTTGCCTTCCCTTGCAACCAGTTTGGCCAACAGGAACCAGACACCAACAGGGAGATTGAGACCTTTGCCCGCCGCACCTACAGTGTCTCTTTTCCCATGTTTAGCAAGATCGCAGTCACTGGCACTGGGGCCCACCCTGCCTTCAAATTCCTAACCCGTGAGTCCTCCTCCCTCTCACCTTTCCTCCCTGGCCAGAGCAATGACTCCCTGGGCAGCAGAAGCTGGTGGCTGACTGGGTCAGCTTTCTCTTCCTGATCCTTGGAGGAATGTGAAGGCAGCCATGCCTTCTCATGCTACACTTCCCTGAGATCTTGTCTTTACTCACAGGGGCTCCAGGAATGAGACAGGTCATCATGCCTTTGTCACTAGCTTATAGATTTGGATAGAGAAACCAGGGCACAACCACGGACACCACATGCCTGGATAAGGCTGACCAAGATGACTGGAAGTCTCTTGTTCTGAGTCAGAGTCTCTATGCTAAAGGGAAACCTTCTCTTAAGCTGAAAAGATCAGCTTAACGGCCATGCCTGGAATACCAGTGACAGGCAAGATGTGGGGCTGTGAGTGAACTCATCAGGGCAGAAGGAGGCAATAGTTTGTTAGGTGTCCCGTGGTCTGTGTGCAACAGATAAGACAGTAGAGAGACTGCGCAGAGATGATCTAAGGGGCCGCTTTTATGGGGGCTCTGTGGCCATTCGGGCCACATTTTCAATGTCACTGTGCTCTGACTGTCTAGGTTTTATCAAGTGGGACATTTGTACAGCGCTATCTGGAAGATTAGGCAGCTGGCTCATTTTGTTAAGGATTAAGTTTTACAGTATATGCTCGCTTATATCCTCTCTCTCTCAATCTCTCTCTCTGGTTCTCCAAGACAAGGTTTTACTGTTTAACAGCCCTGGCTATCCTGGAACTTACTTTGTAGACCAGGCTTTCCTGGAACTCACAGAGATTTGACTGCCTCTGCCTCCCAAGTGAGGGGATTAAAGGCGTGCGCCACCACCGCTCCAGAGGTTATCTCTACTTCTTCAGACTGGCTGTCTATGTAAGAAGCAGGGTTGGTTCAATAAGAGTCAAACATTTGATGGTCTGAGACTGCTCTTTAAAAAGTAACTCTCTCTCTCTCTCTCTCTCTCTCTCTCTCTCTGTGTGTGTGTGTGTGTGTGTGTGTGTGTGTGTTTCTGTCTCTCTCTCTCTCTCTCTCTCACACACACACACACACACACACACACACACACAGGCAGAACATCAATATATATAAATTAAATAAATCTCTCTCTCTTTTTTTAAGTGGGAGTCTGAGATTAGAGAGATAGCTCAGAGGTTAAGAGCATTGTCTGAGCCGGGCATGGTGGCGCACGCCTGTAATCCCAGCACTTGGGAGGCAGAGGCAGGTGGATTTCTGAGTTCAAGGCCAGCCTGGTCTACAGAGTGAGTTCCAGGACAGCCAAGACTACACAGAGAAACCCTGTCTCAAAAAAACAAAAACAAAAAGCACTGTCTGCTTGTCCAGAATCAAACCCATGTTTGATTCCTAGTCCCCACATGACAGCTGCAACCACCTGCTACTCCAGCCCCAGGGGCCCTTTTCTGGCCTTCTTGGCCACTATACATATATAGTGTACAGACACACATGCAAGCAAAACACCTATACACATTTTTTTTTAAAGAATGAAAGAAAATTAATACAAAACGCCTTAATCCTTCAGTTGCAGACCTTGTGAACTTTGGAATCGGTTAGCTCTGCATTCTTGTTAAATCATCATTTCCCCCCTCCTACATGTTATGTTAGTTTTCTTCCAGTACCTGCCATTGTTGATCAATCAGGCCCTTGCTCTAGAAGCACCTGGGAAGATTTTATAATTGCACAAACCTGAGCCCTACTCAAGTAAGATCCAAACATTTATTTGAAGGCCCCACTCCCTGACAGTGATTTGGATTGCATCAGTACATGGCTAACCTTTCGTTGCCATCAAGGTTTAATTGGAAGCAGGACACCGAGGTGAAGGCCCACACTTGGGAGGTAGAGCAAGGAGGAGAAGGCATTCCAAGGCTCTACATCCACACTGTATAGCAAGATTAAGGTAGCCGGGGTTACATGGAATCCTGTCTTGAAACAAAACAGACTTGGAGAACAGGGTGTGACTCCGTGGGGATCCTGTAAGGGAGGATTGATAGTGCTGTGTCAGGTGCTCCCCGGGCTCCTGACGTAGCCCCTCTCAGTCTGGATCCCACATTGGGATGCACTGGAGAGCTTTTAAAAGGTGCTGATAGCTGGGTGTTGTTCGTGGCTCTAATTTAAGCAATCTAGGTGAAGCCTGGGCACCAGAATTATTCCAATACTGGGATCCCAGGAGAGGATACAGGGAGGTGCACTGATCTTCTGCTCCCTTTTTTTCTCTAGAGATGTCTGGGAAGGAGCCCACCTGGAACTTCTGGAAGTACCTAGTGGACCCAGATGGAAAGGTGGTGGGGGCATGGGATCCCACTGTGCCAGTGGAGGAGATCAAGCCCCGTATTACAGAGCAGGTGATGAAGCTCATTCTACGGAAACGAGAAGATTTGTGACTGGGTCCCCCTGAAACCCTATCCCTCAGCAAATCCAAGTGGTGCTTCACCAGCAGAGAGCCAATGCTTCTCTTCCCTTCGCTCCTCGGAAGACAAAGCCTAAGACTTGGATGATTTGAATCCAAGAGCAACAAACAGGAACTGCTGGCCAATGAGAGCTCTTAACAGCAGTGATGACCAGCCAGCGGGCCTCCAGCCAAAGGAAACATGGCAAGGCTATGAAGAAAATGTGTAGATGGATATGAGGCAATCCTCTACCTAGCCAGGCCAAATCTTACCTCACAGGGATGCTGCGAGGATTAGTATCTAATACCCACAAACGTGCCTGGGGCAGTGCTAGCCAAAAGGGAGGCACTCTGCACTGTTTTCTGCATGTAAACAAACATCATTTGTAATAATAAAACCTGAGCTCGATGTAAATGTCTAGACCGTGGAAACCTGGGCCAAATGTGTTTGCCATTTTTGTCATTTTTTTCTTAATTACAAAAGACACATCTTCTTAGGGAGTATGGTAGGGGAAAAGACTCCAAGTTCAAACACTTGCAAGACTCTAGCTATTCCCAGAGAGGCAAAAGGAAAGGCACAGAAAGAGAGAGTACACTGATAAAACCACAAATAAAACAGAAGTAAACACTGTCGGTAATTTGGTGTGGATGTTGGTGACTTCCAGCCCTTTTAACTTTTTACAATCAAGTCAAGCATTAATGCTCAATAAAAAATACACCAGTTAATCTATCATTCGCTATGGTAGAAATAGGTAACAGATATTCTCATAATCTAAATGTGAGCTATCCCCCAGGCTATATCTGAACACGGTTTCCAGCTGGTGGTGGTATTTTGGTTGAGGGTGGGTGGGTCATGGAACCTCTTACATATAGGACAGATATATAGCTGTCAGAGCAGGATTTCAGGATTCTGGCTGGACACAGGCTCTTCTTTCAAACTGCTCTGATAGTATGACCCCTGAGTGACATGAGCAAGGCCATATCAAGGACACCAGTGCCTCAGACCCATGAGGATGGCCCATGTGAGTTCTAAGAAGACAGAAAAAAACCCTATCTAATATATGTGTGTATGTATATATATATACATATATACATATATATATATTTCTGAAGGATAAGATCCCTTCTAGCTGAAAGTCCCCATATTATATTTATGAGACTATGGGGAATTTTAATTTCTTAGAGTCCATTGTTTCATATAATATATATGAATATATATATAATAATATATATCTTATGTATTTATGTGTATATTTGGAACATGATCCTAGGAGTACAGACCTGAGACAAAATGTATAGAAAAGGGACTGGGGAAAACATTTATATGTGTGTGTGTGTGTGTGTGTGTGTGTGTGTGTAGAGAAAGGAGATTTATTCAATATGACCACACCAGGAAAAGAAGCAAAGCCTAGTGACCCCTCCCCAAGTTCATATTCAAGGTCCTGATGCAAGATTTAGGTTTAAATAGAAAGCAAGGATGTATGTATAACTAAATACTTCCATTCAAGGTGTGATCCCACCCAGCACTGATCCATCATTGCCTGGGCACTAGTCTGTCCTGCAAGGTGGTCTGACAAGTTGTCATAACTGTGAAATCTCTTTCTGAGGGGCAGACTCCTCTGTATCTTTCCACCAGCATGAGACTAAGGGGAGCTCCAGTTTCTTGGAGTCCATTGTTTCAGCTGTCTGACAGGCAAAGGGAGGACATAGTTCTTTCTTTAGAACATCTTTATTCCTATTAGGATGCTCAAATTTGAGCACCTGATCCATGCAGGTCCTTGTCTAAAACTGGACACCAAGGATTAAAAATTTCCTCAAAAGATTTGAGTTCAGTCAGTGATGGTTTTAATCCCAGCATTCAGGAGGCAGAGGCAGGCAGATCTTTGAATTTTTGGCCAGACTGGTCTACAGAGTGAGTTTCAAGAGATCCAGGGCTACACGGAGACCCTGCCTCAGGAAAACAAACAAACAAACAAACAAATACCAATAAGAAGTTTAGAGTCCCGCTGATGAGTTCACACTTCTCATTAAACATGTATTTCTACAGACTTTATGGGCTTTTGGCTGGCTCTAGTTTCTTCTAACACACACATAACTCCTATCAATCCTCCCCTTAGCCATTAGTTTAGCCATGATCTGCCAAGATCCTGATTTTAAATTAATCCTTTGGTTATCAGTTGGCACTTGAGCAGTTGATATATGAGTATCCACTGACAGTTTAATTATCTCCGAACACCTGCTTATCATCCAGATACTAAACTCATTAGGCTGTATTACACGACAGTTTGACTGCATGCTAAGCCTTTATTATTAATCAATATTTTAATAACTTACTTTAAGCATATTACTGATTCTATAGCTATCTGCCATTATTTAGAGTAGTCCTCCATGTTCTCGTATCTCCTAATGAGGTAGAACAGAAATACAGAGTCAGTTGTGAAAACATGGAAAGGAAGGAATGGAGGAAGGAAGGAAAGAAGGAAAGGGAAAGAAAGAAAGGAAGAAATGAAGAAAGGAAGGAAGGATGAGAGTCAGAGAGAAAGAGACACAAGACAGAGAGAGACAGAGAGAGAGAGGGAGCCCCCTCTTTCCAGCCTTGGTTGAAAGCTCTAGGCAGTTGAAAATCAGGAATTCCAACACAATTACACTTGTTTAAGGCTTTACTTCTTCCCAGCTGGAAACCTGCAATTTTCTGGGCATCTCACCAGGAACTCTCTTCCTAGTGAAAGGGTGTCTAGCTCCTTGCGCAACCCCAGTGGCTCCTGGTTTCATTCTATCAGATTGTAATCCATCCAACTGGTCATCAGAGTCACCCTGTACTTCCACTTATCAAAGAGAGAAGGCTGTGAGATAGCAGAGTAGATAAAGGCACCTGCTCCAAGCCCAGCAACCTGAATGGAATCCCAGAGGGTGACTAGAGAGGAAGGACTACCACAAGGAGTCCTTTGACCACCACCCATGTGATGTGACACATGTTCACAAGTGTGCAAGCACAGATCTACATACACACAGAGACAGAGACATCTCTCCTCTCTCTCCCTCTCTCTCTCTCTCTCTCTCTCTCTCTCTCTCTCCTTTCTTTCTTGCACATACACTTTGGGTTCCATGTACCAAACTCTCTGTGTACACAGGGATAACTTAATTTTGTTCTTTCAGCTCTCTGTAAGTATATGCCACATGAGTGCAATGCTCACAGAGGCCAGAGGAGGGTGTCAGGTCTCCTTGAGCTGGAGCTAGAGTCAGTTAAGAGCTGTCCAACATGGGTGCTGGGAACCGAACGCAGGTTCTCTGCAAAAGCAGAAAGTGCTTTTCACCACTGAGCCACCTCTCCAGCTCCTTTTCTCTTTTCTTTTCTTTTCCTTTCTTCCTTCTTTCTTTTCTTCCTTTTTTCTTTTCTTTTTTCTTCTTTCTTCCTATTTTATTTTAATGAGACAGGGTCTTACTATATAGTCTTAGCTAGCCTAGAATTCAGTGTTTAGGCCAGTCTAGCTTCATACCTCCTGAGTGCTGGGCCTAAAGACTTGTGCACCACCATGCCCAGTAAGAGGTTTCTATGCAACCTCTGAGACATAACTTGAGAGCCATGAAGATGGTATCTGCAGCGAACGCCAGGACACCTAGCTGCAATTCTCCCTTGGGAATGCCATGTCCATGTGGGTAGGACTTATTCTTTTACCAAGCACCTCTTTCTCTTGACCTTTATACTTAAAATCTGCACTTAAAAATCTCTAATGAACTTGGCTTCATACAGACTAGTCCTGGAATTCTTTTCTGGATCAAAGCCAAGGATCCTGTTTGTACCTGAGCTAAGGCCCTGAAAAATTATGAGTTTCTCATGCTACTTCTAGTAGCAGTGTAGAACAATGTCTCTAGGCTTCTGTCACCACTGACACTAATAACCACTATGTCTACCTGAAATTCAGAGAGTACCAACCCCTACATACAATATGTTTTCCCTATATATAAACTCCGAGGTAAAGCTTAATTATAGCTGGGCAGTGGTGGCACACACCTTTAATCCCAGCACGTGGAAGCCAGAGGCAGGCAGAATTCTGAGTTCAAGGCCAGCCTGGTCTAGAATGTGAGTTCCTGGACAACCAGGGCTACACAGAGAAACCCTGTCTTAAAAAAAAAGATTAATTATAAATTAAGCACAGTAAGAGATTAACATCAATAACCACTAATCAACCACCATAATATACTATAATAGAAGTGTTCTATCATTCTCTCTCTCCTCTCCTCTCCTTTCCATTACTGGATGAATAGAATATATAGTATAAGTTCATTAGACAAAAGTTTGATTTGCACTCGGAAGAAGATTACCAGGATGGCTTGAAATGTCATCATACAATCACAACAGCAACTTAAAAATTATGAACCCGAGCCTGGCATGGTGGCATACAGTTTTAATCTCAGCCCTCTGAAGACAAAGGCAAGTGAATCTATGTGAATTTGAGGCCAGCCTGATCTACTGAACAAGTTCCGGGACAGTCAGAGCTACAAAGTGAGACTCTGTCCCGTTGGGGGGGGGGGTGATGAATGATTTATTTCTGAATATTTCCATTAATATTTTCAGATCACAGCTCACCATAGAGAAGAGCTGTAGACGAGAAGCACTAGTGCAGTTTGCCAGCCATAGACTCTGGTTGGTAGGCTTTGTGAGTTGGGCGTCATCGATGGCTGCAGTCATGACAACGGTCTTTGTCTTTTGTTGAGTGCTCCTTGGGCTCTCCTTTCAGCTCCAGATGGTTTCTACTATATCAGTGCAGCCTGTGTCCAATGCTCATCACTAGCTGCAATGTTGTCTTCAAGCTGGACAGATGATGGAGGGAGGAAAGTGAACAGCCAGGGGACTCTCCCGAGTGTCAGAATTCAAGGAGACACTCACTCATCGACAACAGTTCTCGAGCTCTGTTTAGGTGTCAGGCCCTTGCTGTGTTCTTAGGGTACATCAGTGATCAAAACAGGCACATGCCCAGCTGTGGGGACTTAGAATAGTGGGAGAGACAAATAAGTACCAATTATTTAATAATGACAACTGGGACAAGCACTGAGAGCCAGGAGTCATGTGTGGCTCCTGGCCTATTCTGGAATTCAGAGAACACCTCCCTGAAAACCGACATTAAAGCTGCGAGCTTTAATTTTTTTAAAAAAAAAATTAGAGACTAAGGTTTGGAAGTCCTAAATAGATGGAATAGCTTGGGCAAAAGTCCTTAGGAAGAAAGATGTTGGCTTTGATGGAGCCAGAACTGCTGGCAGCCAAGTGATAAGAGTCTGGAAAGGTAGACTGGCCGGTTCAGGAAGGATTTTGTGATCTATGTGAGGACTGGGAGTGAGCTGAGTCAGCACGACATAGCCTGGCGTACACGGAGGAAACTGTGAGGCAGAGGAAGTCATCACTGGTGGAAGCAGGCTTCTCTGGGGGCTTCTTGGAAGACAGGTAATCCTGGAGACACCGTGGAAGGAGAACCCTCCATCAGGACCAACCTAGGGGTTGCTAGAGAGGACTGTACCTCCTTTCACATCACATCCCTGGGTCCCACTGTAGGGATTATTATATTGGACATGGTCCAAAGACCATATTTTAAGAAATTCTGCCTAAGATATAGCAAAACAAGCAAAACTGGTGGGCGAGCTTCCGCTCCTCCCCACTCCTCTACCAGCTCACACTACTTTACAACAACACAGATTTTCCTGCTCTACGAGGAACCCAGGAGGAAAGAGATCTTGATTTCATCCTATGAAAAAGCCAGACCTTTGCTCTGCTATGACTTCATCCAGGGTCCAGGACAATCACTCTGCCATCCCTATGATGTTGCCGTCATCTGCATGGCCCAAGAACTGCCCATCCCTATGCCATGTCTTAGCATTTAAAATGCAGTCACCTATGGCCAGGAAGTGGTGACACACTCCTTTAATCTCAGTCAGCACTTGGGAAGTAGAGACAAGTGGATCTCTGAGTTTGAGGCCAGCCTGAAACAGGGCAAGTTCCAGGACAGCCAGTGCTACACAGAGAAACCCTGTCTCAAAAGACCAAAACAAACAAACAGAACAGCAAAACCCAGCAACAACAAAAATTCGGTCACCTAGTCATACCACACCCAGCTCACTAGAATATAAAATGTTTATCCTATATGGTCTCCAGACAAGAACCAAGGACTTAAAGAGGGCACGGTGGCACCTGCCTGGAGTTCCCAGTACTTAGGATACAGGAAAGAGGATCAGGAATTCAAGGTCTTCCTCTGCCTGGGATACATGAGAATGGAGGAAGAGTAGAAGGAGAGGAGAGAGAGAGACAGAGACAGAGAGAGACAGAGAGACAATGAGACAGAGAGAGACAGAGAGAGAGACAGACAGAGGCAGAGACAGAGACAGAGAAAGAACAGAGGTTGAGAAGGCAGAGTCACCTATACTCCCTCCTCTCCCCTTTCCTTCCTGCTGCTTCCTTGTTCAATGCTGTTGTAGTGGCCTCCACATTTGCATACTAACAGGAAGAAGCCACAGAAGAGGATAAAGATGGAGGGATTAAGGGAGATATGGAAATTCACCATCCTTAGAGTTCATTTTCTTGGTCTCAAATACTCCAACCCATCTTTCCGGTTTTGTTTTGTTTTGTTTTGTTTTGTTTCAAGACAGGGTTTCTCTGTGTAGCCCTAGCTGTCCTGGAACTCACTCTGTAGACCAGGTTGGCCTCGAACTCAGAAATCTGCTTGCCTCATTCTCTGCCTCCCAAGTGCTGGGATTAAAGATGTGCACCACCACTGCCGGGCTCCATCTTTCCTACTGCAAGGTGAAAAATGTTCTAGAATACTCTCTCCCCAGCAATCCATCTGCTCCATTGCACTTTGACCGAGAACGCCGGCTGGGCTCTTTCCCAACCTCTGTCCATTGCCTAGGAGGAAATTCTCCTTCTGGCCTTATCTCTGGGCCTTATCTCTATGGTATTCTGAGCACAGCAAACATCTGACTCAAAGCAGATGTTCAAAATGCACTGGAAGGGGTGCAGGGCTGGGGTAAGCAAGATTGGTGAGGCGGCTCAGCAGGTAAAAGGGCTTACCAACAAACATAATGACTTGATTTCTGTCTAGGACCCACCTGGTGGAAACACAGAACTAACTGTTAACATGTACTGTGGCCTGTATGGATCCTTTTCACACACATGACCCCAGCTCAGGAGGATCCAACAACCTCTTCTGGCCTCTGATGGTTACTTCCCAAGGTCAGACGAGCTGACTCAGACTTGTCCCGTAGGAGAAAAGAAATATTTGCAGAAAACCCAGGACTGGAGGCCCGAGAGACAGCCCAGCCATTAAGGGCAGGCTCTTAACTGCTCTGCCCTTCCGGAGAACCCAGGTTTGCGTGCAGCACCCACATGCCATCTGACAACCATCTGTAATTCCATTTCCAGTGGAGTCGATTCCCTCTTTTGGCCTCTGTAGGTACCAGGTATGCAAGTGATACACAGACATAGATGCACGCAGAACATCCATACATAGATAGTTTTAATTTTTTTTTAAAGGAAGGAAAGAAGGAGACCTGGGGCTCATCAGCAAATCTTGTTATAAAGATGGTTGGTTGATCAAGATGACCTGAACGACCCTATGAGATTCGGTCTCCTCAAACAAAAACAAAAAACAGAAGTTGACAAACTAGATGACTAGAAATTAAATGCTTCTCAGCCACGCGAGGAAGTCCACACATCTGATTCCAGAACTCAAGAGGCAGAGACAGGAGAAGCTCCCAATATCCAAGCTGCTTTGGTATGCACAGCAAATTCTGGGTCACTCAGGGCTATTTAGCAAGGATTGTGTCTCAAAAAATAAAAATCCAAACCCAGGGAAATCAAATGCTGAGGACTCGAAGGGAAAAGGACCCCTTATTCTCTGCTCATGGGAGTGCGAACCGTGTGGCCGCTGTGGAGATTGCTGTGGCGTTCTTTCAAAAAGCTAAAAACAGGACTAGTATATGACCCAGCTAGACTACTCCCAGATACATGTATTATTAAGTCAGGACACCACAGACATATTGGATATATATATACATACACATATATATACACACACACACATACATATATATGTATATATATACACACACATATTGTTTGTTTGTTTGTTTGTTTGTTTGTGGCAGGTAGCTCTGGCTGTTCTGGAACTCACTTTGAAGACCAGCCGGCCTCAAACTCACAGAGATCCACCTGCCTCCTGACCGCTGGGATCAAAGACTTCCCACACTATTCCCAGTTGCCAAGATATGAAACTAGTTTAGATGTCCATCAGAAGCAGAACAGGCCAGGGAGATGGCTTAGAAGGTAAAAGTACTCTTGACCATCCCACATGATGACCCGAGTTCAATTGATAGGACCCACCATGGTAGAAGGAGGGACCCCTGACCTCCACATGTAAGCCATAGCTTATGTGCCCCCATCTCCCATAAAATTAAAATAAAAGAAATGTAATTTTAAAAATGAATAAAGAAAGCGTAAAACATGAACAATGGAGTTTTTGTTCTTTATTTATTTATTGACAAGGTCTTAAAATATCCCAGGTTAACCTGGACCTTGCTATGTAGACCAGGCTGGCCTTGAACTCACAGAGATCTGCCCACCTCTGAAGTGCTGGGATTAAAGCTGTGAGCCACTAGGTCTGGCTTATTTCACACAGGTGTTTATGTATTTCTGGCCGGCTTCCAGCTCTCTATGCAGCTATGGGTGACCCTGAACCCCTGATTTTCCTCTCACCTCTCACATCCCAGGGCCTCAGAAAGACTGGAATTGTTACACATATATGTGGGCTCTTCCTGGTTTTCCTGAGTTGTATTTGTTTTATTTTGTGTGCATGAGTGTTTTACTTGACGACATCAGATCCCCTGGAAGTGGAACTGTGAATGGCTGGTCTCCATGCCTGGCCACACTGGGGTTTTTGTTTGTCAGTTGTAAAGAATGAGATCATGCCATTTGCAGGAAAACGGATGGAACTGGAGACCATCATGCTAAATGCAATAATTAAGATTCAGAGAGACAAACGTCAGGAACTGGAGAGATGGCTCAGTGGTTAAGCACACCGGCTGCTCTTGTGGAGGCCCTGGGTTCAGCTGTACAGCTCCAATGCAAGGGGCTCCGGGGCCCTCTTCTGCCTCTCACTACACTGTACACACATATGCACAGACACGCACACATAAGGAAAAGTATGTAAACCTTTTAAAAATAATACTAACAGCTAAAATAAAAAATGCTTCAAATGTCATGTACTTGTGAAGACACAACTGTCCAGCCGTCCTGATAAAGAGTTTGTCGATTTTTAAAAAGTGGGTTTGTTTGCTTGTTTGTTTGTTTGTTTGTTTATGGAGGTTTGGAGAGGTTGTTTGTTTGTGTTGTTTTTCATTTTTGCTTTTTTTGAAATAGGGTCTGGCTGTCCTGGAAATCACCAAGATCTGCCTGCCTCTGCCCCTGGCCTTAAAAGAGAGGCAGAGACAGAGACAGAGACACAGAGACAGAGAGACAGAGGGAGAAGGAAAAAACTTAGGAGCCTAAATGTCCAAGAACTAAACATACCATGATGTGAGCAGAGGGAAGCAGAAGATTTACACCCCAGCAAAAATGAATCAAGGAGCTAGAGCCGGAGCCCCGCACGCACGAACAGAGCCCCAAACAGAGGGCTGGGTGGAAAACCAGCTCTGAAAGAATCGTGTGATTGTTTAAATTTTAAACCACAGGCAAGGCAAATGCAGCTCCACACAAAGATCCAAAACAGGCGCCAGCATTAGTGAGCACTGGAGAGCCCTCCCTCCGGCTGTTTGTGCGGAGAAGGGGGGGGGGGTTCAAGCCCGACTGATTAAAAAAAATTTCCCCTTTAACTAGAGGGTCCATCTTTGTTTTTGTCTTTTGTCATTGTGTATGTCTTAAAGATTGCGGAGTAAAGCAACCAACAAATCCGATTAAAAACCTGAGGAAACGGTTGGAATAGCTGACTGGTCCTAGATGGGGACGGAGGAGGTCCCGCCATGGCCACCAGGTCACTTGTCTCAGGAGACACAGAGTCATTCTGGAAGTGAAGGGAAAGCTGCCTCCCCGAGAAGACGGGCGCCCCGCCCTTCCTTTGTTTCTCCAGCGACAGGAACAGCTGGTTGCTCCCACGTGGAGCGGACAAGGACAGGGTCGATGGCTGCGTGCCAAAAGCTGTCCAGACTCTCCTCCCTCTCCCCTCTTCTCTCCTCCCCTCCTCTCCTCCCTCCCTCCCCCCTCCTCTCTCCTGCTCTCTCCCCTCTCTCCCTCTCTTTCTTTCTCTCTCTTTCCCTCTCGCTCCTCTCTCCTCCCCCTGTTCCTCCATCTCTCTTTTCCTCTCTTCCCCCTCTCTCCTCTCCTTCTCTGACTCTCTCTCTCTCTTCTCTTCTCCCTCATCCTGCTTTCTCTTTCTTTCTCCTCTCTCTTCTCTCTCCTCTCCCCTTCTCTGCCCCCTCTTTCCTCTCCCTGTCCCTCCCCCACTTCTGTCTCTCTGTCTCTGTCCCCTGGGAGCCAACCTGGTAACCTTGGGATCCCCCACAACACACACACACACACACACACACACACACACACACACACACCCCAGACCTGGTAGTTGCAGTGGTAGAACCGGTTTGCTCTATTGATTGTGACTGAGGCCATCATCCCCACCAAGGGAGAAGGAGCAAGGGTGAGGGGGATGTTTGTTTGTCCCCATTCTTAGAGGAATTGACCTCTCAACCAGGTAGCCAAAGTCAACAGAGCAATTTCGAGTATCTCACAGAAAGGCTCGGTGTAGATGCTTGCCTCCAGCCAGCCACCTTTTATTTGGACTCAGCTCCTGCTCCAAAGCAGAGAAGGAAAGGGACCAGCCACTGTCACCCAGTAGTGACTGGAACTTATTACTTGTACATCCTTCAGCAACTTACTAGTCCTGTCTAGGATTTCCTTTCCCTATCCATAAAGTTGGTGTATAATTGGTGGTGGGATTGCAAGGGGATGAGGGGGGAGGGCAGACCCAGAGTGTGTCTGTATGTGTGTGTCTGTGTTTATGTGTGTGTGTATGGGTGAATGTGTGTTTGACAAAGTGTGTGTATGTGTGTGTGTGTGTGTGTGTGTGTGTATGGGTGGGGGTGGGTGTATGTGTGTGTGGGCGTCTGTATATGTGTGTGGGGTGTGTGTATATATATGACATATGTGTCTGTTTATGCCAAAGTGTGTGTGTATGTGGGGAGGTACCGGGTATGTGTGTGTGTGAGGTGTGTGTGTATATCAGTGTATAATGAGACTATGGATGGATTTTTTCTTTTAATTATTGTCATTGTCAAATGTTTTGTTTTATAACAAATATGTATACATTTTGTTAATTTTTTTCTTTGTTCTTTGTTGGAGAGTTGTTTTTGTTTTTTGTTTTTTTCAACAAGGTTTCTCTGTGGAGCCCTGGTTGTCTGGGACTCTCTCTGTAGACCATGCTGGTCTGAAACTCAGAGATCTGCCTACCTTAGCTGGCTTGGAATCTGTTGCAATCCTCCTGCCTCTGCCTCCCAAGTGCTCTCTCTCTCTCTCTCTCTCTCTCTCTCTCTCTCTCTCTCCTGCACGCACACACACACACTACAGTAGCTAATTTTTCTTTTTGGATGAAGAGAAACCCACTGTCCAGTTGTAGTGAGAAGTGAAGAGACAAGGAAAAGCAAGAGCACAGCTTGCAGCTTGGACGGCAGCTTGGGAGAGAAACAGGGAAGAACTCTGATGAACCCTGCCTGCGTGGCTTCGGAAAACTCAGTTAACCTTTAGGAATCTCAACCTCTTTGCTGCAAAGTGGGAATATAAGCACTTAACTCTAAATCTGTTTTCAGATCGACAAGATGGTTCAGAGAGTATCGACACTTTAAAAACCCAGCAACGTGTGCTTTATCACCACGTGGTGGAAGGATAGCACGTGGGGAACTACATGATGGAAAGATAGGACAAACCATGGCACAGTGCATGAGCAGGAGCACACACACACACGCACATGCACACACACACACACATGGACACACACATACACAAAGAGACACACACATGCACACATGCACATACATACATACATACATACACAGACACACACACACACAGAGACACACACACATGCACACACGTACACACACATATATTCAGAGACACACACACAGACACACACATATACATACATATATACATAGACACATACAGACACACACACATACACACAGAGAGACACACATAGAGACACACACATACACACACACACATACATACTCACACACATACACACATAGACACACATAGACATACACACATACAGAGACACACATTCACACACACATGCATACACACAGATGATACACACATATACATACATACACACATATACATGCAGACACACAGAGAGACACACGGAGGCACACACATATGCACACACATACACACTCATAGACACACAGAACATATACATATACACAGACACACAGAGACACACATACAGACACACACATTTTTTAAGCAGACATGGCTTACAGGATGAGAAACTGCCTGCCATATAATAGGTGAGCAATAAACGTCTTCAGGAAATATCGTGAGGGAACGTAATGGGTGTGACAAGGGGACATCGTGAGGAAAGAGCTGGAGCAGAGCCCGTAGGCGATTCTCATATAGGATCACACGGAATCTCCAGATGTAGTGTAGAGGGTCTGAGGACACACATGGGAAAACTACATCCTTGTGAATTCTGGCCTCCGACTGCCTTGAGCACTTCCTTCTAGAATCCAGACAAGGGACAAAACAATACAAACCAAAGCACAGGAACAGCATCTACAACTTCGTCACTATAGAAACGACCTCGACCACAGTGCTCAGTGGGCGCACTCTCCATCTTCTGACATTCTAAAATGCAGGGTTAAATTGCGATTCAATGCAACTGACAGCCGTCATGAGCCTAAATAACTTCTTCTTTGTGGTTAAAACATCATTATTAATATCGGCCCATAAGCCTCCTCAAGAGTTTACAGGGACTCTTGGGCGGGCGGGCGTGGCAGTGCTCCTACTTGGGCCACGGACAGTTGTGTGACATTGTGCTGGTTCCTCTCGAGGGCATGATCCTTCCTCTGGGTTTTTAGGAGAAAGAAATTAATTCCTGACTGGAAAAGGATTTGGGGAATTGTCTTCTCAGTTTTGCCGGCTGACCATGTCCCTGAGAGGCCTCTCTCCTTCTCAAAGGATTCCTTCCCTTCATCCCTTCTGGTAAATGGAGGTCAAAATGCACCCTCAATAGTGTAGCTCCAGTCTTCAGTGATAGCAGCTCAAGAGAAGAGTTTTCTGGGAATATTAACAGTTCTTGGTTTTGGGGTATTGGTAACGAAACCAGGGCCCAGGCAGGAAAAGAAAGAAAAGAGAGCGAAGAAGAAACGCTACCCATTTATATATTCGTGGTGACATAAATTACAGGTAAAGGTAGGCCCATTGAATTCTGGGTATATGGCGGCCGTTGCCTTGGTAACAGGCCTATAGTTGCAGTGCTGTCACCTATATGACGTCACAGGTCTCTGTACTAACACTAGGCAAAGTGATCTATCTACCATTAAGGTATGCTCCACACAAAAGGTAAGTTTTTGTTCATTTTTGAGATGAGATCTGTATTGCCAGGCTTGCTTTAAACTCCTGGGCTGAAGCAATCCTCCTGCCTCAGCCTGCTGAATAATTAGGACTAGTGGCATAGGTCACCAGATCTGGCTCCTTGTTGTTTATTGTTTTTGCTGACCCTTAAAAGCATTACCCTCGTATTACCTTCCCTGTTCCCTCACACACAGAGCCCCTCTGTGTCTAGGAATCCCGTCTTCCCCTCTCCCACCTGTCCTGTGTGGATCTCTCCCTGATGATTCCTCTCTGATTCCTCCACTACACCGTTTCTCAAGGGCCAGCCTGGATCTGACCTTCAAGTCATGGGTGTGGTGTACAATGGCATCTGTGAAACTGCCTTACAGTACAAAGGGGTCAGTTAGGCTTACACCCAGACCTCTTCAGATCCATGAGCACACACACACACATGCCACAGCAAAGGGACGAAGCATCACACTGATTCCTATTTCACTGTCTTCCTCTGTGAAAATAGAGCACTAAGGCTCTGAGGATCTGGGTATGTCCTCAGAGATCTTTGTTCCCCCTCTCAGGATACACTGGAGAAACTGAGGTTCTGGAAGTGCCTTCAGACAGGAAAGAAAACATGGATTGCCCTTGTAGTCTAGGAACAAGTTGCGAAGGTTGGCAGCCACTAATTGAGGTGGGGGTAAAGGCTTATTCCTGAGACAATGGCCTTATTGTCCTTGGCCAAGAGCAGGGAGTGCTAACGGGGTGTGTGAACACTGTGTCAAAGAGGGAGCAGGGGAGGAAAGAAAAGAAAGGGGAAAAGCTAGCAGTGAAGACTCTGAAAATATTACTGGGGAGAAGAGTGTGGGCACACACCCAGAATCCCAGCATTTGGGAGTCGGAAGCAGGTCAAGACATCCAGGCCAGAGTGGAACACACGAGGCCCCCTGGTAAAGAGGTTTGCTGAGAGCCAGCCAGACAACAGGGTGGAAATCCCATGAGCTCGGAGGCCTGGGGAAATGACTTGACTCTGAATCTCAGCTGCCGTCTATACAGTGAAAACCCTGGTCTTCAGGTTGCTTTGCCAGTTAAGTGGAGTATTGTTCATCAACCCCAGAGGACTCCATTCTGCCTGTCTCCTGCGCAGCACACAACTGCCCAGAGAAGGGTCCTGGCGGCCCGCACGGCGGTACCTCGCGCAGGCGAGAACCTCAAATATCCACCGTGCCTCTCTGGCTGTCGCGTGGTCTCGGCGGCGGGGAGCGAGGAGGCAGCCCCCACCCCAGACTGGGTCCCCGCGCGCACCCCTGCCTCCGTGCCCGCGCACCTGGCCACCGGGTCCCCGGGCGTCCCGTCCTCACCGCGCGCCTCCGCGCCTTTCGCCGTGCCTTTCTCTGCAGCGCCTCTACCTGCGCACTTTTTCTGCCTGCCTGGCCCTCGGGCTCTTTCTCGGGCTCCGCTGGGCGTCCGACCGTCGTCCCTCGCTCGCTCGCCCGCCGTCTGTCCGGGGGTCCAAGGAGGCGCGATGAGCGGCGCCTGCTCGAGCTACGTGAGCGCGGAGCAGGAGGTGGTGCGCGGCTTCAGCTGCCCGCTGCCAGGGGGCGAAGCGGCTGCTGTCTTCTGCTGTGGCTTCCGCGACCACAAGTACTGCTGCGACGACCCGCACAGCTTCTTCCCCTACGAGCACAACTACATGTGGTGGCTCAGGTACAGGCCCTGGCCCTAACCTCTCCTTGAACCCCTTCTCCCATCTTAGCCCCCTAGCCCATGCGCAGGCCAGCCTCTTGTAAAGCCTTCACCTTCACCCAAGTGCCCTTCCCTCAAGTCATCCTTACTCCTCATTGCCAACACTGACCCTACTCTTACTTTGTTCCACATCAAACCCTCGAAGCCCCATCTCAACTCCTTCATCCTGACCCCAACCATTCATTTGAGCCATGCATGAACCTGACCAGCACTACCCCCAAGCACTCATTCTGGCCCTATTCTGAACTTCATTCTGCCATCACCCTCAAGACAATCCCAAGTCACAAGCCAGCCATCACCCTAACAGCAAATACTATTGTCAGACATACAGAGGAATCCCAAACTCTACCCTTAGTCCTCACACAGGCACTCAGATCTGGATGCTGTTCCGGGTAAAGGCACAGTTCCACCCCAGCTTTATGAGCTCCCTATTACTACCGCAATCCTAACCTGCCTCAGCCTCCCCCTCAAGCCTGCCTGTAAACCGTCTCAGCTATTCACCCACATCTTGACTTTAGTGGGCTTGACCTACATCCAAACCACAACCTCAAACTTTCATCCTCACCTGATGCTCCAACCCAACCCCCTCTCAGCCCAGCCTCAGCCCTTCCCTTCCCTCTCACTCTTTACTGGACATTTATACTGAGTCCTGTGAGTGTGCCCTGTGCTCATAAACCCGGAGGTCAGGGCTTCCTGCAAGTTCAGTGGTACACAGCGGCATAACAATGCCACAGCAGAGGCCAGCTCCAACCATTTTAATAGTGGGGTCTGGGTGCAAATACTTCATTTTCCCTGGTCATTCAGAGACTGGGTTCTTTGGGCCAACTCTGACAATCCTGAAATCTAAGTATGCAGCTGGAGAGTCCCCAGAGGAACCCAGAAAGTAGAGCCTGATCCTCCACATGCTCTGGGAAAGAGGTGTCAGCAAAAATGGGGTGGTCCATGGAGAGTTTTCTGTCCCTAACAGTATATGAGCAGAAGACTGTGCTTCCCGGTGGGAAAGGGGAGGGGCGTCATCAGCTGCTGCCTTGTCTCTGAGTCTTCCTGGCTCTTTATCTACCAGGTGGGGAAATGGCCGACCATTGTCTCCATTTCTGATTAAGGCAGAGGCAGGGACCAAACGGGAGAGAAAACCAACTAGATATACACCAATCACAACTACAAAGATTGCTTTTTCTAAGATGTCCAATCTGTAAGAATTGGAATGGAAGGTCCTCTTACAGGAAATAACTGATTTCTGTGTCCTCAGTGCCTTGCACAAAGACCTTATAGTAAAGATTATAGTGAATGAATGAATACATGGGAACAGAAAAAAACTGAGTATGATTTCTTGGGTTTTAGACACCAGCCAAATGTGCAGAACGATATCCTTGTCATTTGAAAATTTTAGAATTACAGATTGGACATCTTAGAAACAGCAATCTTTGTAGTTGTGATTGGTGTATATCTAGTTGGTTTGGTCCCTGCCTCTGCCTTAAGGCAGGGTTCGGGTTGAGACCCACTGATTGAATGACAGCTGCTGTACCTAAGTGAACAGTACAGTGTCTGTTGACCTCTCAGTGTGTGTTTAGAAGGGAGGTAAGAGCTGAAGGAAAATAATACTGTCTGTTCAGAACCTGGTGCAAACCCTGGCTCTATCTTAATCCGCTTGTGAACTGGAAAAGTTGTTAAATCTGGTGGACCCCCCTTTTTTTTCCTCATAACTTTAAAATGGCAGTTATAGGCACACATGTTGGTTCCCGCTTGTAATCCCAGCTCTTGTGAGGCCTGAGGCAGAAAGACTGTGGGTGATGTTGAGGGAGTCAGGGATACGTAGTGAGTTCCAGGCCAGTCTTGAGTACACGATGAGATCCTGTCTCAAAGAATAAATGAAAATCTGAAGAGCAGTATTAATGCTTGACTGGCAGAAGGCAGTGTAAGGAGGAGGGGGTGACTCGGGGCACGTGAAGGTGCTCAATGCATCGAGTAGGTGCTCGGTGGACGAAGGTTCCCTTTCCATCTGTAAGTGTGAGACACAACGCTTAGAAGGGGCCTCGGCCTTCTAGCACTATCACAGACCAGATTGAGAGACTTAGGGCAGGCCACAGGTTTCCACCTATACACAGTCTAGGACATCTCTCCATTATATAATGGAAAGATTTAAGAGGGTCACACTATTACTGGGAGTACCCCGGAGAGAAGTGGCAGAGCTGAGATGGGAACTTAGGTGTGTCTGATCCCAAACCCCGCTTGTCCTGTTCAACATCTGTCTGAATGCTTCCTGGCTCCTTACAGCTGATGGACTCAGCTCTCCCCACAAACGTGACGCTGTTGTCTTCTGATACTGTGCTGGCCCGTGTGGTGCAGAGATACCCCTGCGCCTCCACCCCCAGCTGGTCGGCCCTTCCTCTTCCTCTTCCAGGGCTCCCCTATCTACTCACTTCTGTGACTCCTGCCGTTGCCTTGGAAACCTCCCTGTGGACCGCTTTAGTGGCTTAAACAGGTTTTAATGGAGGGTTGAATAGGGAGATCTCTAAGGTCAGATCTTATATCAGCATGACCCCAAAAGAAGCTGTGTGAAGTGACGTCCTGGGTGTGGTTGGGTGTGGGTGTTGTGCATGCATGTATGCCTGTGCACCGAATGCACACGATTCCTGCAGAGATCAGAGGAGGGTGACTGATCCCCTGACACTGGAGTCACAGAAGACCGTGACCTGTCATGTACATGCTGGGGACGGAAAGCTGGTCCTCCGGCAGAGCAGCCAGTGCTTTTAATTGCCCAGCCCACTTCCTGGGTTCTAACAGAACATAGTTTATAACTGCAAAGCATAGAGCTGAGGGTCCTCTGGGCACCTGGCTGATTAGTGTGCTCTGAACTCTGAAACAGTTCCATGCATGCATCTGACAAAGGCCCCATCACTTCAGGATGGAGAACTTGTTTTCTCAAAATTTCATTTGATCCTATTTCATGAAATCTCATTCTTGCAAGCAAATAAGTCTCCAGATAAGCACAGTATCCTTTTGGGGGGGGGGATTTGTTTTTTTTGAGACAGGGTTTCTCTGTATAGCCCTGGCTGTCCTGGAACTTACTCTGTAGACCAGGCTGGCCTCGATCTCAGAAATCCACCTGCCTCTGCCTCCCAAGTGCTGGGATTACAGGCGTGAGCCACCACTGCCCGGCCAAGCACAGTATCCCTGAAGAGAGAGTGTCTGAGGGGGAAAGCCATCTTTAAAAGCCAGTCATCTCAGACTGAGAAGACACCCCGTGGAGGAGCGGCTGGTGTAGCTGCGCCATCTGGCCCAGTAGGCCAAAGCCTCCGTCCACTCTCTTACTGCCGGATGTGAGTCAGAAGGCAGTAGCCTCAGGTGAAGGGCGGAGTTGGTGGTTAGGTTGCCCGAAAGAAGGCTCTGCACCCTTGCGGGCCACCTGGTGAGACTGAAGAGCAGAGCTGGCACTCAGGCAAACACCCTTTCTGCCCTCATTCAGCCCCCTGGTGAGACGGGTGAAGATCGGAAAAGCAAGGTGATAGTTCCCTTTCTGTATGGCAGAATCAGGTTTCACAGTTTGAAAGAAGCCTGCTCTGGAAGCCCTAGCGCTGCTTGAGGCTTTCTCGGGGTAACGGGGTCTTTGTCTCTCAGAGCCAGCATAATGAAATCTCCTAAGTGCTGAGGCCTACAGTTTGGTGCAGAGCAAGACTCTTGATGTCATGGAAAGGAAGCTGTCTGTCCTGTGCTAACCTCTCCTCAGGAGGAAACTACCCCCTCTGCAGGCAGTGCCTCCCCAGCAGACGGCTCTGATCATTTTATGTGCACATGGAACCGAAATAAGGGTTTTCCTCTCAGAGCGCTGTCTTTCCCGTGCTGTATCCTCAGTCCTCAGACAAACATGGTCCAGGGGTGTCGCATGGTCCAGGGAGATAACATTTGCTGCTTAACTCATCTCCAGTGTGGGACACATCCTCCAGTCTTCTCCCTCATTCCACAAAAGTTCACCTTTAGAGGCCATTTCCCATCCTGGTGCACATAAATGTCTCTCACAAAGAGTGGCCTCTCATCTGTTCATGGCTCTACCAGCTGTAGGCCTGTGAACAATAACTGATCTCAAATGAGAAAACTATTGTTTTTTTTTTTTAATGTGTGTATGTGTGTTGTCATGTGTACACAGGGGCATATGCAGGTGTAGAGGCCAGCAGTCATCCTCACATGTGACTCTGCAGAGCACAGCCACCTCCTTTGAGGCAAGGTCACACTGGTAGAGGCAGGAAAATGAGACAGAGAAATTGGTTATTCTCCAAGCAAGTCACACTGAGGTGACTAGTGCTTAGCTTCTGCCGGTCAGCATACAATGTGCATCTCAGAGTTATTCCATCAGAGCTAGATACATACATGCCACTGTGGCTGTGGGCTGGCCAAGGAAGGGAGGCATTAATTATCCTATACTTCTGGCCTGTGCAATGAGCAGACTGAGTTTTGTTCTGGGTCTAAGAAAGTACTCAGGCAAAGAGATGTTGGCAACTGAAACCCTGCACTGAATACTCCACTACAGGACCCAAGGGGATGTGGCCAGGGCATCTACAGTGTACATTACACCTAGAGGCAGCTTGATAATAGTCTGCTATATTTGCCTCCAACCTTATGTTTATATATATCTAGTTAAGTTTGGGCTGAGTTTTGTGTCTGGTATTGCATTGCTATTTTCACTTTCCATTATCTTGTGAGAATGTATTTGTGTGTGTGTGTGTGTGTGTGTGTGTGTGTGTGTATGCATGTAATTGTTGGTATGGGACACACACACACACACACACACACACACACACGAGACCAGATGACCCCCACTGATCCTCCTCAGTGAGCCACACTGGGGGGAGTTGAAGCTGGCCCTACCACTCACCCTTGGGTAATACGCTGCCTCTCCAGGCCCAGCACTCAGTTCACTGTTCTCTTCTGCCTCTAGCATCGGAGCACTCGTGGGCCTGTCCGCAGCAGCAGTGGTCCTTCTGGCCTTCCTCATCACTGCCTGTGTGCTCTGTTACCTGTTCATCAGCTCGAAGCCTCACACAAAGCTGGACCCTGGCTTAAGCTTACAGACAACGGGTAAGAAAGAAGCTACATGATGTCCTTGTAATGGGCAAGCTCAGACCTTTCTTTGTGGGAGAGAGAGAATTAGAACTGAGGTCTGGATGGCCAGCTGTGGGAGAGCACCTTGTTCGTTCATTTGTTCGTTTGTTTGTTTCTCTGTGTAGCCCTGACTGACCTGAAACTCACTCTGAAGATCAGGCTGACCTCAAACTCACAGAGACCCACCTGGGAGAGCATACTTTCAATCTCAGCTCTTAAAGGGCAGAAGTAGGCAGACCTGTGTGAGAGTGAGCCAGCCTGGTCTACATAGGGAGATTCAGTCTCAAAGGAGAAAAACAAAAGAGAAAGAAAAAACAAAGAAACAAAAACAAAGAAAGAAGGACAAAAGGAAAGAAAAGAAAGGAAGGAAGGAAGGAAGGAAGGAAGGAAGGAAGGAAGGAGAGGAGAGGAGAGGAGAGGAGAGAAGAAATGAGATCTAGAACATTCACCTTCTGAGTATTCTGGAACATTCACACTTCTCAGGCAGTCTGAGCTGAACATTTCTGACCCTTCACATGCCCTTCACGTGCTCTTCACATGCCCTTCACGTGCTCTTCACATGCCCTTCACGTGCTCTTCACATGCCCTTCACGTGCCCTTCACGTGCTCTTCACATGCCCTTCACGTGCCCTTCACATGCCCTTCACGTGCTCTTCACATGCCCTTCACGTGCCCTTCACATGCTCTTCACATGCCCTTCACGTGCCCTTCACATGCTCTTCACGTGTTCTTCACATGCCCTTCACATGTCCTTCACGTGCTCTTCACATGGCCTTCACATGCCCTTCACGTGCTCTTCACATGCCCTTCACATGCTCTTCATGTGCTCTTCACATGTCCTTCACATGCTTTTCACATGCCCTTTATGTGCCCTTCACGTGACCTTCAGGTGCCCTTCACGTGTCTTTTATGTGCTCAGCCCTTATCAGAGTCTATAATGTCTTCAGCGCTCTCACACAAAGATTATGCATGGATGGATTTTCTAAGACTGTGTTTTCCATCCTAGCCTTAGGGAGTGTAAACTGATTTTCATATTATCCCAAAACAAAACAGAGCTAATAAGACATACTTGCTGCTTCTCAAAAATCAATATTTGATCAGAAGCTGAAAACAGTATTTTATTTTTCATAATACGTTGTGCTCATCCCTTCATTCTCATGGGCTGTCGAGAACCTCGGAGGGGATCAAAGAAGTATTGTCTTCTCCTCAGTCCTAACGGAACATTTTATAACCTCTGACAAGGAACTGTTGAAGATCCAAGCCGGGGTTGGCCGAAGAGTTCTCAGTACAGTTGAGTGACCGGCAGCTAGGGTGGGTTTGTCTGCACCCCCCCCCCCGGGGGAGAGAGTCAAGGTGGAGAGAGGGCTGGAGGCTCTCTCACGGAGTCACGGCTGACAAGAGAAAAGAGGCCCACTCTTCTGCCCACTAAACGTGGGCAAGTGTGTGAGCGAGACACTGCCTGATACCATATGTATAAGCGTCGATCTGTATTGATGAGGCAAACAGAGGACGGAAGGCATATGGGGCAGTCGATAGGGAGGGGTGAGGCCAGGACTGAATGAGGAGCAAGGTCCCCTCTTGGGGGTGCCATAAGGAACAGGGCCAGGAAGGTAGAAGGGGTAGAAAGGTAGGTGGGCAATACCTCAGTCTCAGCGGGAGATGGAGAGAGCTGAGTGCTATCCTCTGTAAGAGATTAATTTCCTAACTTACAAAGGCAACAAGCAGCAGCCCTTCTGGGATCCTGAAGACGCTTGAGAGTGGAAAGGTTCGGCTGGCTGCCTGTGGAGTCCTGAATAGGAAGCAAAACCGAGCAGAAGAACAAGTTCACAACTTCGCCTGCACCAAATACAAATGATATAAGATATCACATATGAGCTGGGCGGTGGTGGCGCACGCCTTTAATCCCAGCACTTGGGAGGCAGAGGCAGGCGGATTTCTGAGTTCAAGGCCAGCCTGGTCTACAGAGTGAGTTCCAGGACAGCCAGGGCTACACAGAGAAACCCTGTCTTGAAAAACCAAAAAAAAAAAAAAAAAAAAAAAAAAAAAAAAAGATATCATATATGAAGTTACAAAACAAGGAGAGGCTGCAAAGATTTTGTGTGTATGTGGTCATGCCTGTGCAGTGGTGTGGTGTGTGCACATGTGGAAGCATCTGTTCTCACAGTGCGCCCTAGTCTCAGGTTGTATGTTTTTAACTTGCTAAAATGTATTCATAACCTCAGAATCAATACTTGAAGTACGTATTGAAGTACTGCTGTGGTGGTGCATGCCTGTTATACCTTCCCTTGAGAGACAGAAATAGGAGGATCAATAGCTCACTGTTACCCTTGGTTACATATCAAGTTTGAGGCCATAAGACTATCTCAGACAAACAAATAGTCATGACAACAAAATTCACAACGCAAAAGGAAAGAGTATCAGCCTCACTCTCAGGATAATGCAATTTAAGAATGATAGGCCCTTCGGACTGCTGAGATGCTCAGAAGGCCCTGCTGACCAAGCCTGACCAGGGAGCTCAATCCCTGGGCCCCACATAAAGACAGGAGAGGACTGGCTCCACGGAATTGTGTCTGATCTCCACATACACCATGGATAATGTACTCACACATAGTAAAATTATATTAATTTTTAAAGGAATGATATACCGTGTTTTTAAAGGACACTGGTGTGGGAGAGATGGATTCACAGTTGAGAGATGGCTAAGCAGTTCCAGAGGACCCAGGTTCAATACCCAGCACCCACATGGCACCTCACAGCCACCTCTAGTTCCAGGGCATCTGACACCCTATGGGGGTGCTATACACACACAGTGTACCAACATATATATGAGCAAATTAATATACATATTTTTAAAATAAATAAATAAATTTTCAAATAAATAAAAAGGAAACTGACAAAAGTTCAGAAATGAGTCTATTAATAGTGCGGAGGTTGGAGGGAAAGGGGTAACTCACAGACTGCCGGCTGGACTGTAAATGCTTAAGCTACTTTGTAGAGCAGTTTGGCAATACCTCCTTCCACTAAAAGCATGTGCGCCCTGTAACTCAGGCGTTCTGTGTCTGATGATCTGTCCTTGAGGAGTAGCAGGACAGCCTGTCACAGAGGAAATCAACTAAAAGTTTATCTGTACAAGGATCTAATCTGACAGCTGGCATGCTAAAATATCATGCTAGAGTTACAGGGACAAACCCTCCCTGAGTGCACTATCATGGAAGTCCTTTTTTTTTTTTTTTTTCATGGTTTCATGGCAGGGACAGTTATGATACTTCCATTGTACAGATGAGGAAACTGAGGTTCAAAGTCACCTAGTGAGTGACTGATTGGCTCTATCTCAACCCCCGGTGCTGAGAAAGGAAAGTCCTTCTTCTGTGCCGGATACTCCTGGGAGATGCTCCCACACCAATCTTCCTAATTGCCCCAGTGAGGTTAGCACCACTCACGGACAGCTGTGACGGCTGGGTCTCAGATGCAGGATGACCTGCCAAGGGGGTGTCAGCTTGTAAATCGTGGTCCTAGGATTCCAAAGTGTCTCTCTGCCTCTCAAGTCCTGCACTCTTTCATGTCCTCAAACCTGGACTGTGGCTGCTCTGGTCTCCCTGGGCCTCCCTGCCCACATCCCAGCCTTTCTGGCTAAGAGTCACGTAGCTCATCCTTGATTATGTAGATGGAAGCCACCTTCCTGCTTCTCAGTGCCCAGCCACCATCCAAGTTATTTAGTCACTAAGGTTTGGAATAGCACACGCTCTTGCTTTTTGTTTCTTAATTTCTGAAGATGGAAAGTAGTCCACTGACCTTTTACTGGATGATTGCTTCTGTTCCTCTGCCTGCTACAGCTCTCATCTCTCAGTCTTGCTCGTGTTACCTTTCCTTTCCTCTGGTCCCCAGAAGCATTAGTCTAGAAGCAGCTGAGATGGCGTGCGAGCCCACTGTTTGGCATTTACCAGATCTTTCCCCTTTTATAGACTCCCGCTTCCATTTGTGTTGCTGTCTTGCTCTTCAGGAAGACAGGACAGATCATGGCTCCCATTCTACAGGAGAAAAAGAACAGGAGTCGGCAGGGGATGTGACCGAGTCCTCACAGATAGTGAGCCTGTGTGTGTTTGGGATGCCAACCAGATCTCCCAGGCTTTAGAGTAGAATCATTGTACTGTGAGGGAGTGTGTGTGTGTGTGTGTGTGTGTGTGTGTGTGTGTCTGTCTGTCTGTCTGTCTGTCTGTCTGTCTGTGTCTGTGTGTCTGTGTCTCCCTCTATCTGTCTGTCCTTATCTCTCTGAATGGTAGAGCAAAAGTGGTGTGACAGGTGCCTTGACGAGTGACCACGAGAAACCCACTTTGGACAGTTTCCTTCCCGCGCCCAGGATTCTGCCCAACACCCCCATCCCATCCATCTCCCAAACCTGACAGGCAACAGAGATAGACTCTCTTCTCTCCCCTTCCCTCCACTCCTCCCTGTGCTGGGGATCTGATGCAAGGCCTCCCGTGTGCAAAGCCACACCGTCCCCGGAGACAACCCCCATACAGCCCCAGTAACTCCTTAGTGGAGTTCTTTGTGAGAACCCAGCTAGATCCGAAGGGTGACTGAGGTCCTGCTGTCCCGTTCTGCCTGTGCCGGGGGATGTCAAGCCCTTAACTAGCCCCACTTCTCTGGCAGGCAGTTGTTATCTACTCTGTTGGGGTTTTTTGTTTTGTTTTGTTTTGTTTTGTTTTGTTTTGTTTTGTTTTTTGTTTTTTGTTTTTTTTGTTTTTTTGGGTGGTTTTTTTTTTTTTTTTTTTTTTTTTGTTTTTCGAGACAGGGTTTCTCTGTGTGGTCCTGGCTGTCCTGGAACTCACTTTGTAGACCAGGCTGGCCTGGAACTCAGAAATCCACCTGCCTCTGCCTCCCAAGTGCTGGGATTACAGGCGTGTGCCACCACACCCGGCTATCTACTCTGTTTTGAGACCATACAAGTGAAGTGAGGACAGAAATGGTGTCCCAACCCATGCCTGGTTAATGTGACCAGAGAAATCAAAACTAAAGTTTTCCTCTGGAAGGAGGCTGTTAATTACCCATTCTCCCTGCAGGGAACCCCAGGGATCCGGAAGTCAGTTCTGATGCTCTTGGCATGCAGGAGGGATGCTGAAACCCAGAGAGGAGCAGTCATGCACTCCCCAGGCTAGCTTGTGGTCTGGCTGAGCCTCAGCCTTTCAGACCACAGACATTTCTCCACAACAGCTGCCCACACTTCATGGTGGTTTCCATCACCACCTCACTCCCACCCACCCCCACCTTTTGGAGGGCTCAGTCACCCTGGATCCCACTGCTTCTTGATTAAGTACACTTGTAGTGACACCTGTGAGTCACCAGTTAGTCACAGGTGTCACTGATGAGCTAGTTTTGACTCATCTCTCCAAGCAGGAAAGAACCTGCTCTAGGCTGGTTATCCCCTGGCTCATCCCAAGACTGAGGACTCCGGGGAGCAAGGTCCGATGACAGAGGTCTTTAGAGCAAGCTGGACAGGTGCTCTGGATTTAATATCAGTTTTCTGTTCTCCTGGCATGGTTCCTCTGGTTTTATTTCTTTTTTATTGCTTATTTATTTATTTATTTATTTATGTTTTTAAAATTGCCTTTTAGTTATGTCTATAGTAGTGTGTCTGTGTGAGGGTTTGTGCCTGTGGATACAGCACCTATGGTGGCCAGAAGGGGGAATGGGATTCCCCTGCAGTCAGAGTTATACGCCCTTGTCAGCTTCCCAGGGTGGGTGCTGCGGACCTAACTCTGTCCTCTAAACAGGAGCAAGTACTCTTAATAGCTAAACCACTAAGCCGGGCGTGGTGGTGCACGCCTATAATCCCAGCACTTGGGAGGCAGAGGCAGTCGGATCTCTGAGTTCGAGGCCAGCCTGGTCTACAGAGTGAGTTCCAGGACAGCCAGGACTACACAGAGAAACCCTGTCTCAAAAAACCAAAAAAAAAAAAAAAAAAAAAAAAAAAAGCTGAACCACTCTCCAGCCCTTTGTTTTTGGTTTTATTTTTGTTTGTTTGTTTGTTTGTTTGTTTTGCCATAGGTCTTTTATTATCATTTTTAATACCTACTAAGCTATGAATTCATCGGGAACGGCCCCTGGCAGCTTAGCCTTTTCTTTCATGACCTGAAGAGATGCAGAATTTGCTGCCTCTTCAGTTGACCCAGGGCGCCTTTCTCTGGTTTTCTTCCTTTCCTGATCATTTCCCTCCATCTTCCAGAATGCTTTGCTGGCTCTTACGGTGCTCCCCGTGTCCAGCCGCAGCACCCTGGGTAACACTGCAGGCTCTTCTGCCGGCCCTGGTAACATCTGTAGGGCACTCCTTTTGACAACCACCTACTCCTTTGATGTCACGATGTCACCTTACTTGCAGATTCATATCCACGGGGCCAAAGGACAGCCACGAGCTTTCTAAAGTGCGTGGAGAACACATGCCAGGTGCCCCGCCCCTTTCTCTGGTGTTTGTCCTCTCTGCAGGTACCTGGAAGATGGCAGTCACGGTACAGTGTCTCATGGTTTCCTATTAGACAAACTGTTCCCTGGGCCCTGATCTAATCTGTAAAGTAACCTTAGAAAAAATTAGAGATGTTGCCGTGGCTCCTGGCTAGTCTGAAATACATGGCATTATCAATGAACACCCCACACCCTTTTATTGGTGCTGGGGATTGAATCTACAGACCTGTGTATGCTAAACGTGTGCTCTACCACTGAGCTGCACCTCAGCTCTAAGCAGCTCTCATCTTATTATTTCTGTGTCTCTGTGTGATATGTGTGTGTGGTAATACACGTGCACACTGGTGGGGCACAGGCACATGTGGAGGACAAAGGGGACACCCAGCATCCTACCCCGTCACACTCTACCTGTTTTCTTGAGATGGGGTCTCTTGAGACCTGGAACTTGTTGCCTTTCTCTTTCTCTTTCTCTTTCTCTTTCTCTTTTTCTTTTTCTTTTCTTTTCTTTTCTTTTTTTTTTTTTTTAAGCTAGGCTGACTGAGCAGCATGTCCCAGCAATCCTCCTGTTTCTACCTCCAACAACTTGGGATGCAGTTATAGATGGATGCATATCTGGCCACACCCAGTTTTTCTCTCTTTTTACATGAATTCTGGGGATCCAAACTCAGTCCTGCTTGCCTAATCACCCGGCAAGCGACCTTGCCCATGAAGACATCTCACCAGTCCTGTTATTTTTCTTTTAAAAAATGTGTTTTAGGAGCTGGAACACTGACTCGGCTGTCAGGAGCACTGGTTCCTCTTTCAGAGGACCCTGGGTCACCAACATGGCAGCTCACAGCCGTCTGTAACTTAATTCAAAGAATCTAACTCCCTTTTTTGGCCATCTTCAAACCAAGATCTGAGTGTGATTATATGTATGTGTGTGTGTGTGTGTGTGTGTGTGTGTGTGTGTGTATATATATATATATATATATATATATATATATATACTTGTAAAACCAAAGAAGGCTCAAAAACGTAAAGGAATGCTCCCATTTGGGAGCTGCAGAGAATTTTGGTGTGGAAAAGCAGAGTTCCTGAGGGAGACAAGTGAGTCGTAAGGAACCTGGGCAAAGGCGGGTGAAGGGCCAGCCCATGGAAGGCCTTGACAGCCACTGCCAGAGTCATAGATCAGACAAACACCGGAAGCTTTCAAAGAAGATCAAGCTCATGGACTCGCTTGACCTTTGGTGACTGCCAAGGGCTCAAGGCTGAGGAGCCCAGCTGGAGGCTGTAGAGGCTGGTCTGAGCAGAAGCAAAAGCCTAGAGGAGGAGGCAGGGGCCTTGGGGTGGGTGTAGCAGAGTCTGGTGAGGCCCGCAGAGACTATGAAGGGCTTAGCAGAGAAGGTGTAAGAGCCAATGGCGTTCTGGCTTAAACATTTTAAAGGATGCTCAGTTGTGTTGAATGCACCTGTGTCAGGGAACATAGGGACTTTGATTTTGATTTTTGTCTTTGTCTGTTTGTTTGTTTTTGTTTTTGAGAGGGTTTCTCTGTATAGTCCTGGCTGTCCTGGAACTTGCTCTATAGACCAGGCTGACCTTGGACTCAGTCATCAGCCTGCCTCTGCCTCCTAGTTGCTAAGATTAAAGGTGTGTGCCACCACTGCCCAGGTGAACGTAGGATTCAAAAGTGACGATGGGATGCAGTGACACACACTGGAGGGAGAGAGAGAGATAGAGAGAGAGAGAGAGAGAGAGAGAGAGAGAGAGAGAGAGAATGGAAAAATGCCCCTAATGGGTTGGGGATCAAAGGCCTAGCAAGCTTCCTTCCTAGCTGAGACAGAAGATAAAAGAAGGGAGAGTCGAGAATAAGAGAATCTTTTGTTTGTTTGGGTTGACTTTTGAATTAAGACCTCACTTTGTAGCCCAGGCTAGCCTCACACTTCTTGGGACCGTCAAGCTTCTGCTCCCAGGTTCTGGGTGACAGGGATGTGTGTCACACACAGCTACAATCTGTTCGTGTTTTGCCTACACGTTTATCTCTTCACCGCACGTATGTCTGGTGCCACAGAGTCAGAAGGCGGCATTGGATGCCCTGGATCTGGAGTCACCAACAGTTAGGAGCCAGCGTAGGGATGCTGAGAACCGAACCCCGGACCTCCACAAGAGCATCAAGAGCTCTCAGCTGCTGAGCCAGCTCCCCAGCGGCTCCAGCTCCCAGACTCTGCTCGTAAAGCAGAGAACAGCAGATGGCTTACAAACAGGTGTGGCCCGTCTGCATGTTGGCTGTGTCACCAGCCTGTGCCTTCGTCCAGAAACGGACTTGTAGGTTTTTAATGGCTTTTTAACCCTCGTAGAGATGTGAAGGTCAGCTCTCTCTCTCCTAGCAATCACCTCCCCTGCTCAGAAGAGACACGGGCAGTTCCTACTGTGTGATACAGTATATTGTTAACAAGTAGGTGTTGTTTGAAGGCCGTGGGCACAGTGAGGTTCTCAAGTAATCCACAAAGAAGCTGGCCATGAGTGTGATGCTGGTGGGGGAGAATGGGCTGAGGAGGAAGCTACCTCAGATTGCTGTTTTTCAGGCTCCAAGGAGATGTCACCTGACCACCAAGGTTTGAACACGGCAATCCCGATGGAGGTACCAGGGGTAAGCTCTCCCAGACAAAATTCATCCTCAAACACTGGGCTGGAAAGCCATGAGAGGCAGACTGTGGGCCCCAGATGTGTCTTTCAGAACCGGTTCATGGCCACAATGACTACAAGCAACATTCCAGGCATCCCTGAAGAGGCCTCTGTCCCTACCCCCGACCCACATGGACCAGTCCCATAAACATCCAATAAATGTCTCTGCATCATTCCTTCTGGAGTATCTTTTTTGGTGAAAAGGTAGGGGTGGGGACAGTTTTGAGCCTAGTGGGATACCTGAGGCTTTGCCCAGAAAAAGCACCGAGGTCTTGTTATGGACCCAGTAGAGTCTGAGAAGCCCTGACTTGTTTTTATGTGGTTTCTCTGCCCCAGTTTAGGTATATGTAAAAGTCCCTGGGTGGGGATCTGTACTCAGAGGGATAGATTTACTTGTCCATCCCTCCCCCCTGTCCTGGAGTGAGCCCCTGATAAGGTACTCGGTGAGAGGGAGCACAGCACAGGTCCCACCACAGTTAGAGGGAGCATAGCACAGGGCCTACCACAATGAGAGGGAACATAGCCCAATGCCCACCAGGGTGAGAGGGAGCACAGCACAATGCCCACCACGGTGAGAGGGAGCACAGCACAGGGCCCACCACAGTGAGAGGGAGCACAGCACGGGGCCCACCATCAGAGTTTCACAGGGGATAAAAGAATGACTGCGTAGCCAGGCAGTGGTGGTGTGCACCTTTGATCCTTGCACTTGGGAAGCAAAGGCAGGCAGATCTCTGAGTTTGAGGGCAGCCTGGTCTACAGATCAAGTTCCAGGACAGCCAGGGCTACACAAAGAAACCCTGTCTTGGAAGGTAAAAAAAAAAAAAAAGCCAGGCTTAGTGGCACATGCTTTTAGTCCCAGAACTCAGGAGAGAGAGGCAAGCAGATGTGAGTTTGAGGCCAGCCTGGTCTACTAATCGAGTTGTAAGACAGCCAGGGCCACACAAAGAAGCCCTGTCTTCAAAACAAAACAATAATGACAACAAAATGAAAGGATGAAGGAATGAAGGCTGATAAAATGGGTCAGCGAGTAAAGGACCTTGTAGCCAAGTGTGACAACCTGAGTTTGGTCCCTGGAGCCTACAAGATAAGAGGAGAGGACAGATTCCTCTCAACTGTCTGACTTCCACACGTGCATACGCGCGTGTGCATGTGCGTGTGTGTGCGCATGTATATACATATATATATGTGTACACATATATATGTACACACACACACACATACACACACACACACACACACACACACACACACACATATATATATATATATATATATATATATATATATATAAAATTTTAAGTGAGTGAGAAAAAGAATGATTATCACACCAAATACAGGTCCCACAGGGTAGACTGAACCTCTTAACCCAAGTGGCCTGGGCAGTCACTAAATCACCCTATATCACCCTATTTCTCTGGGTTTTACTAGGTTGTTGTAAGTATTTAAAGTGACTAATTAAAGCTGAGCTCAGTGGTGTGGCCCTGTCATCCAAACTACTGGGATGGTTAAGCAGGAGGGCCACGAGTTCAAAGCCAGACGAGACAACATCGGGAGAAGCTGTCTCAAAACAAAAGGGAAAAAAATAAAGACGTCTCCATGGGGCAGATATATGGCATTAAAAACAAATGAAAAACAATCAGCAACAACTAAAAATATTTTACAACTATTATTGTTGTTGTCTTAAAAAATAAAAAACAAAAACTGAGACTGACACCTGAAGTCTATCCTGGAACTTACAATATAGACCAGGCTGGCCTTTAACTCACAGAGTTACAGAGTTCACAGCCTGTCTCTGTGCTGGGATTAAATGTCTGAGTACACTACCAGGTCCAAGACTTTAAAATTCCAGATGAGGAGGCTGGAGAGATGGCTCAGTAGTTCATGTATTGTTCTTGCAAGGGAATAGTTCACAATTAACTCCAGCTCCTGGGATACAACACCTTCTTCCGGCCTCCTTTGGCATGCACTTATGGGCACAAACCCACACACTGACGCAGACATGCACACAAACATAGACATATACATACACATACATAATTAAAAAGAAAGGCATGCATATCTATAGGAGTTCAAGGCCAGTTTGATCTATATAACAAGATCCAGTGTGCCAGAACTACATAGTGAGACCCTGTCTCAAGTAAATAAATAAATAAATAAATAAATAAATAAGGACCAGAGAGTCTGCTCAGTGGCTAAGAATATTTGTTAGTCTTCAAAGGACTTGGGTTCAAGGCCAAGCACCCAACTGGTGGGTCACAACCATCTGTAACTCCCATTCCACAGGATCCGATGCCCTCTTTTGACCTCTGCAGGCATTAAGTATACATGTGGATGCACATATACATGCAAGCGAAACATTCACACATAAAATAAAATGAACAAATCAAATAGCTTCTGACAGAGATTGGGAGGCAGAGGCAGGTAGATCTCTGTGAGTTTGTCAGCCTGGTTTACATAGTAAGTTCCAGGACAGCCAGAGCTATGCAGAGACTATCCCCAAACAAAACAAAACAAAACAAAACAAAACAAAACAAAACAAAACAAAACAAAACAAAACAAAACCCAAATAGACCTGGAGAGATGGCTCAGCAGGTCAGAGCACTTCCTGCCTTTTCAGGGGACCTGAGTTCCACTCCTGGAACTCACATCTAAAACCAGCCTGCAACGCCCGCTCCAGAGGACCTGTTCCTCTCTTTTGGCCTCCACATGCACATAAATACAATAAACCTTTGAAAGTATATACATACATATAAAATTATAAAATTCCAAAGGGATAAGTTTTAATGTAACATGCTCATTTTATAAAACAGTGATGATGGAGCCAAACATCTAATTGCGATCCTGACTCTGCCACTGGTTAGCTAACCTGTGCCTCAGTTTCTCTTACGAGCAAGGAACTCGTAATCACTTGTTTCTCAGGCTTGGGGGAAGAGATTTACTCCAAAAAATATTGTGTTAGAGATGGGGAAAGTGCCTTAAGTAAACTCTTATTATCACTATTCATTTGCCTCTGACATTTTGGTTATGTCATTAGCTTATAGCCCAGGAAGCTGCAGGCAGGAAGCTCACTGCCGCCTCTCCCCTGCCTTTCACAGCGGCTTCTGCTTTGCCTGGGGTTGTAAAGCAGATGGGGACTCTGCGGACACTGAAAACCACGCTTGACATTTCGCCATGGCAGACCTGGCAACAGTGAGACATCATGTCACTCTTAGATATGTGTGCCCAGGTCCCTAGCCAGCCAGCAGAAGGCACATGATGAAATGGAAGGTGTCCAAGACTGTGAGTCAGGAGGTGGAGTCCGTTGAGGGTGGGGTGGGGAGGGGAGGATCGGGAGGCTGGGGGTCGGGTGAGAGGTGGCATTTTCAGCATACCGGAAAATAACATCTGTGTCTACTAAACATATACTCTGTGGTGCCTATACCAAACCAAGAGCTGTGCAAATGCTGTAAACAAAGGACAATCCTGCTGCGAGGGGGCTCAGATGGAGTCTGAGGTAGACACACAGGAAAGGCCTTCTGGTGGTCCCCATGCTGCAGCAGGGAGTAGAAGTGTCTGCGATGAGTCAGCTCCAGGTCAGACAGACAATATGGACAGAGTACAGCCTGTTCAAAAGCAGTGCAGAAAGCCCAGCGGGGCCCAGGAACTGCAAGTTAGTGCAGAGAACACCACAGTGGAGTGTGTGTATGTGTGTATGGATGTGTGTGTGTGTGTGTGTGTGTGTGTGTGTGTGTGAAGATGTAGAGGGTGGGTGACAGTGTGGTCACTGACAGTGGGTTATATTATTTACAGGACAGATTTCCTGTCTTTGATAACCTCATCAGTAAAGTTGTTCCTCCCCTCCCCCCACCGTTTTCTACAGCGGAACAATCTGCTAATGCCTGTCTGACTGTTCACAGAGAAGGAGAGACAGTTGCAAATCCTAAGAATGCAGGAGGCGGGGCAGGGGTCTTCTCATTAGTCTGGGGCAAGAGTTCTCAAGTTTCTGCTTGCAACAGAATCAGCTATGGCTTTTGGTTTGGTTTTGGTGCCGAGGGCGGATTCCAGGGCCTAGCACAGGAGAGGCAAGAACCCTACAACAAACTGCACCTCAAACTTTTTTTTTTTTTTTTTTTTTTTTTTTTGTACTCTTGAGACAGAGACTCTCTCCGGTTTCCAGGCAAGTCTTGAATTTGTGACCCTCCCGCCTCGACTTCCTGAGTAGCTGGAATCAGACAGCGCCAGCAGGAGCCCGTGTGAGGGCTTATAAACAAAGAGCAGTTTGCTGTCTCTTACCCCTCACCCTAGCCCAAGTCAGTCGGGCTGAAGTGAGTCCCCCAGATTTGCATTTTTAACAAGTTCCAGCTGCTGCCGCTGCTGCTGCTACCCTGGGACCTCCCTCACTGCACAAGTGGCCCCGAAGAACAAAGACAAGCTTTGTGGACTCTGGTCACAGAGGTCAGAGACCCCACACAGAGCAGAGCCCAAGAACCTGGTAGAATTTGTTGCCCAGGACCCCATGTACATGGGTGGATGAGGGTGGACCAGGAGGAGGAGCTGCCTATAAATCACAGGCAGCAGATCCCACCCCAACCCCAGTGCAGCTTTGCTGGTTCGATTTGTTCACCCCGAGTAGGTTTTCACTGGTGTTGGCTGGTCAAAGTCCGGCGTTAGAAACCAGCCGCCCACCCTGTGAGACAGGCTCCCCTCCCCCAGGGCACAGACAGGGAGGAAGCCCTGGGAGTTGACGCACAAACACAAATAGTCTGAGCTCACCGGGGCTGCCAGGCTCACATCGACCAGCAATTATTTCTTGTAAATTGCTTTCCGGGTTATGTTCAGAACATGTGCCTGTGACTCCCTGAGAACAAACACTCAGAGGACACAGGTGGGGTGACTAGCTGGGGAGTGGGCTGCTTATGAAGTCGGGGAGGGGGGGTGGCTTAGTCTAAGTCTTCAGCCAAATTTTAGAGATTCTTAAATAATGGAACTTAGAAATACTAGAATCTTGCACTCCCCTCTATAGCATCCCACCAAATGGCAGTCTATCCCCTTTTTCAAACATCCACTTGTCTGTCTGTCTGTCTGTCTGTAAGAAGCTGGTCACAAGGCTGGAGCGATGACTCATGCATTAAGAACACTAGCTGTGCTGGGCGGTGGTGGCGCACGCCTGTAATCCCAGCACTCTAGGAGGCAGAGGCAGGCGGATTTCTGAGTTCAAGGCCAGCCTGGTCTACAGAGTGAGCTCGAGGACAGCCAGCTCTTCCAGAGGACATAGGTTCTATTCCCTGTACCCACATAGTGGCTTACAAGCGCCCATGACCCCACTCCCAGGGCATCCAATGGCCTCTTCCAGCATCACATGCATACATGTGGTACACAGATATACCTGGAGGCACAACAGGCACACCCATAACATACATCTCTTTTAAAAGCAGCAGCAGCAGCTCGTGTCTATAGGTGTGCCATAGGCATGCCTTAGATGTACAGGTGTCTGTAGGAGATGGCTAACCTGGTCAAGGACTTCAGGAAGCAAATGGTGTGTGAATCAAGTCTTGAATGCACTGACTAAAGACAGGAGTTTTATGGTCAAGCTGAACTGTGTTCAAGACAAGAGACACGGGCTGGGCGGTGGTGGCGCACACCTGTAATCCCAGCACTTGGGAGGCAGGGGCAGGTGGATTTCTGAGTTCGAGGCCAGCCTGGTCTACAGAGTGGGTTCCAGGACAGCCAGGGCTACACAGAGAAACCCTGTCTCAAGCAAAACAAAACAAAACAAAACAAAACAAAACAAACAAACAAACAAAAGACAAGAGACACGGGAAGACTCACAGATGAGGAGGGGCAGACAGGAGGTTACAAGTGGCTCTCGCTGGGTGACAAGGTGAGTAATGCCAAGAGACGTAGCTGGTGCTGAGAAGCAGGCCCTGAAGCCTTCCTTCGCCTCAGGAAGAGATTGGGAATTTAACTTGACGGCAATATCACATATGGGAGAACTTGCTCTCTTGAATCTTGTGACACATAAACCTACAAGGTTCTCTGCTTTGGGGAAATCTATTGAGTTCCTGCCCTGGCGATCAGAATAGCTGGTCTGGAGGACCATGGTGGCTTATGTGCACACAAGATGACCCAGACCTTGGAGGGCCACTGTGTTCTCTGCTCTGTGCTCTGAGGCAGCTGAAGCCAAACCAGAAGCAAGTGTCCAGGAGATCCACACGCACGGCCCCTGGGGAGCATTCCCAGGGCTGTGACTGGCTCTGGCACACCTTGCCACACCTCACAGACCACCCCAGTGGAGGGTCTACTGGGGGTGTTGCTTGACCTCATGCTGTGACCCTACTGGGAATGGATCCTATCAATAGGGACACACTAAAATGAAGAATAAGGTTGACTGGAGAAACCGCTAAAAGAAGTCAAAGTTGCCAGGTAAATGTAGGGTGTGGGGTAAGGACCATTAAAGTGCAGATTCTAACGCCAGAAAAAAGGAAATAATCTGGAATCCTTTGTGGGGGAAATCTAGTTGAATTTGACCTTGGTGGAACATGAGAGTATTTGATGGTCTCAAACAAAGCAGAGTGTCTCTGTTTCTTTGTGAGACAGGGTCTGAGTAAACCAGGCTGGCCTCCAAATGAACATCTTCCCATTTCTGTATTCAAGTGTTGGAATTACAGTTGTGAACCGCCACACCTAGCTTTGACTTCATATTTAAAGATGGAGCCATCTAGAATGGAGGTGGCTCAGCAGTTAAGAGCACTGGCTGCTTTCCCAGAGGATGCAGCTGTCAGCGCCAACATGGTGGGCTACAACCATCTGTAAATACAGCTCCAGGGGATCTAATTCCCTGGAATTTAACTCCCTTCTTGGGAATTAGATACACATGAGGGGTACATACATGTAGGCAAACACTCATGCACTTAAATAAAAAATTTTAAGACTAAAAACAAAGTCCCCCCCCCCCACAACTACCACCATGCATTCAAATCTTTTGCTCCGAGTTCTGAGAACAAAGAAATAAAATCATCTTAATTCCTGTCCTTGATAGACCTCTCAACCTATTGGGAAGGACTGGTAAATTAAATAGATGGTGACATTATGTAGTGCGAAGAACGATATGATTTCTTCCTTCTCAAGTTCATTGCAAGATCAGCGCGTGGTGAGGTGAGGGCTCCATTTTCAAGTGTCTTTCTCTTCGGAAAAGGAGCTCCCTTTGTGCAACCATCTTCCCCGCCTCACTCCGGGTTCCTTCACCCCACCTCTTCTCCCGGTGCGTTTCCATGGAGACCGCAAGCCCCTCGAAGCTTCCTGTGTTTCCGCACCCCTCCCCCCACGCCATCTCTCTTCGCTGCAGATTCCCTCTAGGGTTGATAATATCCAGAACTTTCCCCAGGCAGGAATTATTATTCGCATATGTTATCAGTGAAAGCTGAGACCCAGGCGCTAAGCGATTTGCTCCTGGCTCCGCCCGCCGCCAGTCCGAAGCTCGGACAACCTCTGCCTGCACACTCGGCCTTCTGCGTGCAGTATGCTGGGCCTCCTCTCCACCTAGGCTTATTTGTCTTTTTTTTTCCCCTTCCCTATCTTTGGTAGTTCAGTTTTTTTTTTTTTCTTATAAGAAAATCAGAATATGTTCTGACTAAAACGACAAATGACATGAAGCTTAATCCTTACATTAGTGACTTTAAATCTATTCTTGGACTTGCTGTTTCAAGTCCTTTGTGAACTGAAATAGTGTTGGATGATAAAGACCTGCCAAAAAGCCATCTCAGAATGCACCAGCTCCGAGTATGCTCAGGCAACAATGATAATCATATTTTTGAGCCTTGTAATATGCCAAAGTGCATTAAGCAAAACCATTTGTGACCAGGCCAAGTTTACCCAATACCCAGAGAGAGAATTTAGATACAAGGTACCAAGTAAAACTATAACTCTAGAAGACAAGAACATCAAAACCTTGACATATGGAAAACAGCCTGTCCTACAAGGCTGTTGCCCAATCCCGTAAGCCTATTGTTGTCTTCCGCACATTAATCTGAAGGTGTCACACTTACACGGTAACCTTACAGATGTGAAGGGACTGTACAAATTTTGATGTGCTTATCATATGTCATTTATTCTTGTTAAATGAGCATTAGGGGCTGGAGAGATAGCTCAGATGCGGAGTGATCACCTGGGTTCAGTTTCCAGCACCTACATGGTGGCTCGCCAACACCTGTAAGTAACTTCAGTTCTAGAGCATCTGAAGCAGCTTCTGACCTCCTGGGGCTTCTGTACACACTTGGTATACATACATACACTCAGGCGCACACAGACATGCACATAAAATATAAATAAACATCAGAGAAAGATGTCTTTGGTTCCCCCCTGGAGGGCCCCTCCCCCAACCCCTTCTCACTTTGATTTTGAAAGAGTCCATTGCTAACAAAGGTCTGTTTCTAAAAGTCTGGCATCTGGAGCCCGAGTCTAATCTCAGAGTCCAGGGTCTGACTTTCGTACTCTATCCGTCTGAGAAGACCAAGTCTGGAGGCCAGTACAGGGCGGGGACTACGGTCAGAAGGATGGTCTCATGCCACTAGGGAGAAGCTGCTGTGTGGCTGTCCACCGCCCAGGCTCACCGTGGAGTGAGAGCCTAACTCAAGTCCTCAGCCAGCCTCCCTGCGGGGCCTCACTGCGGCTCTATCCATATTTATGGCATATCTTCCTTCTATTAACTCCAATTAAGCCACTCTGCCAATGTTCCTGGAACTAAAACTTCCCTCACTTAGCCTGGGAGCAGAGGATCCTACCTCACCCCTACCTAAGCCATCTGTCCCCTCCTCACCCTTACCTAAGCCATCTGTCCCCTCCTCACCCTTACCTAAGTCATCTGTCCCCTCCTCACCCCTACCTAAGTCATCTGTCCCCTCCTCACCCTTACCTAAGTCATCTGTCCCCTCCTCACCCCTACCTAAGCCATCTGTCCCCTCCTCACCCCTACCTAAGTCATCTGTCCCCTCCTCACCCCTACCTAAGTCATCTGTCCCCTCCTCACCCCTACCTAAGTCATCTGTCCCCTCCTCACCCTTACCTAAGTCATAAGCCCTAAGTACCTTTTCCTCTACACCCCAGGCCAGATTGCTGGCTGCAGGGGCATTTCTCTCTCTGCAGCTTCTGTCTGGTACATGGAGTTCTGTCCCCATAGTCTTGTACGAGGAGACTGCTGACTCACCCAGGCATTGAATGAACCTGCCTCTTGTGACTGCCTCCTGGGGAGCTGTCGACAATGTCCATTCAGATAGGCACCAGTTCGGCGAACTAATGTTTACTGGGCTTGCTTCGAGACGCCTGGGAGACGTCAGCACAATCGTCATGTAAAGGTCTCACCCCAGCATGGAGTGCCCTCCTTCAGTTAATCTCCCACACTCTATATATCCTTGTGCCTTTGCTCCCCCTACCCCCCCCAACTCACCCCACCCAACCCCACCCTCCTCACTCCCCAGCTACCCACCCCCCACCCGGTGCAGCTGGAGCAGAATTGCAAACAGGTGGGGCTGAGTGCCTGGAGGGGAGCAGCTAGAATCTCAGGGGATGATGACCTCCCAATCTCCCCCTTCTATGAGAAAACCCCAGCCAGCCGTATCCTATGCTGGGAACGGTTTCACATGACACTTGGAGGACGATGTTCCGCAACGGCTACCCACGTGTTCTGATATGACCGCTTCACAAAATGAAGATACAGAAGCGCATGTCCCTGTGCGTTCACACGCGTGTGTGGACACCTCCAGCTCCAGCCATGCGCTACTCAGACACAAGGATCCCGTCGCACTGGCAGGGTTTCACTGAGCTAGCCCCTCATCTCAGTCTAAGAGTGCGATGGTTTGTTTTCATCTCAAATTGCCACACGTTCGACTCACTTGAGTAGAGACCTCACCTGAATAACCACCCTGATTGCTTTAATTGCCAGGGGAAGACCCTCCCCAAATGTGGCATCTTGGATAAGAAGGTCTTGGAGAAGGGAAGACTGTACACCGTTGCTCAATGGGCTTTCCCTCTTGCTGCCGACCCTGTGGCAGCCGCTGATTCATTCGCTGAGGTTAGAACCAGTGCAGCCAGGTTTCCATCAAGCTTGAGAGGCTAGCAGCTCTCAAGGAATCTACCAGATTTTCAGAGCCAGATTGAGACTGCAGAGGAGGAACCCAGCCTCCTGGGTTGAGCAGGGACCAGGCTTTCAGGTATGGGAGAACTGTTACTTCTGTTTATATAAATTCATATTCATCCTATCGGTTCAATTTCCTGTCCCCTAGACTCAGGGTTGTTTTGAAAGTTATGATCAAACAGCTCAACTATACAGTGTTCCGCAATAATGTTTTGTGATAGAAAGGGTATCTAAATATCCAGCCCTTGGGAGGTGGAAGCAGGAGGATCAGGAGTTCCTGGTCCTCTTTGGCTATACATGGAGTTTGAAGCCAGCCTGGGCTACATAAAGATTTGTCTCAAAAACAGAAACAAGACAAAAGGGAAGGAGTGAAGGGAGGAGGACGTCTAAATACAATGTACCACAAAGATGTCTATCGTCAGCCCCGTGCTGATCGCTGCTGCATTGTGGGTTCTTGTCCTCTGCAGACACCTGCAATGACCTCTGACTGGCCTCACCCTTCTGCATCATTCCTACAAGATTCAAACTTGGCAAATCCAGGCTCACACAGGGTCAGGGGATAGTCACTGATTCCTCCAAACAGGAAAAGAATTTGGATCTGGAATGACCCAAGACTATCTGTCCGCCCTAGCAGACAATGACTGAATTGGATGATGGTCCATTTTACAGATAAAAATACTTAGGCCCTGAAAGAGTTATCCGCTGTCCCCCAGCCTCACAGAAGTAGAGGAGCCCCATAAGCTACGGCATGGCTAAGAGCTGATTTTCCTCCTCCTCAGTAACAGCTCTTGCTAGGAGTGCTGGCTCAGAGAAGGTTTTCAAGGACTCATCTACATTCCCTGGGACCCTAGGGATGGCTTCTGTCCCCTGGCCACAACCACAATTGTGTTCGATCCAAGATGATTCCTGTACAGTTCCCACAATCACCAGGACCTCCTGTCTTGATGCTCATCACCATGGTGTTTTCTGCTCACTGGAGCCTCATAGAGTCTCAGTTTTGAAGTCCAAGCCAGAATCCTACCCAGGGCTCTTGTTTCCAGAGTCCATCCTAGCGTCCAGACCCCTCAGAGCCTCAGACTGAACAAAGCACATGCCCCTGCTGCAGAGCATCGAAGCAAGAAGAGGCCTGGGCTATATTTGCACCCGATCACCCTTGTCACCGGCAGGACAGCGGAGTTTCTGAAGAAGTGAGAACTGTGCTTTGTCGCACGGCACCACAGAAGACGTCCATGCACAGGAGCTCAGGTTTGAGTGCAATCCTGCTGCCTCAGTTCAAAACTGCTCACCTGGTCACCAAGGGACTAAGATGGACATCAGAGGTGTACATCGCCTACCCAGGTGTGTTGGTACAGGAGCTGGCAGAGGTGTGGGCTGACGTGAGAGGACAGGGCAGCAGGATGGCCAGAGAGGAACGCTCTGCAGCTCCAGAAGACTCTGTTCTCTCACAATCAGGAAATGTCCGCACACGTTACGAGTCAATTATCCTCTCCTGGTTGGAATTGATTGCCACGGACTTAAATTTGTGGGTTATTGGAATAGCTGGGGAAAGAAACCTGGAGGTAATTAGACTCGAGTAGGCCAAGCATGCACAGCCCAAAGAACGGGACAGTCTGTGACTGTTAGTGCCTTGACCTGAGGCACATACCTCGGCACCTGGAAACTTCCGTGTGCTTTTGCCCTGTTCCCAACCTTCTCACACCGGGCCTCTCCTCTCGTCTCCCAGAAGCCTCACAGCTTCTGTATCCTGACACCGGCCTCGCTGGCTGTTGAGTTTCTGTCTTCTCCATTCTAATCTTTTAGCTCCCGGGCATGGACAGAATAGAGGAAGAGTAGAGGAAGAAACGGAGGAGAGACCAAGAAGCCAGCCCCCACCTCACCTCCTCTCTCTGCTCCCCTGAGATCCCGGCTCAGGGATATCAGGCTCCATCCTACCTAGCTCCGGGATTTGGCTTCAGACCAGGTTTCTCTGGTCATAAGTCATTCATCAGCCCCAAATAACTCTAGTTAATGCCCTGCTTCTGACCAAACTCAAGGGCCCCGAGCTGCATAGAACTTATCCCCAACCTCATGCATTCCATCTGCCCCTGCCAGCACTCAGGGAGGGTTCCCGGGTGTCAGAAGGTTATCGTGTACTCTGTGCAGGCACTGAGGTCACATACGTACACAAAGTCCATCAGGGCTTTGCATTAGCCAGACACTGGAAACATTTCCAAAGAGAACGGACAGAGTCAGAAAGGGATAAGTCAACAGGCAAGGGCCTTTAGCAAACAATTGCAACAGTGAGTTGGCGCTGCCCCTCCCGGTCCTCGTCCTCTTCTGAGTGACATATATCCCCAGCCAGTCTTAAACTCACTATTAGACAGGCATGACCTTGAACTTGTGATCTTCCCTCCTCTATCTCCCAGTGCTGGGATTCTGCTCATGCGCTACCACGCCACTTTTATTGGATGCTGGGGACTGGACCCAGGGCTCTGCGCATGCGAGGCAGGCACTCTGCTGCCAGAGCTAGGGCCTCCGCTGCAGCGGTTGGTCATTAAGGAGCCCTCAGAGGGCTGAGAGGGCATGTCGGAGACTCACACTGAATCCCTGAGATGTAACCAAGCAAGGAGCGTGCCAGGACATCTGGAAGGCTTTTTAGGGACTTAGTCACATTCCAGAGCATGCTGACATTCTGACCCACTAATGTTCCAGGGCCGCCCATGCCTTCACTTTGCCAGTCCACATAAGCGGCCTTCTGTCCCACCCGTTCCACGCCATGAGCCGGCACTACAACTAAAGCATCTCCCCCTACAAGCATGTATTCTTCTCTTCATTCTTTAGATCAATAACTTTAAGATTTTGGGGAATGTAAACCTCCTTTGAAGAAAATGTTAAAAGTGATGAAATAGATGGTTCCTTCTCCCTGGGGAAAAATCTACATGTAAATTTTGTATATCATTTCATATATTCAATGAGGATTCTTGGCAGAGTCCTTAGACTCTAAGTTAAGAGTTATTTAATTTTACCCTGTCTTGATCCAGAGAACATTTAAGATAAATCAAGATTGACAGGTTTGAGATGGGTCAAGACTGGATAAAAAACCGAGGCACCAAGTGGAGCCTGGACTGAGAACGGGCACAGGCGCTGCGCCTGCAGCGACGTCCGAGTCATACTTAGCTCTGCAGACTCTAGCAACCAAGGTAAGAAGGGAAACACGTCACTTACACAGGTCACAGTGTCCATGAGATACAAACAAACCACTTGTTCCTCAGAAGAGGCACAGCCAGCCTCAGTGTGGTAGACAGATGAGATTTCCTTCCTGAAAGACTCCAAGAATGACGAAGGACAGTTCTCAGCAGAGCCTCCCACAGACTCGGATGCTTTCCCCGTGGCAGAGCAACCAATGTCTCTTTTGCCCAGAACCCCCTTGGTTTTAGTGCAGTCTGGGGCAAACTGAGAAGACTGGTCTCATTTTTCAAAATGTAACTTTATATTTATTTGCTTTATGTGCATGGTGTTTTACCTGCATGTATGTCTGTGTGAGGGTGTTGGATTTCTTAGAACAAGAGTTACAGATAATTTTGAGCTGCCATGTGGGCGTTGGGAATCGTTCATACCCCTGTTCTCTGGAAGAGTGGCCAGCGCTTTATTTATTTATTTATTTATTTATTTATTTATTGGTTTTTTGAGACAGGGTTTCTCTGTGGTCCTGGCTGTCCTGGAACTCACTCTGTAGACCAGGCTGGCCTCGAACTCAGAAATCTGCCTGCCTCTGCCTCCCAAGTGCTGGGATTACAGGCGTGCGCCACCATGCCCAGCTCGGCCAGCGCTCTTAACTGCTGAGCCATCTCTCCAGCCGTGACTGGTCTAATTTTGGGTTACAGTTCAGGTTGTGTATGAGCCAATGAGAAGGCTTATCAGGTAAAGGCACCTGCCACCAAACCCGATGACCTGAGTTTCCTCTCCAGAACACACATGGTGGAAGGAGAGAACTGAATCCCACGAGTTGCCCCTCGACCTCCAGAGCATGTTGAAGGTAGCATTAAATGGCTTTTCCTTTGTTTGCTTGTTTTGTTTTATGTGTATTGGTGTTTTTTGCCTGCATGTATGTCTGTGTGAGTGTGTTGAATCCCCTGGAAATGGAAATTTAGACAGTTGTCAGCTGCCATGGGGGGTGGGGGGCGGGTTGCCAGGAATTGAACCTGGGTCTCCTGGAAGAGCAGCCAATGCTCTTAACTGCTGAGCCATCTCTCTGGTGCCTCACATTAAATGGTTTGTTTTTGTTTTTTAAATATTTTTATTTTATGTGTACAGACATTTTTGTCTACATATATATTCATGCACTGCTTGCATGTCTGATGCCCATGGAAGCCAAAAGAGGACTTTAGATACCCTGGAACTGGTGTTACAGTTGGTTGTGAGCTGCCATCTAAGTGTTGGGACTCGAACCCAGGTCCTCTGGGAGAGTGGTCGGTGTCCTAACTGCTGAGCCATCTCTGCAGTACCCTTACACACACACACTTGTTTTTAAAAGCTTTTGTAAGCCGGGAGGATAACCCCATTGGAAGAGAACAAGTTTAACATACTTAAGGTTCTCTATTCCATCCCCAGTAGGGGTAAAAAGACACAACCACAACAAAGTCACTTCATCTGAGATTAGTCTGCAAAGTTGTGCATAATTAAAATTATTCTTTTTTTTTTTTTTTTTTTTTTTGGTTGTTGTTTTGGTTTGGTTTACTTATTTTTTGGTTTTTTGAGACAGGGTTTCTCTGTGTAACATCCATGGCTACCCTCGAACTTACTTTGTAGACCAGTCTGGCCTCAAATTCACAAATATCTGCCTGCCTCTGTCTCCTGGGTACTGGGATTAAAGGCATGTTCCACTACACCCAGCTATTTTTTATTTTTTATTTTTTTGAGGCAGGCTTTCATGTAGCCCAGGGTAGCCTCAGATACCTTAAACTCTTGATCCTTCTGCTTCTACCTCCCAAATGCTGGCATAACAGATCTGCATCACCACACACAGATCAAAATTCCGTCTGTAAAGTCTCTTCACTCTTCATCCCTGAAGGAAAACAGAGCACTGTCACTAAATATACACAGCCTTTTCGTCCCCTGCCCATGGAATAGGCTACAGTTCCTTTAGACTTGCCCAAGGGTCTCACCACTACAATCATGTTCAGTGTGCAAGATGCACACACAGGAAGGAATGGATGTGAAGGAATGAAGCCCCTTGTCACTGAGACTCTCGGGAGGGACGCCAGCTCACCTCTCCTCGGACACCCCGAGCCTGGTTGGAGCCGGCTATACACTCTATATTTAGCATAAAATCTATTTATTTCTGTCTCTCTCTAGTCTTTTGATAGCAAATATAATTGAATTCTGTAAGCCGAACCAAAACTGTACCTATCTCACAAAATTGCTGAAGAATTTAAAAGGCACAGTATTGTGGGCTGTGGCTGTCGTGGCCAGTCAGTCACTTGGCCTGGGTTTGGTTCCCCAGCAGCTACGGATGAAGAGTGATCTTCAAGTGTATTAAACACAAGCAGTTTGTTTTGTGTCTTTAGATTTTTGGTTTACATTTCTGAAACAGGGTTTTATGTAGCCCAGGCTGGCCTTGAACTCCCGATCCTTTCCAATCTATGCCCCGAGTGCTTGGATTCTAGGCATATGCCACTATATGAGGTGCTGAGGATGGAATTCAGGGTGTCATGCAGACTTATCAAGCACTCTACCAGCTGAGGTACAGCCCCAGCCCATCTCCTGTGTTTTCTATGGCAATTCTACGTAGAAGCCCTGTTGGGAATTTGGCAAAAGACCTTGTATCAGAAACAGGTTGTAGGGGGTTAGCCCTCGGTAGTCATAAAGGACCACAGAGGTCCCTAGGCACAGTGGGCAACCTTCTTCAGAGTCTTCCAGAGTGAGGAACTCGGAGTCTCTCACATGGGCTGCATTAAGGAGGAGAGTGGGCCTGTGGCCTTGCCTCTGCCACCACACTCGGTGAGCGACTCCAAGGCACCCAGACAGCAACCTTTCCTGAGCCCCTGGTGTTTAGACTGTACATCCCCTTCCCCTGTGGCTCCACGGTCTCTGGGGGCAGGCAGCCCTGGCTGGCTGGGATCTGTCTGGAAAACTGGCACACTGGGCTGTGTGCCAGGAAGGCGGCCACAAGCCAGGGAGACACAGAAAGTGAAACGGGACCCGGTAGAATGCTGTGGAGATGTGAGGGCTGGGACTGGCAGACAGAGGCGAGTTCAGGGACAGGGGGACTGGGGCTGGGGCCGTGCCTGCAGGGAGGGAGGTCACAAATGGGGTGGGTTCTGAAGGCTCAGTGGAAAGGAATCTATCTGATCCTTATTTCCCAGAGGCTTAGAGAAGGATGGTTCGACACCTGCGGTGACTAAATTCTAGGATAATGGCCGTGAAGTCTGACGTAACTTTCGGGACTGAACCGTCTTCACGGCTCAGCAGTGCTGTGAACAGCCAGCCACTTACCCTCTCCCGAGACTCAGCTTCCATGTCTCTTACATGGAAACTCTGTGACATCCCTATACTGTAGGATTGTTCTGAGGATTAGATAAAATGACTAACACTGGTACATGGCACGACATTCACGTTGGTTCTACTAGCCAGTTTTATGTATGTAAACTTTATCTTCACACTAACCCAGGGGAGGGGATATTTTCTTCCTCACCTCTGAGGTGATAAAATGGTAGGCCAGAGAGGCCAAATAATTTGCCCCGAGTCACACAGCTAGCAAGTGGTGGAGATGGGACTTAACCTCCTGTGGAGACCATTGGTTACCAAGCTGCGATTCCACTCGTTTCCATGAAGTACAGTCGCCCGCACGCGAGAGCTGCTCTGTCCCTATCAGCTGCCAGCTTCGCAACTGCGTTTTGATAGCTTTACTGGGATATATTTTGCATATTATGAGTACATTTTGGCTATTAGGGAATCTTTCTGAGCCTACGTCCCCTCACGTCACACCTCTCTGGTTTCCAGTTTGATCCCCAGAATGTGTCTAGTGCCGGGCTGCTCCCTTGTATCTCCACAATCTTGAGATTTGCAGTAGCAACCAGCCCTGCCTGGTGTGGCGGCAGCTAGCTTCCTTCCTGTCTGTTGGTGACTCAGTCATTAGCCTAAATGATGGGATCCCAGGACTGACAAGCCTCTGACAGATCCCAGAACCACTGCAGGTCCGGAGCAGATGCCTTCCACTCCAGAGCCCGGCAGCTACATAAACAAACTACACAATTTGCAGGGTCCAGTATATAATTAAAAACGTGGGGTGTCCTAGTGTAGTGTCTGTTGCTGTAATAAACACCATGACTGAAAGCAGTCTGGGGGAGGAAAGGGTTTATTTGGCTTACACCTCCACACTGAGGGAAACCAGGACAGAGGCTGAAGCAGAACCAGAGAGGTTGTAGCTGGGTTGTCTGTGATTCGGCAGTGACGGAGGAGAAAGGTCCAGCTTTTTAGCTAGTTCATTGTCCCTCAAGCAAGATGTTCCACCCGCAGCTCCAAAAACTTACTTTGGTAAACTTGATAAACTTGCTTTGGGGAAAGTAGGATGTTGTTGTTGTTTTGGGTTTTTTCGAGACAGGGTTTCTCTGAATATCCCTGGCTGTCCTGGAACTCACTCTGTGAACAGGCTGGCCTCAAACTCAGAAATCCGCCTGACTCTGCCTCCCAAGTGCTGGGATTAAAGGCGTGCGGCACCACGCCCGGTAAGAGTAGGAATTTTCCAGTTACTGCCAGCCACTGGCCTGTGCCATGTCTTTTATGAAGCTCTGAGGGCGGAGAGAGAGGCCTAAAGACCCCCAGCCCGTGGCTCTCAGCCTTCCTAAAGCTGAAGCCCTTTATCTCAGTTCCTCATGTCTTAGTGGCCCCTAACCCTAAAATTATTTTGTTACTACTTTATAACTGTAATTTTGCTGTTACGAATTGTAATGTAAATATCTGTGTTTTCTTATGGTCTTAAGCAACCCCTTTGAAAAGGTGGTTTGACATCCAAAGGGGTCATGACCCACAGGTCGAGCACCGCTAAAGTCTAGCCCAAACCAAACACTGACCTGGAGCTTTAATCCAAATTCCACCCTTTGCAAAGGTACAGGCCCTGAGTGGATCCTGCATCTTTTGTTCCTTTCCTCCTGCCAAGTACCCACTAGAAGCTGAGTCTAGACAGTGCAAAACAAAGGCGACATTAGGCTCCCAGAAGGCTAAAGGTCAGCTGGGCTCTCGCCCCCTACATAGCGCCTACATGCAGCTGATGGGCCTTAACTTAAGATTCAGTCTGATCTTTTTCTTTTCTTTTGTTATTTTGAAACAGGGTCTTAAGTTTGTAGCCCCAGATGGCCTGGGACTCATTCTCTAGGCCTTGAATCTGCAGCAATTGGAGGGCTGGGATTATAAGTATGTGACACCTCATCCAGCTACAATCTGGTGTTTATAGGATCCTGGGCCACACTCCCCTGAGGCACCAACTCTGAGGCCTGGGAATTTGTCTGCTATGCCAGGACCCTTCTGAGGTCCTAAGAGTTCTCTCTTCTTCTCACAGAATCAGGGTCACTCTGGCAGGGCCAGCCTAAGCTCAACTCCAGGCCTACCATGTACTCACTATGACCTTGGGCAAACTACCTCTGAGCCTCTGTTTCCTCATCTGCAAAATGAGCTCCATTTGCCCAGCCTGCCTTCCGGGCACTCTCCTCCAGGAGGTCCCTGCACACGGATGGCCTGACAGCAGTTAAGGTCACTATTCCTACCTACCCCCCAGCAGCTTCCTGATCACAGCTTCCTGCCACTGGCTTCTGGAGACTGCTGGGGCTTCAGGGAACCTGGTCAGAGGCCATCAGCGGGTGGAGAGCAGTGTCAGCTGCTATTCCTGGAGTAATGGGACCCAGCTGGTTTCAGGTTCCCTCAGGGAGCCCTGGCTGGAGGCAGTTTGCTAAAGGTTAGCGGGGTGTCCAGCTTGGGCCTGTTCTCCTGGGCCCTCCGTGCGGTCAAGCTGAGAGGACTCTGGAGCACAGAGTGAGCTGCGGGGACACCATGTCTCTCTGCAGCTGGCCTTAGCTTCTAACTCCTATTCCCCAGAATCTACTCAAGCCTCAAGATATGGCACATGTGCTGCTTGGTTTCCGGCATCTGAATGGAAGGACGCAGGCAGGACAAAGTCCTAATCCCAACTGCCGTCCACAGGGTCTGTTGTAGCTACTTTGGCTGAGACTCTGTTTCTCTGTCTGAAAAATGGAGAGAATAAAAGTTTCCTTGCAGGGTTGCTGAGAGGACTAGAATCGTTTGTACTCAGACAGTGGTCATGATGGAGACCGTGAGCTCCTAAGTGACAAATGCTACCAGCGTCTCTGTGTCCCCAGCATTCAACCTGAGTGCTGGCTGAGGGAGTAAGGAGGAGCAGAGGGCAAAGCTGGGCTGATCTAATCACGGATGTGTCCCTTTGTGGACAAGCTTAGTTCCCAGAGCCCTGCCAAAGGTGGGAGAGCCTTTGAGAGAGGCCTTAATGGAGAATTTTAGGTCACTGTGGGGTAGGGGATGAGGTAAGTCTTTTGTATGTGGATATGCGTGTGAGACATGTATGCATGTGCCCTCATGTTTCCATGTGTATGCAAGTGCAAGTGGAGGCCAAGTTTGAGAGCAAGTATCTCCCTTGACCACCTCCATCTTATATGTTGGGGCAGGGTCTCTCACCTGAATCCAGAGATTGCTGATGTGGCCAGTCTAACTAGTTCTGCTTGTTCTGGGGATCCCCTCTGCCACGCAAGATGTGGAACTGTAGGATGACCACACCCTCCTGGCTTTCGTGGTTCTGAGGATGTGACCTCTGTCCCACATGTTTGTACAGCAAGCGCTCACCTGTGAGTCATCGCTCCAGGCTCGCTCCCTCTCGGCAGTTCCTCCTTTCTTTCTCTTTCGGTTTTTCATGAGAGGGTTTCTCTGTGCAGCCCTGTCTGTCCTGAAACTTCTCTGCAGACCAGGCTGGCTTCAAACTCACAGAGACCTGCTGGGATTAAAGGCATGGGCAATCACTACCTGGTCCCCTTGGTAGTTCTTAAGAATGTTGTTGCCGGGAGGTGGTGGCGCACGCCTGTAATCCAGCACTTGGGAGGCAGAGGCAGGCAGATTTCTCAGTTCGAGGCCAGCCTGGTCTACAGAGTGAGTTCCAGGACAGCCAGGGCTACATAGAGAAACCCTGTCTTGAAAAACCAAAAAAAAAAAAAAAAAAAAAAAATGTTGTTACATAACTGGTGGTGTGTAATCCTAGTGCTGTAAGAATTTCACTAATTCAGGGCTAGCCTTGGCAGTGGAGCAAGCTGAGATGCCAGCTGTGCGTGTCTGAATGAAGTGGCCCCAGTAGGCTCCTATCTAAATCTCGGTCCCCAAGTGACTATTTGGGAAGATGTAAGAAGTGTGACACTGTTGGAGGAGGTGCATCACCAGGGACCAGGCCCCAAACCAAAGCCTTTCTTTTATATTACCTTATAAAAGATGTTTTGTTTGTTTTTTGTTTTTTTTGTTTTTTTGAGACAGGGTTTCTCTGTATAGCCCTGGCTGTCCTGGAACTCACTCTGTAGACCAGGCTGGCCTCGAACTCAGAAATCCGCTTGCCTCTGCCTCCCAGAGTGCTGGGATTACAGGCGTGTGCCACCACCGCCCGGCTTATAAAAGATGTTTTATCAGCCAGGTGGTGGTGGTGGTGGTGGTGGTACATGCCTTTAATCCTACAATTTGGGAGACAGAGACAGAGGCAGAGGCAGAGGTGGGCAGATCTGTTATCAGAGTTTGAGGCCAACCTGGTCTGCAGAGTGAGTTTTGGGGCAGCTAGGACACAGAAACCCTGTCTCAAAAGGTGTTTTATCCTAGCAACAGAAATGTAACTAATACGGTAGCCTGGGCTATTTGTCAAGACCCTGCCTAAAAAAAAAAAAAAAAAAAAAAAGCAAAACATAAAATAATGAAAAAAGGAACACGTCCATGAGTCAGCTCCATCTCAGCTGCCTAAGCCTGAGACCCTCCGCTCTATTCTGGGACCCCATGTAAAGGCTCAAAGAACCAGCACCACAAAGTTGACCTCTGACCTCCATGTGAGCTCTGAGACACTCACTCCCACTGCACAGAGAAACAGGAATAAATAAATGAGCAGATACAATAAGAATAGATATTTAAGATAGGAAAAGGGGAGCGAGCTGTTGGCACACACCATTAACCCCAGCACTTGGGAGGCAGAGGCAGACAGATCTCTGAGTTCAAGGCCAGCCTGGTCTACAGAGTGAGTTCTAGGACAGCCAAGGCTACACAGAGAAACTGTCTTGAAAAACAACAAAAGAACAAAAATATAACTAAAAAGTCAGTGGTTAAGACCGCTGGCTACTCTTCCTGAAGTCCTGAGTTCAATTCCAACCAACCACATGGTGGCTCACAGCCATCTGTAATGGGATCTGATGCCCTCTTCGAACATGCAAGCACACAATGTAAATAGAGCATTCATGCATAAACTACATAAACCTTTAAAAAACGAAAAATGTCTGCTCTGTGACACTTAGATTTTGAACTTCCAGAACTCTGAACTAAATCAATCTCTTCCTCCTCTTCCCCCTCCTCTCCTTGATCCTTGATCTGCCCGCCTCTGTGCTGGGATTATAGGCATGTGCTACCAGTGCCCGGCAACCTCACTTTTTTTTTTTTTCTCAGTTTTTGGGGTTTTTTTTCAGTTTTTGTTTTGTTTTGTTTTTTCGAGACAGGGTTTCTCTGTGTAGTCCTGGCTGTCCTGGAACTCACTCTGTAGACCAGGCTGGCCTCGAACTCAGAAATCTGCCTGCCTCTGCCTCCTGAGTGCTGGGATTAAAGGCGTGCACCACCACACCCGGCTGCAACCTCACTTCTAATAAAGTTAGCTGACTCGGGTATTTCGCTGTAGCGCAAAGCTGAAGAATGTAGACACGGAAACCCCATTTGGCGTCTGTGTTTCAGGCTTTCCGTACTAATTCCTATTACATCTTACCTACAAGCATCGCCTCTGCATTTGCCTGGCCCTCGAGCATCCAGCTTGGCTTGCATGTGCCTGGGAGCGGAAGTTCACCTCCTCAGGTTTCCCGTTATGCCAAGCAGAATCTTCTTCCTTCAACTCTGTGTCTATGATCTGAGGTTTGTGTCCCCTGGGCCTGCTTCTGCTCTCCAGCTCTGTGTACAACAAACCTCGGTCCGCTTCCAGGAGAAATTAGGAACTAATTTCTCATCCATCCATCCTTTTATCCTTTCATTAGCCTTCAAAGTGGAGACCGTCTCTACTGCAGAGATGAGGAACAGTCTCAGAGAGGATGTAAGCTTTCTTATCTGACAGGGTTTTGGTTTGTCCGGTTAGTTGGTTTTGGTTTGTGTTGGGGTTCTACCTTTTTTTTTCCTTGGTTTTGGTTTTTGGTTTTGGTTTTTCTGTGTATACCAGGCTGGCCCTAAACTATGTAGGTCAGATTGGTCTCAACCTTCCAGCAGTTCTGCCTGAACACTGGGGTTACAGGTTACCACATTCAGCTAATATAATCCATCCACGTGACCAAGCATTTCTCTAAAACGCTGCCATCTCTCTGCTTAGCAAACCTGCTGGAAGACAGGATTTGTCGCCAGAGTTTTCCTTCCTGTCTCTTGCCTTCAATACATGTGTGACATTTATCTTTGCTGAGAGTAGAAGTGAATCAGGTGGAATCCATGCTCCAGGCATTTATGTTCTCCTCCAAACCCTGTGAAAAAGAGCTAGAGGAGAAGAGCACAAGGAGTTAGAACACTGCAGATCCAGGAAGGCTTCCTGGAGGCAACACCTGGGCTATTTTGAGGCTACCCACCCATAGCTGTCCAAGCTCATGTTGAGGAGCAGGAAAGCAAGATGTTGCAATGTAATTGTGTGTAAACAGCTAAAGCTGAGGGGCTAGGGATGTAACTCCATCGGCAGAATGCTTGCTTAGCATGCTGAAGGCCCTGGGTTCAATCCCCACCATTGCAGAAACTGGGTATAGTGGTGCGTGCCTATAAACTCAGCCCCTGGGAGGTGGAGGCAGGAAGGTCAGGAATTTAAGGCCATCTCTGGCTGCAGATTGAATTCAGATCCAGCCATGGTATTGTGCCTCAAAACAACAACAAATACCAGGAGCCAGGGTACAGAGAGGGCAGCGTCCAGCTCAGGAGGATCTGCTCCAGTCACCAGCCAGGGCTGTGTCGCCTGAGGGCTTATGCCTGACTCCTCTGGGCTTTGTTTCAGGTCTAGGATTTCATTTACCAGATCAAGAATGCCTCTCCTTTAAACAGATGTCCCGGAAGAAGGGGAAGTAGGGTGCCTACTGCTAGAGACAGGAGAACTCAGGCACCGAAAGAGGGTCGAGTCCTTGGTCCCTGTTTACAAGAAGCCATGATGAACAAAGACCATCAACTTCTTTTTTTCTTTTTTGTTTTCTTTTTTGAGACAGGGTCTCTCTACATCGCCCTTGCTGTCCTGGAACTAGATCTGTAGCCTAGACTTGCTTCAAACTCACAGAGATCTGCCTGCCTCCCAAATGCTGAGATTAAAGGTGTCTACCACTATGCCTGGTTTGGCCATCAAGAATTTGGAGGGAAAAAAAAGGCTTCATCTAGGTGTGTGGTACATGCCTTTAATCCTGGCACTCAGAAAGCAGAAGCAGGAGACTGTGAGTTCAGGTTCAGCCGGTCTACACAGTGAATGTTCTAGGACAGCCAGGACCATATGAGGAGACACGCTCCCTTCCCCTTTCTCAAGAAACAAAGAGCCACAAAGGGCGGACAGCAGAGGTGAACTCCTTTAATCTCAGCTCGCAGGAGGGGGAGGCAGGTGGATCTCTGTGAGTGTGAGGCTACATCAGTCTACAGAGCTAGTTCTCAGGACAGCCAGGGCTACGAAAAGAAACCCTGTCTCCAAAATCCTGGGTGAGTTGGGGAAGAGGAAGAAAAAAAGCCAATATAGTAAAATAATTTTCAAAACCTATTATTTTAAAAAAACCTTGAAAATAAATAGAAACACCACACATCAAAATTAACCAGATCCAAAAATATCTATGTAACTCAGCAAACTTCTATACAGTGAGGCTGGCATTCGGAATGGAGCTGTGGAGCGTCACATTAAAGTTTAAAGTTTCAGTACTGGAATGTATTTTATTCAAAACCCAAACAAAATCCTGATAGAATTAGAACTAGAACACGATAAGCTTTACATCACGTTTCCTCGCTCATGCTCGTCGCCTGCACGCTATCCTTCAGATTCTAAGCACATGTGGATTACTTAGGAGTCTTTAGCCATGAGGATATTAATTCTGGTCTTGGGCTTTAAATGACCAAGCATGTGCTTTAAGATGCTAGGGTGGCAGTGCTGGGTCCCGTCCCTTCATGATTTTAAGCTCAGAGCCCATTAAAGAGAGCTGGTTTATCTTCTGTGCTTGAGCCATGCTAGCCCCAGCCCACTGGAGGGAGGATGGGGGTGGGGACTGGTGTACATCCCTGTGAACCTGTCATCTCAGCAAGCAGGCACTGACGGTTTGGGGTACCCCCAGCTTCCCTCATGCCTCTGAGGGTAGAGACAGAACCAACCAAATCCCTTGTTCCCCAAGAATTCACATTCGTGTGAGGAGCAGAGACCACAAGAACAGAGGCTGGCAAGTGTCCCTGATGTTGTGTGGAAGCCGGGACGACTGCACCCCTGCAGCCTTCCAGACCAGGCGACCAGAACAGACCAGACGGGGTTCCAGTAAAGGCAACCTTTACTGGATATTCTCCCGGAACTTCTGTTGTTTCTTCCTCATTACATTCATAATAAACTTACAAATGAAAGTGTATATATTCAAGTGATGAATGCATACGTAGGGTACTGATTGTCAGTAGTTACCAAACACATCCACCCCACAACCACCTTTTGTTGTTGGGTGGTAGCTCACACCGACTACAGGCAAATCCCCGATGCAGAAACCCAAGGAACAAGAAGGAGCCAAACACAGCGGCAGGAATTGGCATGGGGTGGGAGACATGGTGGGCGAAGGTCTGTCTTTCCGATTTAAATAGCACAGAGGCCCTGATACATAAACTGTAATACAATCGGCGCTTCTCAGTCCGGAGGAGGGGCAACAGCTGGGAAGAGCTTCCCCTGGGAGCCCCCAGCAGGTGCTGTTCTCAGGGAGTGGGTTCAGGCCACAGAGAAAGAGAGGGGCCCCAAGTCCCCTGCCCCAGGCCCAGCTCTTGCAGCTGCTCTATGCCATCATTCCCCCTCCCCAGAAAGCCCCTTCCTTTGCTCCCCAGATAGTTAAATGATGGCAGCCTGTTTTAAAAGCCAGGCTCCCACAGAAGCTAACAATGCCATGAGGCAAGAAACAATGACCTACCTAACTGAGGAATCTGCCTTTACGGCCCATCTTTCTAAGAGATAAAGGCTGTGGCTTGATCCTCCCAAGGACCTGTCAGAACGCTTTCTTATCTACCTGAACGCAGAAGGTTGGGTAACTTGTCCAAGATCGGAGAGTCAATAAAATGCAGAACAAAGACTGGAAACCAGTATATGCCCTTTGGACCTAAAGATGAGGCCTGGGTCCACCCAGACACAGCAAACCATGAGATGGGAGGCTTCCAGGGGAAGATCTGCGCTGCACAAGCTGCTGAGAAGCCAAAGCTCTCTAAAACTGTATTTAGCCTTGTAGTATCCTCGCCATCATTAGTATGTGTGCATACCTGCATGCTACGGACATTTACCTTGTTTATATGAGGGTTCTGGGGCCTGAACTCCAAGGATCAGGTTTGGGGGCTTGGGGGGGGGCAAGCACTTTTTCCCACTGACTCATCTTAAGAGCCCCTAAAACAGTTACTTTTTCAGGAGTTTTTCTCCTTCCTTGTCATGTGCCCTAAACAGGTCAGTCCTTCTCACTAATCTGGAATGGCGCACACCTGCACCACAGCCGGGGCACTTTCTCTGCCTGTGCTGCTCTGCACAAACGTTTTCAAGCCATTTCATAAAACAAACACCCCCCCCACACAAGTAACTTATTTTTAGATGTATTTACATCTACCTTAAAAAGCAGCAAACAGCTGTTTCTTGTTCAACCCATTCATGCAAGCGTCAAATCAGAATGAATGACTCCCACTGTCTTTGGAACTGCCCAAGCTAAAATTTATGTTCCTTTTTAAATTCATGCCTGACCATGCTCTAAATGTGGCTTATCCAGCTGCCTCCATGCCTTCCCCGCCTCCCTTGCCTCACGCTCCTTAGCGCAGGCCCCACTTCATCCATGTGTCCCACATTGGATTTTTTTTTTTTTTTTTTAAACAGAGTCTCATTATGCAGCCCAGAGTGGCTTGGAATTCAATCCTCTAAATCCCCGGAGCTCGAGCTCGGGGATCACAAGTATACACCACATCTGGCTTGAAATGTAACATTGTGACAGCTAACTTTCTCTATTGTTCCCACCGCCATCTCAGGATGTGACCTAGTGACACAGGCGCCTCAGGTCTCAGGCAGGAATCCTCCATAAATGAGAGTAGGTGCCCAACAGCCAAGTAAGCTGACCCTCAAATCTCAGGAGCCATCCTTTAACTATGAAGACTAGAGTCTTTTCTTTTTTGTCTTTGTTTGGTTTTTCAAGACAGGGTTTACTGTGTAGTCCAGGAATGCCCTCTGTGCACCACACTGGACCTGAATTCAGAGCTCCGCCTACCTCTGCTGTGTGCTTACAAGCTTTCATACTTGGCTTTGAAAAGATGATTCTTACAAAGAACAAAGCAAAAGTATTTGCAACAAAGAGTGCCAGTATTTATGAAAACAGTGTTTTTTGAATAAACACTTAATGTTTTAAAAACGTATTATCTTTATGTTTTGTCTACATGTATGCATACACACGTGTGTCTGGTGCCTGCAGAGGTCAGAGGAGGGCATTGGCTCTAAAAGCAGCAATGGCTCTGAAATACTGAGCTGTCTCCCACTTCAGGCTGTTTTATTGTTGTTGTTGTTTTGACTTTTCAGTACAGAGTTTTTCTAAACAGCCCTGGCTGTGCTGGAATGCACTCTGTAGACCAGGCTGGCTTCCAACTGACCAAGATCCACCTGCCTCTGTCTCCCAAGTACTGGACCAATTCTTAATTTTAAAAAGGGCTAAATTTGGGGGCTAGAGAGATGGCTCAGAAGTCTGAGAGTACTGGCTGCTCTTCCAGGGTTCTGAGTTCAATTCCCAGCAACCGCATGGTGGTGCAAAACCATCTATAATGAGATACAGTGCCCTCTCCTGGTGTGCAGGCATACATGCAGGCAGAACACTATATACATAGTAAATAAGTCTTTGAGAAAAAAGAAAGCGAATTTTCATGATGTGTATGGGTACACGCACACGAGTGTAGGCGTCCTCCAAGGCCAGAGGCACTGGATCCACTGGATCTGTAGTTACTAGCAGCTGTGAGCTGCCTGACACTGGTGCTGAGAATTAAACCCGGGTCCACTGTAAAGACAGCATGTGCTCTTAATCACTGAGCCGTCTCCTGTCCCAGAATATAATACTCAGTGTTTGGATGGGGCCTAGAGAGACGTTATCATCCACTGGGTGTACTTCCTGTAGCACCAGAGGTGGTGCCACATGCCTCAAACCACTCGGGAAGCAGAGTGTGTTCCAGGATGGCCAGGGTTCCACAAAGAAACCCTGTCTTAGACAACTCTGCCTCTCCCTCCCAAGAAAACTCAAAACACCCTAAACAAAGCAAACACTTGTTGCTCTTCTAGAGGCCCTGAGTTTAGTTCCCAGGATCCATATGGTGGTTCACAACTTCCTGTGACTCCAGCTCAAGAGTACCAGCATCCAAATGGTAAGCAGACACGCATGAAGGTAAAATACTCATAGACACAAAGCTAAACGTTAAATAATAAGATTAAAACAAATTACATGTGTATGTGTGTGTGTGTGTGTGTGTGTGTGTGTGTGTGTGAGCAATCTTGCCAGCCTCTATACTATCTTTAAAACATTCAAACTCTACATTTAAAAAATATTGGCACATACCTTTAATCCCAGAACTCGGGAGGCACAGGCATGCAGATCTCTGTGAGTCTGAGACCAGTCTGGTCTACAGAGTGAGTTCCAGGATAGCCAAGGATACACAGGGAAACCCTGTCTTGAAAAACAAAACAAAAAAATATTGGCCACATGTGGTGGCACATACCTTTATTCCCAGTGCTTAGAAAGCAGAGGCAGGCAAACCTCTGAGTTCAGGACAAATCTAGTCTGGACAGAAGGCCCCAGGCCAACCAGAGCGACATAGTGAAACCTAGACTTTCAAAAAGTAAATATAGGCCGGGCGGCGGTGGTGGTGCACGCCTTTAATCCCAGCACTTGGGAGGCAGAGGCAGGCGGATTTCTGAGTTCGAGGCCAGCCTGGTCTACAGAGTGAGTTCCAGGACAGCCAGGGCTAAACAGAGAAACCCTGTCTCGAAAAAAACAAAAAACAAAAAACAAAAAAAAAAAAAAAGTAAATATAGTTTAAAAGTGTGTTAAGACACACACACATTATTTGCTATCTTAACCATATTTAAATGTACAGGCCAGGTCTTTGTTCAGTTTCCTTTTTTAGAGACAGGATTGCTTCTCTGCTCACAGAATGCTGAAATTACAGATGTGTGCACACCCTGCTCTAGTAGCGTACACACACTTCCTTGCAACCAAGCACCAGCAATTCTTGTCTGACAAACCTGAAACCTCTATGTTCATTTAATAATTCTGTACGCACGGTTCTGTACTAGTACATACAGCACGTATCTTTTTGTGACTGGCTTATTTCACTTAGCAGGGTCTTCAGTTTATTCCTGTTGTATCACATCAGAATCTTCTAGTGGCTGCTTCCATTGTGTGCCGGCATCCCGTCTTTTTATTCACCAACATTTGGGCTGCTTGGACCTTTGGCTGATGTTCCTATGAACACAGGCTACAAGGAAGTCCCAGGAGACCCACCTGTCAGTCCCTGCAGATGTGTAGCCAGAAGCAGAACTGCTGGCTCACAGGGCTCGTTTAAACTCTCCTATCTCTCTCACTATCAGGTGCTGAAGCACATGGGCTTAGTCTGCCTCTGACTGATCCCACACTGTAAACATCCGTAAGAGCTGAAGTCCAGGCCTTTCCTCGACTAAGCAGATAGTCGCAAACACTTGCAAGCAATATCATAAAACATAAACTTACTAAGCTGTCAAATCCCAACCAACAGTACATAAGGCTCCAATTTATACGTGTTTAATAGGAGTGGTCCTACTGGGTGTGAGGCAGTATCTGGGTGATTCTGTTTTGAACACGTTTTCTTAGAGCTTTGGTTCACAGCAAAATTGAGACAATATAGCAATTTCCTATTTTTGAAAAATCAGTCCATATGCAAAACGGCCTCGGCACCTCCAGCAGAAGGTTTAGGCAGGCACACCACCCCCCAAGCCCTTGTTGGCTTTATGAGTTGCTCTAATCACATTTTACCAATGTGAAAAATTGGCTCTTGACCTGTACCCACCGGCAAGAGTACGACACTGAGTGGTCTTGTGAGCCTAAAAACTGTCCTCTAACCGTCCTGCCAAGAGAACTTCTCTTAGAATTTTATGTTGTGTGTAAGACTTTCACTTGCATATCTATTGGTGTTACATGTAGGCCTGCAGAGGCCAGAAGAAGTTATTGGATCCTCTGGGACAAGACTTAGAAGACTCTGAGCTGACATGTGGTGATAGAGCCAAACTCAAACTCAGGTCCTCAGTAAGGGCAGCGAGTCCACTTATCTGATGGGCCAGCTCTGCAGTCGGCCACCTCAGATCTAACTGCAGCCCAGGAACAGTGCTCTACCACTGAGCCGCACTGCCAAGCTCTAACTTACCTCTAGTTTCTTTCTTTTATTTTTATTTATTTATTTATTTATTTTGGAGACAGGGTTTCTCTGTGTAGCCCTGGCTGTCCTGGAACTCACTCTATAGACCAGGCTGGCCTCCAACTCAGAAATCTGCCTGCCTCTGCCTCCCAAGTGCTGGGATTAAAGGCGTGCGCTACCACCGCCTGTCTTATTTAGTTTTTTCAAGACAAAGTTGCTATATATAACCCTAGATGGTCTCCAACTCAAGAGATCCACCTGCCTCTGCCTTCGGAGTGCTAAGACTAAAGGAGTGCATCCACTTTTTGAGGTCACCAGTAGCCTACAGCTGCAATCAAGAATGGAGCCCTTTCAGATCGGCCTTTTGTTTGGTAGTGCCCTCTACATCTTTGGTGATTCATTTCTTTTTTGTAGTAGATATTCCATCATCTGGATATATCATTACCCTTGCATTTACTGAAGGACACCTTCACTGCTTCCAAGTTTTGGCAATTATAAACAGGCCCCTAAGAAAATGCACGTGCTGCTTTTGGCATGAGCGTACTTCCAGTGCCCCCAGGGAATTATAAAGGGACAAGATTACCAAAATATGCCGACTGTTTTGTTTAAATACTGATCAACTGTCTCCCCAAGTGGCTGTGCCACAGTTTGTCCCAGTTCATGACGCTTGTCCCTGCCACTCCGCACCCCACCTGCATTGCTGTGCGGCCCCTCTACTCAAGGCAGCGTGCGCAGTGCATCCGCGCCCCTCCTGCCACGCTACGGAGGGTATCTCACACGCACATTTGCCATTTCTGTATCTTGTTCTCTTCCTTTAGACAGGATCTCGCTATGGACCCTGGAACTTCCTATGTGTGCCGCCAACACAGCTCTGAGTTGTCTTTTAATCAAGCCATTTGCCTTGTTTTACATTTTATTACATGTATTTATTTATTTTGTGTGCACTCCTCCGTGCGTTAGAGAGCAACAGGCAGGAATCGGTTGTCTACTTCCACTGTGCAGTCTCAGGACTAAACGGAGGTCATCAGGCGCTGCAGAAGCCTTTGTGTGGTTTTATGAATAGTTGCCCATGATTAGTATCTTTCCAATGCTGGTTGGCCTATGGTATTCAATCATACCAAATACTATTTTCTAAAAACACACTTGATGTCTTTTAAAAACTATCTCTGCAGTCAGGAAAAACCCTCTCCTGTATCAACTTCGGAAGGCAGGGGGCTGTGCTCACAACCTTCAAGGCAAGCCTTTCTTCTAGAGCAGAGCTGCCAGACTGGAAGGGGGACCAGGGCAGTGACAGCCGAGGTCCAGTTATCAGAGGGAAAGGACAAGCCCGCCCCCTGGTGACAAGTAGAGAAACAACAGAAGGAAAAAATTCTTAAAAAGGCACATAGGCACACACACACACACACACACACACACACACACACAAAGACAGCCACCATGATAAACACACTCCCTCCATCCATCCTGCCAGGACCTGGAGAACAGCAGTATAACAGATGGAAAAGCAACTGAAACACTTCCTTCATCTGGACAGCTGGACAGACTCAGTCCTGCCCAGCACAGTGGCGCATGCCTGTGACCAGCACCAGTGGGGCAGGGGAGGGCTACGAGTTTAAGGCCAGCAGAAGGTAGAACAGGGCCTGTTTCTAAACAAACCAGGAAGAAAGGGCTCTGCTCAGTGGACCTTTCTGTCATCATGTCCCACATTCCTAGCTGGAGCTGCTTCCAGAGTCATCCGCCTTCGTGTGGGCAGCAGAGCCAGCCGAGAGGCTAATTTTTAACCTCCAGCGATTTGTCTAGAGGGGAAGCCTAGGTTTTGTCTCCTTTGGCAACAGCAAGGCTAATATAACCACCTCAACTTTCTGCAGTGCGAAGCTCCTGATCCCTCTAAACCTGCTGAAGGTCTGACTGGATCGGCAAGGAGCCCACACCAGGCTGGGTTATGTAAGGCAGAGGGTGGCAGTCGTGACTGCCTCACTGTTCTAAGACCTCTGTTATGCAAATTAGGACACTTTCTAATTTTCAAGCTCCTCTGACTAAAATGATAATAATGGCTGACTCTTTCAGGCCCATGGCTGCTAAGTTCCTACCTTCTTCTCTTTGTCTCCCCAACCCCCAAGTCTACAGCTCTGCAGTCTGCTGCTATTTTTCACAGGTCCAGTTTAGAAATTAAGACGCCCCCCCCCATAAATGTAGGTGTCTTCACAGAGTACACACAAAGGATTATTTACTAAAACACTCCTGGCCACTCCCAGCAGGTGACACTCTGGAGCAGATGGCACTGAGTGACCTCCAAGGGCTCATGTGGATGGGAGAGGAGCTGCCAGGGTGCGGCCGGCTGTGGCTGGGAAGGGGGCTGGGCCGCACGTTACCCAAATGTTAAAGGCTGGACACTCTTCTGCTGTTCTTTGTGCAGCTGCCGGGCCCTGTTTTTCAGCACTTCGGCCTTGGCCTCGTCCTTATCAACGCCATCCCCCAGTTTGTACATGCGGCTGGCATTGGCGCAGGCCCAGATGTGGCCCAGGTCACAGGCCTTCATTGAGTATTTACACGCCAGACCCATGTCCTTAGGAAAGCCAGGGGCGCCCTGTAGAAACATGGCACTGAGGTTAAAACAGCTGGCGGCATAGCCGCCATCACAGGCCCTGGTGTAGTAGTCCCTGGCCTTCCCCAGGTCAGGCTGGCCATCTTCATTGACCTGACCGTCATGTGCCAGGAGTCCAACGTTGTGACAGGATTCCACAGACTTCTTTCCTGATTTCTCACAGGCCATCAGAAAGCAGGAAGAGGCAGCCTTTAGGTCCTGAGTCAGGCCACCTGCAAAGACAGAAAGCAAAGAAGAAAAAGTAAATTCAAGGGCTGGCCAGAAAGCCCAGTGGGAGAGCTTTTGCTTAACATGTCAGAGGGCCTGGGTTCATTCCCCAGTCACCACGGCTGAACCTTTGTCTCTAGCAAGGTGGGGAACAATCACACCCTGTGAGCTAAAGCAATAGGGAGGAGGGTAGCCAGTCAGGTAGCCACGAAATCTTCGGTTCACACACAGGAAGAGACATGCCAAATCAGAGCACCAGAGACTACCTCCTGGGACTACAGTGAGAACAGAGCATTTTAAAATAACTGAATGTTTCTTAATCTAAACTTACAGTTGGCCTTACATATGTATGAGTTCTGCATATGCAGATTCCATTAGTTAAAAACACTATTACAGCATTCAACCCAGACAGCAGCTGCAAATTTAACTAAGCAAGGACTGAAAATATTCAGGGGGAAAAAAAAACATGGCTGTGCTAAAAATGTATGGACTTTGCCATCATTATCCCCAGAACGGTATACCAACTATTTACATTAGTGTTTATCCTGTCTTAGGTAACACAAACTAGAAATGATTTCAAGTGTATGAAAGGATGTGTGTGTATTTATGTGAATACTCTGTGCACAAGGACCTGGAAAACCTAAGGATTCTGAGCCTACAAAGCTATAGGAAATAACCTCCCAGGGCAGACTTAAAAAAAACAAACAAAAAAAGCCTAGTGTGAGCTACATGCCTTTAATCTTAGCCCTTGAAAGGCAGGAGACAGGGAGATGTCAAAGAGTTCTCTGACACCAGATATACATAATAACAGATACCTTGTCTCAAAACAAACAAACAAACACAACACAACACAACACAACAAAACCCCTAAAAAAACAAAAAAGAAAGAAATGGAGCCGGGCGTTGGTGGCGCACGCCTTTAATCCCAGCACTTGGGAGGCAGAGGCAGGCGGATTTCTGAGTTCGAGGCCAGCCTGGTCTTCAGAGTGAGCTCCAGGACAGCCAGGACTACACAGAGAAACCCTGTCTCGAAAAACCAAAAAAAAAAAAAAAAAAAGAAAAGAAAGAAATGACCCAGGTGCTGGGAATGGAGGTAAACATCGATAATCCCAACACAAAGAAAGCAGAGGCAAAAGATAAAGTCTGAGATCTCGCAAACTACAGAAGGTTGTTTGAAAAAAAAAGTGGTGGTCATTTTTTCTTGTTTATCCAGTTCTGGGATTTTGTTCTTTTTGAATCAGAGTTTCCTTGCACGTGCCCATGCTGGCCTTGAACCCTGAGTGCTATCATTAGAGAGAGATGCACCACGGTATCTGACAAGGACGGAACTCGAGTCCCTTCTTCCTGTGAGACAAATTCAGTGACCTACTGCCATTGTGTTTTAAGAATCATTTATGTCCGGGTAGTGGTGGCGCACGCCTGTAATCCCAGCACTTGGGAGGCAGAGACAGGCGGATTCCTGAGTTCGAGACCAGCCTGGTCTACAGAGTGAGTTCCAGGACAGTCAAGGCTACACAGGGAAACCCTGCCTCAAAAAAACCAAAAAAAAAAAAAAAAAAAAGAATCATTTATGTATGTGAGTACACTTTCACTGTCTTCAGACACCCCAGAAGAGGGCATCGGATCCCAGGACAGATGTGGTTGCTGGGAAATGAACTCAGGACTTGTGAAAGAGCAGTTATTGCTCTTAGCCACTGAGCCATCTCTCAGTGACTTACTTCTAATAAACAGAATGTGATAGAAATGAAAAAATGTGACCCTCCAACAAAGATCATTAGACGCTGCTGGGCTAGCAAGCTAGCTGTCAGGTAAAGGCTTGCTAGCAAGCCTGACCTTCAATTTCTGGGACTGACAAAGTAAAGCATTTGCTATGGTACACACATGCCCACAGATGGACAGACACACATAGAAAAATGCTCATTTAAAAAGGCATTGGAGCCGGGCGTGGTGGCGCACACCTTTAATCCCAGCACTTGGGAGGCAGAGGCAGGCAGATTTCTGAGTTCGAGGCCAGCCTGGTCTACAGAGTAAGTTCCAGGACAGTCAGGACTACACAGAGAAACCCTGACTCAAAAAAAAAAAAAAAAAAAAAAAAAGGCATTGGATTCTCTTCTCTCTCTCTTTTTAAGAAGAGATCTTTCTATTACATAGTTTTGGCTGTCCTGGAGCTTTCTTACGTAGCTCACACTAGCCTCAGAAGATATATACCAGTCTCTGGCTCTAAATGCTGGGGCTGTCCAATGTTCTCTCCTTTCCTCTCCTTCCCCACCCTCCCTCTCTCCTATCTTAGTGAATTCAGATGAGTGCCTGCATGTATGTCTTTGTATCACACGCATGCCTATGGGGCATCAGATACCACAGAATCGGAATTACAGAGAGTTGTAACTGCTATGTGGGTGCTGGGAATAGAACCCAGCTCTCCTGGAATAGCAGCCAGTGTAAACCACTGAGCCAAACATTTTTGGGTTCTCTTTACTGGGGTACTTACTTTGAAGGAAGCTAAAAACAGATCACAAGGAGACTTGATCAAGCAGCCCAGGGAGAGATGGAGAGCTCACATTTGCGGGATCTCCTGACAATAGCTGACAGGAGCCGCGGCCTTGCTGTCAGGCCAGTGAGTAAGTCAACATCTAACCGGGAGCATCAATCAAGCCTTCCAACAACTACAGCAATGCCTCCCTGTCTAGTGTTTTGACCAAGACACCCAGCTAAACCAACCCCAAACTCCTAACCCATAGAGGAAAAGAGATAACTTGTTATCTGGCAAGAACTTAGCATTATTTAAGAGATTAGGGCATGAGAAAAATTGAAGGGCTAATTAATCAATTCTTACTCTGTGCTCAGTATATTCTGATAGCTTACTAATATTTTTTTCTTTTTTTTTTTTTTTTTTTTTTTTTGGTTTTTCCAGACAGGGTTTCTCTGTATAGCCCTGGCTGTCCTGGAACTCACTCTGTAGACCAGGCTGGCCTTGAACACAGAAATCTGCCTGCCTCTGCCTCCCAAGTACTGGGATTAAAGGTGTGTGCCACCACCGCCGCTCAGCTTCTGTTTGTTTTATACAAGTATTTTGTCTGTGTTCATGTACATGTATCACTCACTGTGTGTACCTGGGGCCTGAGGAGGTCAGAAGTTGAGTCTCTGGGAACCGGAGTCACAAATGGTTGTGAACCTGGGTTCTCACCAGAACAACCAGTGCTCTTAACTACTGAGCCATCTCTACAGCCCACAGATCAGTATCTTTACCTGAGCTGCCCAAAGCAATTGCATTTTGTTCTAGCTTATCCAGTTCCATCCAACTGCTCTCCAGCACCCCAACCACCACATCCTACCGAGCAGAACGTTCTCACACAGCTTCCGTAGGTCCACTGTTTTCAACAGAAAACAAATTGTTCTAACAAACCGACCCCTACCCCCCACCCCATGCCTCTGGTGTGATGTACCTGTGATCTGGACTTTAGTCACCCATCCTACTCCAATTCAGGTGGAGAGTTCTTTCTCATGGAGTCTGCTCTCAGCCTCTGACAATTAAAGAACTCTTTGCTGGCCTTGTATTCATGGTGGTCTGTAGTCTACTCAAGAAGGCATTTCATACCTATACTATCTATCTATCTATCTATCTATCTATCATCCAACCATCCATCCATCCATCCATCCATCCATCCATCCTTACAACAATCCTATGGAGCAAGAACTATTTCTTTCATTATGTTTTTATTTTGACTTCTGAGACAGGATCTCAATCTATAATCCAACTAAGTCCAGGCCCTACTTCTCCCAGTTTACAGATGATAAAACTTGGACACAGTTAAAAATGCCTAGCTAAGGCTAGGATGGTTGTCACACCTAATCTGTAATTTTTTACTCAGCAAGCAGAGCCAGGAGGTTCCTGAACATTCCAGGTCAGTTTGGACTACAAATTGAATTCTAGTGTCTTATTTAGGGTGTCTTATTTAGGGTTTCTGTTTGGGTTTAGACCCTGGGACAAGGGACTGAGGTGCATATTTCCCATATCAAAACAGACCTGAGCCGGGCGTTGGTGGTGCACGCCTGTAATCCCAGCATTTGGGAGGCAGAGGCAGGCGGATTTCTGAGTTCCAGGACAGCCTGGTCTACAGAGTGAGTTCCAGGACAGCCAGAGCTACACAGAGAAACCCTGTCTCAAAAAGCCAAAAAAAAAAAAAAAAAAAAAAAAAAAAAAAAGAACCCCCCAAAAAACAAACAACAACAACAAAAAACCAGACCTGGCCTCCAGGTTCTCCCAGCATCCCTCAGTCCCTAACTGGCATATCTTACTCCTAACTCTGAACTTCCTGGCCCAGAGGCTGGGCCGCCCCTCCCCCAGAGGCTCCTCCCTATATAATCCAGACATTTGTCCCTCCCCCTCAGCCTCCTCCTCCTTCTCTCCTCTTTCTGCCCTGTCTCTTTTTCTTCCTCACCACCCATGGCGACTCCCCTGGACTCAGTCCTTGGGACCAGTGAACTCCCCGGAAAGCAGCTTCCCAATACACCTGCCTTTAATATAATCTAATCTGGCTTGAACTGGCTCATTTCACCAGCAGAGAAATATCCTATCAGTTTCTAATGCTGTGCTGAAACACCATTACTACTAAAAGCACCTTGGGGAGGAAAGAGTTCATTTGGCTACACTTCCATAATCCATCACTGAAGGAAGTCAGGACAGGAACTCAAGCAGGACAGAAACCGAGAGGCAGGAGCTGACGCAGAGGCCATGGAGGGTGCTACTTACTGGCTTGCTCCCCATGGCTTGCTCAGACTGCTTCTTACAGAACCTAGGACCACCTGCCCAGGTATGGGCCCGTCCACAAGGGGCTGGACCTTCCCACATCTATGCTAATTAAGAAAATGCCGCTGGGGAGATGGCTCAGCTGTTAAAGGCTAAGGCCCCCTGAGCTGGGTGGAGCTCTCTCCAGTCACCTTCCTTGGGCTGGAAAGGTGGCTCAGCGGTTAAGGGCACTGACTGCTCCTCCAGAGGTCCTGAGTTCAAATCCCAGCATCCACATGGTGGCTCACAACCATCTGTAATGAAATCTGATGCCCTCTTCTGGGGTGTCTGAAGACAGCTACAGTGTACTCACATATAATAAATAGATATATCCTAAAAAAAAAAAAATAGAAAGTCACTCTATATCCCTTAAGAAAGAAAGAAACAAAGAAAAAAAAAGAATGAAAGAAAGACAGAAAATGCCCTGCAGCGCTGCCTACAGCCTGATCTAATGGAGGCATTTTTAGCTGGAGCTCCCTCTTTGAGATGACTCTACCCAGCATAGTCAGTAAAGCTACAGTAAAACTGCTCTTAAAGAAAAAAAATAAAAAAATTGAGCTGGACATAATGGTGCAAGAACAAGGCAGATGGAGCTCTGTGAGTCTGGGACAGCCTGGGCTATGTATGTAAAGAGCCTCTGTTGTCCTATGATCTCAACATGGAAGACATAGTACACACCTGCCCCATACCAAAATAAGTAAATGTAATTAAAAAAAATTATTAGCCAGGCGTGGTGGCGCATGCCTGTAATTCCAGCACTTGGGAGGCAGAGGCAGGTGGATTTCTGAGTTCGAGGCCAGCCTGGTCTACAGAGTGAGTTCCAGGACAGCCAGGGCTATACAGAGAAACCCTGTCTCGAAAAAAAAAAAAAAAAAATTAAGGAAAAAAAAAAAAAACTATTCAAGGTCCTACAATGTGCGAACAGAAACCCCAAAGGTCGCTTCACTGAAGGACCAAGTCCTCCCACCGCCTCTGCTGAACCTGTCTGTACTTGGTCCAAGACAGTCCCCCATGCCTGTGAAGGCCCGCAGCTCACCTTTTCCAGTCACGTAATAGGCCCCCAGCTTGTAACAGCTGTCGCCATGCCCGTATTTCTCACAGTTGAACTTCAGCACCTTTGCGGCTTCATCGAAATTCTTTTGGATTCCTTCCAGATAGTCCACCAGTCGATAGCAACCTAGAGAAGAGGGAAGAGGCAGTCATGCCGGCAGCTGCTGGTCACGGGGCCCAGGTACAACCAGATCAAGTCTGGCTCTCAAATGTGCCAATCAGATTTAGCACAGAAACGAAGTGTCCAGCCCTTCCTATAAGAGGACATGTCTCCCGCCGGCCAGCAATGTACAGATCAGGAAGACAGCCCAGCAATGGCTCTACCGCTGCCAGAGCACCCGAGCCCTGGCGGCCTGGCCTCAACACTAGCTGACCTCCAGTGGCTAACACTTCGCTAGCTTTGGAACCTCTCTGCAAGTTCTGTAATAAAAACACTAAGACCTAAAAGAGTCTGTGGATGCCTTTTGCAGCAGAAAGCCAGAAATGAGATGTAGCTACCTTCCTCTCTGGCCTGGGGAAACCTGAAGTCCAGAAAATAGTAATGAAAGCTATCAAAGCAGTGGGGAACAGGCTTCCCATATGGGATGTTCCAGTTCTACCCAGCCTCTTAGCATTCCCAGCAACGTCAAAGACTATTCTCGTTCATTTTCAGTCATCAAACATTTGAACGCATATACACACTAACTCATGTGACACATACACAGCTGCTGGGAATATTGTCATTTGCCCTCCTAATATCTATTTACTTAAGCCAGGCATGCAAGTACACACCTACAGTGCCAGCACTCCCCAGGTGGAGACAAGATAAGGAGTTCAAAGTCATCCTTCACAACCTTGTAAAAGTGTACAGCTCAGAGAGGTTAGGAAAGGAGGAAATACAGTGAGAAAATGGAGTGTTTTCAAACACTAAGCTATAACTGAAATAAGACAGGCTGCTGAGAGTTTATCGGACGTCTTATGGATAGCAGTCTGGGCACCGAGGGAGGTCCCACTGAGGACTGTGACAGCTGAGCTGAGACCTGCATATGAAGAACGCACAGCTATTAAGGACTGAGGAGCTGGAGGTGTTGTTCCATGACACAGCAAAGTACAAGACCCTGGGTGGCTCCATCCTTATCGCATCAAGACAATGAAACGGAAAGGGTCCAGAAAGTCCTGGAGAAAGAGCGGGTAGACATACAGGGAAGAGGAAATAAACACGGCACAAATATGGTAGGAGGGGGAGGTATGGGGCAGGAAGGCAAGAACCGGTAACCACCCAAAGGAGTTAGTGCTGCGCCTCTCTCCACAATGGGCGCGTTACCACAAACCATACCGCATAGACGAGGTTTTAGGAGCAGGAAAGTGGAGCTGGAGAGGTGCGGCTCAGTGGCACAGTCCTTGCCTAGAGTTCGGGAGGTCCTGGGTTCAATCCCAATCCCCACAATGAAAAACAATACAAGTAAGCTACCAACTGAGAAACCTCTTAAAAAGAAGCGAAGGTGTAAGATTCATTTTAAAAAACACTGCACAAGTGCGTATGTTTGCACCTGTATGGATGACTACAGAGGAAGCTAACTGGTGAGAGGATGTTTTAACACTGAGAATAATAACAACAATTAATGCTATTTTTGTTTAATTTGAGGTCTTATATAACCTAGGCTGGACCAGAACCCACTATGCAGCTAAGGATGTCCCTGATCTTGCTGCCTCTGCCTCCCTGGATGCTAGGATCTCATGCCAAGCATACGCACATGCAGCCTGAGCCAGGAGCAGTACTCGGCCTCATGCCCTAGTTCTCACACGGCGGTCCTCCACTCCCTGCTCTGCGTCTCCTCCCTGTAACTCACATCAGCTACCTGCCACGAACTCCTCAAACATGCCTACACAATCGGGTCTAAATTCCTTGCTTAGAAGGCAGAGTGTGGGCTGAAGAGATGGCTCAGCAGTTAAGAGCACCGACTGCTCGTCCAGAGGTCCTGAGTTCAAATCCCAACAACCACATGGTGGCTTATAACCATCTGTCATGGGATCTGACGCCCTCTTCTGGAGTGTCTGAAGACAGCTACAGTGTCCTTACACTTTTTTTTTTTTTTCTGGTTTTTCGAGACAAGGTTTCTCTGCATAGCCCTGGATGTCCTGGAACTCACTCTGTAGACCAGGCTGGCCTCCAACTCAGAAATCTGCCTGCCTCTGCCTCCCAAGAGCTAGGATAAAAGGCATGCGCCACCACTGCCCAGCTAGATCTTTAAGAAAGAAAGGAAGGGAGGAAGGAAGGAAGGAAGGAAGGTAATTTTCTTATAAGAAAAAGGACCCCTGAAAGGACATTAAAAAAAAAAAATAGAAGGCAGGGTGCCCTGCAGTCCAGGCTCTCTGTACAAACGCAATTCCGGAGGCAGAGCTACAGCTCAGTGGTAGGCCGCTTGCCCACTACACTCAGAAGCCCTGGGCTTGAGCCTCAGGACTGCAAAACAACCAAAATGAATTTGACTTGATTCTGAGCAATCCCAAATTCAACCTTCCAAAGAGCTCTTTGTTCTCCCGCCTCTCTCTCCCCCACTGACTACACAGCTCACCTCCCTGGACTCTGCCCAACCACGCTGGTCCTCAGAGGCCACAGAGGGTCAACTCCTCTGAAATTCCTCGGACATGGACTAGCTCCCAAAGAATAATCCTGGGTTCCTTATCCAGAGTCACACTATGGTGGGCTAATTTCAAGAAACAGAAAGTCATTTCTTGGGAACTAGACTGTAAGCTACTGGAAAGGAGCCATTTTTATTCTTTTCCCTTAAAACAACAGGAAACCAATCCACAGACACTGGACACTTCTCTGGGCATTGATCACCCATACACTCCACCTCCTCACTGCACACAAGAGGCCATTTCTGCCTCTGATCTTTTCATTACCTCTGCCTGGCAAAGACTTACAATGGTTCCTTTCCTCCTTTAAAGCTTTATTCAGAAGACACACCATTGGGCAGTGCCCTTCACTCAGTTCTTTTATCCCATTTTACTTACCTTAAAAAGAAAAAAATGGCTGGTCAGTGGTAATGCATGCCTTTAATCCCAGCACTTGGGAGGCAGAGGCAGGCGGATTTCTGAGTTCGAAGCCTGCCTAGTCTACAGAGTAAGTTCCAGGACAGCCAGGGCTATGCAGAGAAACCCTGTCTCAAAAAACAAAAAAAAAATTGATTTTTCATTTTTGTGCTGGGTGGTGGTAGTGGTCCACACTTTCCAGCACTTAAGAGACAGAGGCTGACAGATATCTGAGTTTCAGGATAGCCTGGTCAACAGAGGGGAGTTCCAGGATAGCCAGGACTACACAAAGAACCATGCCTCAAATAAGTAAATAAATAATCAGGCCTGTGGCTCACACCAAAGACTCAGAAGATAAAAGAAGGCAGTTCTGAGTCCAAGGCTAGTGTGGTCTACACTGCAAGTTCTAGGCCAGTCAAGGCTACATAATACTGTCTCACAAAGAAAAAAGATTTAGTTTTATGATCTTAAATTATGGGTGTGTCTACATGGTGTGGAGGCAGCAGAAGCCAGAGGCTTTGGATCTCCTAGAACTGGAGTTACAGATGCTTGTAAACTGCCCCCACGAGGGAGCTGCGTTCTGAACTCTTGCTAAAGCAGTATGGGTTCCTAACTGCTGGACCACTCTCCAATTCTTTTTTAGGACCGGGTTTTGCCAGGTAGTCCAGGATGGTCTTTTTTTTTTTTTTTTTTTTTAAGATTTATTTATTTCATGTATATGAGTACACTGTAGCTGTTTTCAGACACACCAGAAGAGGGCATCCGATCTCATTAGATGGTTGTGAGCCACCATGTGGTTGCTGGGAATTGAACTCAGGACCTCTGGAAGAGCAGTCAGTGATTTTAACTGCTGAGCCATCTCTCCAGCCCCCAGGATGGTCCTTAAGTACTAAGTTCTACGTGCTCCTCCTTCCTCAGCCTCCCAAACGTTAGAATTATAGATGCATGATGCCAAGTCTGGCTTGCACTTACTACTATCGCATATTTCACTTATTCCCTGCATGTTAACCGATTCCCTCAAAGACATGTACGCTGAAGTTCCATTTCATCGTCACACCTCCAGTCCTAGCACCCCAAACCAGACTACATAGCATCTAGTCTAAGGGCTCCGCCCTCCGCAGCAGGCCCCGCCCACAGGTCAGTAGTGTCCCTGACCCCATCCTTAGGTGTTCTAGGTCCTCCACGTGACCATGTCCGCACCATACGCTCGCGCCCCTCCCCTATGTCCCAGGCTGCGCGGTTGGCGCTCACCCTCCGGGTCCTTCTCGCGGTAGCATTGGTAGTGACACTCCACCTCCATGTTCTCCAGGAAGGACTTCACCTGCTCCTCGTCCTGGAAGTCAACCAAACCCGCCATGTCTCCAAGATCCCACAAATCACGTTGTGGCTCCGCCCTCAGTCACGTGATCGATCCAGGCCAGGGGCGGAGCATGCTGGCGGCGTGCATGACGTCAGCGCTCCGCAGTTCGGGGGCGGTGGGGAGGAGACGACTACTGCGTCCCAGCAACCTTTGCGGTGGTAGCTTCTTTCTCTGGCTTTTCATCTTTTTGGACAGTCCCCTCCCAGTTTCTGCGTCGGCTTATCTGAGGGAATACTGCCCCTTTATGGTTTTCTCCGTGTAGTCGGGATCAGCCAGCCAGCGGTTCTTCAGTCCCGGTTCTAAAGCCGACACAGCCGGAAGCTCTGGTTCCTACCTTACCAAAGCTTACAACGTTGGGCTGGAACTCACCACTAAGTGCATCGTAAAACAGAACTCATCGGGAAAGCATTTATTTTATTCGGGCAGCAAGCATTTTGAATATCTTTTGTGTCCCATATATGTCCAGAACAACCGAAATAAATAAATCTATGCAATTGCCACGAGCTGCACGTATCTCTATATTCTTTGTAGACCATCAAGATCACCAATATTAATGTGGCCGCGAGTTCCGATTAGAACACATCAGCGGTCATGATGATAGTGACAGCTTGGTGGTGATAGCTCGTGTTAAGACAGCAGTATGGCAGATTGAAGCCAAGGAACGCTACAAAGTCAAAGATGCAACAGATCCAACCGAAGAGGTTTATTGGGGCGGGGGAAAGGGAAAGGCCGATTGGGAGTAGACTCGTTATTTTAAAAGCAGTACCGTGACACATCTTTCACAGGATAGCCCAAGCTCTGCTTTACTCCAAAGCCTCTCGGTAAAACTGACATTTCAAGGCAGTGTGCTACCTTTATGTATGTCTTCTTTTTCCTTTCCATAGAATCTCACTTTAATTGAGACAATACTCCCCCGTCAGCCTACTGAGTACTATTGCAGATACAAGCTACCACATCCATCCATCCATGTTCTTTTTATCTTGTTTATATTCGTAGTCACTAGATAGAGCCCTGAGAATACATGCTCCTGGTTGGGAGCATCCCTCCTTAATCTACCCCTACCCAATACATCTAGAAACGTACTTGTTTTGTTCTGTATAATTGAGACTGACTGACTCCATGACAGGCTTCAAATTGGCAGTTCGGAAGACTAGACCTAAATCTCAGTTTCCAAGAATTGGACAAGTCCAGGCCTCAGAAGATGCCCCACCACCTGGCCTGAGGCAAGGACAATGAATGAGTTAGCAGCAGTTTCCAGACTTCAACAATAGTTTCCAGATTTCTCCAGCACCAGTTTCCAGCCCCATCCTGCTATGCCCCAGCAATGGTTCAGGATGTCCCTAGAGATGGAGTGAACAGATTAAGATAGAGGTCACCTATTCCCAGAATTCCCCTAATGTGCTTTAAATCAGGCCTGTAAACTCACTTTGGGACTCCATCTTTGTAGATGGTCCAGCAGACTGGACTTCTGCAGAATAAAACACTCTTTGTGTTTACGAACTATTTGAGTCCCGGGTATCATTCTTCTGCAAATCATGGCCCCTTACATAATATATTATGAAGTGGAAACTTGAGGGTTCTTTGGAAAATCAGTTGTGTGGGATGGTGTTTTGCTGGGGCAAACAAATGAAGGGGTGCTTTCCTGAAGCAGACGCAGGTGAAAGGATGTTCTGCTAAAGCAGACACATGAAAGGGCACGTAATGAAGGAGTCTTCCATAATGGCACACCTGTATCGGTCCTCCTGACAGAGTGTAGTTGAGCTCCAATTGTCCGGATTCCATAGAAAGAAATGCACCAGCCGGGCGGCGGCGGTGGTGGCGCACGCCTGTAATCCCAGCACTTGGGAGGCAGAGGCAGGTGTATTTCTGAGTTCGAGGCCAGCCTGGTCTACAGAGTGAGTTCCAGGACAGCCAGGACTACACAGAGAAACCCTGTCTCGAAAAACCAAGAAGAAGAAGAAAAAAGAAAGAAATGCACCAAAAAACCTTCTGGTGATGTGCTGTGGCTGCTGCTGCTTCCTCAGACTCAGGCTGACTGGCAGAGGTTTGTCAGCTGAGACAGACTCACACGCTGAGGTAAGACCTGTGGAGGACACGTGAGGTTTGGAGGGAGTATAAACAGGACTCAGTGGCTTGTGAGAGGGTTTGCTTGTAGATCTGACTCTGCAACCCTTCTTGGTCTTGCATCCTTGCTGATCTTCACTGAGACGGGCACCGCCAGGAACTTCTGGTGTTTCTGCTGCCCCTGGTCCCTGCTGACGTGTGCCGACTCAGCTGAGGCCTGGCTGTCTCAGCTAGTGTGCCACCTCTGCTGATTCGTGTTTGCTCTCCCAGCTCCCCAGCTGGACTGCTGGTGTATCCATGAACTGTCTGTGAGTGGATCCAGCTGCCACTGCTGAACGGCTCATTTCCAGACCACGACGGTGGGATTTACTCCAAAGAACAATTTCTAAACAGGTCCACTTCCCCCATATCCTTTCTTTTCCACTCCCTCTGGTGGGTGGTGGGCTAGAAGGAAGATTAAAGTGTTTAAGAACCATCATTAAAAGTAACCATTGGAAAACTTAAAGCTACAATAGTATGAAAGGACTAGCTTTGGAGGGGAGACAGATCTTAGCTGAGGATAACTCCCTCACTCTGAGGATGGAGCTCTTGCCTGTCATGCTCAAGGTCCTAGGTTGAATCCCCAGTGCTGGGGGTGGGGGTTGTGGAGAAGAAAAAGAGGAGGAAGATGTCTCAGAAGAGTAAAGGTACTTGCCACCAAGTTTGACAATGTGAGTTTAAACCACAGGGTTCTCATAGTGACGGAGAGAACTGAATACCTACTAGTTCTCTTCAAGGTCATCCTTGATTATGTAGTAAACTGAGGCAAACGTGGGTTAAACAGTGAGTGAGACCTCGTCTCAAAACAGCAGCAATAACAACAAACAAGCAAAACGAGGGGGGAAAGGTAAGAATCCCAGTAGCATATTTACTGTGAGCCTGGACCTCACTTCTATTCTGTAAGTACAAACCTATTTCCTCCTGTCAATGTAACTAAAAAAGCCTGTGCATGCCTGTACTTAGCATGGGGCCTGGTTCAGAGTAAGAACTGTTGCTGGGCGGTGGTGGCGCACGCCTGTAATCCCAGCACTTGGGAGGCAGAGGCAGGCGGATTTCTGAGTTCAAGGCCAGCCTGGTCTACAGAGTGAGTTCCAGGACAGCCAAGGCTACACAGAGAAACCCTGTCTCGGAAAAAAAAAAAAAAAAAAGAACTGTTTCAGAGATGTTTGAAATTGCCATGCCTGGAATGACATAAAACCCCGTGTCCCACCAGACTGATTTCTATGTCCCTCCCGCTGGTGAGAGGGTCGGGAAAGAGGACGGGGTTGTAGCCTGGCTCACTGGTGGGGCGTTTGCCTGGCCTGTGCAAGGCCCCGAGCTGGGCGCCCAACACTATGAGAAAATAAAGTAAAAATGGAACAGTGTTCGGTGAAGATGCTACCGATACTTAAAGTCAAGGACTGGCCACAAGTACTGCTTTCCCCTTCTTCTGTATTTATGGAGTTAAACTGCAGTGGAAGGACTGAGCAGTAGAGGGCAGTAGAGGGATGGTAAACAAAGAAGCCACCAGGACGTGTACCAAGTCTCAGAATGTGCTTTTTTGTTGTTGTTGTTGTTGTTGTTGTTGTTGTTTTGGTTTTTTCAAGACAGGGTTTCTCTGTTTAGCCCTGGCTGTCCTGGAACTCACTCAGTAGACCAGGCTGGCCTTGAACTCAGAAATCCGCCTGCCTCTGCCTCCCAAGTGCTGGGATTAAAGGCGTGGGCCACCACCGCCCGGCTGTTGTTTTGTTTTTGAGACAGGGTTTCACTGTGTATGCTTGACTGGCCTAGAACTCACTGTCTGTGTAGACCAAGCTGACCCGGAATGCACAGAGAATCCGCCTGTCTCTACCTCCAGTGCTGAGATCAAAAGCATGCACTGCCACACCTGGCCACAAATATTTAAAAAATAGATGTTAAGGGGGAAAACCCCACCACGCTGCTGCTTTGTTTTATGACGTCCTTTCTTCATCTCGTAGTCATTTCGTTCATCCTGTTCTCTGGTGCTGAGATCAAACCCAGAGTCGGACAGTCTAGGCATGTGCTCACCACCGTGGTATACCAGATCCTGCCTTCCTACAAATAAATGTGCATACTTTGTAAAGTCTCCATTGCTCAATGAACACATTGATCTGCATGCATCATAAATCAATCTCTTGTTTTTCATGTAATAACCCTATTCTATAAGGGTGATATACAGGTACTAGGCATGCTTCCAACTGTCACAGATAAACTGAGGTCACAGAAGTGATTTTCCATAAAACACTCTGAAGGAGTGTTTCTAGTCCTGTAGTTAACCACTGGCATCCGAGATGCTGGAGGGAAGAATTCAGGAGCGTTGCAACGCTCACTTTCTAACTTCAGACTTAGATTCCACTGGTACTCACTGGTCAGTCATTAACCACTGGTCAAGGGCTTTACATGATTTCATTTAGTCTTCCCAGAATTCTCCTCAAGTATTCAGTAGCACTCCCAGATACCTTAATAATGATTCGGGCTTAAAGTATGCAATATTAAAAAACAGGTTTCAATCAAAGCTTGCAACTCTCAGAACAGGAAAAGCATCAGTTAATGCACAGTATAAGCTCTTACTCTTTTACTTATTTTTATAAATTGATTTGCCATATGTATATGAGTACACTGTTGCTGTCTTCAGACACCCCAGAAGAGGGCATCAGGTCCCATTACAGATGGTTGTGACCCACCACACAGTTGCTGGGATTTGAACTCAGGACCTCTGGAAGAGCAGTCAGTGCTCTTAACCTCTGAGCCATCTTTCCATCCCCAAGTTCTTATTCTTTTTTTTTTTTTTTTTTTTTTTTTTTTTTTTTTTTTGGTTTTCCGAGACAGGGTTTCTCTGTGTAGCCCTGGCTGTCCTGGAACTCACTCTGTAGACCAGGCTGGCCTCGAACTCAGAAATCCACTTGCCTCTGCCTCCCAAGTGCTGGGATTAAAGGTGTGCGCCACCAACGCCCACTTTTTTTTTTTTTTTTTTTTTTTTTTTTTTTTTTTGGTTTTTGGTTTTTGGTTTTTCGAGACAGGGTTTCTCTGTGTAGTCCTGGCTGTCCTGGAACTCCTTTTGTAGACCAGGCTGGCCTTGAACTCAGAAATCTGCCTGCCTCTGCCTCCCAGAGTGCTGGGATTACAGGCGTGTGCCACCACACCCGGCTTTGTGGAATTTCTTAAGATTAACATACCTCATACAAGCCAGGCAGTGGTGGCGCACACCTGTAATCCCAGCACTCGGGAGGCAGAGGCAGAGGTCTCATTTCTGAGACCCTGCCCAAGAAATAAGGTGGAAAGTGAATAAAGACAACATCTGAAGTCAATCTCTGTCCGCCACCCTGCGACACACATGAACACATAGTACATTCATAAAAGATGATACCACTAGCCGGGCGTGGTGGCGCACGCCTGTAATCCCAGCACTTGGGAGGCAGAGGCGGGCGGATTTCTGAGTTCGAGGCCAGCCTGGTCTACAGAGTGAGTTCCAGGACAGCCAGGACTACAAAGAGAAACCCTGTCTCGAAAAACCAAAAAAAAAAAAAAAAAAAAAAAAAAAAAAGATGATACCACATGGGCTGGAGAGCTGGCTCAGCAGTTAAGAGCACTGACTGCTCTTCCAGAGGTCCTGAGTTCAGTTCCCAGCAACCATATGGTGGCTCTCAACCATCTATAATGGGATCAAATGCCCCCTTCTGGTGTGTCTGAAGACTACAAGAATGTATTCATATACATTAAATAAATAAAACCTTCAAAAAATTATACCACATGGTTTGAAATAAAAAGTAACATTTTAGTAGCCAGGCGTGGTGGCGCACGCCTGTAATCCCAGCACTTGGGAGGCAGAGGCAGGTGGATTTCTGAGCTCAAGGCCAGCCTGGTCTACAGAGTGAGTTCCAGGACAGCCAGGGCTACACAGAGAAACCCTGTCTCAAAAACAAACAAACAAACAAAAACATACCTCATACAGAACATACAGGGTATGTGCTTAGAACAAACCGGTTCTGAGTCAAGTTATTTTTCTGTGTCAGTGACTGGCATGTATTTTACAGCAATAATATGAAATAGCTGGCAGGCGTGAAACAAAATGGCCACAGATATGTTGGGGGAGGGGCAGACCTCAACACCTTAAGTAAGAAACTAAACTTAAAAAAATAAAGTTAAATCAAAAGTAAACTCTGGGAACTGAGAGTTATGGAGCAGAGTGCTTGCTTACCAGAGGAAGGCCTTGTTTGGAGCTCTGCCTCCCTAAAGAAAAAATACACGTGAAGGGAAATACATAGAACTCTTACTGATCATTTCCTGAGTAAGCAGACTGTGGGAATGGTGGACGGGGAATTCAACGTTCGTGTTTGGTTTCCACGGTTATTGTTCTTCAGATCCGGTACTGGGGCTGGAGACAGAGCCCACTTAGCTGAGTACTCACCAATCCCCTGGAAAGTGTTCAGTCCCCAGCACCTACTAAAGTGGGCAAAGATGCACACCTCTAATCCTAGCACTGGTGACAGACCAGGAGAATCAGAGGCTTATGGTTATCCTCGGGTATATGAGACCCTGTCTAAAAAAAATCAGGTTATAGGGGCTGCAGAGATGGCTCAGTGGTTAAAAGTACTAACTGCTCTTCCAGGGGACCTGGGTTCAATTCCCAGCACCCACATGGCAGTTCGCACCTGTCTGTAGCTCCTGTTCCAGGAAATCTGACCCCTTCACAAAGATATACATGGAGGCAAAAATGCCAATGCACATAAAATAAAAATAATTTAAAAAATCAGGTTACCTTTAGAAGTAGACAAAATAGTAAGAGCACTTGCTAAAACCATGCCATTGGGGCTCAGTGGTTATGAACGTTTGTGACTCACGAAAGGCTCCACCTTGAGGAGCTAAGTCCACATCCCAACACCTCCACTGGGCAGCTCAGGACACCCATAACTCTAGCTCCATGGGACTCAGCGCCCCCTTCTGACCTCATCGGGCACTGACACTTGTCTGCGTGTATTACACACATGCACAAGCATACAAGAAATAAAAAGAATAGAAAAATCCTCTTTAAATGCCCTCCCTCCCTTCTCCCTCCCTCTTTCTTTCTTTCCTTCTTCCTTCCTTCCTTCCTTCCTTCCTTCCTTCCTTCCTTCCTTCCTGTTTGTTTTGCAAGACAGGGTTTTTCCGTGTAGCTCTGTCTGTCCTGGAATTCATTCTGTAGACCAGGCTGGCCTACAACTAAGAGCATTATTGACTCTGCCTCCCAAGTGCTGTGATCAAAGGAGTATGCTCCTAGGGCCCAGCTTGGTAATTTTCTTTCTGTTTTCCTTTAATGTGTGTGGCTGTTTTGTATGCAAGTATGTCTGTGCACCACCACCTGTGTGCCTGGTACTCAGAAAAGAGAGAGTTTCTGATCACTTGGAACTGGAGTTGCAGATTGTGGTGGGCCACAATGTGGTTGCTGGGAATCAAATCGGGGTCCTCTGGAAGAGCAGCCCGAGTCCTTAACTGCTGAACTATCTTTCCAGGTCTCTATGTTTAGTCTTATGAGCTATTTCAGGAGAAGCGTTGATATCTGCTTTCTGTTGGTGTCCTAGTTCGGGTTTCTACTGCTGTGGTGAAACACGGTGACAAAAACACAAGCTGAGGTTGTGGTGGGGTGCTGCATCTTACCGGCTTGCTCCTTGCGATTCATTTAGCTTGAGTTCTTATAGAATCCAGGACCATCAGCCCAGGAAGGACCCCATGCACAACGGCCTGGGGCTCTCCCACATCAATCACCCATTAAGAAAATGCCCTGCAGGCTTGCTTACGGCCCAGTCTATGGAAGCACTTCCTCCCTTGGGGTTCTCCCCTCTCAGATGATTCTAGCCACTGTCAAGTCAACATAAATTAGCCAGCACAGTTGGAGTGTGCTGCTCTTTGTTTCATTGATCGATTGGTTTTTGTGACTGCTGCATTCATCTCAGACTGGCCTTGAACTCATAAATGAGCCTCTGATCCTCTTTCAGCCTCTACTCTGCAGTATATCACTATACTCTCAGTGTTAGATCCCAGGATCTAGTCCAGTCCCTCATGCATGTTAAACAGGCACTCTGCTTGGTGTCTGCTTGTTGATTCTTTCAGGTTGTCGCATAAAGGAGGTACACTAGTCCAAGAACCTTATACAAGCATTGAGATTTTAAAACTCATGACAAAGAAACAGAAAGGACAATCTACTCATTGCAAGGGAATCAACACGGAAACTTCGGAGAGCCATAAGCATTGGGAAACTCATGGTCGGCTGATTGTCCTTGGGCCGTGCACCCTCTATCAGGAACTGTCATATATGTTTTTACCCTGTTCATCCTGTAGCTGAATTACTTCATATTCTGGAGGCTCAATTATGGCACCATTGCAGGCAAATTCATTCCTTTTTTTTTTTTTTTTTGGTTTTTCGAGACAGGGTTTCTCTGTGTAGTCCTGGCTGTCCTGGAACTCACTCTGTAGACCAGGCTGGCCTCAAACTCAGAAATCCGCCTGCCTCAGCCTCCCAAGTGCTGGGATTACTAGCATGTGCCAGCACACCCGGCTCGGCAAATTCATTCCTAAATGCCTTCAGTAATTTCTTTTTATGGTAACTATCGGTGGACCTTTGAAAAGGAGTAAGGGTCTCTGTTAGATCGTCAATATATGGATAGAATCCTCAGTGCTGGCAGGAAGCAGGTTGTCACCCTCACTTGCATCATCAAAGGGGGCCGGAGAAGTTCTGGAAAGTGGTCATTCAATATGATTCCTTCCTGTGCACGGAATGGCCAATGGAAGGCAGCTGTCGGGGCGTGTAGGGAAGCGGGAGAGCTCTAGGAGGCGGCAGCTGAGGGCTCAAAGGTGGGTCAGCGACTCTTTTTTTTTTCTTTTTGCTGCATTTACTCGAATGAGTGTGTGTGCGCGCACACGCACGCAGGTGCACCTGTGTGCAAGGCTAGAGAACTTCAGATAGTATTCTCTAGTATTAGCTGAAGTTTTGCAGTTGTTATTCTTTTGATTTATATTTTTTTGTTTTGTTTTTTTGTTTTGTTTTTTTTTGTTGTTGTTGTTTTGTTTTTTTTTTGAGACAGGGTTTCTCCGTGTAGTCCTGGCTGTCCTGGAACTCACTCTGTAGACCAGGCTGGCCTCGAACTCAGAAATCCGCCTGCCTCTGCCTCCCAAGTGCTGGGATTACAGGCGTGTGCCACCACCGCCCGGCTTTGATTTATATTTTAAAAATTAAATTTATGTGTATGAATGTTTGGCCTAGATGCATGTGTTTGCACCAGGTGCGTGCCTGGTGCCTGCAAAGGCCAGACACTGGATCTCCTGGAGCTGTAGTTATAGGCAGTAGGGAACTGTCACGTGGATGTGGAGACTGAACCTAGGTCCTGAGCAAGAGCCATCTCTTCAGCAGCCCCCACCTTGCCCTGACTCTCATCTTTTGAGACGGAGTCTTATGCGTATAGTCTAGGTGGCCTCAGACTGGGTGTTTGTTTTCTGAAACTCACAGACATCCTCCTGCCTCTGCCACTCCCCAGCCCCATTCTATCTAGGTAATTCTGCCATCATGCCTGCTTGAACTTATTATTAGTATGGAGCCAAGATGGTCCTTGAACTCCTGGTCCTTGAACCTGCTGAGCATTAGAGTCATAGGCATTTGTCACCATGTCCGGACTAATAGTGCTATGTTTAAAAAGAGATTCAGACAGCTGGACAGTGGTGGCACATGCTTTTAATCCCAGCACTTGGGAGGCAGGGGGATTTCTGAGTTTGAGGCCAACCTGGTGTGTAGAGTGAGTTCCAGCACAGCCAGGGCTACACAGAGAAACCCTGTCACGAAAAAAAAAACAAACAAAAAACCAAAACAAAACAAAAAAACAACCCCCCTCCCCCCACACACACAAAGAACCTACCTATGGCAGAGATGCAGGACCAGTTATGTCTTGCTATGAGAGACATCTTGGAGGCCTGGGATTGGTGTTTGTATATTAACTGACCTCCCTCAGCATCCTTTGTGCTAATAGTGACCACTTTTTCCCAGCTCCAAGTCTTTGCAGATCTGGGAACTTTCCGAAATGGGCAGCACAGCGGTGGGAGTGACCTGCTTTTCCTGCTGTGGCCAGACAATCGCTCAAGCCTGGGAGCCTGCCTCCCTCCCTCCCTGCCGCCTTCCTCCCACCCCAGACTGTGACAGCTGCTACCCCTAGGGCAGACTGCATATCAAGGGTGATTGACTTCAAGTCACACCATCATCACATGTCTGGTGGCCCAGAACCCGAGTAGTCTAGGAACCCCTGAGCTTGAAGCTGGATGGGTCCTTCCTCACAAGGGAGAGGAAGGGAGTTCAAAGAAGAGGAGCTCGGTGTCAAGGCCCAACAGAAGTCAGGGACAGCCCTGGACTTCTTTTCCCCTCAGGGTAGCAAGTTGGATGGGAACCTTTCCAATTTTATCTTTGGACTCCTCTAGATTAGGGTTTCTTTTCTTTCTTTCTTTCTTTCTTTCTTTCTTTCTTTCTTCCTTCCTTCCTTCCTTCCTTTTCTTCTTCTTCTTCTTCTTCTTCTTCTTCTTCTTCTTCTTCTTCTTCTTCTTCTCCTCCTCGTTCTTTTTCTTCTTCCCCTTCTCTTTCTTCTTCTTCTTCTCTTTTAATGCTTTTTACTTCTAAATAAGTATGCCTATGAGGACAGAGGTTGTCAGATCACCTGGAGCTAGAGTGACAGGCACTTGTAAGCTTGCCTACCTACCATGTGTGGTAGAAATTGAACTTGGGTCTTTTGCAAGAAGACTGTGCCTTTCAACACTGAGCCATCTCTCCAGCCCCAAAACCTTCCCACTCCTAACCAACTCTCACCAGAGATTTTTTTATGTGACTCCAGGTCTACAACTGTATGTAATCGTATATAAATAAAGCATTTGCCGATAATAAATCATTAAAAGGTTTTTGTTTGTTTGTTTGATTTTTGGTATAGGTAGGAAAGTGAGACAGAATCTTGTTCTGCAGCTCAATCTGGCCTAGAACTCACAATATAATTTATTTTAAAACCTTTTTGCTGGGTGTGGTGGTTCGGAGCTGTAATTCTAGCACTCGGGAGGTGGAAGCCAGACCAAGGGCATTCTTGACTTTATATATCAGCCTTGCCACATCAGACCCTACCTCAGAAGACCAAAGCAATGGGCTGGAAAGAAGGCTCCGAGTTAAGATCACTGATTGCTGTTCCCCAGAATGAGTTCTTACATCAACACTCACATGGCAGCTCACGACAGTTCCTGGGGTTCAGACGCCCTCTTCTGGCGTTTTGGAGCACTGCATGCACATGGTTCATACGCATGCAGTGGGCGGTGGTGGCGCACACCTTTAATCCCAGCACTTGGGAGGCAGAGACAGGCGGATTCCTGAGTTCAAGGCCAGCCTGGTCTACAGAGTGAGTTCCAGGACAGCCAAGGCTACACAGGGAAACCCTGTCTCAAAAAAACCAAAAACAAACAAACAAACAAAAACCCACCTCTATATGTAGCTTTCCTTGTCTTTCTATCCTAACTAATAAAGAATGAGTAAACAACTTTGTTAGGGAAATCACACAGATGTGTAAACTAAGGATCAGGTAGGAGATGTGTTTGCTGAGTCCTCAGATGGAAAAAGGCAGAACTGAGGCACTCTTGGAGTTTGAACTGTCTGACCCCTTTGAACACCAGCCTGCTCTAGACAGGGAGTCCTAGGCCAACCAGAGCTTAGAAGTGAGACCTTGCCTCAGACAAGCAAGCTTGCACTGAAGCAAGCATCCTTCCAGATTGTAGGGGTGCGTCAGTAAACAGACAAAAAAATCCCTGCCCCCGGGTAGTGTAAGTTTTAGTAATGTTGGAGAAAATGACATATGACGCTTGCAATTGCCATCAGCAGGGAAAGCGCCTGAGAACAGAAACTGCCTGCTTGCTTGCTAGAGAGCAGCCTCATGCCTACATCATCAGAACTTAAAGCAGGGCTTAGGGTAGAGCCCGGCTTGGCAAATTGAAAGATGTGTCATCAAAAGTCAGAGATCAAGCCAGGAGTGGTGGCCACACCTTTGATCCCAGCACTCAAGAGGCAGAGGTAGGTGGATCTCTGTGAGTTCAAGGCCCGTCTGGTCTAGAGAGCAAGTTACAGGACAGCCAGAGCTACACAGAGAAACCCTGTCTTGTAAAACAAACAAACAAACAAACAAACCAACAACAAGTAAACAAACAGAAAGAGAGAGAGAGAGAGAGAGAGAGAGAGATCAACATTGAAGTTTCTCTGCCTTCACTATGCTGACCTTAAACCCACAGCTCAAACATAAACCTCGAAACCTCATACTGCAGATTTGCCTTCTGGCCCGGCGGCAGTGGTGACGCACTCCTGTAATCCCAGCACTTGGGAAGCAGAGGCAGGCTGATTTCTGAGTTCGAGGCCAGCCTGGTCTACAGAATGAGTTCCAGGACAGCCAGGACTACACAGAGAAACCCTGCCTTGGAAAACCAAACAAAAACCAACCAACCAACCAACCAACCAAACAAACAAACAAAAAACCAACAACCAGATTTGCCTTTTGATTTGTCTCTCGTTTATTTCACACTTACCAATGTTGACAGGTAACTCCCTCAACACATCACATGTTGTGATAGGTCTGGAATGTAGTCAGTATGTTGTCAAATCTGTTAAATCGACAAATGAACACCTTACCTATAGAGGTGTGAGAAAATCCAGGCAAGGTGGTAAACACCTATGACCCCAGTCCTAGGGAGGCTGATGGGGTTGGGGAGAACTGTGCACTCCAGGAGGGCAGATGCTACATCCTGTTCTTGTTTTGTTGAGAGAGGGGGAGGGGCGATGTTGAAATGCAGGAAATAGCACTAGACAGTTAATTCCAGTTCTTGGGTTTTTGTGTTGTGTGCTGTTTGCTTGTCTGTTTGAGACAGGGTAAGGTCTCACTGTATAACTGGCCTGGAACTTGCTCTGTTGACCAGGCTGTCCTTGAACTCACAGAGAGCTGCTGCCTCTGCTTCCTGCATGCTGGGATTCTAGGTCTATGACGCTACACAACGAGGCTCTTACTTTCTACCCGACCCCAACATTAGGAGGGGATAGACTAACTTTAATTCCTAAGAATTTTGTTTGTGTTTAACAATGTGTAGGTGTGTGTGTCTGCAGGTATGCGCATGCGACTGCAGAGGGAGGTAGCAGATCCCCGGAAGCTACAGTTAAAGGCGGTTATGAGCCACCTGATGTCGAAGCTGCAAACCATCCTGGGGTCCCCTGAAGGGGCAGATCCTTGGTTCAGCTTCCAGAGCCCTCCCGTTAGAGCCCTAGGGACACACCGCTGGACACTTCCCCCGCTACACTGCATGAAGCAGTCAGTCTCCCCAGAGCTCAGGCTTTCTTCCTACTATCCCCCAGCCTCAGCTCAGGCCCCAACACACACCCTTTACCTTACTCCCATTCTAGTTCTCCCTTTGAGATTGGACTGGGCGGCCTTGGGCTGTGGGCAGGCTGCTAAGGTTTTCTTCTCTTAGTTGCTGTTATGTCCTATCTTTCATTCGGGAGTCTATTTTACCAGGCTATGAACTCCTGAAGGTTAGGAACCCAGTCCGATTTATTTGACCATTTGGTCCCAACCTGTCGCTAGGAACTTGATAGGTATTCAATTCATTCCTTGTGGCCAGTGACTTTCTAAATGTTTTCTGAGTGTAATGCTTATCTTTGGTTTTTTAGATTGGAAATCCCTGAGAGTTGGGACCCGATATCCAGTTCTTTTCATCTCAATCAGGATGTTCCATGTGCCTGAGCATAACAGGTGCCATTCACACACACACACACACACACACACACACACACACCGTACCCTCCCCCCCACCCCCACCCCCACCCCCACCCCCGTACTGAAGGACTATGTTGGTGAGCTGAACTGTGCTCGCAGTGCGCGTGCGCAGATTTGGGGACGGTCAAAGGACCCAGCTGGCTGCAAATCTATGGGCAAAGAAAGAATCTGGTTCTGTGGTAAATTATCTCAAGCCAGCTGCTATGTAGTGCCTTCTACAAAAAGTTTACAGCACATACACTGTGATTGGAGCAACACAGATGCTAGCATGGCCCCTGTGCATGGACAACACTCAAATCCATTCCATATTTTTAACTAGGAATGGCGATTTATAGATTCCAAGACTCAGGAAACTGAAGCAGGATTTGCATGAGTTTCAGGGCAGCACAGGCTACTCGGTGAGAGCCTGTCTCTACAAAGAAACAAACACAGGCCGGGCAGTGGTGGCACATGCCTTTAATCCCAGCATTTGGGAGGCAGAAGCAGGTGGATTTCTGAGTTTGAGGCCAGCCTGGTCTACAGAGTGAGTTCCAGGACAGCCAGGACTACACAGAGAAACCCTGTCTCAAAAAACCAAAAAAAAAAAAAAAAAAAAAAAAAAAAAACCAAAACCAAAACAAAACAAAACAAAAAAAAAAAAAAAAGAACAAACAAAAAAAGAAACAAACACGGGCTGGAGAGATGGCTCAGATGTTAAGAGCACTGACTGCTCTTCCAGAGGTCCTGAGTTCAATTCCCAGCAACCACATGGTGGCTCACAACCATCTGTAATGGGATCTGATGCCCTCTTCTGGTGTGTCTGAAAACAGCTGCAGTGTACTCACATACATAAAATAAATAAATCTTAAAAAAAAAAAAAAAAAAAAAAGAAACAGACACAGGCCCTAGAGAGATGACTCAATGGTTAAGATTAGGTGCTGTTAGAACAGAATCTAAATTAGCTTCTCAACACCCCTGTAGGACTAGTTACCTGTAATGACAACTCAAGGGACCCCACACCTTCTTCTAGACTCTTTGGGTATCTGTAATCATTTACACACACTCTACCACACACACATGCACATAATTAAAACAAAAGAAAATAAATCTTTAAATAAAATCAATATGAACCAGCAAAGACTGAGCCTCCAGCATTTCAGAAGTCTGTTCCTGAAATTCCCAATACATAGCAATGGATACACATGTGTACTCAGGCATGAAGGATTGAGTTAATAATACATTAATATGCACTTCTAAATGTCACCAAGTGCTGACTGTCAGGAAGGCTCCTGTGCCAGTAGGGTGTTCTAACCAAGTGCCACACAGCACTGAAGATGAAATACAAGCCCGATATCTTCAGATGATCTGCCCCAGCCTGCCTTTCCAGCTCTCCCTCCCACTTCTGACCACACTGTTTGCACAGACAGTAATATGATAATGACAGTGCCTTAAGCGCCTTATCTGGTTTCACGCGCCAATGCCTTCACATAAGTGAGTCTCTCCACTTCTTCCATCTTCCCGACATTTAGATAATTTTTCCTTGTCTTTCAAGAACCAAGGAAAACGGCACATCTGAAGAAGTGTTGTAGAAGCTCTTTCTCTGAGCCTACTGCCTACCTGGGCCGGGTATCTCTGCATTCCAATAGTTTTCAAAGTTTTGTCTATGTAGCCCTGGCTGGCCTGGAACTTGCTATGTAGATGAGGTTGGCCCTAAACTCTCATAGATCCAGCTATCTCTGCCTCCAGGGTACTGGAATTAAAGGAATACCCTACCACACCCAGGTTGAGTTTTGTGTATTTCTTTTGTTTTGTTGGCCCTGGGAATACAACCCAGTGCCCGGTGCAACACAATCATTAACTCTTCAGCTGACACATGCTGCATATCCCAGTTATGCTGTTTGTTTTGTTTTGGAGACTGGTTTGCCACACTGACGTCTGGTCATCCCCCTGCCTGGTTGTGCTGCATAGTTTTACATTAATTTGGCACAAGCTAGAGTCTTCTGGAAGGAGGAGACCTCAGCTGAGAAAATGCCTCCAGAGATTAGGCTGTAAGTAAGCCTGTAGGCCTTTTTCTTAACTAGTGAGGGTGGGGGAGGGCCCAGTCCTGGGTGGGTGGCCCATGGCAGGCTGAGCAAGACATGGGGAGCAAGCCAATAAGCAGCACTCCTCCGTGGCCTGTGTGTCAGTTCCTGCCTCCAGATGTCTGCCCTGCTTGGATTCCTGTCTTGACTTCCTCCAGTGATGGACTTAATGGACATGGAAGTTTAAATGAACCCTTTCCTCCCCAAGTTGCTTTAGTCCTGGTGTTTCATTACAGTAATAGTAACTCTAACAAAGACATTCGGCCTCCCAAGTGGCTGGGACTACAGGTGCAGGCCACTGCCCCGCCCAACCATGCTTCTGTGATGATGGATCGTGTTCTTTTTCTGTTACACGTCTTTTCCTCCCATTATACTGGAGGATAAGGACTAGTTCTTATTCATTTGTCTGTCTTCCAGTGTTCACTATACAGAAGGAAAAGTATTCATTGGGCAGGTGATTGGGCAGAAAGAATGTAGAATAAAGGAGTCAGAAGAGAATTCCTAGCCAGTCTATATGTTATGGTTTCAATACTTATGTTTTTAATTATTTTTCTGTGTTATGGGCGTTTTGCCTGCATGTATGCCTGTACCCAATGCATGAGGCTGGTGTCCACGAAGGCCAGAGGAGGACATCGGATCCTCTGTCTAGGACTGGCGTTAAAGGCAGTCATGAGCTGCCATGTGGGTGCTGGGAATCGGACTGGCTCCTCTGGGAGAGCAGCCAGCGTTTTAAACCACTGAGCTGTCTCTCCAGCCTTGTCCCTCCTGCTCTGCTCCCTTCTCCAAATAAGAAAGCGAAAGGGTCTCCCTCTGTGACTGGCTTAAAACTCACTGCCTGGCCTAAGCTAATCTCCAAGCCACAGCACTCCTTCTGCCTCAGTGTCCCAAATGATCGCAGCCTTGAGCAGTCACAGCCTGGTCTACAGAATTAAAAATTCCAAAGCCCAAGCCCTAGCCTCGTCTAATTAAGTTGGAATATTTGGGTGATTAACTAAGGATTTATAGTTTTGGAAGCTCCATAGATTATTCTGATGTGAAGTCAGCGTTGCAAACTACTGGTTCAGGGGAAAATATCACAGCCTAAACTTAGGTTCCTTGAAGTAGGACTATCGAGAAGGAGGGGAAGAGCTCTGGGAAATCACTCTCGAGGCTGGGCAGTGATGGTACAGGTCTGTAAGTTCAGCCCTCGGGAGGCAGAGGCCAACAGATCTTTGAGTTTGGGGCAGCCTGGTCTACAGAATGAGTTCAGAATAGCTAGCAGTCCACACAGAGAGAGCATGTCTCAAAAAAAGAAAAGAAAAACGAAAGAAAAACATTACATGAGCCGGGCGTGGTGGCACACGCCTTTAATCCCAGCATTTGGGAGGCAGAGGCAGGTGGATTTCTGAGTTCAAGGCCAGCCTGGTCTACAGAGTGAGTTCCAGGACAGCCAGGGCTACACAGAGAAACCCTGTCTCAAAACAAAACAAAACAAAACAAAACAAAATTACATGATTTCCAGTTTGGGGAGATCTTTGCAGGGCTTCCAGGGATGGGGGAATTCTTCCACTGGCTAAGTGTCTGCTTCAGAAGCTTGAAGACTGAAGTTTGCTCTCAGCATCCCTGTGAAAAGGCTCAGAGGTGTGTGGTTGTAATGCCGGCTGGAAAGGCAGAGGCAGGGGACTCCTGCGGTTTGCTGGGTAGCCAGTCTAATAGAATTGGTGAGCCCCAGGCTAATGAGAGAACTCCTCCCAAAAGTAAGATGGGGTCCACCATGTGGGTTATCAGGTAGAGATGGTTGCCTCCAAGCATCCTGACAACCAGAGTTTGATTCCTGGGATCTACAATTATGTAAAGAGAGAACTCCTAATTCCTGTGTTCTCTGACCTTCACAGAAATGCCATGGCAGTCACACACCCATACATACATCTCCACAAAAGAAAAAGTATATATATATATAAAAAGGTGATGTTAGATGCTAGATGTTTCACTGTCTAGCCCAGGATCACTTCTGGGTGATCCTCTGCTCTCTGAGGACTGGGATAACAGGCATGTGGTCCTGCCTGACTTCCCTTCTGGTTTCTATCCAAATCATTTCCTTTTGCCTTCTGGAATCAGACACAACAGAAGGCACGCTGTAGCAGGGGAATGGCATGCAAGGTCTTCTGGGATCAGCGTCACCAGCATGTTCTGAGGACTGGTTGGCGAGGCAATATCTTGGAATCAACACAGCCATAGTGAAATGGGTATTCTGGGAAAGGTGCCAGACAAATTGCTTTAAAAAGTAGGACAGGCCGGGCGGTAGTGGCGCATGCCTTTGAATCCCAGCACTGGGGAGGCAGAAGCAGGTGGACTTCTGAGTTCAAGGCCAGCCTGATCTACAGAGTGAGTTCCAGGATAGCCAGGAGCAAGGGCTATATAGAGAAACCCTGTCTCGAAAAACCAAAATAAATAAATAAATACATAAATAAAAATGGGACAGGTACTGGAAAATGGCTGAGCAGTTAAGAGAGCTTGTCACACTTGAGTTGGGTTCTGGTGCCCAAGACTGTTGGCTTATAACTGCCAGGACTATAGCGCCAGGGGTTTGACCTTTTTCTGGCCTCCAAAGGGAGCATTCATACACATATGCATATAAATAAAAATAAGACAAGTCTTTAAAATGACATGAGCTGGATATGGTGGTACATGTCTTTAATCCTAGCATTCTGGAGGCAGAGTTAGATGGATGTCTGTGTGTTTGAGGCTGGCCTAGTCTATATAGTGAGTTCCAGACAGTCAGAGCTTTGTAGAGAGACTCTGTCTCAAAAATAAACAAAGAGACAAAAACAGAAATGAAAGATAACTAGGACTAATGATGTAGCTAGCAGTCAAATCAGCCCATGGACTGGTAGTGATTCTTTTTTCTTTCAGATTTTTTTTTTTGTTTGTTTGTTTTTTTTTGTTTTTTCGAGACAGGGTTTCTCTGTATAGCCTTGGCTGTCCTGGACTCACTCTGTAGACCAGGCTGGCCTCGAACTCAGAAATCCACCTGCCTCTGCCTCCCAGAGTGCTGGGATTACAGGCATGCGCCACCACCGCCCGGCTTCTTTCAGATTTTTTTTAAAAAGATTTATTTATTTTATATGAGTACACTGTTGCTGTCTTCAGACACACCAGAAGAGGGCATCAGATCCCCATTACAGATGGTTGTGAGCCACCAGATGGTTGTGGGTTTCTGGGAATTGAACTCAGGACCTCTGCAGGAGCAGTCAGTGCCCTTAACTGCTGAGCCATCTCTCCAGCCCCACTCTCAGGTTTTTTTTTTTTTTTTTTTTTTTTTTTTAATTATGTGAATGTATGTGTTTGGATAAGGGCGTATGAGTGCAGAGGCCAGAGAGGGTGCCAGATCCCCTGGAGCAGAGTTATAGATGGTTGTCAGTCATTTAGCATGGGCGCTGAGAACTTGGGTTCTTCAGAAAAGCTGTAAGGGTTACTAACCACTGAGCCAGAAGCTCAGTAAGTACACTGTAGCTGTCTTCAGACACCCCAGAAGAGGGTGTCAGATCTCATTACGGATGGTTGTGAGCCACCATGTGGTTGCTGGGATTTGAACTCAGGACTTCTGGAAGAGCAGTCAGTGCTCTTAACTGTGAACCATCTCTTCCAAGGACTGTTATTCTTTTTTTTTTTTGTTTTTTTGTTTTTTTGTTTTTTTGTTTTTTTGTTTTTTCGAGACAGGGTTTCTCTGTGTAGCCCTGGCTGTCCTGGAACTCATTCTGTAGACCAGGCTGGCCTCGAACTCAGAAATCCGCCTGCCTCTGCCTCCCAAGTGCTGGGATTACAGGCAAGGACTGTTATTCTTAAAAATAACAGCAAAGCAAGACATGTGTGATGGTATGCATTCTCATTCCCAGAATTAGAAGGAGCCTGAGCCATGAGACTCACTTTAAAAATGTATTTGTTTACATTATTTTATTTAAGTGTGGGAATTATTTAAGTGTGGGAATATTTTATTTAAGTATTTGTTTACATTATTTTATTTAAGTGTGAGTGTGTAATTGCTATAGAGTTCTCATTTATCATAATATTGATATAGTCTTAGTCCCTCCCACCTTTCTTTTTTCTTTTTCTCTCTTTCCTTCTTTTCCCCCTCCTGTTGTCCAGAGCAGACTGTAGACGAGGCTGACCAGAACACACTGTAGACCAGGCTGGCCTCAAACTCATCCAGCCTTGGCCTCCTGAGTGCTGTGACCAGCACTCAGGAGGCCAGCCTGGTCTACAGTGTGTTCTGGACAACAGAACACCGCCCCTGCTCAGTCAGCTCCTTTTTGAGCGTTTCTGGCGACCAGGAGCTTGAAGAACCGCAACCTGTGTGGGAGAAGTCTCCCTCTTAGACTGTTCTTTGTTTGACTACAGTCTGCTCTCCAGAAGCTTCCCATTCCTCCTGTTGCTTGGCTCTCTTCCCCAGGAGGGCAGACAAGTCCAAGCAGTAGCTTAGCAACCGGAGACGCCCCTTGGCTTGGGCTCTGCACACACTTCTGTTCTAACAATTCACCTAGCAAACCCATTGGCAACCTAAGACCCCCTCCTGCCTCTCCCTCTCCTTAGCTCCTCCTCTTTCCCCCTCCAATCACTGGCCTCTCACTGCCTCAATGTGAATGGAGAGGAAATATCTTGCAACAGAAAGCAGTAGAATGCTTTAAGTGGAGCTTTATGGGCCGCCCTAGTAGGAATAAGGAAGACATTGATGCTGAGAGTGATTGGAACTGTGGAAACCTGGCTCTAGAGGTTTCAGAGGGAAAGAATTTTAGTATATTGCTTAGAAATTGTTCTTTATGATGTTTTGATGAAGAATGTGGCTTCTTTTTGCTCTTGTCTGAAGAGTCTTCCCCAGGCTAAAATGAAGAGACTCGGATTAATTGCAATGACAAAGGAAGTCTCAAAAAAGCCCAGCATAGACTTTGTCCACCGGTCTACTTTCATTAAAAGCATTTTGATTAAGTGTAGCAAACTTAGAGGGAATAAATACAAAATGTATGGTTCCAAAAGCAAAGGGACACCAGGAAGTGGAATGAAGCTAAATCCTGCGTTCAAGGATGTTAAATAGAAATAAGGGGATATTAACTAGAAATAAGAGAATGGTCAAGATCCCACCCAGCTGAACTTACGCATTTATAGTTATATGAGGGAGAATTATATCATTTTAGCTTTATTATGACCTAGTTATTGTTTTCATTTGGACATAAGGAGATATGATTATGTGTCAGGTTGACAAAGGATGGATTGTGATGGCTATTCTTGGTTTTCAACTTGATTAAGATCTATAATGAAAAGCTTAAGTTCAGGCATGGTTATATAAGCTTAATCTCAGGAGACAGAGGCAAGATCTCTGAGTTCAAGGCCAGCCTGGTACAGAGCAAGTTCCAGGTAAAGTAAAGCTTAAGTCCAGGCATGGTTATACATGCGTTTAATCCTAGTACTCAGGAGACAGAGCCATGTAGATATCTGAGTTTAAGGTCAACCTTCAGAGCGCATTCCAGGACAGCGAGGCTTAGGCAGTAAAGGAGTTGAAAAAGAGGAAGCTAGTGATAATGTAATAGAACAAGGGGCCATGTTCCAGCCCCAGCAAGCAGCAGAATTTGGCAGCTTTGGCCATGTGGCTCTGGCTTCAGAGTCAAGAATAGAAGGGACTACTGGGACAATTGATGCTAGTTAGCTGGAGCTAAGAAATTAGTGGTGGTTAAGAAGAGACCAGCAAGCCGGGTGGTGGTGGCGGCGGCGGCGCACGCCTTTAATCCCAGCACTTGGGAGGCAGAGGCAGGTGGATTTCTGTGTTCGAGGCCAGCCTGTTCTACAGAGTGAGTTCCAGGACAGCCAGGACTACACAGAGAAACCCTGTCTCAAAAACCAAAAACCAAACCAAACCAACCAAACAAACAAACAAAAAAAAAAAAAAAAAGAAGAGACCAGCATCACTGAGGTGGAATCTTCTGGGAAGTGTTTTCTGAGAGCACAAAGAAACTGTGTTTTTGAGATAGGCAAGGTTGTACCTCCTGCTGTAGCTATACTTGGCACTGTGTAAGAGTCACCCAGGTGGTACTGGTTTTGAAGGCATGAAGGGTCATAGAGAGCAGCTGAAGCTTGGCACTGTGAGAGGCCAGGGAAGGAAGGCCACTGGTGAAGGTGCCACCTCAGTTGCAATTGAAGGCCCAGGACTGAAGGGGTCATGCAAAGGATTTGAAGCTTGGCACCAAGAAGGGAGCCCGTGAGAGGCTATTGGTGAAGCCTAATCGCAGTGGAAGACGCCAGTGAACAATAAAGCAGTAGTGGATTGGAGTCAGCCAGAGCCCAGAGGGCAGAGCAGCAGAAGTGACCCAAAGCCTTTGGAGGAGGCCAGAAGGTCATGTGTGCATCCCAGACACTGGAACAAAAAGCTGTGAAGTTGGAGTTGCCTTGGAGACCCCAAGATGTTAGAAATGTTAGTGCTGTGGATTACCTGCAGAGAAAGGCTGCTAACAAGCCGTGGAACCAGCCCAACAGAATGAAATTTTGTTTCTGCTTTATTATTATTATTATTATTATTATTATTATTTTGGATTTGGTTTTTTTTTTGTTTTTGTTTTTTTTTTGGCTTTTCGAGACAGGGTTTCTCTGTGTAGTCCTGGCTGTCCTGGAACTCACTTTGTAGACCAGGCTGGCCTCGAACTCAGAAATCCGCCTGCCTCTGCCTCCCAAGTCCTGGGATTAAAGGCATGCGCCACCACTGCCCGGATTTGCTTTTTTTGAGACAGGGTTTCTCTGTATAGCCCTGGCTGTCCTGGAACTC